>ML978136.1:94074-719081 GCA_010015805.1 Rhizodiscina lignyota
GCAGATGCCAACAACCGTGGCTTTGGCGATGCCGATGCTTCGTCTAAGGCTAATGCAAAGACCGAATTCGGCGATGCTACTGCTGTTTCCACTGCCGATGCAAACTCCCGATTCGGTGATGCTTCTGCTTCTTCGGAGGCTAACGCGTCTAGCCAGTTCGGTGACGCGACTGCTATCTCAAGTGCCACTGCTGACAAGCGCGGCTACCGCTACTCCTATGGCCGCAAGTCCCGCTTCGGTGACAAGAACGCCAACTCTGAGTCCAATGCCAACACTCGCTTCGGTGACGCTACCGCCATCTCCAACGCCGACGCGAAAAACAGCGGCTTCGGTGATGCTTCTGCTTCTTCCAAAGCCAATGCGCACACCGAATTCGGTGACGCTACTGCCGTGTCCACAGCCGATGCAAACTCCAGATTCGGTGATGCCTCTGCTTCTTCGGAGGCTCACGCATCTACTGAATTCGGTGATGCCGTTGCTATCTCAAGCGCCACCGCTGAGTAAATGTGTTCGCGTTCAATCTGGCATTGCTGCACACTTCTCCCGCCCTCTCCTCCATCCTGAAGACTCGACAAAACGAATTCTCCTCGGCTCGTCATGACCAGAGCCGGCATCGCCGACAACCGACATATATGGAGGACTCTTAAGCTGGGCGGGTCCTGTTTAATCTTTACGGGAGCGTAAAATCTTTTTCAACTTGCATGGCATGGGTTATTGGGTCGCTTGACTGGGTTTTTATATATCTTTTTTTTTTTGGCTGATAATGTTTTTTATACTTTGGGACAGAAAAACGCGACATAGCCGTCTGGCTTCGTAGCCGGGCGGTTCCGCCACTCATTTAGCTACTCAAATCTACTAGGCTACATAGCCTAGAGTTAGGAATGGCAATTTTGCATAAATATCAATGGGAGCTTTTTATTCTTCTGATACTGAAACATGGCGCCTATGGTACTTCTCTTCTCTGAACTGAATCCTTTGGTTGAACTTCCGATATCCGACTTGCTTTGCACTGGTTCCATCCATTCAGCTTTCTCATCTGAACGCCAGTTTGCCTTTTGGAAATAAGACTTGGCGCCTTCAAATGACAAGATGTCGATATATGTTCTGTTGCATTCGGTCTGAACAACGCTAGGTCTCGTCGGCTTCTTCCGTGTCTTATTGGGCTGAACTGTTGGGAGAGTCGCACATTCTGGGAAAGGAGTAAGGAAAGGATACCAGAAGTGAAAGTGAACAAAATGCTACACAGATTGTTAAATTCTTGTTGTTGTACTAAAGCCTTGAAGGAAGTCAGACAGCTCTCGCTACCCGCCGGTAGTCTTACAAGTTGGAGAAGGAACACAGATTAAAATGACAGCCTACCCAACCGTACGAGTGCTGGAGAATATACAACCTTGATATCATAAAGGCGGATCCCATCAGAACCATTCGGGCAAAGCAAACCATAGATCTCGGAATTAATTGAGTGAATTTTGAGAACTAGTTTCGGTACGTCTACAGCAGTATAGCTCGCAAGTAAACCATGAGATCTCAGTCGACCAAGTCAAGCGATCAAAGAAAGACATCACGCCGCGCTGTACTGTACAGGAACATCCCTCAGAGAATGACTAAAACGTGCCTTGAACGCCATGGTCATGTCGTTAAGAGAAAGCCGTGTCCTGAACGTCTCCAAAATGCAGTTAGGTGATCCACCCAGCCTCAAACGCCAGGAAATCTAAGCAAGAGGATTTTTCAAAGCTCTTTTTCAAAGCTCCGTGCTTCAGTCCTCCTTGCTCTCTTCGGCAAATTTCGCCTGCTCGCCTGCTTCATCTCTCTCTTGTCTCTCTTCCAGACCCCTTTCCTTCTCGACGGCTGGCTTGCTTTCTACTTCGGCCATCTCGAGGTCCTCGGCAGGGAGGTCCTTCGTATCAGCTGTAGTCTGTGTGCCCGGCTGATTTGTGTCTGGCTCAACAGGAGGATTCCGCGGATCTGAAGACGTAGCTGCTGGTGCGTTTGGTGAAGCGGGTGGCGTTGTTTCTGCGAGTACGTTTGACTCCTGTGCGTTGGATGCTTCATTCGGCACTGGTGTTACTGCTTTCTCCTGCACGGCCCCTTCGGTATCAAGGGTAGCATTATCTGCATGAGTGGCCGGATCAGTAGGCTCCTCTTTGACTTCCTCTGTCTTGGCCGGCCTCTCGTCACTCGCACCGTCCATGTCGATATCGCCATCATCATATTCCATCGTTCTGTCCGCGTCCGCCGGCTCGTCGTCTTCCTCATCTGCGTCGTCCACATCGACATCGGCGTCCTCAGCATCCGCATCTCCTCCCAGTCCCGGTGCTGGACTGCCTTCCGTAACCTTGAGCGCCCTCTCCGCCTTCGCGCTGCTAATCGCAGCATTCTCCTCACGACTTCCGCTTGCGTCGCCCATGGTCACGTCAGCATTCACATCGCCATTCGCGCTACCCGTAGCACTCCTGCTCCGCATGCCTGGACTCTGTGTCGCCAAGCGGCTTGCCATGCCGCTCTCCGGCTCAAAGTCGGGCACCGCATTCGGGTTTTGGAAATCCATTATTCCTCGTCTGCGCTTCTGTCCGGGCTGTCTCCTGACCCCGTTCTGCTCGTTCATCTCCTCGTCCTCACTGTCATCGAACTCGTCGTCTCGCGTGATTTTGGCGTCCCAAGTGCGCTGGGTGTAGCGAACGTCCGGGTTAGCATCAGCGTCCTCGTCATCAGCAGCGTCTTCAGCGTCCGAGTCAAGGCCATCCATGAGGGAGGTACGGGGCACGTCTTGAGCTTGCACAGATGGTACGGCAGCGGTGAGTTTGAGGTTCTCGATAACTTGGATTTTGATCTTCTCGAGATAGTCCGGAGAGTTGGCGTTCTCCATGTTAGAGGGGCGTACATTGAGCTCGTAGTCAGGGGCGAAATACTGCGCATGTTGTTAGCAACATTAGCTAATATCAGGATATAACGTACCTCGTAATAATCGTTAAAAGGTAATTGTGCGCCCAAATCTTGGGTGACTAGCTGGCCAGTCTCGAATGCCCATGTTCTTGCAACATTTCGCATGGTATAGCCACCGCCTCCCAGCACCAGCGTAGGCAGATTGAAACCCTTAACGAAGTTGACGCAATTTGCGTGACCCCTCATGCTCAAGTTAAAGCATCCAAGGCGATCGCCGCTCAAACTGTCACCACCACATTGCAGAACCACCGCTTCAGGGCGGTAGTAGTCCATGACAGCTTTGATAACCGGTTCGAAGATGCCTTTGTATGTCTTATCCGTAATACCATCTCGCAGTGGGAAGTTCACAGCGTAGTTTTTGCCCTCGCCCACACCGATGTCTCGAAGCTCACCGGTACCAGGGAAGTATTCGCCGTATTTGTGGAATGAGACAGTCATGACGCGATCTGTGGTATAGAAAGCTTCTTCGACGCCGTCGCCGTGGTGCACATCGATGTCGATGTAGAGGACGCGCTTGTGAAATCTCAGGAGTTCGATGATGCCAAGGACGATGTCTGCGCGCGATATGTCAGCGTTGGGAACGTAGTATACCAAAGTCTTAGTTCGGACAGGATAGCACTAGACGCACCATTAATGTAGCAAAATCCAGATGCCTCGCTCTTCTTCGCGTGATGCAGTCCTCCAGCCCAGTTGACTGCGACATCGCATTTACCGCGATTCAAGCGCGCAGCGCCCTCCATGCTACCGCCAGCGCTGATACCACAGAACTCGAAGAGGCCATCAAATACAGGACAATCGTCTCCCACATTGTATCTCGCTTGCTCCTTAGAGTAGTTGTCCATGTTGTCGGGTGTAACCTTTTGAAGGAAGTCGACGTATTCGTCGGTGTGGAACTGCGTCATTTCGAATTTCGAGGCTGGTTTCGCGCGCTATCTGCTCGTCAGATTCCCATTCATGCAATAATCATAGCATAATAATATGAATATCAGTTCCATTTGAGAATATGAGGTAAGAATCGTGGGCGTTTGTGAGAGCAGACAAGGAGGAGCAATTGCTCACTTGAGAACTTGCTGTCCGATTATTATCAGAAAATTGGACATACATATATCTCCATCTTCTTGTAGAGGCCGTAGTTCATAATCAAGCTGTGTGCGACTCGTATTCTGTGAGGCTTCATGGGATGCCCCGACACATATGCATAGTTGCCAACGTCTGAATCGTAGAAGTATGCGACTTTTCGAGGTTGCGCGCCATTTTGAACAGGCTCATCGATGGGAGGCCCTATATCGTTCTTGTCGGTCGCCATAGCTGAGGAGATGGGATGGAAAGCTATGCGACAGGTGTCGATTGTGGATGTCGTCGTGATTGGAATCGAAGCTTGAGGAGGGAGGAAGAATGGCAGCGGCGAGCACACATGCACTGCGCATGAGAGAGGTGGCTGGGCGGGGGCGTTGATTGGACGGAGCTAAGCGCGCGTGTATGCCGCTGCCACTTCCAGAAGCTTGCGGAAGAAGCAGAAGCTCCATCACCACGCAACCTCCTCTGCCTGTCTTTGCCTCTGTCATCCTCTGCAAATCTCCTGCTCTTCACTCACACCGCGAGCTGCTCTCCTCTAAGGCCGCAGGCACCCTTCTTATCGACTACTTTCTCACACTTTGTCAGCCGAAAGGCGTTTCGTTTCAAGATGGATCGATTAAACCGAATGCTCCAGGCCGCGCAGCAGATGGGCGGCATGGGTGGCTCTGGTCCAGCGCAGGTAAGCAATAATGCCTCGCGCATATTGGGGTCGCATTTCGTATCCAGGCAGCCCATCAGACGCGTCTAGTGCGCCATAATGCGGCTCTCCGCTCCATGCCCTCTTCTGCGAAACTCATCGCTATCTACACCTCTGAGGAATTTTACTGGCACCACATATTCTTACAATGGCTTCATGGCAGGACACGAACTTGATCGACAACTCCGAGACCGTCTACATCTCTTCCCTCGCCCTCCTCAAGATGTTGCGACATGGCCGAGCAGGCGTGCCGATGGAAGTCATGGGTCTGATGCTGGGAGAATTTGTGGATGACTACACAGTACGAGTAGTGGATGTCTTCGCAATGCCACAGAGTGGGACAGGCGTTAGTGTAGAGGCGGTGGACCCAGTCTTCCAGACCAAGATGATGGACATGCTGCGACAGACAGGAAGGTATGTTGTGGAAATCTCAAATGCAACGCTCTAGCTCCGAGATCTCATATCACCAAGAGAACAATAGCTAATGACCGCAATCATAGACCAGAAACAGTCGTCGGCTGGTACCACTCACATCCTGGCTTCGGCTGCTGGCTCTCCTCCGTCGATATCAACACCCAACAGTCCTTCGAACAACTCACTCCCCGCGCTGTAGCTGTCGTCGTCGATCCCATCCAGTCTGTCAAGGGCAAAGTCGTCATCGATGCATTCCGCCTTATCAACCCCCAGATCCTCATGATGGGCCACGAGCCGCGACAAACAACTTCCAACTTGGGACATCTGAACAAGCCATCAATACAAGCGCTCATCCATGGCTTGAACAGACATTATTACAGTATCGGGATTAACTATAGGAAGACCGGTCTGGAGGAGAACATGCTGATGAATCTGCACAAGCAGGTGTGGACAGAGGCGCTCCAGATGGAGGACTTCCACGGCGAGGCGGAGAGGAACAAGGACAGGCTGAAGAGGCTTGTCACCCTTGCAGAGGGCTATGAGAAGCGCGTAAAAGAGGAGACGGAGTTGACTAAGGACCAGCTGAAGACGAGATACGTCGGCAAAGTGGATCCAAAGAAGCGTAAGTATAAATAATGGACGCTTCATTAATGGTGTCAAATTTCTAACATTTCTACAGATCTGGAGGACGTAGGTCAGCAACTTATCGAAGACAATATCGTCTCCGTCTCGCGCCAAATGATCGACAAAGAGGCCTCGGTCCCATCCGAGAAGGCATCCACGATTGCAAACGGTGGTCACGCAAACGGAGCAAACGGGGCAAATGGACACTCGATGGATGTTGATGAAGAGCTGTGAGGAGATAAAGCTCCCTCGCTCTCTGATATCGTTATCCACGTCGTTCGCCCATTTGACAGTTTGCTTACCACCGGGCGAGACAGCGGGATAATGACTTCGTCGTGGTTAACGCTGACGATGTGGGCACATGATCGAACTCGCTGGGCTACGATTCCTGAACCCACAAGGGCCTGATGCAACTGTTTCACCTTGATAGAAACCCTTCTGAGCGGGCACACTGGAACGTTTTGGTCTCAATTATAGCATTGCACGGCGTCCTGGTTGCACAGAGAAGCATGTAGCATAGTCCTGCTTCGTTAAATCGACTCTTTGAATGACTGCATCGTGCAATGATCTATTTGAATCCGGTGAAGCTATTCTGTAAGATCTATAAAATAGACATTATATGACTTCCATGAGACTTAAGGGTAAGGTTGTCTATTTCTCAAGGGGCATCGGAGTCGGAGGCTGTTTAATTCAAATTGAAGAGCAAAGCCTCGAAAATGACAAAACAGTTGAATGACGAACATGCGCAGCAGAAATGTTTCATTCTTCAACGATTGCGAGAGCATCTTTAGATGCTTAATCCAATATACTTTGCACAGTATGGAGTACTTGTCAGAAGTGCCTAACTGTAACACACACCTGTATTGGCAGAAGAGTATTTGCATCCCGACAGTTCGCTATATCTATTCGATTATATCCGGATGCTCAACTTGTACCTTGCGTAAGTCGATCTAGCTTCGCTTTGACTGAGTGTATTCGCTGAACATCCTACTTGCCATAGAGATTAAGCTTCTGTTCGACTATTTGGGGGAGCTCGACTGACAATTTGCACACATAGATCGAGCTTATTCATTCTTTTATTTATGACTCTCTAGCTTAGCTTTGCATTATCAACGAAACGAAAAGTCAATCCCTGCCGCTCCTCCATTTCTGCATATATCTTGCACCGTACCACTTCATAGTTGTCGGTCTCGTAGTACCTCAACGTATCCTCTTGCTGTGCCAACGTTACGAGAAATGCCCGCCCATACACATTCTCTTGCCGGTCTGCGTCCACCAATGCCCTGTATTTGCCAGCCCATGTCTTGATCGCATCTCCGGTGACGAATGCCCTGTCGAACGTTGGTTCTATTGGGAGGCCCAGCAGGCGCGCAAGCCGATCGGGTTCTGCGAGGATGCCATAGAAGAAGTACCAAACGGGGTACTCCTCTTGCTGAGGGTGTACTGGCACAGGCTTGTCAGGTCGGAACTGTGTGAGGGTAAAATCGATACCAAGTGTCGGGTAAGCGGAGGTCGGAGAGAGGTTCTTGTATGCCTTCGCATTGCGGATGAATGTGATTTGGAATGGTTTGAGCTGCTCGGATATCGAGTCTTTGGCAGTGCCATTGACTACAACAAAGGTGGCATCATCGCCGGTATCATCATTGGCTTTGAAAATCGGAGGATCGTTGTCGAAGCCCGCAGCCTCTCGGACGGCAGCGACAGAGCTGAGTGGGCCTTCGAGCTTAAGTAGATATTCAGATTTTGAGGGCGTTGACTCGGGGAGAAGGCGTGCTGTGATTTGTCGATGGTGAATAGAATACTCGTAGCTCTCCTTGTCATGGCCAATGAGGGTCTTTCGAGACCGAATCATGTCCCAATGCTCGTCGGAGATTCGGGGGCGATTGATGTTGCTTCGATGTTCTTTGATGCGCGATGCTGCCTCTAAAGGGGATTAGTTAAAGAGCTTTTGCCATCTCTCCCGGTCCACGTTGTCGATTTCGGTGGTCTCTAGGTCAAAATACTCTCGCGCATTCACGGCCATCCACTCCAGCTCTGAGAGGATGTCCATGTTGATATTGTGATGAGAGTTGCGCTGATCAAGCGGAGTGCAGCGAAAGCGAACTGAGCGATGTTTGAAAAATTGAGGCGTACAAAAGAGAATCGAGCTAATTCTCTGGAACTTAGAGCAGAAAGTGCAGTGGGATTAGTCACTAGACATCCAACGTTTTCTGTAAGGGGCAGTCGGTAGCACATCGCTCCTTCGCAATGGGCGTTGCCATGGAATTATGAACTCAAATGGGACTGGACGCTGCTTCAGTTTAGCGATTAGAAGCCCGTGTCTCTAATTCCTAATGTTCTGCTCCCTGCATCACTTCGAATCTATGCATGACTAGGGTCTGCCGCCGCCAAAACCGCCGCTAAAAAGCGATATCGACAACGCAGAGCGGAGAAGAAAAGAAACGAAGTAACCACAGCACTACAAGCTTCAAGAGCACGGCACGCACGAGGCATCTTTACACCCGGCAGGGATCGAAATCTGAGAAACGACCAGAGCGCAAGTGGCTAAAAAGAGTGCTGAAGGACATAAAAGTACAGAAACAGGAGGGGAACTGGGTTCAGTGAGAGTATCCCCCGGTGCAAGGCTGTCCAGAGGTTCAACATTCAGAAGCAGTAGCAAATGAACACCGGATCAATAGTTCGAACAATATTTCGTACTCCGTTGAAAGAAGGGTACCAGGACGACACCGAGGAGTATTGGTACCAATGCATGTTGAGGAAGCCGAGATACACACGGGTTTTCCTAGTTTTTCTCCTCAATTCCAAGACCGTGATTCCAGTCAAACCACGCTGGAGCCTCAAAATCCTGAGGGTTATCGCCGCCCCGAAGCCATTCCGGAGACGGAGAGTCACTTTCGCCCAGGGGATAGCATCTCGGCCGTCAAGAAGTGTGGAACTTTTCATCTACCGCCGCAGGATCAGCAAGAGACACTTACCAATAAAGTGGAATCCGCATGTATATCCGTTGACCATCCAGGTCTTCTGAGCGTATACGACGTCATCGCTTCCGAAGGGCATGCCAATATGCATGAGCGCTTGACCTCTGAGCACGAGCAGCTGCTCGAGCACCTGAAGGATCTGAACCTCCTCATTGCCAAGACGGACGACGAGATTGCCCACCTGAAAAATGCGAACGCGGTAACATCAGTGCGCATAGTGGCGAAAAGGAAGGAGGTCGAGATTGTGGAAAGAAGGGCAATCCATCGATCTCAGCTGGCACGGAAGGCCATGGAGAGTGTACAAGTTGATGAGTCGACATGCGAGGCATTACTGAAAACAAGGGATGCGTATAGAGAACTGGATGATGTGAGGGCAGCGTTGCAGCTTGTGAGCGACGATACAACCGCTATTATTGAAAGAAGAGAAGAGGAGGTCACACTGTTGAAGGAAGCAAAGAGAGACCTGCTGAGCAAGAAAGATTGGGTTGTTAAGGAGCTGCTGCGTTATGATGGCATGCTTTCGCAACTGGATATTCAAGGGAGGTTTTTGAGGCAGCCCAGCTTCATCAACCCGAGCCTTGTGATAGAGGAAGAGCTTCCACCACCACCTCACGAGGATGTGGAATGGAGATGGACGCACTTACCTGGTCGCCGATGGGAGTCGAGAGATGTTCAGATGATCGACGTGTCCGAATTGAGTCAGGAATCTTACAATTACGCCTGCTCTTCTTCATGGCAACAAACAGCGAGGATTGGAGGCTTGGATAGTTTCTAGGGTGGTGGTGGTGGGGACGTTGATCCAAAGAGGACAGCAAAAGCTGTGAGTCGTGTGACGGCTTGGATAGCTTCCAGAGGCCGGTCAGCCCAATCACGTATTTTTACTGTACGATAGAAGCGAAGCAATAGAGGAGAAACATTGCTCCATCCACTGCCCAAAGAGAAAGAGCACTGTCCAAATAAGGTGTGCGAGCTGACTCGTGGAACGTGCCTCGGCTCGTCCCCACATCTCACTCGCGCGACTTTGGCTCCACATCAGGTTAACAACTCAAGACCACATCCACAGCATCCCCGAAGATGACTCCCACTATTCCCGGCATTGTTTTGAGCATATTAGAATTCAGACTGTTGTACATGAAAGAGCTTGGGATTACTTGAGGAACTTCTAAAGGGCACAAACTGGTCTTGTCAGATTGATACAGCCATCGAATACGAGACCGAATCTCAACATCCGTAATGAAGCCTTCAAGTTCTACTGATGGCTTCATCCAAGCCATACCAAAGCTAGAGAACCAGTTTCTCGAAGATGCAGCATTGCGAAGAGTCTTCGAGCGTATGTGTGCCTCCTTTCGTCTCAACTCTCTGTCGCTCACCTCCAGCAGTCCTCATCCCATCCCAAGCTCAAGCTGCTCTTACGACTTCCCTCACGACCTTCGGATCTACGGTCCTTAACCCCTCAATATTCCGCCTGATTGAAAACGCCGAAAAGCACGAACCCTACATCCGAACCTTTGACAGCTTCGGCCGGCGTATAGATGAGCTGGTCACTAGCGAAGGATGGCGCGGGCTCCAAGAAATCGGCATCAGGGAAGGAATTATGGCTACAGGATATGAGCGGCTGGGCCAAAGCGGTGCAGTTGTGGCACCCGATCCTGCTTCAGCGGGAGAGTCGGATTTGCAGTGTGCGAGAGTGTACCAGTTCATAAAGTATCTTCTCTGGACGGGATCATGCGCAAATGTCACTTGCCCAAGTGCAATGCAAGATGGCGCCGCACGCCTACTATTTACCCATCTAAACCGTGATGCCCAATCTGGACATAAGCTCCTTTCAAACACTGAAAGACTTGTACTCTCCACTGCCTTCAGGCACCTAACATCTCGCGACCCCGCAATCTGCTGGACTAGCGGACAATGGATGACCGAGCGCAGTGGTGGCAGCGATATCCGAGGCACGGAGACGTTAGCCACCTGGGCTGGCGACTCAAAGTCTGAAGTTGACGGCACAGACACGGACGGCAATCCACTCGGTCCATGGCGAATTGATGGGTTCAAGTGGTTCTCCAGCGCAACCGATTCTCACATGACGCTACTCCTCGCCAAAGAGCCCTCCAACGGCGCTATATCCCTCTTCTTTGCTCCCACCAGGCGGATCAATGCACGCGGGCAAGTCGAGCTTAACGGCGTCCAACTACAACGACTAAAGTCCAAACTCGGCACCCATCCACTCCCCACGGCGGAGCTCGTGCTCAACAATATGCGTGCATGGAGGATTGGTGCGTCTGGTGCAGGGACGAAAGAGATCAGCACGATCCTGAACATCACGCGGATGCACACTGCCATGTCGGCCTTGGGGTATTGGGGCCGCGGTCTAGCAATTGGCCGCGCGTTTGCACGCGTCAGGAAAGCTGCTGGCGGCAGGAGCTTACGAGACGTTGAGGCGCATGTACGCACGATGGCTGGGAACGAGGTGAATTATCGCGCGAGAATGATGTTCTGCTTTTTCACAGTTTCCCTGCTGGGACGGGTCGAAAACCCTACTTGTTCTCCATCTTTAAAGAATGGAAGCACGAATCCCATCTTGGAGCCATCCTTGGAGATAGCAACTAACCTCCTCCGCCTGCTCACACCCCTTGCCAAAGCAGTCAGCACTAAAGACTCCGTTGTTGCGCTACAGGAGTGCATGGAGTCGCTCGGTGGTGTCGGGTATCTCGAGAACGAGGACCAGGAAATAAATATCGCGAGGCTGTTTCGCGATGCGAATGTGGGCCCCATTTGGGAGGGTACGACTGATGTGCTTGGAACTGACCTTGTGAGGGTGGTGAAGCCGGCACCAAAGAAGACAACTAAAGAAGGGAAGACCGATCTTAGAGTAAGAGAAGCTATCGGGCGGTGGATGGAGGGCGAGAGCAGTACAGGGGACTTCACGTCAAGAGTACGCGGCGTCCACACCTCGACCGAGTCGAACGACTCCCCAGCAACCACAGCCCTCGCGACATGGATTGCTACAGCCCTCTCGATCTGGCAAGCGCACCGCTCCTCGATCCCGCAAGCAGACATGTTCGTCACTGCAGTCGGGACAGAGACGAAACTGCTACTTGAGCAGATCCGCTCGTCTTCACCGGAGCAATTGCGATACGATGCGCGCGGACTGATGTGGCGGATCACATGGCTCGTAGGCGCCGCGGTACTTGTTGAGGACGCGAGAAGGGATGGGAATCAGGTTGCTTGGGAGATCGCGAGGCGATGGGTCTATGAACGACATCCGGAGGGGGCTACCAAGGGCATTTCGTCGTCGGGCAGCCAGAGTTGGTCCGAGAGAGCGAATTGGGATCGGCAGATCGTCTTTGACGCGGGAGATCGGATGGGCTCGGACGCAGAGAAGCAGAAGGCCAGATTATAGCCGAGTGTGAGATCTTATCTTCGCCCTATCCCAGCAGAATAAGCCCAATATCATGGCCTACTTGTGAGAACCTACTTTGTGCTCAGCATGCAACTATGATACCGCGAAGTGCCATCGCAGGGGCCACGCCGAGCTTGATTTCTCGAAACTGGGGGATTGGACGGTTTCAACGCAAGCACCACAAATTTCATGAGAGAAGATTAATTAGGTGGAGACCACCACAACAGCAATTCAAAGAACAAGTCACGTAATCTGGTGTAATAGAAATTAGCCTTTCATGTTACCCAGAAACGTTAGTTTGTGTGATTAGAATGCTTTAACAAGTTGATAAAATAATCCTCAGGATAACCTGTAGTCTGGTTCGCCCCCTGACGCCATATTGCGCTATTCCCATTTGGGATGCATACTTTGCATCTCCCAGCGTACAGCCACAGAAGTATAGCAATTCCACTCCATCAAATATAATGGCTTCCACAGACGAGTCTACAGGCTCTGTCCATCTCCCACGAGTCGCCATTACGTACTGCACACAGTGTCGATGGATGCTACGAGCAGCATATGTATGATCAAGCTTTCATTACATAGAAGTACCTTGCACTGTTGACACGACACTCACAGTTTGGACAAGAACTGCTATCGACATTTGGCACGACGATAGGAGAGATCGCACTGATCCCTGCGACTGGCGGACTCTTTAAAGTCGAGCTTGTACGTGAGCTCACGTAGATATCTGTGCGATTGCTGAGGGCGACGCAGACATACAGGCCGGAGGGTCAATCCTCGCCTGGTGAAACGACGAAGGAGCAGAATGGCTTAGAGACCACAAAGAGCGTGCTGCTATGGGATCGGAAAGCAGAAGGTGGCTTTCCCGAGACGAAAGTACTCAAGCAGCGCGTGCGCGACCATCTCGACCCATCAAAAGACCTCGGCCATTCAGATCGGCATTCCAAGAAAGAGCAAGGGAAGGCCGAAAATCAAGCGGCAGAAGCTTCATCAGCAGCTGCTGCGTCCTTAACAGTAAGTGACCAAGTCAAGCGGAATCCAGATGGCACTGTATGTGAAGATTGCGCCTGACCTTACGACGCAATGGATTCGGCTGTAAGCAGATCAGACATGGCAACAGTCACAGCATTGCAATCATGTAGACTGTTCGAAATCTTGAAAACGTTTCACATTTGCTCGAATCAACGTTGCGATTAGCGCAAACAGAGCCATCATCCTGTAAAAAGAATCCCGCCCCATCAAACGCTTGCCGCAGCCTTTTTTTAAAGAAGCCCTCGGCAACCTGCCAACGAAGATGTGAATGTAGGGTGTATCGAAAAAAACCACTGATATCGATACCCAAGTCGCAGCTTTTTGTTCGGTCTCGCCCCAATCCGGACCCAGCCTGAAACCCCCCATTCCCAGGACGACCGGTTCTGCGCGGCTCGGGGAGTTTGACCGACCTCAGGTCTAACTCCAAGCCCGTCGACGATGAAAACAAAGAAAAATCCGTCCTGACGCCTCTGTAAGTAAAGCGCCTATTCCCGCCGGGGTAAAAATGCTGTAGCGACAGTGAGCCTCCGCGCCGTTCGAAAAAAGAACTCCGTGTATCAATCTTCAACCGCTGACGCCAGGCTTCATGGGCTCGTAAATGGAGTTAGTTGAGAACATATGATTGCGGCACCGCCAGCCAGGTGCCACAAAATGAAGAAAAGCTATTCACAAAGTAGACGGGAACAAAATTGGAAAATGCAAAAAGGGATGGCAATCAGGTGCCCATTCGACGCCGTCTACCCCTATTGCCCCCTTCAGGCCTTTGCGCGAGGACTTCGCGTAGTAGGGGATCATCTCGGTCTTTGTCGATATGGTGGACTCTGACGTGTCTGTGTACGTGTAATCAGTATCTCAAGCCCCCAAAACTACGGCGATGGAGTCATTACTCACCGTTGCAAATTGTCAGGTCGAGGGTATTTATGCTCTCTATCCGGGCAAAACGGGCAGACATAACCAGGAGAATCGTGAACAAGACCGTGCCGGATCATTTCATTCTTGCGCTTGAATCCTTTGCCTCCTTCACCGCGCGGACAGCCCGCAACTGGGCAATAGTGAGGTCTGTTTTGGGAGTGCACATTCGCATGAGAGCTTTTGCATACGGTCAGCTTTGGCTCTGTGGGACAAGTGATCATCCAGAGCAAGCTGGAGTACTTACTTGAGTAGATATTGAGTCTGAAAAGGCGCAGCATTGCATCCGGGAAAGTCACACTTGAAAGACCCAGCTCCATGAGGAGGAATATGCTGTACACCTGCTACTATCGGCAGAGGCAGCGTTCGTGAACTCATGTCAATGCTCATGCGTTGGCCATCGGCCGACGTTGGATACGCCCCAGAATTGCTGCCCTCTACACTCTCCGGCGTCGGACCAAAATGCCCAGGACTGGTGTCAGATGCTTGTGAGGGCCTCCTTGGGTTATGCCCTGGAGTGGGTGGAAAAGTGGCTGTGACACCTAGCTTCGCGAAAGCCTCTTGCGGAGACGTCTCGCCATTGGCACTAACAGGTGAGATGTGACTCCATGACGAGGGCGGCGCCCCAGGCGTATAGGTAGGAGGTGATATGCCTACAGGCACACCAAGGTTTGGAGGTGATCGACCAGGAGGTCCAACGGCGGACGAGAAGGACTGTCGATGTTGGTGGAAGCCATTGACACGAGGTTCACCCCCCTCCTGCTGAGCAGCTTCCGCAATCTTCTCTATTTCGGTGAAGCCGGGGAGACTCCGTGTTTGAATTGGTGAACCGGGAGCGTCTCTAGAAGGAGAGTCTGGGGAATGTAACGCGGGTAACTTCTGGTCTAAAGGTCTTTCGGATTCTGGAATCGTATGGTCTCTGAGATTTGGCGATGTTGCGAGTGTGTCGTCCAAATCAAACCCATTTGCTGGCTTCGAATCGTTATCCATAGCCGAGGACGCCGACTGGGGTCTTGGGGCCTCTGTACCATCTGGTTCGAGCGCCCCCGGTGCGGAAATTGCCAGTCCTTTCACATCCACATTAGGGGAGGTGATAAGATTTATGGCGTCGTCAGCTCCGTCATCCATCCCAGATGGCGTTTCGTTCTCATCGTCGCCGTCTGCGGCTGGATCAGCCTCAGCTGGACTTCCATCATCCTCTTCCAATGGATCCAATGCCTGCGCCTGCGCAGCAATAGCTTGTAATGTTGCAGCACTCTGCTCATTCACAGGAGAGGTCATTTGCGGTGAAGCTTTTCTACTTGGTGTTTTGGACTTTCGTCTAGGTCCACGGTCCGGTGGTTCCCGTGCTTTGTCCTCCATGTCAGAGTCACTGACCTCAGAATGAGAGGCTGAGTTCAGTGCAATCTCGGACGCTCTCTTCGCCACGTCCGGATAGTTCGGGTTCATGTAACTTAGCAACACAGTGTCCCCCAGCGCCGGCCGGGTCCTCCGCCGGCGCGATTTCTTCCTGTCTTTCTGCGATTGAGGAGACAGGTTGACGGGATCTGGCGGTGCCTTTGGAATAAATGGTAACGGTTCCGGTTCCGGTGTCGATTTGACGTACACTCTTTCCAACCCTGGCGATTTTCGAAAGTCTTCGTCGGAGTCGTAATATGACATTCGCCAAGCGAGGCGACGTGCCTCATTCCCAGAGTTTGAAGGTTGCGCAGCGGGACACTGGTCGCAAACTCGACGGCCACCGGAGGAAAAGAGAATGGATTGCGCGAGCTAAGATACTCTAATATGCAGAAACTAGGCCAAATCATCAAGGCAAGCAGCGCCTGCCGAGGGGCTTTCACACCACCTGGGCGAGGTTAGCATCACCATTCAGACTATCATTAAGGTTCAATATTATGTGTGGATGAAAATTGTGCAATGGAAAAGGGTGCGGACGGTATGACAGGTGAGCCATCGAAAAGCGGCAATGCGAAAAGCAGTGGTGGAAAGGTCATCTTATGAAGCGAGGGGCAGCCAGTTCGCAGATGCAGCGGAAGCTGACGAGCGGGAGCTGACAGGGGCCAAAGGGACGAAGAATGGCGCGAATGCGCGAGCAAAAGAGAAGAAATAGAGCGCTGGAGAAGTCCAGGCATGTCAAATTGCCACGCGACAGCCATGTCAGAGGTGGACTGGCAGCACCAAAAGAGGTGAAGATCTGAATGCTCGAAACGGGAGATCATCAGTGTCCGGGGAACAACGTACCGGGTGCGTGCGACGAAGCTATAGCAGAGCCTCACGAAGCTTGACGGCCGATCCTGAATCGCACAACCGGTCGATCGGAGCGCAAGAAATCGGGACGGGCGGTCGAGCGCGCGCAATTACTGTGGTGTTTGCTCTGCGAGCGCGCGTCGTCCTCGAGGCTGATTGCGGTTTCCTGGAGCAGCGTCGCGATCGGATTGCGGAGAAGTCGGGCGCGCAGGGAGTGGAGTGATTGGCGTTGCACGGCCTTCCGTAGACGAGCGAGTTTCGCGTGTTTCCTCGTGCGATGCAATGGCGGGGCGACGCGCGACAGACGGGCTTGGGTGAACGCTGCGCAGCTGGAGGTCGCGATCTGGCAGTGACAGAGAGAGGAGCACACGAGGAGCGTGACAGCGAAGAGGTGCTTGCTGCCAGCTCCCCTCCTGCGACTGGAAGGCGGGCGAGGCGGAGGGCGCTGGCTGCGCTGCACAGGCTGTGCAGCCAGTTGAAAAGGTGGGCGCACGATTGTCTTTCAGAGCCGCACACCGGCCGGCCAGACCTTCCACAGAGCCTCACGGTCCAATCAGCCTCAAGGGAGGGGAAACGGCTCTGCCTGCTAGGCCGAGTAAGCAGCTGCGTTGCGCAAACAAAACGAATCGCGCACGCCAGAGGCCCCGTCCAGAAGCATGCCCGGCCTAGCCGAAGCTGGGCGACGGCCTCCCGACTATGCCTGAAGCTCGCCATGGCGACGCGTGTGTTTTCTTGCGCGTGAAGATGGTTACCTTACGCCCGATGCAAAACTGCCCTCGCCCTCAGCCTGACCATGCGGCGATCGACCCCTCGTATTCCCTTATGCGGCTAGGGACGTCCTGGGAAATCGCGCAGGGAGGCTTCTCGAACTGCCGCGGCCACTGATGGAGTGGAGCCTCGAGAGAGGTGCTTTGAGCGTCTATCATGTCACTCGACACCATGCGCAAGCAGAAGACGTCGGATTTAGGTTGCACGCTCCCTCCTCTCTCCAGCGCCACTCTGCGGCCGTCGCGGCCTCATTCCACCTCTCCCTCCCTCTCCTCGCGCTCCCACGCGCATCCCCGTGCCGCATTCTTCCACGTCGCATGGTACGTACAGCGGGGCGTACTCGTGTACGCTTTCATTTGCCCTCTCGTGCGAGCCGCTGATGGCCGGGCTTACGGTCATTTAGAAACAAGGCACCACAAAAAGAACTTCGAATCTGATGTAATTTTGCTCGCCCTCCATTCAACGCTGGCGGAAAGGTATCCTACAAGAAGAGCGCGCAGGGGGCCTGCGGCTCGCAGTCAGGGTCTAGGGTAGTCGAGTACCTGCAAGAACTTGGAAGTGTGCAATTTGCGACGCGAAACGTCAAACCGGAACAGGAACCATTTTCTCCCCATCAAGCCACACCATTGGATTCCTCCTTCTCGAACGCCGTGCTATGACAATGCAATGCTTATCCCACCTCATTAACGCGTGCCTGTAATCGTTCATGCGCCTCCTGACTTTCCCACGCCTGGCAGGCCCGCCCAAGCTCTTCCTTCCGGAACCCTCGGCTTCCCGTAGTTGCCAAAGTTCCCGTCCAGGTCCAAGATGATCTTGAGCGCGTTCCTGCTCCTCAAGTACGCCAGCGGCGCCTTTGCCTCTGTCAAGCCAACGCCTGGCTCAGCGTAGCCTGTTGGCGTGCCGTGGTCCTTGTGCGTTCCTGGCATGGGCAACGTATTCTGAAGCACTTCGTAGGCGGCGAGAGTGAAGCCGAATTGCGGAGATGAACGCAAGATACGAGCCGGGCCTCCCTTGAAGAACGCCTTGAATCCTTCTTGCTGCCAGATCAATTTCGCAGCATGCCGAAGACCCGTGTAGGTCTCCTCGCCCTTCCGAGCTTCGACTTGCAGCCGAGTCTTGATAACATCACACGGCGTGGTGAGGTAGGCAGCGGGCATACCAGCAATGGCACCAGCGGTAAGGAGCTGGAGGACGCCCAGCTTCTTCTGCGGGCTTTCGCCGAAGTAGTCTTTCTTCAAGTGCGCGTAGGTAGGGAAGTAGATCGCAGAGAACGGCACTGTGGCTTGTCTTAGCATCATGATTGCGTCTCGCACGATGATAACAAATGCTTACCGTCTCGGAGCAGGCAGGCAGTGGCGCCCTTATAGAGGCCAATAAGACCAAGATTCCTCACGATCCACATCGCGCTCCTCTTTGGGACGTCAGAGTTCTTTGCCAGCTCTCCTTGCACCTGGAGACGGATCTTGACAATCTCGAGCGGGTTCGTGAAGATCTGTTGAGCGGTTAACAGGGAGGATTTCTAGACAAATAAGTCTGCTTACCACTTGACACGCGCCAGCGCTGCCACCAGCAAGGACTTCATGTCCCCACCAAATCGAGTGCGTCTTTGGATCCATGAATTTGCCTCGCACAAGGTCATTGACGGTTAGCTTAATAGCCTTCTCTGGCGCGACACCGACCAGCTGTGGCAGTACACCAGAATACAAGCCTTTGACACCCTCGTTCTGAATAACTTTCCTGGCGCAGTCGATTGAATTTTTATACAGAAGTTGGCCGACTCGTTGACTTCGCTGGTTTTGCATGCGCGTCTTGACCAGGTCAATCGGATACACCATGAACGCGCCAAAAGCGCCAGCGACACTGCCAAGCGCGAAGTGGTGGACGGACTCTAGAACATCGTGTAGGAGAGACTTTGAGGTTGCAAAGGCCTTTTGCGCAGTGTCCATCGCCACGCCGGTAGCATCGGTTCCCAGCTCGTACGCGTTCTGCCATGACGGATCGATCACCTTTGCGAAATCGATGAGGCCAAGGCGACCAGACGGTTCGTCCAGGCCGGCGAAGTGAAACAAAATGTCGGCCTCCATGGGGGTGTAGTTGGAGAACCTTGTGGTTCTTATGGCTTCGTTCAGAAATTCGGTTCTTGTTATCTTGCCGTCCTTGCTTTTGCTTGTGCCAGAGCGGATGATACTGTCCAAAAGGTCCATTTCTCTGATGATGTTCAGGAACGCGCGGACGTTGGCGTACGAGATTTTGCTGCCGGCGGAGATGTTGCACAGGGTGTGCAGGTTCTCCAGCAAGTGGTCAGAGAGCTTATGGCTCGAAGTCTCTATGATGATGCGCTGGAACTCCTCAGGCTCGATATAGCCATCTCCGTCCTTGTCGAAGTATTGGAAGGCTTGCCGCACACGCTCACCCTGCAGTCCGCGCAACATCTGGCAGAACTGCGGGTATGTCATGTCATGGCGCTTCTTGCGGCCACCGGTATATAGCGCTGCCCACTCCGAGCTCCAGTCAAAGGGAAGCCCGCCCGCGGCCTTGTTTTCATGGTACAATCGGTTGAAGTCGTCCCACTTGACGACGCCTTCACCTTTCACATCGAAGAAGCGGAAGGCAATCTCGTAGTCCGCATCTGGTTTCCCAAGAAGGTTCTCGAAGTTGTTCCAGTCTTGCACGGTGACTCGGCCGGCCTTGCGGCGGTCTGCCACGCGAAAGAGAATGGCATATTGTGGGCGCTTGATTTTGTGCTAGGAATCCGCGCATCAGATCATTAGCACAATCGCGTAACGTGTCTGACACTCACGTAGTTCTCACTTGTCGGCGCAACAGCGTTTATGAACTCGTCTTCACCCAGATAGAACTCGCCAGTCTCTGGATCCTGCCGCGCATACTTCATGAACGTCGCCTTGGTCTGCCCTGAGAGGCCTGGGTCTTCGGTAGACCCGAGCAGAGCTCTGGTAACACTCTCCTGCACCTTCGCCATATCGAAGTCTGGCGCGTTTCTCGATGTGATTCGGAAGTCGGACGTCAAAATCAAACTCTGCTTTCGCCCAGGAACTTATTTCCGTGAATCGCCGTAGGTAAGACAGACGCGTGGTCTAAGCGCGACGCCGCAAAGCTAAGCTCCGAAACTTTTTCAGATGAGGCGTTACGCCGTCTTCGAGAAGAAGAATAACGGGAGCGAGCGAAGTTCGGGAAGAGGAAGTGTCGGAAAGGTGGAGCAGGCTGCGGAGGGTTTGTGGAGGCCGCGGAGCGCTCAATTGCGGTGTACAGCGTGAGATAGGAGCTCTCCTGGTTTTTTTACTAGCGGGCCAAAGAAAAAGTTGAAGGCAGCTCAGGGTGCCTGTCATGTCAAGCGTCGTTGGCTTAGCGGATCGATGATCCTTGCTAGCGGCAACGGCATCCGAAAATTTCATCTCTCTTGATAGAGCGCGCCATCCCAGCCCCTACCTGTCCATCATGATGTATATGGCTCAGAGGAGCTCGCAGACGGAGCCGGCGAGGTGATTCTCAAATGGTCATTCACGTCTCGGACGCCTGAACAATCATGTATCTTACCAAGGACACGAAGGCTGGTCGTATAACCGTCCGATGATCGCCGCCAACTGCCAGGTACCGACTTCTCGGCTACATGCGAGCCTCAAATCGCGGATGCATGACCGAACGACGAAAACGCAAGTCATGGGCAGCTTCTGCTCGCCCTCAGCCTTCCCGGGCTTCACGACGCACCTTGACCCTCCAGCTCTGCTGTTGCCACCAGACGCTACACTTTAGCTTACAAATTCTTAGTTACGTGACTTACGCTGCTTGGTGTATATCTTTTACTACTTCGTAGTTACGCGGGAAATTATACCCAGCAACTTTTTCTATAATAAGCACCTTTTGTTTCCATTGCGTATTATAGTCATCGCGTTCCGAGATCTGAATATTTCTAAAATATTATATTCGGGGGTGAAGGCGTCTAAACTGAATACACATTCGCGGCCGGCGGGCTTTGTTATTAGCACACCATGTGGCCAATGTATCTCATGGTCTATACATATGTACGCCTTGTGCTCTTAATTCGCGCTACACTCTAATGGTTGACCAGTAGTATTGCCTGGCCAATGGCCGTTCTGCAGTGATGTTGTAGGAAGGAGCATACAGCTATCCTTCCTACTTCAGATGTCAGGCGCACACTCGAAAGAAAAGATTGTATCTCGCCATGATTCCGATAACCCTCAATCACTTTCAAATCCTACCCAGCAGGACACAGACAGTGGCGCTGTGGAATGCCCAGTCACCAAATCATACCCAGCAAGACGCAGACATTGGCGCTGTGGGATACCTGGGCGCGAGGTCAATGACATTATGGACTTCCGCAACATTCCCTCCAGCTCTGTGCATGATGGTAAGTGCTTGAGTGATTAACAATCGAAAGCGGGAGTCAATGCTAACTTAAATAGCCCCCAATGTGACACCTGTCGACCCTGCTTTGAACGAACCTGCTTTCCAGCGTCCTCCGACTACACGCAGCGACCTCGTTCTTTACGAACCTACTTTCAACGAACCTGCTTCCAACGAACCTGCTTTCGATGCCAGCGGGCTGCAGTGTCTTTCGCCTACACTAATCGACCCTACTCTTATTAAACCTGCTTTCCAGCGTCCTCTGACCACACGCAGCGACCTCGTTCTCTACGAGCATGCTTTTAACGAACCTGCTTTCAATCCGACTACACTGCGTGCCAATTGAGTGGATTCATCATCCGGAGTGAACTCATCATCTAGAGTGAACTCATCATTTGGAGTAAACTCATCATTTGGAGTAAACTCATCATCCGGAGTGACCCAAGTAAACTCGTCATCTAGAGTCTCTCAGGCAGACACCCTCAGAGGTAGCAATTCCGGCAGGCCTTACAACAATGACGTCGCCCGGGCAGATCCAGCCCAAGAGGCACCGCGGAAGAGGCGCAGACTATTCGACTGACCTAGATCGCGATTTCCCTCGAGCATTTGAAGGCCTTCACTCTACACGTACACCATTAACGTTCAACACGCCGGTCACGTCCTCGAATAATGTGGCTACAGTCAGAGGGGGCACTGCACGCAGACGATGCGGTTCAATACAGAATTCTCAGCCTTCCGAATGTTTTGAGCCTTCCGAAAGCCTCCAGTCTTCCGAAAGCCTTCAGTTTTCCACGCCCGCAACCTCCTTGGGTTCTCAGTCTCCCGCGTTACAGAGCGATTTGAGTTCTCATTCTCCCGCCCGCGCGCTGAACTCCCTCGCGCCGACCTCACTCAATACTACACAGAGCAGTTCGGCAGGAAGTAGTGGGTCTGCTGTGCCCAGGAGAAATTATGCACAGCCGCGGAACTATGTTCGCTGTCTGAATTGCTTGCTTAACAAAACAGGTTGCACTCACTCATATGAGTACAGTGAGAGATCGTACATTGTTGCAACAGCCTCGGAAGAGCACGCTCTCCAAATATGGGACAGGGCGGCGAGAAAAAAGATGCACCTGTCCTGTGCACTCTGTTTTCAGAATAAGGGGTATTGTTCTCACTACTTGACGCCGCATGAATGGATGAGAACCTGGCAGAGTGTGGGAGGCGGCATCTCTCATGACCAACAAAGTCCACAGGGCGTGTGAGGCGACATTTTTCATTATATCCAACAAAATTGGCAGAGCGTGGGAGGCGGTACTTTGCGGGATATTTTGCTCGCATGACAACTCGATGGGAGCAATACTAACTGATGAGAATATTTCACACTGTTCCTACATACTCTGCTTAGTAAACAAGAATGATTTAGCTGATGAAGTTCATGCCATTGTCTATGTAGACCGAATTAATTACCGTACATCCGTAACGCATTGACGAGCTGCGCAGGTGTCACGCCGCCATTTGGCGGATTGAGGGAGAAGCCGTTACGAGATACGCCATTCCATAGCCTGTTTAACCTCCTTTGCCTTACCACCATGTTGAACTGGCGATTCTGGCCAACATGTGCTTCTAGACCCAAAGTTGTCTTGAACTCGTCGATAAGCTGGATAGCCGCGAGGAGAACCAACTCCTTCTGGAATGAAGAATGTTGATTTTGGCGGGGTGCGGAATCGTCCGAATCGAGAACAGAGGCGACATATTCCGTATATTGTTCGGCGAATCGATTGTTCATGCGGAAGTTCCAGATTTCACGTTGGTTTGCCACGAGGTCAATAGATTCCCAGCCAGTGTGAGCTCCATCGACCGGAGTGAATAATTCCGGTAGAGGACAATGGTAAGACTCCAGCATCTGATAATGAAGTATTATAGTAGTTCGTCGACCGGAAGGGAAAGTGCGAAGAGTACTGAGATTCGTTGTGAAGCCATCAAACCCCGCGGCGATGAGATGAATGGTATGATTCCCGGTAGTGTTCTGATTCTATATAACCAGATATATTCTGTAGCCCCGTCGGGAGCTCTTTAATTGGCTGGCAATCCTCTGAAGCAAGTTCACTCTGAGTTACGAATACCAGGGATATGGAGATGACACCGTCCTATTCTTGCAGTGCGGTCTCTAGCTGAGGCTCAATATCCCCGCCAACCTTAAAAGGAGTTGCTCTCCATATGTAGCTTGAAGTTGGCAGCCCCCTGTCTTTTTCGAGGTGCAGTATTTTAGGCAACAGTCCCCCTCTCTATCTTAATTGTAGATGCACCTCTCAACCTCAGTCGGGCCTCGTCGAAAATCATTTCACTTCCGAGCCATTCGATATCCGTTACACCCCGAAGTGCTCAAGGTCGGGAGATTACGTGTTAAAAATGACTGCTCTGCCTATCGATTTGTATGCCGATGGTATCCTTAGTACCGCCAACACATCCAACCCCGACATCACTGTGAAACCATGCAACCTCTGTTCCTGCGCCAGAGGCTACATATCTTATACGGAGGCTACTTTCAGCGACATGTGGGAGCTTTTTCATTCCTCGTGCTCGTCCTGCTCTGATGCGGAAACGCAGCATCCGACACTTCTTTGCGAGTTCTGTCGACATCTTCGCCTACCACATTTCGACCAGTGCTTGCCTCCCGCAATTAGGGAACGAGTTCAGCTGAATATTGGAAATCTCGCGGAACGAAGTGCGGAATGTCAGTTCTGCTCCTTCATCTTAAGAATCGTCGACCTCGAAGTTGGCGCGCTCTCCTCTACCAGTGCGTCGCTAGATAACCAGTCAATCCTAATCAAAGAAGCGAGCCATATTCGTACTAATACTATCCACTGGAGCTTTGAAGATGATAATAGAAATTGTGGGTATTTTACGCTACAGACGGCGCCCTTCGACCGTTTTGTAGATTGGCGACAGGTCCGCAGCTGGATTCCGAATTCCATGACTGAATCTTGCAGTAAAGTCAGTTTGCCTCAGCATTTAATAGACAACTTCAAGCTCATCGATATTCAAAGAAAGTGTATAATTAATGCACCGAATCCTTGCCAGTACATCACGCTTAGTTACGTTTGGGGCAACGATTCATCGCGCTACTTCAGGGCCTCTCTGGATAACATCACGTTTCTGGAGACTCCAGGAGCTTTGGATACGATTGATCTCCCAAGGAGCGTTTCAGATGCAATTGAGGCTTGCTCAAAGCTTGGATACAATCACCTCTGGGTAGATTGTCTATGTATTCTCTCCGATGATGCCGAGAGCAAGCATGAACAGATCGGCCAGATGGATAAGATCTATGAAGGCTCTGAACTGTGCATTGTTGCAGCAGCAGGACCAGATGCAAGCTACGGACTTCCAGGCATATCTCGCGGTCGGGGCTGCAGGGATGGGGAAGGAGAAATCTACGGCTTGAAACTTCGACCGCTTCTTCATTCTGCAAGCACTCTGATCGATGCAAGCAAATGGGCTCAACGGGCGTGGACATACCAAGAGGACATTATGTCCAATTGCCGGCTGTTCTTCACTGACATGGGCGCATTCTTCCATATACGTCTACCGCATCGTCAACATTATATCACTGATCAGCCCGCCTGCACCGGCTTGCAAACCTCTGGGCCCATGGGGAGCGCCGCACTTGAATATCCTGCCATGCTATTCGGATATACGCGCCGGGAACTTTCTTTTAGTGAAGATATTCTCAGAGCGTTTTCCGGCATCTTACACCGCCTCTTCGAGCAAGCAACAATATTCGGCCTACCCCTTAGCCAATTTGATCGAGCAATCCTCTGGCATACTGACGACTATCTGAGCACGGCACGTTGTTCAAATGTAGACTGCCTCTTCCCGTCTTGGTCATGGACGTCAGCATTTGGTACAATTCGCACCTCGACGGACAACTCTGGCGTTGCGCTCTGGGCAATCGCCACTGCCAAAGGCAAATCTCATCAAAATTTAACAATCATGATCCCTGATCCTGAGCTGTGCATGGAATACGAAGACTGCAGTGCCTGTATGTTCGCTTGGGCCTCAGGGTGCGTTGCAGCGGCCCGTCCCACCAATATCGACCTCCAAAATTTCACGCAACAAGATATCTTGTCGCCCAACTATCGGTGGAATAGCTATAAGGATTACTGGATGGAAGTTTTCGGTGAATACCTTACAAACCCGCCATTCTCAAGAGAGGAAACTGAGATTGCTCGTACGAATGGTCGACTGCTTGTGTTTACCCAAGAAGCCAAGTTCAGGATCAACCTCATCGACAAGGTTGACACGTGGACCCCAGGAAAGCGGTATGTCGAAATTCGGGGCACTGACGGAAGGACGGCGGGTTTAATCCAACTCAGCGAGCATCACATAAAAAGGTTCCTCACTAGTACCTATGACTCCGCTAGATTCATCGCGCTCTCGGCAGGCACCGATCCCGCTCACGAACTGCATCCAATCGAGTGCATTAGCTGTGGTCAAACCCACGAACCAGACCTAAGCGCAAGCCTGCCGGGCGATTCATGCGGGAGGCAGAACGCGCCAAGCGTCCTTTCAGATCAAGATCACAGCATCGAACAGCTTCTCAAACCGCCTCCTTCAGGCTTCTCAACTAGTATTTTCTTCCTGGACACGGAAGGAAAGCCACAGTCGGCCCAGATTGTTCCAGTGTGGCAGGTTCTAAGACCTGTCATGATGAACGTCATGCTTGTGGCAAGCGACGACCCAAGCGATGACAGGGTCGTACGGAGGGTCGGCATTGGGCAAATATATCTCAGGAAATGGGCGCGAGCAGAACGGAGATTGCGAACGCTTATCCTGGAATGAGCAGAAGTGCGCCGCTGTGTTGAGGACCCCAGCAAATGCTATAGCAAATGCATCAGGCAGAGGAGAGTCGTTGCGAAAGCTTCAGCGGAAACACCAGACGGGGGCTAGGAAGCCCTGTGACAGATACAGGAGCAATTGAAATAGAAGAATCAGAAGACAGGATCCAGCACTCATCAAGGAGCTCATGATCATGATGCCAGAAGCTAAGAGCAAGCTATCACCGAAATCGGACAAGGAAATTGGGAGGTAATAGATGGGAAAGACGTTGAAAGCGGAACCTTGGTGATTTCTCTTCAACATCAAGTGTTTGAGAGAACAGAACTTGAGAATGAAGCATCTTTCTGAAACTTCTCGTGCTAACCACGCATACCCACAGGCTTTCCCTCAGGAACGACAAACTGGCGGAGAGAGTGCGCGCAAATATGACCATTCCACAACTTACACTTCGCTGGATGATATTATCCCAATGGGAGATGTCCTCAAATGAGCAAAGACATCATTGGTTGGACAGACCATGTCTACGTGTATATGTATTTGAAATTGCTGGGCTCGGCCTCTCTGCCTCCCGTCACGGGAGTGCGCGTGCCAGCGGTTGAAGCACACGAGATGGTGCAGAGGGATCCGGTCATTATTGCAGTGATGCAGCGAAACGCTGTCAGTTATGTCCAGAAGTTCGCATTGTATCCGAGAGATCGCCGTTGATGATGCAAACAGTCGAGGTATTCGTCGACAGGTGGAAGATGACTTTGACCGTATTCGCCTCCGAATGCATCCAGGTCCCTGGCCTTCTTTCTTGTTGCCGCACCTGGACGCCGAAGAGTTGTCGCGGCGGCAGCGGTGATATTCGCCGACTTTCTTATACTGATATCAAATGGAATTCTGCTGAATACCGCGAGAATTCCAAAAACCTCAGGCCGTGTCCTCCGGCCAAGGCAAAGGCAGCGAATAAGAGAGGATGCATTCTTGCACGGGCTTGGCACCAGCATTCGGTGTGCAGAAGGGGACCCGGAGCATTAGAGCACCTCGCTCCTTCTCACCTCTCTGCGGAGAAAGTCTGGGGAAATGGAGTATGTAGAACGCGCGTCTGCGCATCGGCGGGCGCATTTCATTATATCTCTTGCATAATATTTGCGATAGCTGATACTCCCGTGCTTGTCTAAGTCCTGAAGCGTCCATGTGGCTGCAGCTATTTCCGGCTTTAGAGTTATGCGCGGATGTACGTCAGCCTCCAATACGAGCAGCCAAGTTCCGAAGCCGATCGATACACTCAGCCGTCATCCGCTTCTCCTCCATCACTCCAGAGCGCATTGGCAATCCAACCAGGCCTCAGTGTATAAGACGTTTTGGGTAGAGAAAGTAGTGGGTATATTTACGGTGGCTTCTTTACAAAGCACCGAGGCGCAGCTGGGAGAGTGCGCCGGTTATGCAGAGCTCCGAGCTCAGCGCTCAGCCCTACAACAAGAGAACCGTAGTTCCTGTGCCAACGGGCCAACGACACGCGAGCGTGGCGCAGGGCCAGGCGAAGAAGCGTTAATCACTTAATCTCGACCTCCGGGTGATGAGAAATTGACGAGGCCTGCTGCACTCGTGGCCCTGGGTGGCATGCACATGCATGAGTGCTGACAGAGGCGAGTCTTCGCCATGCCTTTTTCCACTTCCATTTTATCTATCGCCTGCCTCAGCATTCGCGCATTCCGAACTCTTCTGCTCGCTCTTCTTTGAAACTAGCACAACGCTGTTTTCTCCCCTACTCCGCAATATATCGTCGCTGTCCACGTATTCGTTTGCTTTAAAGTGTCCACCCTAGCGCAAACCGGGGCAACACCACTCCTTTTACGCTAGCGGCGTCGCCGATCCTGACGTCTTCTGGCTGAGCTGGACATAGCTTAGAGGCCCAAAGGCCCCGACAATAATCTCTTCTTCTTCCTCGCGCAACGTCGCACGACCCGTAACACCCAAGAACAATGTCGAGGAGAAGCGTATTCACCACCATCACCCCTCTCCCGCCCACCATCTCGCGGGAGACGGCCGTTGAAGCTCTGCACGACCACAAGCTCATGATCGACTTGAACCCGCTGGTGATCGAGCGCAAGCTGGTACCGAAAGCACCGCACTTTGCCAGTGCGGAGGAGTACAATTGCAAATGGTATCTCATCACTGACAGGTACGTCTATTCTGAAGCAATTCATCAGTCTGATCGCGCGACACCGATTGCGTTTCCAAACAAGTTTCGCCCCAGACGTAGCTAACTCTTGTTTCAGAATATCGTACATGCCAGGGCGCATGGTAACCGGCAAAGTCGACTACTACGCATGCTTCCACGACCTCCACGATGGCATACAAACCCACTGCTTCGCACCCATGGGCCTCGACATCCGCTCACGCTGGAGAGTCGCCGGCAGCTTACCTGGCGAGCCGCGCGAACCTACGGAGCTCGGTCTTGGCATCCCAAAGGAAGGACTGTATATTCGCGAGGATGTGCAGATGAAGTGCAACATCATGTTAACGAGCTTTGTGAAAAAGACGTTCAAGAAGGCCCACGAGCGCCTTGTCGACCGGTTAGGAGAGAAGACGCACGTCGTTGACACGGACAGGCACAACGACCGGCTGCGTGTGTCGGGCAGAATGTCTGGATATGGGACAGCGGGATCATCAACGCCTTCCACTCCGTCGTTCACCGCACCGGGCTCTCCACCACTCCCGTCAGCCTCCCCACGCTTCTCCGGTGCTGCAATCATGCGCCCCGACAGCCCGGCCTCACAGCATACTGGTGTGTCCAGATCCAGTGTATCTCCATATTACGGCTCGCCAATGATGGCGGCGCAAATGGCAGCACAGGGCCTGGACCCGAACAATCCCCATCACCAGAGCTACATTTCACCGCTCTACCACCAAATGGACCCTGCGTATCGTGCGGCGAATCCATACGCGCAGCCTCCACCGGGCTCGAACCCGCATTTTTACGATCCGTCAATGCAACAAGGCGATATGAAGATGGCCTATCCGAATCCGATGGGATACCCGCAACCACCGATGCACCAGGGCGCAGTGGAGATTGCGAGCTCCGAATTACAACATCCTGCAATAAGGGAGGACGGAAAGCTCGGACCGCCAGTACCAGCGAAGGTTCCATATCCGCCAGCGGAGATGGAAGGTTGAGACTGAAACAGGACAGAGATGGAAGGCATGATACAGGATGGAAAGACAGAAATATGAGGACACTATTGATTGCGCAACAAGGCGAAGTGGAGTTTGACAACGGTCAAAACCCAATCTTTACGGCGATATTTTCACGAACAAGGAAAGCTTGGTGCATTTTTTGAACGGATTTTGAACGGACGAACTTTGATATGAAGGTTTGCAACGACTCGACCTTTCTCGGCTTCTGGGCTTCTGGACTTCCACGAATGTCAATCTCATCTGAGATTCTCTTTTTGTTTCTTGCTTCTTTTTTGCAAGCGTTTGATACCAATTAGCTGTTAATGTAAATATTGCACACGTTCCATCCTCGCACTTGCGTTCGATGCGGCCGCTCCTGCGCTCCTGCAGCGTGCCTGCGTTAGCGTTGCTTTTCGCTTTCTTCCGAAAATTCCAAATCATTCATCCTCCTACATTCTGGGATTCAACTCCGATGCAACACTGAGAGGGGCCAAGATCAAGATATCAGTCAAAACTCCTCCGCCCCGATGCGGTCTCTACTTGATACAATGTAGGATTCGTAGCGGATTTCCCATACTCAAAGTTGTCGACCCGGCTCACAGTCCCTTGGGATATTCACTACAGTCTGCTCGAGCAGACCAGATCCTTAGCCATGTTGGAGATCAGGAAAGCAGTAGCAATCGACTGAGAAGAGGCCCCTCTGCTGCTTCAGTTCAACTCGGAGCACTCTTGCTCTTTCCTGGATACCGACTATGCGGACGTAGAAAACAGGACTCCGACATGGGGCCGGAACGAAATGACGAACCCAGTACTAGTACGCGTCGCAGCAGGTCTGAATCGGCATACGAAAGCGCGTATAAGAAGTAAAATCATGTTGGAGCGACTCATTATGATTTCCTCATCGGAGCTCTCGTTCCCCCGCCATTGGAAATGCCCACCGAGTAGGAGGACTTTATCGACAGGACGCACAAGTATTTCCCGACAACCCCTTCAGCCGACGACTTTCACCAGCTGTACTGCTAAGGTTGCCTACGACGGGGCGATGTTGACCGAAAGAGCACGGGGCTTATGTTAGAAGAGTCGTGTTTACTACGACGATACTGGTTACATTATTTAGGGAAGAACCGCCCGCAATTTAGGAATCAAGGAGTATCTAAACGCAGAAAGAGTTCCCTGGAGATCAAATCAAGTGTAATAGTCTCCTCTTCTGCATCCTTCAACAGCCCCATGCTCATCGGCGTTGCCATCGAGCTCGCGAAACCGACACGTCTGTATACCTCGTTACCTGTGGCTATCTGGAGGATTAACGCACCCACGCGACTGTACGTCGACATTAAACAGTAATGCACTGTCTTGCCGTCATTTGTTCTTCGTCTTCTATTGTATCCATGCTACGGCAATAAGATCGGACAAAATGGAAACCGCGACCGAATGACTGTAATGATCTCTTAGCTCCATTATTTGAGCCTTCCACCATCGATGATACAACTTGGTTCGTTGATTGCCGGGATATTCATAAGGTTCTAGCAAATTCCCTCGCATTGAAAGATCTTCTACACGAGCCGGCGTAGGAAGTATTATCTCTTCTAACTCGCTACCAGCAATTGGGGCCTCAGATAGCAGCGTGAGGCTTGCCCAGTCATTCAGGAGACCCGCCATTAGTGATTGGATAGTAGATGAGCTGCTGGACTGCTCCTCCGGTGGCCATCTCGGGTGTGCCGCTATTCTGTTCTCAGCTTCTCGGAAAGACCGGCCAAGGGAAAGGGGCCTGGTTAGCCGCCAGTGAGTGCACTTGGAGGGCTGAGATTGACAAGACTGCGAATTTTCATTTGCTATCTGCATAATGGAAGCTGGGCTAAGGGTCTTAAGGAAGTTGAGTTGGATGCTGAACTGGGAAGGCTGAACGGACGTAGAGCAATCGGGCGCTTGCAGTGTAACATATCACCAACGCTCTTAGGTGTACTCTACGGAGGAGCCAGTTTTTCGTGAGTGTATGAGGCCTGTAAAGGTGTCCCTTTCTGCGACAACGAGAAGCAAATCTTCTAAGACATGCCTAGCAAGCTACACCCTGACAGCCTCGAATGTCAAGTCACTAATATGCAGAAGCTTCTTGGAAGGGTTGAGGGCGACTGTAACAGAGTGGCTCTGTAGACTGTGTGCTCGCGGGAAAGTAGCTCCTTCATAAGGGCGAGTTTGTGTTTGTTTTACCGTGTGCGAACAAGGGCAGATATGCTTCGTAGAGAGCAGTCCTGGAAGTCAGATTGCTAGATGAACACTCGAAATCAGGGGAATCTCGATGCCATTCGGCGGTGAAATCCATCATGATTGTTGAACATATAAGATTGTACTCATGACACTCTTCTATCTACCACGTCGAGAGAATTACTCCGGTGTCAGAAGAAGCGCGTTTACAACGCAACGACACAAGCAACTCAATGGACCCAGAAGCATTGCGCAGGATACGAACAGCATTTCTCAATCAGGACTGTACACTGAACAAGTTCAGCTAAATACATGAACAATGTACAAGACCTGACACGGTTCTTGAGCGTTCTGTTTGTGAAACTGGTCGCATCCGGAAAGAAGATTTATTCGCCAGCGAGCGAATACGAATTAAGCGGGATAAAAACACTTGACATTGCAGCCAGGAGCCCCTTCGGCCGGAAATTTCTTCGTGCGAGAGATAGATAGACTCGTAAAGTGACAAACACTTACCAATGTTTCGAACGGAGACTCCCGGAAATGTTGGATATGATATTGAGAAGGTGTATGCGATGGTGTGACCCAAACTCCTTACTCATCTCAAATCTCTGAGGCACAGAAGGGGATCAAGATACTCCTGGATCACTTTGTTGAGGCCATTCGGAATTTCGGACATTCACCTAAGGGTCGGCACTAGAGAGAGCTTTTGCAATAATAGCGCTTTTCGTCGGCACGTTGAGCAAATGAAGTCCCATTACGCTCCACTCTTTCAAAATTGCCCGTCGGTCTTCCTTCGGCGGTGGATTAGGTAGTGCTGCTGGCAACTGCAGGGTGCAAATTTTTTCGCTGCCGGTAGCACCTCGGCCAGGCCAAAGTCTTCTCTGGCCGCCCAATCGGTTTGGATAGCTGTACCGTTGTACTTCGTGTTCGTGTACCATCCACAAATGCTCAGCTTCGCATGCAAAGGTTGCGAAGAGTGCCCGTACGATGTACCTGGGCTGAACCTCTGCTTCAGATGAGGGGATAGCGCATGCGTAGCGTACCAGGACTAGACGTTTATTAATGGAATCTGACTCTCCAGGTCCCATCCTAAAGAACTCGGATAACATGGTCCAGAGGTAAGAAAGGTGGTACCCCTCCCTCCACTACTATGTAGTGTGCGCTGGAGGCGGCAGATGGGCATTCCACGTGCCGGCTACTTCCTGATGGCGTAAGACCGTCAACTTCAACCGTGGATGGAGGATTTCTCGTAGGAGGCCCATGACTTCGGCACCCCGCAGTTACCCTCTAAACGGCAGCAGCGCCTATGTCGAATCATAGTTTGAAACGAGCGGTGGATCCAAGCCGGGCGGACCCGACGTTGTAACGCGATGGAGCAAGTGGACCCTCGTTGGGCATGTGTGCACACAGGCCCTGCAGAAGCGGTAAGGCTGTAATTTATACAGGAACTGTAAGTAACGGACGCAGAGTGGCCGTGGATGTATTCTGCTAGTTAGTCGGGTCTTGGCGGATGGAGTGCCGGGCTGGATGCGATCGGATAGAGGGCCGAAAGTAGCAGAACGAGCAGCGGGCTTAGTCCTTAGAGGCCTCGGCACATGTATGCTTGCGGTGGGAAGACCGTCGTCGACACACCTCATCCTGTTTGAGGCGGTGTGTGCGCGACTCGTGGGAATAAGCTCTCCAGATGACGTTTTACGGAGGAAAGGAAATGCTGCAGCGCCAAAGTGATTGGCGTGAGCATAAGACTCGAGTATACTCTTTATAGTTCGTCGTATGAGACTCTGGCAGTGATATATCCGGCACTTACGGGCCTCGCAGCCGCGCTCCACTTTAAGGAGGGATAAACTCCAGAACCATGAGGCTGGTTTTAAGTAGGAGTGGACGAGCGCGTGGTGTCGCTCGGTAGGGAAAACTGAGAGCGACCATCGTTTCTTGGCTCCACATCGGTAAAGCTTCAGCGAACCTGGCAGAAATGCTTATGTGGGCCGCGATAATCAAGCGAACGGAAGGAGCGATGACGATGGAGTGCAGGGTGAAAGAGGTTCGGGAGCGAGCGGGGCCAAGGGAAGAGCGAGCGAGTGAGAGATGAGGGGGGAGGACGAGAGCAAATGGGGACGAGAGGTACTCTGCCATGCTACTCCGTGGAATGGAGGCAAAGGTCGGCGCGATCACAAGACGATCAGGGTCTCTCGAGCAGAGCTTGGTGCTGCACGCTGCGCGCAACCCTCCACGGCAGTAGAGGGTACGCGCGCGCGAGCAGACGGCGAGCGTTGAGTTGTCGCACCGACACGGTTTCATAGCGCGCCGAGCAAGAAATGATAATTGGAGAATTGCGATCAGCGGCCAAGGAAATGGCAGCTACGTAATATTTGCCAGAAGGCTCGAAGCAGGGCAGTGCGCGTGGTAATCCAGTTGACCGTAGTGAGAGGGACTAGTGAGCAGCACCCTTTACCGATTCCAGCCGACCGCAACTACGCACTGCCTGTAATCCGTAAATTACCAAGAATTGCCAGGTATTTTTTCCCGCTTTAGTGGCGTGTTTGGCTTATGTACTCTCGCGGTGCAGCCCGTCAAAACGCCTACAGTCCCTCTTCCCTCGCTGCCGCTCTCATCACCGCTCTCCAGCGCCCACAACAACAGCACCAGCTCTCGCAGCGAATCTACACCTCACTGTGATCGCCACGCTGCGTCCTGCGTGAGTGTGAGCGTGAACAGTTCGGACCCTGCGCTTCCTTTGATATTCTCGGAAGCGCTGCGCCGCCACTCGCCAAGTACTGTTGTATCCGGATTCATAATCCAGGATCGCACACATCGCCACGCTTATTCGGGCGCCCTCTCGCAGATCCTTAACAGCAGCAACAACCAGCCAAGGCAAGCCATGGCCTCGCTGCAACTCTCTACCGACCCTGCATTCTAACAAGTTTTAAGACCTCCCCATACATCGTCGTCGTCGAGCAACAGCCTGAACCCTTCGGCATCATCTACAACATGGACAACATATTATAACAAAGTCGGCGCCCCTTGGGGACCAGTCTTAACGACTTCTCGCTCTCCGACAACCTACTGCCCAACCTACATCTCCATCACACCACTTCTATACGACCAGCGACCTTTTCGTCTGCTCGTACGCGCGCCCCGGGCAACGCGATTTGCATCCAAATCCATTCCCAATCGGCTTTACTTCACCCATTCGAATCTTTTAACCATCGTCCTGTATTGTTTATTACCACCACCAATCGGCCATTGACAATCTGCAACTCAGCTCTCCTTAATGGCTCACAACCACAACCGTGAGCGGATGCTCACCCCGCCTGATACCCGCTCCCTCCAAAATCAACCTACTTCTACCGAAACCGCCTCAGAAGAAGCTAATGCCGACGTTGATGAGCCTCCGGACAATCAAAATACTCCTCGCCCTACATCGAATCTCATAAAGCCGCTACCTGCAATGCGTCCAAGGAAGCTGTCAGCGTTGACGAAAATGCTCAATTCTTCTGAGGAGAACGAATCGCTCGACGAAGAAGACGACTTGGCTTCACCATCCTCAAGAAGAGGATTCTCTACAACGTCCACATGGAGCAATCCTAGCATCGCTTCGACGGCCGAGCTCACTAGCGACGGTCTGACCAGTCCGGACACGCGCACTAATACGCCCAGTCCACCACCTCCATCTACGGTCACCTTTCCTGCAGTCGTTTTCAACCACAAGTCCTTCCAAACCCGACCGGTTATCATCAAGGATCACTCGGATTCCATTGATCCATTACAAAAGAGCGCAACACCGGATGCCACTGCGAAGGCTTTCGAGACCGAGTTCAAACGCAAGCGATGCATCGCTTTTGCATGTGGGCGAAAAGAGGCTCCAAAGACAGAACCTCAATCAGAGCAGAAACCCGAAGTCAAGGCCGAAGAGACTCCCAAGCGTAAATGCATGCTTACCTTCGTCTGCCCCAGCAAGGCAAGCAAAGAAGAACCAAGTGTAGTCAGGAAGCCGAGCGTTGGTAGACGTCCTAGCCCTGCCCCGAGAAATCTGAAGACTCCACCTACCACATCGCCCCATCGGCGTCGGTCTTCCGTCTCTTCGGTTCAATCCGCAATTCAGAAGCCACTTCGACAAGCATCTTCTGCAAGCCGACTGCGTCGCCTGAGCACTGCGGGGGAAGGTGATACCCTCGCAACTGAGCGCATTGCAGAGTATAGTGGAATGCGGACCGAAGATGATGACTGGATGAAGGAACGCACTTGCCATCGGAGCCGCCTTACAGTGAATGACACGCTTAAGATTGAACTCGGACTCCAGAAGCTCGGCAAGGAAGCTGAGGAGGAGGAAGAAATCGAAGTCGAAGAAGATATGGACAACGAAGGCCTCGAGATCGACGATGTCGACGAGGATGAAGATGTTGCAGATGAGGAGGAAGATGGCACCGCAGAGCTCACAGCAACTGGGGACGACGATGAATCTGACGATGGCTTTTATTCGGACGACGAAGGTGGTATGGTCGATTCTGACGATGATAGCGATGCGGATTCCGATTATCACTGGTGGGCACCAGGTCGGTCAACCGCTGCCACTTCATTCGAACAGCTCGACCACATGCACTTCACCAGGCAACGCAACATGTCCGGGTCATCAATTGGTTCCATCAGCAGCACCAAAGCCATATCAGGTGATGGGCCAGAGCCACTTTCGGATAAGAAGCTGAGGAAACAGCGCTCGATTCCAATTCGCCCTCGAGAGGCGGATCTCCCGGATAGCACAGATTTTGTCTGCGGCACCCTTGACGAAGACCGCCCAATGGAGGAATCGTACCGAAGAGAGATCGAGAAGCGTCGTGCCGCAAAACACCGTGTCTGTCCGCAGGACATCGACCCGACTTTTCCAACCTCCGACCCTGAGATGGATGAAGAGGATGACGAGGATGTCTTCGACAACCATCACGAAGACGAGAGCGACGTGCATGAGGGAGTCTTCGGTGCCTTCGAGCCTGATGACATCAAGCCTCATGATCTTCGTGGTCGCCCTCGCCATGGCCGATCTCCTGTTCCGTCCCCGCCAAAGCGTCTCCAGTCTCCTCCTCCCAGGCGTCCAACCGTGCACCGCTCTCCACCACCTCGTCGTCTTTTCGGCCAGTCCCCAAAGCGTCTCCGCTCACCTCCGCCAGCGCATCGACTTCGCTCTCCTCCACCAACGCGCCGTACATCATTTGCCAAGTCTCCTAAAAACCACATCGCCTTCCAGCATATTGCACTCGCCGAGCGTCCTCACGGTCAGCAGCTTTATTCGTCTTCTCTTCCGCGAAAACCCAATCTCCTGCAGCCACGTCGCGCGCCTTCTCCAATCCCAGATATCGAGAATGACTCTGGTGATGACGACGTAGTTCGTGTAAATCTCCTTACCCGCGGTGCCATTGACATTGTCAAGGGCCTCGAGAAGAAGCGCCAGTTCAGGAAGGAAAAGCTCTACCAGAAGTACTGCCGTCAGCGCGCGAATGGATCTGTCAAGCCCAAAGAAGAGAAGAGGTGTGTTCCGGGCAAAGGCGCCGAGAGAATGCGTGAAATGGGCCTCGAGCTCGCCGGACGTTGGAAAGGAGAGAAGAAGTACCAGTACGACGGCATGACCAGCACAAATGATGCACAACACATACTTTCCCTTTGAGGCGGTTCTTCCTGAAGAGCTCGAGAGTTGAGAAAAAAGCTGGCAGTAGATGTCTTTTGGGAGAGGTGCCGCTGCCACTGAAGCAGGTGGCTTGATTCGAAGCAACTTCTGCATTTTCTGTAAATATCTTCTTCCTACGTGTTTTCTTTTACTTGCATAGCATTCGCGTCGCGTCTTTCGAGGATACCTCATGGCTGTCTACTTACGGCTTTGCGTTTCCTGGGCTAGGGTCTTTGGATTTCCTCATGGCATTTAGCGGTTGGCATTCGCTTGCTTTTGCTTTGTTTTTTCAGGCACGGTGGTGAATTCAAGTGTTTGAGGCTCGTGCGCTCTCGCTTTTGTTCTTCATTATGACGCTACGACTCACTGGCTGGCTTTCCTTCGCTTCCTCATCCTCATGGTTTGCGTAGAAGCATGGCTCTTCTGTGATACAAAGGTACCAGGGAGATGGCCTGGTGGATAGCGTTGAAATATGAAAATACCAATTGATCAAGAAGATTGCATTGTGCACTTTCACCTTCAAGCCGTCGGTTTATCAGTCTTCCATTTATGGGCAACTCTGCAAATTACCCGCATCGCCCGTCAATGTTCCACAATGGAGCCGATGACTTGCAGCGGGATCCGGAGTGTCGCCGAGCTGACGACGCTCGATTTTGTGCAGCCCTTGTCTTTATTCGTTGACATGCTCCGAGAGCCTCACTCTCCACTCCCCAAAAGCAGGTATTTTCCGAGCAATTTCCCTTGCATTCGCAGCAAAAACCCTTGCCCTGAACCTGCCTGCCTTTCTAAAGTGGCTGGTTCTTTTCCTTCCCCTCCTCCAGGACCCAGCCACCGCTAAAAATAAAGATCTGCCTTCCCAGCCTGGTGGGCGATGTTCGTTCATCTTAGGATTCTGCATAGCAAGCGCCACATTGCACATCTACCGCGAACAGGGCAAAACTCTGATTTGCTCCACACCTAACGTTTATTGAGCCATCGAGCAAGTTTACGACCCATCGGGATTGCGCATTCCCCATGCGTGCGGCTATGGCACAACTACAGTTGTCAGCGTTACCCGACCGCCAGGAAGCGAGGCTGAATTGCGAGGCTTGATCTGGAGAGGTAGGAATGGCGATCTCTTTTTCGACTTCACTTCTTTCTTGTTTCTAGCCGTCTGCTCGTCTCTTTCTCGTGTTATGTGAGACGCGCGCCGCGCGTTCGTCTGTCGCTATCAACATGCCCTCTGCGACTCTCAAGCCGAGAGCAGCGGCGAGAACAAGGCCCGGTCCGGCGGCGGCTCTGACGACCATCTTCACGCAGCCGGCATCATGTTCGAGTCTTGATAATCGATTTTCCACGGATATTTGCATGCCGACGTCTTGGGATGAGTATTGGTCAGCTCTGTTCGAACCCTCTTGCCTCCAACTTTTAACATATAGCAGGTATGGAGATGCCGGCTATTATTCCCCCGCAGTATGTCCGCAAAGTTACCACGCTGCTTGTCCGAGACCGGCTGGTGGTGGTGGAGTGCGTGGAAGTGGATATGGGCCGAGAATCGGGTCGGGGGAGACGGCGGTAATATGCTGTCCTTTGTAAGTCCAATCGGGCCTCTACTAGCGCACGGTGGCATCTTCGGACAAGCATTGACTCAATTACATTACAGAAACTACGAGTGCGTCGAGAAATCTGCATCATATTGCAGCCAAGGGTCAAGTTCCGCGTTCGCAATACAAGTACGATGGCAATCGAGCGATATCCCGCACTTACAGGCCGCGTCGACGACAATTGATGGAATGGCGACGACGATATTAAATACAGGATTGGGAGTAGGAGCAGGAGTATCAGCTAGCATAGCGGAGCAAACTAGCTCCTCGTCAACGACCGCATCATCCCCAGCATCATCTTCTACATCAACAAGCCATGGAGGCCTCTCAACAGGCGCAAAAGCAGGCATTGGGGTTGCAGTACCAATTGCTGTTTTAAGCATCATTGCAGGAGTTCTGTACTTTCTCTGGCGTAGGAGGAGGGCAAAGAGATTAGCCACTGCGCGTTCGACATCAGATCCACCACCGCCGGAACTGGGAAATCATGCCATAGCATATGCAACGGGACCGGGGCAAACGATGGTAACTTCTGCACCACAAATCAGACAGCAAATACCTTCGGCAAACATGGGGCAATGGCCAATTCGGCAATCCTCACCAACGCAGCCCCAACAACCACAGCAAGCGTATCTTCCACTGGCACACCTCACGCGCGCTACTCCCGTCCAGCAATCATATCCATACTCTCAGATAATGCAGCAAACCGAAACAACAACCATTCCACAGCCTTTTCCGGCACCGATTCCACTCCACTCGCACCCCGCTTCTCCTCCACAGCAGCCGTATGACCCATCAATACAACCAACGCCACCGAATGCATATCCACCAATTCCATCTCCACCCCCTGCACTACCGCTGATACCTTCTTCGCCACATGTTGTCTCTACTACCACCGCACCCCAAACAGAGCATCCCTACAAGGCGCCGCCCGAAATCGCTACGGCTGCAGCGAATTCGGGCTCTAACAGCTCAAGCGATCCGGCTGCAACAAGTGACCCGACATCAACTACCTCGCTATCGTCCCCTGTCTCATCCGAGAACTCACAAACAAGATTGGCTGTTTCTCGCCCCAACCTCGTGACTCGCTCATCTGAGAAGGCACCGATAGCAACTGCGACTGAAATCTCGCCTTCTTCACCACCTTTGAACCGCGTTACACCGTCTGAAATGGCGCCTGAGGCCACCTCTCCGCCGGGTCACTACTACCCGGAAGTCGTTAGTGTGTCCTACCCTTTTCCTCCACCACAAGACGCCCAGAGTATGAGCACTGTGCCTGAAGAGGAGGATGAGGAGATTAGAAGGATCAGGACAGAGCAGGTGAGGCTGCAAGAGAGAAGAAACAGGTTGACGCAACTTTACATGATTGATGAAGAGGAGGCCAGGCTACAGCGAGATCTGGAGATGAGAATGGCGCAGATTGCAAGGAGGAGAATGGGGAGTCTTTGAGGGTATTTCTCTTTCGCTGGAGTCTGGAGTCTCGTTTCATATAATTGTACGGAAGTGGACCTTTCTCTGGCAAGTCAAAAGCATCTGCTTGACCACGGGGTGTCACAAGGCTGAGACGACCATTCACGTTTCTGTTCAATTGGAGGTCGTTGCATGGCGAGCGATAGGTTTGCACCTTCTGTTTACTCCTCCTGAGATACCAGAATTGCGTTTGAATATCACATGCCTCTTAGACGTGCTGTTTGCTCTTTCCCCAGTGCTGTCTTGGCAACCTGCAGCCTTACTCCGTGCGATATCAGCTGTCGAGTCAATACTAAGATACGCGAAACGTGGTCGTCTATAACGCTCACAACACATTCTATACACATTTATTCTAGCCACTATATCCACACGTGCATCATTTTTTTCGGGTAAGTCGCTGCAGGACGCGGCTTGCCAGTTGCCGGCTCGCGTGCCCTTTGCCAAGAGCAGACCGAAAATCTGATCTAACTCGTCTTTTCACAGGCCAATGACCTCCCGGCGAAACTATTTCATTCACCATGACGCCGCGACCGGAACCCTTCACCTGCCTGTGTCATTGCACCCACCACCTGAGAGCCTTTGGTATATCTTCCTGAAGTTTTTGACTTCTCCATCGCCGCCATGCACGGCAATTGCTAATTGTGCAGTGCTGCACCGCTCTCGAGAACACACCCCACCGCCCCTCTCGCCTCTGCTTGCGGCGAAAAAAAGATCACCACTCTCAGCCTTGGGGACGGACCCTTAGAGCGTTAAGCTCGGCTGTATCCGTAGTCTGCGACACTGGCCTCGCGAGCAATCTCTTCTCTTTGAGAATCCACGAGTCGAATATCCTCTTTTTCCCATCGAACTCACCGCCTCGGTAGAAGACGAGAGACAAAGATGGTTCGCGGCTTGGTCGTGCTCGGCGGCAGCTCCCATCCGCAGCTCACGGAGACGATATGCAACCACCTAGGCATTCCGCCCGCGAAGGCGCTGCTGGCCAAATTCTCTGTCGGCGAGACGCGCGTCGAGATTGAGGAGTCTGTGCGTGGGAAGGATGTCTTCATCCTCCAATCCGGCGGTGGGAAAGTCAATGACCACCTGATGGAGATGCTGATCATGGTGTCGGCATGCAAGACCGCCTCGGCGAGGAGGGTCACGGTTGTCCTGCCATTGTTCCCATACTCGAGGCAGAGTGATATTCCTTATAACAAGACAGGTGCGCCGTTGACCAAGGGACCGGCACAGGCGCAGCTGAAGGCGGACTACACATTCAACAGCAGACCGCAGACACCGTATCCCGGACAGGCGAATGCTTCTCACCACCATCACGGTCATCAACATAACAATGGCTCGAATGGCCTGCACAAATCGTTCAGTAGGATGCAGATAGAGGATCTAGACAATGGCATCACGCCGCGAAGAAAGGACACTCTTGACTCGGTCAAGTCCGAAAAGTCAGACAAGGGAGACTACTTCGGCGAGAGCAAGCTCCATCACAGCACCTCGTCGTCGTCGATGCAAATCAATGGAATCGGCACCGAAGCGGGTACACACTCGAATTCGCAATACTCTTCACAGCCGCCACCATTCGAGCCGCAGCGCGGGTATAAGCAGTGGGTTGCGCAAGCCGGCACACTCGTTGCCGACCTGGTGACGTGTGCTGGTGCCGATCATGTTATCACAATGGACTTGCACGACCCGCAATATCAGGGCTTCTTTGATATTCCGGTGGACAATTTGTACGGGAGACACCTCCTGAGGAAGTACATCCAGTACCAGATCCCGAACTACCAACAGGCAGTCATCGTGAGCCCGGATGCAGGCGGTGCGAAACGTGCAACGGCTATTGCTGACCAGTTGGGAATGCCGTTCGCACTGATCCACAAGGTAAAGCGTGCACACATAGAGACGCAAGTCCGCACTAAATCCTCTCCTCAGGAGCGCCGACCCACGCAAATCACAGACCGGCAGAACGCGACCATGATGCTTGTCGGCGATGTCGCGAATCGCACGGCCATTCTCATCGACGACTTGGCTGACACGTCCAACACCATCACGCGTGCCGCGAAGCTGCTGAAGAAGGAGGGTGCAATGACAGTGTACGCGCTGGTGACGCATGGAGTATTGTCTGGTGATGCTATCGAGCGTATCAACGCAAGCGCACTGGATAAGGTCGTGGTGACGAATAGTGTGGATCAGGCAGAAAACAAGAGAAAATGCCCGAAGCTGGAGGTGCTCGAAGTCGGGAACGTCTTTGCTGAGGTGAGTGAAACAGTACTACTGAGACGGGTTCGTCTCCGTTAACGGATCCATACGAACAGGCAATTCGGAGAGTTCACCATGGTGAGAGCATCAGCGTGCTCTTCCACTACGACTAGGACTAGACGATAGAACGGAGGGAGACTTGGATGGATTAGAACGCAGCTTAAAATTGGGCGGCCGACATGATTTCCCTTGCATCAACTACAACACCACCGCGCACTGCGCACTTGCATAACGGCCACTCCAGTTTTGAGGGTAGTTCTCTCGGATGGCGGCATGGCGTAAAACCGGAGGCGGATTTTCCTTCTTTGCACATTATTGTAGCGAACAGCGATCATGCAGCCTAAACTTTGGGCTTTATTCAAAGTGTTTGATAGAAGGATAGAGAGGGGTTGACTATGAGTGAGGTCATCTACACCCACAACCTTAAACCATAATGTAGAGATCCAAGCGCGTATCCATGCTGTAGAGCACGGAGAGTACGTATTTTGGGAATCCTGAGATGAGACATAGAGTGGGGGAACTAGTTAATCAAGATCAAGAGATGTGAAAGCGTCAAAGTTTCAGATAGAAAAGAGATGAAACACTGTGTTTATCTTTAATGTATCTCACTTGTTCAGCGGGCATTGCCCACGTTAGGACGACTGGATTCGGATATCGTTCCTCGGGCATCCTTCCATGAAGTTGAAGGTCTGGCAAGTCTCTCGGGACGGCAGTGCAGTCCTCTCACTGCCGATATTGAAATTGGCTGATAAGATAATAGCCATTTACTTTATGTTTCATATGAGGAGCAATCTTAGGGACATTGGAAGGCACGCTGACAACAATGCGGACATTGTTCTAAAGAGCCCTAAGCCCTTGAAGTCTGCTTTACCTAAGCCCTGGACGTGCCGCTTGCGGAAAGCACTGCAGGATTGATTGCGCAAGTCCCGCCAGGTCCCCATGAGACGAAGCCACTGACAGGTGCGATTTTCACGGGTCGCTGCAGGCACAGAGAGGTGGATTTTGGCAGAATGGCAGACCGCTGCCGTCATCGCAGGCCACAAGCAATTAATCCAGCACTCTTATGCGTCAGAAGCGCGGGAGGAGGAGGCGATTGGAGCGTTTTGTTTCATTGTTTGATTTGAAGCAGCACTGGCACCTGCACGAGCTTTGGAGAGGTCCCCACGCCCCGCCGGCGCGATGGCTCGCCTGTCAGTTGAGGCGGCCATGGCGGAGGCGGTGCTGTAAGGGCAGCCGGCCCCTGCGTTGCAAGCGCCATCCATGTGGTGTGGCAGCTAAGGTCCAGAAGGCGGGACCAAGAGAGGAGCAGTTTGATTAGAGATTGGCGATGGCAGATTCTTTTGCTCGGCGAAACAAAAACCGCGAGGGCACTGCTTGCGAGGATTGAGATGAGATGGTCTGATGAGATGAAATTCGACGAGCCGGCAACAAAGAAACGGGCCGGAAGACACGAGGAGGGCACGAGGCAAGGGACGACTGAAAGAGGCTCGCGACCGAGTGATCGGCGATTTCTAGACCGGCGAAGAACTTTGTCTGGTGTTTTGTGCGAAAATAGTACTGTAGAGCTCGGATGAGCAGTTATGTGCGCGTTCTTCGTGCAGCAGGAGGAGCTGCTTCCATGAGAGATGAATGGTGGACTAGGGAGACGTCTTACGCATTGCGGTGCTCGCTAACGTGAATTGGCATTCCTCGATAGTTGCATGTCAAGCAGAATCTATCGAATTCGATGCTGGGTGGGCTGCTGCAGTGCTGGGATTGGAGAATTGTCCGTCGTGCGTCTGCAGCGGTGCGCGTTGCTTCGCTTCACCGCGACGCACGACGGGCTGTCAGGAGCGCTTGAACACATATCTCAACGCGCTCTCGCAGCTCGTGGAAGGGCACAGCAGCGCTTGTGTTGTCTGTACGCTCTCTGTCTGTGCGAAGGAGATTTGGCGTGCTCTTCCTTGTCAGAGTCTCAGAGAAGTTAGGACAAAGCCTGCACCCCGGCCGCGCCCAGATAGCGCGGGCCTTCTGGGCGGAGTGGCCCTGCTTCCGTCCTTCTCACCACCTCATCGCTCTCCCTCCTAATACAACACCACTGCTCCCGCTTCGCCTTCACCACCACCGCTTCTTCTGCAGCCGCCCGCCTTTTGTGCAACCCGCTCTGCAGATTGCACCGTCGCTCGTTACATTCTCCGCCCGGCCGAGGCCTTTTCCATTTCCTTCACCTCCTTCGCCGCGCGTTCTATCCGCAACCCAAATCCGAAGCGCCGGTACCCTCTCCTAACTTCCAACTACTTCTCGGCACTGCGACATCGCTCCGACCATTCTCTTCGCCGCCGCATTTTCGATCTGCATGTTGTGTTTCTCGCTCGCCGATCTGTGAGAGCATATCTCCCGACCAGCGTCCGGGTTTCAGGACCGTTCTTGCAGCCAACGACGGGTTGAGCGTGCGCCTTGTCGGGAAGCACCCGAGTTGATCGGCATTCGCATTGACCTCTCCCATTTCATTATCTTCGACACCTTCGCTTCACTTCGTTCACCATGGCCATGGAGATGTTCAGAGGTGTGTGCTGATAACGATAGCCTTTGGCCCCCATTTGCGTCTTACTGACGGCATGACAGAATCCTCTCCATCGCTACCTTTTCTCTTCCGCCGCTGCGTGCAATGTCCAAATACGACACCTTCCTGCCCACAGTGTGCAGATGATGAGATATGCTCGCAGATCAGTCCGACTTGTCAGCAGTGCGCGTCGACACAGTGCGTGAAAGCCTCTGAATCGGGGGCCACGAACAATGGCCAAGTCAGCAGCTCAGGTGGTGGGACGAATATCGGCGCAATAGCAGGCGGTGTCGTCGGTGGTGTCGTCTTCATTATCATTGTCGCCTTCTTGATATGGAAATTCTGGCTGAAGGGGAAGCGACGCCCGATCGAGACCGTCGAGGACTACGAATTCACGCAGGAGAAGCCCGCCAACGAGGACTTTGGCATGCACAGGAGCGCCCGTGCATCGACACATACGGTCCAGTCAATGGCGTCGACGGTCCTGACAAGAGCAAGCAACATCATTCAAATTGCGTATATTCCCGGCGTGACGAACCGATCCACAGCGTCACCAGGCCTACTGGTGCCTCCTGTTCCTCCAATTCCATCAGCTACTCCAGGATCATCGCCATACAGAGACACTGCCGATGGCGAACAAGTCTTCTTCACTGCTGGCGATATACGTGACTCCACATATTCGGGCATGACAGGTTACTCTGGTGTTGAACGAGACTCAATCGCGCCTTCACTCGCTCGCTCATCCGTCGCAACGACCATATACCGTTCTCAGGCTCAAGTCTCGCCTCTTCCTGCACCGACGCAGACGATGATTCGTGGCAAAGCGGCCGTCGTCAGTGTCAACAAGGGCAATTCCTCGAGCGGATCATCTACGATAAATACACCAGCAGACACCCCTCCGGTCCCGCAAATCGACTTTGTGAAACATGCGGCCGCTGGCACATCTGGACCGAGAACAGTTCAAGTCAAAATGCCAACATCTACTGACGCCCTCGGAGGCCCTAGCCCATCGAACAGCGTTAAGACTGTTACCATTGGTGCAAAGGCTGTTCCTCTGAACATTGTCAAGCGACCGGGCATGGGCAGCAAGAAGAGCAGCTCAGAAGCCGTCCCCGTCACCACGACGATCGCAGAAGCCGTCTCAATGGCCGCATCCGAGTCACCCAAGGGCCTCGGCCTGCGCCAGTCCTCGACCACTGCCACGTCTGAGGCTACTCACGACCGGGCGAGGAGGATCGACGAAACTGCCACTGAGGATGATAGCAGCGACGAGGACACTTCTGACCATGAGAGGAGTCGGCGCAGCCTGCTTGGCAAGGAAAGCACGCAGAGCCCATTTGGCGACAGTAACCGCGTGCATAGCTCGGAAGTGACGCCAACGCTGAGCAACACGAAGGGCAAGCAGCCCGCCATGCAAGACGAGGATGGACGGAATCAGAGCCCGTTCGAGGACTCGAATGCTGTCGAGTAAGCGGTGTTAAGGAGTTTACCCATATAGTTTGTAAATGTGGGGTTGGATGGACATATTGATGGCGTTGGATATGGACATGAGACTTACAAAAGGGCGATTTTGTCGACGAACGACCTGATGGCAGCGTTGGAATCTGAGCGGAGGTGTATACGTACGCCCGAGATGCTCAATTTCTTAGGACTCGATAAGAATTTACAAAGCTTCTGTGTATTTACTTTGTCATGGAATGACATGAATTGATCATTTCTGGTTAAGGCGGGCTGCCGTAGAACAATTGGAGATCGCGTACTTGAGAGCAAAGTGACACCCCGACATCGCTTGCCCCGCTGTAAGTAAGTAGAAGACTCTTATACATGTGCCATTTCAATTCCGAAGAAATACCAATCATTATCACAAAATCTCTCATTTCTATCTACTGCTCCTAAGCCGGCTTAACAGAGTGGAAGCTGACCCACTTCTGCAAATGTCAAGAAGGCTGCTGAATTTTTCACGCAGATGACCAATCAACCTTGCGCTTTTCATTTACAACGCTTCCATTGTCCTGGTCCTTGATGGTGAGAATGCCAAGACTCACGATGTTGAGAGCCAGGAGGGCCTTATCACGTTCCTCTTCCCTTCTCAATCACAAGATTTCATTTTCAACGGTCCATCAATTTTTGTGACAGCATGTACAAACTCGTTCAACACGTGTCGTAATGAATACCTTTTCAATTTAACTGTTGTGACTGGTGGGTTCGAAAAACATTCGCGTGGGTGGTTCGCCTTGTGCCTTGGGTACCGTGGCCCACGAACAAACTTTCAACGTTTAGACCTAAAATTCAGAGCTTCTAGTCCAAGGGCAGTGATCGCTGGCGCAAATAAGTTCTATCCCCTCCTGCTTTCCTCTCTCTTTCTACTACATCTCGCAGCCCAGAAGGATTCGCTCCACTATCACGTACAAAGCATTTCGCATCGAGCAACACAAAAACTCACTCATCTCAAGCACCTTATACTCTCAAGCAAAATCACTGTTACCAGAACCTTGTCGAAAGTCTTCTCTGTAAACAACTAGATCTGCCACAGTAATTGCACACTACAAAGCGACACTCCCGGTTAGCGCATGCCGTCGCGCAACAACCATCAAACCAAGCAGAAATCCCTCAGCATCGACTTCAGCTTGCACAATGCGCTATCGTTTGGGCCCTGTCTCCCTCCCGGTCGAGAGCAACTCGACTGTGGATACGCACAACTTCCCCGATATCATCTTACTCCCCGACTCTACCGATTCTACCTGCAAGCACTTCATGTCACACTGGCGCATGCACCTTGAACTGCGTGCACCGAGTTCAGCAGAACTGCTGGATAAAAAGCTTAAAGATGACGGATTTCGGCTCTTCCGCCTTGACGGCAGCGCTTACGACTTAACAGCTTGTTGCGTCGGAAAAGCAGACACCCGCAGAGCAGCCGGCCTCGAACTCTCTCGGCGCTTTGCACATGAGGTTGTCGTCAATGAATGCGGCATCAAGTTCAAGGGAGCGTACTTCAACGTGTGGAGGTTCGCTGATATGAACCGCCTCCGGAAACAGCTTGCACACGTCAAGAGCTTGTATCTCTCGATCGAAGGAGCTTCCAGGCACCATGACATGGAAGCTAAAAGCGTACTGGAGGACAAGTACGTGAGAGTCAAGACTGGCGTCAACAACCTCGTCGAAATCATTGCCGAGAAAAAGCTTCAAAGCCTGCACATCAACTACCGATGGGAAAGGCTGCAGCGCCTCACGCTCAAGAAGGCCACGGGCACAATAATGCGCACTGTCAGGGAGTGCGCAAGCACCGAGCAGCACATCCGCGACATCCTCAAGCCCTTCCTCACCCTCCGCAACATCCCCGACGTCGCCATCTCTCTCACCTCGCAATCCCACGACTTCCTCCAACTCCGCCGCGAACAACAACTCTCTGGCGAGCCGACCCCCTCGTCTAGGCACAAAGTCAAGAAGCAGTGCAAACTGCGCAGAAGACTAGCAAAGGCCCACTCGGGCTACACCGCGGCAGAGGCGCTCGAAACCCAGAGCAAGCTCAACAAGGCGTACGAGCGCCTCTGCAAGCCGCGCACAGTAAACCCTAACCCGACACGCGCCGAGCTTCTCCTCCTCAAGCGCCGGCGCATGAAGGGCATCCACCCCCGCGTCGACACCATCCTCCGCCTTCCGCCCACCTCGGCGGAAGAATTCGAGCGCCATTTCGACGACTTGCGTGCTTGTGCCGTGGCACGCATCCGGAGTGGCAGTCTGGTGACGGAGGAGAGGCCCTTGGCGGGTGAGTGGATGATGGTGTTGGAGGCTGCGGAGGAGGTGGCAATGAGCTTGGTGGCGCCGGCAGCGCTGGAGGGAGAGGCGCTGGCGAAGGCGTGGAGGGCGTGTGAAGAAGGGGACATGGAGAAGTTGAGGAGGGCGGTGGGCGGATTGGCGACGTACTGGGCGGGGTTGGCGGGAGACGCGGAGGATGGCCCGCAGCATTGGAAGGAAGCTGTGGTGGCGCTATCGCTAGAATTAGAGTAGATTGATTGATGATGTTCATGTTGAAGTTCACCGAGTATGTTCGTCCTGTTTGTCGAGAGCCCGCGCGGGTTCAAAGTGATGCTGTTCCGGCTGGGCGAACATGGTAGAAGAATTTGTGTTTAAAGATATGAACGATGCTTGAATAGCTGCGTAAACTTCGCGGAAGAAACGTCTTCTAAATTGGAATTGATGCTTAAGCAACCGCGTGAACTCGTCAGAAGAAAACTCATCTACAATGATACCAATGCTCCGCAGTGTGCGCAGGTTTGAAAGAATGGCATGGCTTCCGTCTACCTTACAAGGGAGGTCAAACCTCTGAGACCAGTCACGGAGCTGGAGAACAGCGTACGATATTTGCCTGAAATGGAATTTCAGCAACGTCCAATTTAGGATCGTCGTACGAAGCAGATATCAAATCCATCATGGTGGCACACCACTGGCGCTTACTAATGACCCCTTTTCAACCATCGTGAGTGAACGCCAGGGACGCTTGAGTGGTCGGACGCCTCCGCGGGCGTGTGAAACTCACTCGTGAGATACAAGCTCTTTCGTATCCCATAAAGGCAAACGCTTCAAGTAACGAGGTACGCATTCAACTCGATCATCTGCTGAAGCTTTAAATCTCGCAATGTCTCTCCTTGATGATTCTACTGTCAGTCCTAATCACGTCTGCGCTTCAATATCTTGTCACACTCATTTGATAAACCTACCAAGCTACAAAACATGAAGCAAACCATGCTCCTCGCAGCTATCCTCACCTTCGGCACCTTGGCCTCCGCCGAGATCATCTTCCTCGCCAGCTGCAGCGCTGCTCAAAATGGCAATTTCTTCGGCCTCTCAGCCGCAGTATACTATGCCAATAACCCGAGCGGAGAGGTGAATCCAGACCCCGACAACATTGGCGTCAGGGGATCCGACAATAGTATTTGGTTCAACGATCCGGAGGGCTGGACTATCTTCCCCGCTACTAGAGAGGCCTTCGTCCTGAATGGCCTTGATCAGTCCGTTACGAACGTCGGCGGCGTGGCAGGTTCCGGGATTAATGGACAGAAGCACTATACGTGTATGAGGGATACTGGAGGCGCGTTGTTTAATAATGGCTTTCTGAGCTGCAACAAGGAGTTCTACTGCCAGCCGGTACGTAAACAGAGGCCCTTTGGATCTGCTCCATTGGCAGTGCAAAGGGCAGCTACTAACGAGATTCTAGTCGTAAATACATCGAGAGTCCTCTCTGGAAATCATCAGCCTTGGAAAGGGGATGCAATTGGCCGAAAGAGGCATATGGAGTTGAAAAGCATGCGGGTATGACGAAAGGAGAGCTCCACGACTATCGAGCAACCTTTTGATTGCCTTGCCAAGAGATCCTGTATGGTAGCTGCCAATTCATCCGACTTTTGGCTGCCTTGATTTCGATACTGTTGGTCAGACAATTCCTGTATGTCCAAATGCCTTGATGACGTCCTGATCCACATTCGCCAACCACTCCTCTTGGAACACTTTCTCTCCTCCACAAATCGCAACTGCCTGCTGTAACCTCTCCCTCACGAATGTGATTAGGTTGACAGTGTGAATCGGGTCGGTGGCGCTGAGCTGTGTGCGCCTGCCGTCTTCCGGCGCAGGAGGTCCGAAGACCGAGTCTTCTGGGATTGGGGGAGATGTCCAGACAAGGGAGCTGGTGGGTGCATTGTGAGTTGTTGTGATATTAACAGAAGCTGGACTTTGATTGAACTTACTCGATGCTCTTGTCCTCCACACCCTCAGTAAGTTCCATCACCATATCCGTCCAAATTATAATCAGATCGTGCAACTTGCCCAACATCCACGGTGCGCCACCTTCCAGCAATCTCGTCAAGGCCAGTGCCATAAGCTTCCTTCTTCCGGGATCTCCGATGTTCTCGAAGTGGCTGAACCATTCTTCGAGGAGCCATTTCATTTCACCTTCAATTGTATCACTCTCAGCAGCGTTAACCTGCGCAACCGCTTCCAACAATATCGACGGCGACGCAAAACCGACTCTTGCAAGCACCGAGAAGTAGTCCGTCTCGACAACTCCATCAACAAGGGCGTCAAAACTCTTTGGGCCAGTCGTCTGATGTGCGATCCAACTACCTCGCAGGCCATCTTCGTTAAGCAGGCGGAGGAAGAAACCCGCCAAAGCCATCTCCCCAACGAGCACGCGCACGCCATCTTCACCTCCGAGGCCCTCCGTAGCTCGTACAACCATCTCGATCAAGTTCGTCAGATACCCGCTTGCTTCAGCCTTGAGATTTCCCATCAAATCAGTTACTACACGTAGGAATTCGCGGCGGAAGTCAGGCGCAAGGATGGTCGAAGGTGAGAGGAGGAGATAAGATTCCGTGATCTCGATTGTGCGGCGCAATGTTTCTGTGCCTAGCGCAAAGATCGGAATAAGATAGTTTGACAGTGACAGAAGATCTGCTGATGCAGAATTGTCAGGCGTTTGCACCAAGACGGCATGCCAGAGATCCAGGGCATCGTCGAGCAGGTAAACCTGTGTTTCCGAGCCTGGTTCGACAGCTCCTTTGATGATTGGTAGGACGAGGGGGTGGTATGGTCGTGATTCTGCTTTCATGGCGTTGATAAGGCGAGCGAGGATGGTCAGGATAGACTGCTTCATAAGATGCTCCTCGCCGGACTGCTCCCACAGTGGAGGAAGCAGTGAGACTATCCGCTCGGCATAAGGTGTGATGTTGTGCTCAAGACGTTCGACAATTACGCTGATAGTGTTCAATAGCGCTAGCTTAGTTTCCGACAGGTCCACCTCTTCAATGAGAGCCATAAGTTGAGAGAGTGTGTCCGAAGCGTATGGCATGAAGTTCTCAGCTTTGAACTCCCAGTCGTCTGCGATATGCTTGAAATGGCGACCTGCAGTTACGCGCACAACCTGGTCGTTGAGAGGATCGTCTTTGTTCAGCAAGTGCTGAAATATCTGGTAGACAAGTGGTTTGCTTTGATCGGACACCTTGACTGATATCCATTGACCAAGCACGATAGCGATACGGCGGCGGAGAATGTTGTACCCTGGAACTTGCTTCTGCACTTCTGGGACCAATGTCGCGCTAATGAACCCGTCAAAATCGATCTGAGAATGGATGACAGCTGCTGCAAGTCCGAGGGCGGTGTAAACCGAATCCTTGAGCAAGACATCTTCATTTGCGGGGGTAGCGACGATGTTGAAGATATTAAGAAGGGGCTCGACGACGAGCATCTTGTAGTTGATCGCCAAGTCGAGAAACAGCTTCTCGGCGCACGGCCGAACGGAGAACTCGAATGTCTCACCCTCCCCATCTTGCATCCTCTCCCATTCCTCTGGCTCCTCTTCCCATTCCCGTAGATCACTCGCGCGGAAGACGAAGAAGCGTGTCACTACAACATCTGTCATCTCACGCACCAGCGAGTCTGTGAACAGCTGTGTCTTGACTGCTTCAATAGCCTGCTTCCTCTCCTCTTTCTCCTGTTCGTGTCGGTATTTGAAAGTTTGCGCAGGGTGGAAGACCATCTTCACGCAGGCTCGGATGATAAGTAGCCCTTTTAGAGCTAGTTGCTCCATAAGCGGCTTCTCATCCTCATCGGCGTCTCCATCATTGCCAATCTTGGCTGAAGCTATGGGGGACTTAGAGCCAAAAGTCTCGCCAAACTTCGAGATAAGACCCCAGTAAGCTCGTACGAGATCAAGAGAATCAGGTAAGAGCACGAATGCTGCGGGATGTGTTTTTGCCATGTTGAGGTGGAGTTTGGCCAGCTGGACAAGGTGCTTCTGCACCAATCGAATGACTTCAGGCGATATTGTAGATTGTTCGTTCGAAGCGATGCTCAGAAGATCCCCAAATTGGTTTCTAACGAGACGCCAAAATTCATGTACGTCTTTGTCTCGATTCGGAAACTCATAGCCTGCAATGAGAAGGCGCCTTATGACTTTGATAGCGAGTAAACTCTCTTGGATACTCTCGAATGCTCGACCTTCATCGTCTCCGCCTCCTTGCAGAAATGCTAGCCACTGCTGTACCCTATCGAAATAGATGCGCCCGAGTACGTGGAAAATTTCGGGTGTGACAGCCTGGAGGCTTGTTCGCGTCCGTTGTAATCGACCTGTCGCCAGCTCTTTGATGACGTGAAGAAGCATGAGTAGAGCACGTGGGAGATGTAGGCGATTTGCATTTGGTGAGACAGAAGACCGAAGGATGTCAACAAGGTTTGTGATTGCGTCAGGCCAGTCATTCGGATACTCGAACCTTACGATCTTGGCCGTGAGCAAGGCATTCTGAAGTGCGAGTCGCGTATCGGCCTCATTGACACCGGCCTCAAGTAATCGAGAGCGAATCTGAATTCGATCCTCCTTGTCAACGGCATTTGTGGCAGTCTTCCTCCAGTACTTATCGATACCATTCTTCAGCTGGATAATGGCCAGATAGCGAACTTCTAGGGGAAGAGATTTGTCCAGGAACACAGCTTGCAGAAGGCTGTAGTAGCCTTTCTGCGTTTCCCATTGCTGAAGCTGCTTCGTGCCAGTTTGGATCTGATTCGGATCGCTTGAAGAAGCTGAAACTAAAACGTTGTAGAGAATTCGGTCCGTAAGAGGATTCACCTCGGCCGGGGCCTCTATCATAAAACTCATCGTGGTTGCTGTGTTGAAGCTTGTAGAAGTAAAGAAAATTCGTAAAGTTAACGCGTAAAGATCATGATGCTTCACGGCAGCGACACCAGAAACGCCACGCTTAACACCGGAAAAGACTCTACCACGCGGAAGCTGAAAGAGATTCGTCCTTCACACGAAATTGCCAAACCCGGATTGATCACGTCCACGTCGTCATGCCTGCAGGGCGCAAAGAGCCTCACGGGAAAATCCGTGGCGCTTTGGCGATTCGGTAGGGCCGAGGTTCGAGATAGAGAAATCTCCAACCACCTATACTCATCATGTCTCTTCGATTATACTCATAATAAATTAAGTCATTTTCTGTTCAGTCATTTCTCTCTGCTTCTCCTTCTCCGCCAATGTCCTCTGCCGACTTTGCTGCAGCACAAGCTCGTCTTGCTGCCCGCCGCCAGCAGCGGGAAGCCGAAGCACGAGCTCGCCATGCTGAACTGCACGCCTCCAGAGCGGCATCCACATCGAGACTGCCGTTCCCCTTTCGCAGCATAACCGACGCAGGACTATCAGCATGGGACACCATCAAAGGACGTGAAGGCACACGACCCGCCTTTCGGGTTGGTCAAGTCGACGCGGAGCTTCTTGACGAAGAGCTTCTGGAGCTGTTGAGGGGGCAAGTTGGCGAGGCGCTGAAGTACTACGGTGGCCACTTGAGCACCGATTACACTGCGGAGATAATGCTTGCCCTGAGGGCCATCCTATTCAAGCTTACGTTGTGGGATCACGACGCAAGTTACGGAGCCGCGCTTCAAGGACTGCGCTACACCGACGCGAGAGACAGGAGTGCAGCGAGACCTCCGCCCAAGAAATGGCAGAAGGCAGTGTATGGCCTTGTCACAGTGCTTGGGAGGTATGGCTGGGAGAAATGGGAGCAGCATCTGGTGGACGTAGAAGGCGGGTTCGACGAGGTTCGTTTTTCTTCATATGCAGTTCACGACTATTCTATGTGCTCCTGATTAACTTGAGACCTAGCCAACTCCCCTCATGCGCCGCCTTTCCCGAATAACCACAACACTCGATGCCACGCATTCGATAGCCGCAATGCTTTCATTCCTTACATTCCTATATAACGGCACACATCGCACGATCCTCGATCGTGTCCTTCGCCTACGCCTTGTCCCTAAATCCTCTCACACTAGCCGCGAAGTCTCTTTTGAATACCTGAACCGACAACTCGTCTGGCATGCTTTCACTGAGTTCCTACTCTTCCTACTCCCTCTCGTCGGTATATCTCGCTGGCGGCGCATCGTGTCCCGTGCCTGGCGACGGATACGGAATTGGATTACGCTAGGTGGGAAGGGTGACGATGAGGATAAATCAGCAGGAGGGGAGCTTGGGTTTCTACCTGAGCGGACATGCGCGATTTGTTACGCGGATCAGAATCCTACGGCTGGTTCGGGCGAGGCGGAGGTCATGGCTGCGAGCACTGGCGGAGGCGGTGTCGTGGGGAGCGCACAGACAGATATCACAAATCCGTATGAAGCAATGCCTTGTGGGGATTTGTATTGCTTTGTGTGCATTGCGCAGAAAATCGAAGCTGAAGAGGGGGAAGGGTGGACGTGTCTAAGATGTGGAGACACTGTGAAGGAGTGCAAGCCCTGGCTTGGTGATATAGTTGAGGAGACGCCAAGTAGTCGGCCAACGTCGAGCAAGAGTGTAGGATTTGCCGATGATGGGGATGAGAGCGGCAGGGGAAGGCAGCGGGAGGTCATCACAAGCGACGATACTGAGATAATGCAGGACGTGGATCCAAGGCCAATTGAAGAAGACGCAGAAGAAGATACTGAAAGAGTCTTTACAAACTCGAGCATGCTTGATGATTCGGGACAATGGGCAAGGGAGAGCACCATGGTCAATGGCGAGTCCCGGACACCGACCGACCAAGAACGTAGTGTAAACAGCGAAGAAGAAGAGGACGACGAGCAGAGCGAGGAATACGATGAGGAGGAAGATTTTGAGGGCGCAGAATGAACGGTAGTTTTGGAGGCCTCTACATCTGATAGTGCGCTTGCGTGCTGCTTCTCTGAAAGATATCATGCTGCGCCTTTGGCAGGCTTCCATTCGAAATGATGACGCCCTTCCGTCGGTCCACCTGTGTCTGGCTCATCCTTCTTGTCGAACATGTGCTTGCCGAAGAGATCCAGCTCCGCTTCGTAAAACTGCGTTGGCAGATCTGCAAGCCAGTCAGCAATCGTCAGGCAATCTTCGAACAATGGACAAGCTTACTGGTGTTGGTCTCATACTTGATATATTCCAGACTTGCACTCAAACTCGGCACAATATGATCGGCTTCCGTGGCGGCCAAGATGACTCGCTTCAGCTCATCAAAGCCAGATCGTAGTTCCTTCATAACGCGCGGTTCGAACAGCAAATTCATCGATTTCCGCTGTCGAAAGTTCACAAACTCAGGGCGGAGCAGTGATGAGATATGGTCCGCCTGAATGATGCAGCCAGCCCGCCATATCTGCAACACGGCGGAATAGTCTATGTTCCATCCGTTCTCCTTGTCCGCCTGCTCGATGATGTTGATGCCTTGAATATACGACACAAGACATGCAAGATATGTCGCAGTGCGCAGATAGTTGATGAAACCTGCATGGTCGTTCACCCCGAATCTCTGCGGCTCGAAGCCTCCTCCGATCGTCTCTTGTGCTAGGATGCGCGTGTCACGATAGGCAGAGGCCAAACGGAGATAGTGCGCGGTTGTTAGAGTGGGCGCTGGTACGTGGAGTGAGACGCCCTCCGCATTTGACCATATACCTGTTCCCTCCTCGCCCGTGACATCCTGGACAACCTTGTCTTCGACCTCTGAAAGGACCTTCTTTCCAGCGTCGTTGCGTGTTCGGCATATACGGGCTCCAATAGCCACGAGGAATGTTCCGGCCTTGTAACTATTAGTTCATGCATGTGTATAAAATGCAATATACTCAATTCATCATATGAAAGCTTACCAATGGACCATCTTTATTCCAATCATCGAATACTTGTCCAATCTCCTCAAAGCTCATCCCCAATCCCTTCTCCATGATGCCCCATGCCTCACTAATGGCACACATCATTCCATGCTCGACACCGTTATGCACCATCTTGACATAGTGCCCACTTCCACCTGTTCCAACCTTTCCTACGCAACTCCTTCCCTTGTCGTCCTTCGCGGCTACCTTCTCCAGAAAGGGCATCACACAATCCAGCGACTCATCATCTCCACCAGGACATATACTCGGGCCCAGTCGAGCAGCTTGGTACCCACCCGACACTCCAGCGCCAACATAACGAATGCCGCGTGTAACGGATTTGCCTTGCCGTCGCTCCGTGTTCTCCCAGTGCTCGTTGCCACAATCGATTATGATGTCCCCTTTGTTCAGGTATGGTGTGAGGCCGGAGAGGACAGTGTCGCCCACAGAGCCATGTGGGAGAGAGAAGATCAGGACTTTGGGAGAAGAGAGGGAGGCACAGAGGGAGTCGTAGTCTGTGAATGCACCGCTCTGTTAGCATTAAATGAACTACAGGTGAAACAAGTCGGAATTGATACCGTTGTATTGCTTCACGCGCTCGCCGAAGCCTTGCTTCTTCGCGGCGGAGACGATGTTGTCCATGGTCTTTTCGTCTGGATCTTGCAGGGAGACATCGATGCCTTTCTCGGCAAAGAGGAGAGCCATGTTGCCCCCCATGCTACCGCAGCCTATCACTGCTACCTGTTGTGGGTTAGGATTAGTTCGCAAAGGCACGCTATACTTGGAGCATACCTTCTGAATATCAAGACTTGGAGACATTTTGTTTGCTTCTCACCGTGCAGCTAGGTAGTGTTTAAATGGACACGAGAATAGAATGACACGGAGGTAATTGAATGTGAACATGGCAGGGTAGTAAATAGCCATCTCGAATGGTAACATGTGCGAAATGTATAGAAATCCCGACGTTTCTCTGACGTCGATGTTAAGTAGTAGATGCAGGGAAGTGCGCTCTACTCTTGAGCCTACTTGGCTTACCTGTACAAGCCTCCAAAGGTATGTCAGATCTAAATAATATTTAACAAAGGGATTCAATCGTTTTCAGGCCCATTAGATTGCTTTGCAGAGCACATTAGAGGTATGGAGGTTCTGCGACTGCTGGAAAAGGGCGGATGACGATATGACGCTAAACCAAAAATAGACATACATAAAGACGCGAAAATAAAATCCTCAGGCACATCTTCCGGTCAAAGCGGTGACACGGTGATGCCTTGCATCTGCATTCAAGACTTCCTTCACGTACCTACTGACCCACGCGATTCTACTTATTCTGAGGCTCAATGAGTCCTTCCAGAGCTTCAGAAGTGCTCGGATTCATCGTCTTCCCTTGGTGGAAGGAGCCACCGCTCGTTATTTGCTGAAGGATATTTTGATACATCCAGAAATGTCCGTCATGTACAGCAATCAGCAGACACTACTTGGCACGGCACGAGGGAGTGAGCTCAGTGAAATTCTTCACTGTAATCCGATATGGGTACGATGTGACTCCGCAGTCACTTCGACACTGTTGCTGACCTCTGCTAAAGGACCCCACCAAAGCTCGGTTCAATTCTTGCTTTCTTCCTATCATTGAGGCTATACCAGCTTTGCTGGCGCTATGTATTCTTCTACTATATGTGTTAAAGCCGCTGTGGAAATATCGACCTCGATGGATGAAGCCTTTCGTTGAAGAAGAACCAGTCAAATCTGCTGATGACGGGGTCTCCGAAACAAAGCGACCTCGATACCTGTGGGCCTTACTCCTCTTCTGTATCTCCATCACTGGACTCGTCTTTCAAATCCTGGAGATTTTCTTCCCGGATCGCCGAGAGTCTGCTGCAATTACTTCTTTTGCATGGGTGAGATCTGATTGTGATTCAGGGACATGGAATGAAGACTCACATTTGACAGATCGTGTGTATTCTCCTCATTGCTTTGAACAGGTACCGGACTGCACCGATAGCCATTCTTGTTTTACAAGTCGTCATTTTCGTCTCGCAATGCATTGTATCGGCGCATAAATACCCCGTGCCATCCTTCAAGGATTGGCCGTCGAATTTGGTTCTGCTAGTCTCGCTTGTCGAAATCGTAGTGATTCTGCTTATGCCTCTTCGCGATCCGAAGCTTTCGACCGATGGCATTAGTCCTCCATTTAGTACACCTACGTCGGAACTCCGGAGCCCAGAGGAAAAGCTCACGCCATGGCAATACATGACAGTCTCTTGGATGGCTCCACTAATCTCGATTGGCTCAAAGAGACAAGTTCAAGAACAAGACGTTTGGAATCTTGCGTACGAATTCCAGCACCGCTTACTGCACGAGACCTTTTCCGCTCTGAAAGGCTCAGTATTAAAGCGGCTGTTAGTCGCAAACGGCTTGGATCTAGCTATCACTACTACCCTTAGCATCCTCGAACTATGCGCGGACCTCGCGATACCTGTGTTTCTGCAGAAACTCTTGCGCTCTATGGAGGATGCGAACTCTCCCAGAAGCGCTGCAGTCACATACGCAGTGATATCGTTAGCCATCCGGCTTGTAGGAGCCCAGTCGGGCGTTTTCAACCTTTGGTACTGTCGTCGGGCGTACGAGAGGTCTCGTGGCGAAATGATCATGATGTTGTACGAAAAGACTTTGAGAAGGCAAGTTACGAGCGGCGGCGAGCAACCCCCAAAGGCAGAAGAAGATATCGATGCTCCCCTTGAGTCTGTGGAAGAAGAGGATACGTCAATTTGGGCCAAGATTCGCAGGTGCCTCGGTGCTTGCGTTTGCTGTTCCTCTCCGCGGAAAGCGAAAAGGGAGCAGCAAAAGCAAAGCAGCGGCATAGGCAAAATACTCAATCTTCTCCGAGGCGATGCATACGAGGTCGCGCAACGTTTCTGGGAATTTCCGACCATTATCACCAAACCTCTCGGTGTCATTCTGTCTGTCGTGCTGATCTGGAAGCTCATTGGTTGGCCATGCTTGATTGGTGTCCTAACGGTATTCTTCGCTCAAGGTATCAATGTCTTCCTTGCTCGTGCTTTGATCCGACAGGAGACTAAGCGAAGGTCTGCCACGGATGTCAAATTGCAAAAGACTTCTCAGTTTGTTGAAGCTATTCGTCATCTGCGTTGGTACGGCTGGCAAGATGCATGGTTCTCGGACATTATGGATTCGAGAGAAAAGGAGCTGCATCTTCGTATCATCACGAACATACTAAACATCACGATCAACTTCGTAAACACTATCTCAAGCAACCTTTTCCCAGTCGTGGCTTTCTTCGCATACACCAAGTTGGCGGGTCTGCCTTTACGCATCGACATTGCATTTCCGGCTATTGACCTTTTTAAGATGCTGGATGAGAACCTGCGCGACATTCCGAATCTAATTACCGTACTTATCAACGCTTCGGTTGCTATGCAACGTATTGAGGACTTCATGAACGAACCTGACAAGGAGAGCACTGAAGCGTCGCCTACACCAGCGGCAGATCTCTCACTGAAGGACGCCACATTCGCGTGGCCGGGCGGAGCAGAGGTATTGCATGACATTACGCTTACATTGACTCCTGGATTGACGGTCGTCTACGGCGAAGTGGCCGCCGGCAAAACAGCCCTGCTCCAAGCTCTCCTCGGTGAACTTGAAAAGAAAGACGGAGAGTATGTGCGGCCAGACGAGATGTTCGGATACTGTGCGCAGAACCCATGGTTGCAGAGCATGAGCATCCGAGAGAACATACTCTTCTCCGCACCTTACGAAGAGACACGTTACAAGCAGGTCCTCGAGGCTTGTGCTCTACTCAGCGATATGGTTGAGTTTAAGAATGGTGATTTGTCCTTTATCGGCGAGAACGGCGTCGGTCTCTCAGGAGGACAGAAAGCTCGGGTGGCTTTGGCGCGTGCCGTGTACAGTCGAGCACGGTTCTTGCTACTGGATGATCCGCTCTCGGCGCTTGATCATCAAACTGCCGAGTTCATAATGAAACGGTGCATTGGTAGTTCGTTGATGGAAGGTCGGACGATAGTCCTGATCACTCACCGAACAGACATTTGCCACGGTCTTGCCCAACAATGGGTGAAGATCTCAGATGGGAGAGCCACGCTTGTTGAGCCATCGGCCAATTACGAAGAATCAACACTCAAAAGAACCAAATCTGTGGAATCCACTACCGAAGAGGACACGAAGAGGCTTGAAGAGGACAAACTCGCAGCAGTTCCAGATAAGTTTATCGAGGACGAACATAGAGCGCACGGAGGAGTCATGGCCTCAGTTTACTGGGCGTACATCAAAGCTGGAAAGCTCAAGTTCTGGATAATCCTGGTCTGTATCATCATTGTCTTTCGGCTTACGGATACATTGGAGGTATACTTCATTAAACAATGGGGCGAGGCATACGACAAGGTCCACACTTCGGATCTCTTTGACGACCTTCCACCTCCCTCTTCCAACATTGATCCATGGCTATGGTGGTTCCTGGGCATTGCTGTTACTGTTTCAATTGTGGATATCTCCGTTTCGATGTTCATGGTACTTATCAACTACACTGCCGGGAAGGGGATGTTCAAGCAAGCAATGCAACGTGTGAGCCACGCGACATTTCGATTCTACGACATCACACCTGTGGGTAGACTCATGAATCGCGTAACGTCGGACATGAACACGATCGACGGGAGCATCAACCGGTATTTCCGCATAATGGTCCATTTGGTCATCGCCTGGACCACCTCCGTCATCATCATTGCTTCCATCACCCCGGTTTTCCTAGCTTTCGCGATAGTACTTACAGCCTCCTTTGTCGCAATATTCTTCCGCTATCTACCAACCTCACAGAGTCTAAGACGTCTTGAGATGGTCTCTCTGACCCCATTAATGAGCAATTTCGGTGCGCTCGTAGAAGGGTTAACGACTGTGCGGGCATTCTGTGTCCAAGACCGTTTCCAAGCTCGAGTCATAGAAGTTGTCAGTAAGTCAAAACATCGCGCATAACCATCTTTGTAAATTGCAATACTGATTCGGTCCTGTACTCCAGATGCTTTCCAAAAGATGGATCACTTCTACTGGAGCCTCCAAGCCTGGCTCATGTACCGTTTCGATGCCTTTTCTGCCTTCTCAACTCTCCTTATCACTCTACTCGCCCTCTGGACGAATGTTTCGCCCGGTCTGACCGCTTTCGCCCTCATTGCAGCAGAAAAATATGTCCGAACCACTCATGCAATGTGCCGCTTCTACGGCCAGCTGCAGATGGACTTTGTTAGCGTAGAGCGTGTTGTTGAGCTCCTCCAACTCGACCAGGAACCCGACGGCGATGTCAAACCACCGGCTTGGTGGCCCTCTTTGCGCGGTGGTATTGTCTTTGAGAACGTAACATTGCGCTACGCGCCGCACCTTGATCCTTCGCTTTCCGATATCTCGCTCAATATACCTGCGGGATCTAATACCGCGATCATTGGACGCACGGGCTCCGGCAAGAGCACACTTGCACTGTCACTACTCGCAACACTCGTGCCCGAGAGCGGAAGGATACTGATTGATCAAGAGGATATATCGACCGTGGATCGGCAAGTGTTACGAAGACGTGTTACGTTCCTTGCACAGGAGCCCATGCTATTCCCCGGAAGTATGCGCAAGAATCTTGACCCACTAAACGAATTCACGGATGATGAGTGTGAAGCCGTGCTGGACAAAATAGCAGCGCGACACGGCTGGCGGCTTGACACTATGATTGATGCAGGGGGCAAGGGGCTCAGTCAAGGACAGAAACAGCTTGTGGGCTTGGCAAGGGCGATGCTGAGGAGGAGCGCTGTGGTTATCCTTGACGAGGCGACGGCGAGTATCGATTACCAAACTGCGATGGACATTCAACGCATCTTGAGAGATGAGATGAAAGAGAGTACGGTGATTACGATTGCGCATCGTCTAGAAGCTGTTAGAAATGCTGATTATTGCATCGTGCTGTCGAAGGGAAAACTGGAGGCGGCGGGGCCGGCGAAGGAGATGCTGAAAGGAAACGAGAATGGATTTGGTGGATTGTTGGGATGAGATGAAGAATTCCAAAGACGACTTTCTGTTCAAAGTCCACTTATAATCATCTGATGTGAAGCATAGCTGCAGTATCTTGAGCGCCAGTTCTTCCGTCTCCGAGTTCTCATTCTCTCACATCTCTTCGGCTTACTTTTTAAGGTCTGAGGATATTTGTGTATGTCTTCATTTCGAAGCTTGGAATACACATCACAACTTGTTTATGCCTTACGCTGGCCCATGTTTCCAACCATTCCCACTATACCCACCCCAATGATGATGATTTCCATCACCTTCTCCTTCTCCATTCACCTGACTCAAGCCTAAACATTCTGCCATCCCAAAGAAGATATCAATCGCACTATACACACCGCCAAATAGTTCTTGGCATGGACCCATCGCAAATACCGGCACATCCGTTAAGCTGTGCACGCCCTCTGCATTGTTGACCGGCAGCGTACCATTCACTATGATGCCGCCCTTGCCATCTTTAGGATTGACAATATAATCATCCTCGGCGGGCGTGGCGTTGACAGCAGGCTCGCGCGGCCCGTCCTTGCGGACTCGCCAGTCCTCGCGACGATCTGGGTTCGCGATGACGCCCTGGTAGAGGGTGTATCGCGGGCCCCAGTTGTGTGGAAAGTATGTACCGTCGGAGTATGACAAGTTCCCTGTCAGAACGTATTGGCTCATGCCGGAGTTCTGATATGTTCCAATGGCATCGCGCTTCTCGCGTTGATCATCTTGAGCTCGAAGGTACTTCGTGTCTACTGAACCGGCGACGTCGAAGCCATGACCGTGATCAGCGGTAACAAGGATGAGAGTCTCTTTGAGCGAATCGAGAGACTCGAGTTTGGCGATGGTGGCTTTAATGGTGTCGTCAAGTTCGAGGAGCTCGCCGAGAGCACGGTCATAGTCGAGCGCGTGCATCATCTTGTCAATGGAGGCAGCCTCGGACATGATGAGCCAGCCCTTGTCTTCACTACGGGCGTTCAAAATGTCGATAGCTTTGAGGGTCATCTCCTTGAGTCCCGGTTGGTCGATAGCATCTCCGCCGGAGCCAGTCGGATCATTTTCCAGGCCCTGAAGGTTATCCGGGTAGACCTGTAATCATATCTTCAGCTTATTCCCTACAAATTGCTTTATAATCAATCTTACGTTACGGTCGAGCCATTTGGCCATGTTCGAAATAGAGAAGATGCCCAGTGCCTTCTCGTCGTTGCTTGCACCCTGGAGCTGAGTATTGTTATACACGAGCTGATAACCAGCATTCGAAAACTCCGCGTAATAGTCCCTGATAGTATTAGTGAGGGAGCAGGTAATGTGACTGAACCCTGCTACTTACTTGTCCATATATGAAACACCACCCAAGCTCGAATTGAAGAAATTCTCGGCTCCACCTCCAAATAGGACGTCAGGACCGGTCCAGTTTGTCCACGTATAATTTGTGATGCCGTGAAGGTATGAGTCAATGACAGCACCGTATTGCCCACGATCTCTGGTGTGAGCTGTCAAAGCGGCCGGGGTTGCATCAGCAATGTATGCCGTTGAAACAATACCGACATGTCCTCCCGTCACTCTGTGAAAAATCTCTGCAATGGTCTCAACCTTTGGGTCGTCAAACTTGTTCGGGCTTGAATCAGCGTAGACTCCGAGCGCGTTGACTGTCGATTTATGGCCCGTGTACAGTGCTGTCGCAGAATTGGCAGAATCAGTAATGAATGTATCAATTGAGTGAGTCATTTGATGGCCCAGAATTGGAAACTTGTCCATTTGCATGAGACTTTGGTACTTTCCATTGATCGATTTATGAGCGATGAGACGAGCAGCCTTGAATGATTAGCATGTCATCACAATAGGCCTTGGAGTTTATCGGAGATGGGGTTAATACTGTAATCATGTTCGTAGTCATACCGTCGCCAATGAACAGGATGACATTCTTGGCTTTTCGCACTTGTGCAATGTCTCTAACAGTCCAGGTTGACTCAGTCGTGCTGCCATTGTAATAGCTCAAGGAAGCCGTATATTCGCCAGGCTCGTTAATATGCAACCTGCGGTAGGCTTTTGAGGCTACTTGCACAAGAGACGGAGTGTCGGCATCCCGGGCAAACAAGTCCTCGAACCAGGTGAAATTCCATGTCTCAATCTCCGGAGATTTGATACTAAAGAAGTCCTCCGCGGATTGGGGAGATGCACCAGATTTGGCCAGCGTGAAGGTGAAGTCTTCGTCAGGTGCGCGGTCAATAGCCTCCGATCCATTCCGAGGGGCATGGACTTCAAGGCGGATACCAAAGTATTGTCCAGCGAGGAAGTCGGCCCTTACGAAGTTAAAATTCTGTAATTGTTATACCATGCTTCTGTCTCTTACTGATCAGGAGGGAATATGCATCCTAAGGACTGATCAGCTTTCCAATAGGAATAAGTCACCTAGCAGAACCATCAGCTTACCTAGCGAGGGACATGTGCCCAATCGTTGGTACGTTTGCGACTGGCCCAGTCCAGCCAGAGCCGTAAATGTGGCCACAAACAGTGATGTCTGCCCAAAGTATATCATAATGGCTGTAGATCCTAATATGTCGCTAGAGCGATATGTGCACAGCTTCTGCGTCCTTCCAAAATCTGGAGAGCTTCTAGCTTTAATAGCCCCCGTACGACTAGTTCCTGGATCGGACATGTGTGCAGCCTCGAGCTGTACGCGTTCACTTCCATCGGTACGACGCAAGAGGCGCGAGGGCCAGCTCTTGTTCGTGTTCGCCATGACGCTATTGCACACACTCTGTGCTCATATCCAACTACACAGATTGAGACATCGACAACGTGCTTCTGCATTGTGTCATGGATTGCTGAAGAAGCATCGCCCATCTCCTCTCTCGGCCATATCAAGGCTCGTTAGACGGAATGCCAAGCAAATTCGATTTTGAGCAGACGGCGGAGCAGTATATCGAGTCGTACGGCGTCACGGATTTCTCATATTGCGCAAGGAGACATCCGAACAGCAGCCGTCACGTGCGGCACATTTGAGAGCTCATTCGCTCAGCGGAGACAATCATGGGCGGGATATATTTCCCACCGTTGACTTGGCGATTGCTTGGTATGCTGTATCTGCTTGGCTGTCAGTGGGATCAAGAAGGAGGGAAGAAGCAACGGAACCAAGATCAGGAGTGCCATGTTAGCACGCTACCCTCGGCCGCTCCATTACACATATACCTCACAAATGCCAACCGCAGAAAAACCATATACGACTCGCAATGTTGATTTCCTCCATCAATCGATGCCGAAATATGAAGTTTTGAAATGGAACGGGCCGAGATCGAGCGGACGCGCTTCCCGTCATTGCGTCAGACCCGAAAAGGGCGGGGCCCAACTTTCAGACTACAATTGATAGCAAATGACCTTGGTGAGGTGCAGTTTGTTTGTCAATTGCTAGATGAGGATGAGCAGTATGAGTTTAATCACTCCAGTTCGAGGACTGCGGCCTATTTAAGCTCTCCTGTCATCATCCCAGTATCGCTTACGATAGGCCACTCTACTTCCATTTACCGAAAAGAGCAGGTCACCATCAAGGTACGATTTGAGCACACGACACTGCCTCAACTCATATTACGATGGCCACAATGAAAGGGAAATGGACCAAAATCGCATCGTCGAGCAGCATTCAGCGCTCCTCTCAGGTGCTCAGCGTGGTCAACAACAACCTCGACAACAACGCTCTCATTTTCGGAGGCGAGCTCAAGCCTCGTCAACCCGTTGACGACAAAGTCTACTCAATACCACTATCCGGCCCCAGCGATGTCCAAATCCTGCATGTACCAAAGTGCGACGTTCCTCCTGCGCGTGTAGGGTCTGCTTCAGCAACAATAGGAGATACGCTCTATCTTTTCTCTGGCCGAGGAGGGCCTTCTATGAAACCACTGGATGAAGCAGGTAGTCTATGGGCGCTTTCTCTGAATTCCACTCCGTCTGAATCTGAAGAATTTGGCCCCCTGTCAGAAACCGTGAATCCGACATGGTCTCTCATCCCCCCGACAACTTCCATCTCAGCTTCGCCTCCTGCTTCGCGTGATGGTAGCAAATACAACGGTGGCTCGCTGAAATGTGCGTGGCCCGACCCTCGGTCTTACCATGCCATGACCTCTGATGGCCAGGGAACGATCTACCTCCACGCAGGTTGTCCATCTGTGGGCCGCCTCACAGACCTCTGGGCATTCCAGCTTCACGCTCGACGATGGATCAGGCTTGCTGATGCACCGTCCCCTGCTCGCGGTGGTACCAGTATCACTTTCGCACACAAGCTGGGAGAAACGTGCGGCAAACTATACCGGATGAACGGATTCGATGGGAAAAACGAACAAGGCGGCGCCATTGATGTGTATGATCTGGAGATGGACTATTGGAGTAGTATCAAGTTCAAAGCAGACGGCATCGAGGGTCCAGAACCGCGAAGTGTCGGGTGCTTGCTACACATAATCATTGCAGGGCGAGAGTGTCTTGTAACGTTTGGTGGAGAACGAGATCCGAGTAGTCTAGGGCATGAAGGAGCAGGAAAGATGCTGGGAGATGCATGGGTGTGGGATTTGGTTGCCGGTGGTTGGAGCCGCGTCGAAGTTGAAGGCGAGGAGCCATGTGCTCGAGGATGGTTTGCTGCTGATGCAGTGAGAAGAGCTGACGGGACAGATGGGATTGTGGTGCACGGTGGTCTGGACGAGCAGAACCAAAGAATGGGGGACGTATGGGTACTCACACTCTAGGACGCAACCGCGCCTTTGAAATCTGCGACTGATCTTACTGTCTTTGAAGGCAGAACAAGTCGGACATGGCCATGGAAACCAGAGCGGATAACGAGTGGGAAATATTTTATTGAGGTACAGAGCAACATCAGACGCAGGAAATCCGACCAGGACCCGGGTACTTCTCCGGGGCTCGTTCTCGGTCAAAATCTGAAACATATATGCTATGCCCATCCTAACATAGAACGGGATAATTTCGGGCTAAGCCCTTGTAGCTGTAGTATTATCCGAGGTTTACCCTCTCTGTACATCAATCGAATATGAAACTTCGCCCCGTAAAATACACTTCGAAGACATCATGCTCCATGCTGCACAGCGAACATAATGGCAAAGGCTGGCTCCTTGTCTGCCATTATCATCTTCTCAGAGCTTCTTTCTACTGTCTTTCCTCTTGGATTCCTATTCTCCTCGACTCTGAGAATAGCGTCATGGATCGCGTTATGGACCTTGCGCAACGACCGAGACCCATCAAGGCAAGGCGACATGCTCCTTTCCCTTGTATTCGGGCTCTGTGATCTTCGCAATCCGGCTCTTATACTGCTGCGAAATGTCACGACCTTCCACGTGTATGTTTCAGCTTGTCTAGTCACGATACTCTCCATTGGTTTACATAAGGCATCTTTTCTCCAGTCTGAGAAAGCCAGCCTCGATAAGACGATATGTCCTTTGCAGCATCAATTCAACTATCCTCTAATATTTCCTTCACGCACAACCCATACACGAATGTTCCCAAAGGTACATTCCTTCTCGTACTCGTACCTAATAGTGTCCATCCCTATTGGATTCCACGGCACGGTCGGGCGCCTGTTATCAGTTGATACAAAAGAGAGCAAGGGTTGGTTCCATGTTCAAGCTTCAGACTATCTCGAACGCGATAACTCGCTACCGGACTTGGAGAGCAAACTTCGCCACTATCTCAAAAGTCAAGGAGTGCATGGCAATGAGTGGCAATACGCGTACCTCGTCACTGCACCACGCTTCTTAGGCTATTCATTCAATCCTGCATCATTTTGGTATCTCTATGATCAGAAGCACGTTCTGAAAAAGATGATCATCGAAGTCAATAATACGTTTGGCGAGAGGAGAATGTATCTTCTCAATCATGAGACTCTCGACTCCAATGAAATTGACAGCCAAACTGATATAAGCAAGCTTCCGTTCAAGCACTCATGGGAGAAGGATTTCCATGTATCACCATTCAACTCCAGAAAGGGCTCTTACACTCTGGCAGCGGAAGACCCCTTCTCTTCAGGCAAATCAACACCTGGACATATCAGCAATACACTTGTTTTGCGGTCTTCAAAGGGACACGCAAAGATCATTGCCCGATTATACTCTGATAGAAAAGCGATCGATCCGCGGATTCTTGGATTTGTAGAGACGATCAAGTTTCTCTCGCGTTGGTGGTGGGTTGGGCTCTTGTCCTTCCCTCGAATCCTGAAAGAGGCTTTCAAACTTTTTTTCTCCCGAAAACTACACATATGGTTCAGGCCAGAGGTGCTGCAAAGCAGCATTGGGAGGAGTTCCACCAACATTGAGAAAGAGCTAGAGACATTCTTCCGCCGATATATTAAGAACACCGTCGACAACAGCGTAGTTCCGCTTCGAGTCACATACAAACCGGCTGGAGGACCGGCAGACACTTTTTGTTCAGGAGCAGTTTCGGACAACAAGCCTGATAGTAGCAGATACTTAGAAATCCGAGTTTTGACACCCGCTTTCTACAGCCGTTTCGTTCACTACTCCTACACTTCGGAAGCCTTCGATCGCGAATCGCTCTTCACGGACGAGAAGAACCGCACAGTCTGGATATCGGACCCAGAGTTACTCTATTTGCTCTTTCCCAACCGGGAACAATCATCAGATGTGTCCAGCACACTACATCGAGCCAGCCGACTCGATAGTGTGCGGTGGAAAGTACACAAGACCTTACGCTGTTCCCCGGCGCCACCTGCTTACCCAGTGATGCCTGCTTCCCCAGAAATGCGCATCACGGACATACGACCATCTGTTCTGTCACCTCTCGACAGCTTCGTGCAGAGTTCATGTTCTGATGGGTGGCTTTATCGCAGGTGCTGCACGACGCTATTTCTGGCGAATCGATTCGCATTTGGCATTCCTGAAATTGTCTCAGCTGTCGATCTCGGAGTGCGAATTCTATTGTGCATCTGTTTCACGATTCGGGCACTCGTTGGATTTGACGCTCTAGATCTCGGCTGGACTGAGATAATGAGATGTTTGAAGCACGTTATTTCTCTGCATTCCTTGTACATATGGTCATGCGTCAAAGGACTGTCGTAAAGCTCTTTCAGAGCAATGACATGGCTGTGCATACAAAATTAAGAGCATCATCCATTTGACGCTCTTTGGTATGAATACTGCAGCTCCGAATGCCCACACCTCTAACGGGTGTTGCCAAACTACCCGTCACCCGTGTGGATTTCAAAAGAGTATTTTTTGAGATCACCACATGATCAAGACCAACTTGAAACCCTTCACAATTTCAATGAATTTCCTGCCTTTGTCAAGTCACTCACGCCGGTCTTCTGATCGGGAAGCTGTTTTCGAAGAATCTTGGTATTCGCATTCTTTGGAAGGACTAACACTTCCCAGACACCTCCCCGCAGCTTTTTGTACCCGCTGACTTGCGCGTCGACAATACTTCGAATGTCTCTCAGGACTTGAACCTTCTTTTGCTGACTGTTCACGTGTTCTCGAAGAACCACGTATGCCGTTGGAAGCTCAGTGAGCTGCTCCGCATCCCAAACACCTCCGACGGCGGCCTCGACAACGTCAGGATGTGCATTGATGTATGACTCTAGCTCGGTGGGGCTCACTTGGAAGCCCTTGTACTTCACGAGCTCTTTCGTACGGCCAACGATCTGGAAATACCCTTCAGGCGAGAATGTGCAGACATCGCCTGTGTTGTACCAACCGTCTCCCTTGAACGCAGCTTTCGTCGCTTCCTCGTTGAAGACATATCCGGAGGTCATGTTCGGCCCACGGAGCCACATCTCCCCTGGAGCACCTTCCGGCGCGTCTTTAGTTCCATCCTCGATCCGAAGAACTGCTTCTATTCCTGGCAAGAGGGTCCCAATTTTACCGAGTGGAAGCTTTTCAGTTACTCTCTGGAAGGCCACGTACGGCGCTGCTTCGGTCATCCCATACAAGCAGAGAGGCTGCCAGTTGCCTCTGCTGAGCAAGCGACGGTACGTCTCTTCTTGCATAGGCAACCCACCGGCTACCAGATACCGCACCGTTGAGAAATCGTAGCGCTGTGTCAGGTCCGTGTTCGCTATAGACAAGGCTACGGATGCGACTGCTTGCACGTAGTTCGCTTTGTTGTCTTGCACCATCTGTCCAAATTTATCTACATTGTAAGAGGGCATGATGCAGTGGAGCATCCCCGTCCACGGGCCTAAGAAGAGGGGGATCGTTGTATTTGCGATATGCACGAAAGGCGTGTATGAGACAATTCTGACATTCGAGTTCCAGTTGTCCGGAGCGTGCTGAAAGAGCTGAGAGACATTGGCGACGTAATTGAAATGGCTCAGAGCAACACCTTTAGGATTGCCGGTAGTACCGCTCGACAAATGGATCGATGCAAGCCTCGATTTTGTGTCTTCGTAATGAGGAACATCGAGTCTGCGCTGTCTGAGATATCGTTCGACATCCGGAAAATCTTTCGAATTTCCCAACACAGTGATGATGCGAGGTGTGGTAAATTCTAAGCCCTCAGCCTTCGCCCTGCTCAGTGCAAGATCGACGGCTTGGAGAATAGATTGAAGGACCGGTTCATATACGGCAACGAAGTGAGGTCTCGACACCACAATCGCGTGAGCAATCTCAGCAGGCTTCAACACGTGATTGATCGGGCAGCAGACTCCACCAAGCCAGAGCACAGAATGGAATATCTCGACATAATTGACGCTGTTCGGAATGATCAGTGCCCATCGACTCTGATCAACTGGCTGAAAGGCATCTTTAAAGCCGGCTGCTAGACGTCCGGCACGATCTCGAAGGCCATCGAGGGTGATTTCACGTCCAGTGAGAGAATCCTTTGATATCAAGTGATCGCCTTTAAGGTCAGATCGGGCCGTTGTATGAAGAAGCTCGGTGAGGTTCAGGTTGCGGGGAATGTCAATGTCTCCGTTCTTGTAGACACGCATAACTGCGGACTGTGATCAAAGTCAGATTGATTGCAATATAATTGAATCTGCACTTCAATTTTTCCAGAGCCATTTCGAATATGCGCAGCAAACATATCAACCATTCCCCGTGCAAATTGGAGTGCCGCAGCGGGGCTGCTGAGTGGTTTGCCGAACGAACGCGTCGTCTCACCGCGGCCACCTCTCCCGACGCGCTTCAACGAAATACTAGTATTTCGAGTAGCGACAACACTTGGCCGAACCCTCTTCCTGTCGATGCCAGTCTGTCACACGCAGTTGACTGATCACTGCTGCACTGTAATAATAAAAGACGATAGACCGGACATTGCTCGGCTCTCCAGCCTTGGTCCGAGGCACAGTGCTCTCACCGCAGCAATCTGATATATGATCTGAGAAATACGAGCAGGCCATTTGGTGCAAACGGGAAAGATACAGACTTATCTCTCAGCAGCCATGGATTTCGCAAACCAATTGGCCACGACGCCCCCTCAGGATTTGGGGTTCCTGAAGCTTTCATACCCTTCCGAGCGAGTTGTTCTCGTCACCATGAATCGCCCGAGGGACCTCAATTGCATCAACAAAGCCGCTTCAGAAGAGATGGACGTCGTATTCAAATGGCTCGACGATGAGCCGAACCTCTCTGTCGCAATTCTCACTGGCGCGGGAAGAGCGTTTTGTGCAGGCGCAGATCTGAAAGAGTGGAATGCCTCAATGGCTCCTGGCTCAGACCCCAAGAAGCGAGTGGCGGCGGGAGGAGCAAAGCCATTTAGTCGGCGGCTCGGCAAGAAGCCTGTGATCGGGGCTATTAATGGGCTTGCCATGGGTGGCGGCATGGAATTCACGGCAAACTGTGATGTTGTCGTTGCATCTGAGAAAGCCGTCTTTTGCTTACCGGAGGTGAAGCGCGGCGTCTCTCCCTTTGCAGGTGTGCTACCACGACTCATTAGAACTGTCGGGTTGCAGCGAGCGTCGGAGTTTGCGCTGACCGGACGGACGATGGATGCTCAGGAAGCACTTTTATGGGGATTCGTGAATAAGGTCGTCGGACCCGAACAGCTTATACCAGAAGCGCTTCGATACGCTTCGCTCATTGCAGAAAACAGCCCAGACTCAATCATATGCACGAGAAATGGTCTGAGACAGGGCTGGGAGTCTGGTTCTGTGGAGAGAGCAACCGATATCACGTTGGAGCGGGACTTCAGCGAACTTCTGAAAGGGGAAAATATCAAAGAGGGATTAAGAGCATTTGTCGAAAAAAGGAAGCCCCAGTGGAGACCCAGTCGACTTTGAAAAAGTCTTTATCGGTGCGGTTGTGCCATGAGCAAAGCTTTACGAAATGCTTATTCTCAAAAATGCTGTTGTGGAATCAATGTTTCGCAATGCTCAACTTCCATTTGACAAGAACAAACTGCAGTAGGCATCCCGATCACTCCGTGCATCCCGACTATCCCGACCTGGTCGCTCGAGGCAGATGCTCGTCACCGCCAATGCAATGAAGATCTCCGCGCATATCAGCGCCCACACTCACACCTTTCCGGCCAACTTCCATCCGGTCCTCGCCATCCTTGCGATGCCAAGAAACACCGATCCTGCCAGCATGGTCACTCCAGCCCAAATCTTGGCACCATCGTAACTGCCGTTCTGTCCTTGGACGATAGCTCCAGTCACAGGACTCCCAATGAGACTCGCTAGGCCCAGTGCCATGAATACCAGACCCATCCGGCCACCAAAGGTGTTCAAATCTTTCGTCATTGATGCCGTCGAAGCTGGAGGTAGCGCGATTGCTGTGCCGGAAAAGAAACCGTACAGAACAGCGATTGTCATGAGTGGCCCGATTGTGCGAGTTGGCAGCCAGGTGAGAACGAGAATACCGGATACGAGAATGGCAGGAGCCTGGAGATTGAGCGGCCCAGTGAAATCTGACCAGTAGTTGGGGATTGTGCGGCCCAATACTGAAGCTGCATTCACGATTGGTAAGATGTAGAATAGCGGGAGTCCTTTCGAGTCTACGTGAGTGGCAATCGCCCACTCCTCCACGAAGTTGTAGAAGGTGAAAAACCCAAGAAAGGTGACGAATATACCGGCCTCGTAGAAGGCAAAGGCAGGTTCTCCAAGTGCCTGATAATAGATGAAGGTGCCGCGTTTTCGTGGCGGTAGTCGTTGTCGCAACACAGCAAGAGAGATAGAAAGTGTGCCTAAAGCGACGAACGCAAGAATGCGAACAGCCCAAGGAAATCCGACCTTAGGGATCAGCTCGTGTACTAGTATGGGGTATATGATCCCGCCAACGGAAGAGCCACCAGTGACAATACCAGTGGCAAAGCCGCGGCGCTTCACAAACCAGACGCTGGGCATGCCAACGGCTGGAATCAGGCATAATGCCATACCAACCCCAGTGCAGATGCCCTGTGCCAGCATAAATTGATAGTATTTTGTCGCCAGACTCGTCATCATCATGCCAAACACAATCAAGAAGCTGCCGGTCCATATCATGGGACGGAAATACCCGCCATCAAACCACTTGCCGGTGAGAGCGGCGCCAAAGGTGAGGAGGAAGACTTGAACCGATCCGATCCACGCAATGGTAGAGGGCGAATCCTCGTCGGTGATACCCCCTGAAGTGTAATAGGTTTGGAATGTTCCATACGCAACGACGATGCCCCATCCGTTGAACATCAGAAAGAAACCCCCCAGGACCTGAAGCCATGGCAAAATTCCCACGTCTGGAGGGTGTATAGCATCTTCCTTTGGCGAAGATTCCTCCGCGTTGGCAGGAGGTACGAAAATATCGATCGTTTCATCATCGTTTGAGCCTTTCTCTATGCCGACAGGCACTCGGTCGGTGTCTCGGCGGTTGTCGGCCATGAAACGGAGGATGAAGTCTTGAGAAACGAGCTTACATTGAAGAGAAGCGTGCACAAACGCCTACTCTGGATAGTAGAGGAGCAATGCAAGGCAAAGAGAAATTGAAGCTTTTGGCTAAAATTACGAAAATGGAAAGAATACAAACCGAGATGGGCATATAACTAAATGCTGAAAGACCACAATCGGCATGACTCGAAAGAATCCTCTACGATCAACGTATCCTCGGGTGTTCATTTGAATTCCATATCCCTAGTGCCCGCGGAGAACAAGAACTGTTGTACATACCTCCTCATTATAAACTTCGCTCGTGACTGAGGAAGCAAGTAAATGTATGTAATCTTCGGCGACTTCTTCCCGTACACATGAGGTAGCCTCGACACTATTTTGCGGTGGACTCCAACCTTTCCGCGCGACTGCGGAATGAAAGAGCACAGCTCGTCTCTCCATTTGGACCATTAGGAGAGTTGATGACTTCTGGGAATAAGAATGAGGACGATTCTCATTTCCGGGAACGATTGTTCGGTTGAAACGCGGGAGTCCGGCACACTTTTGAAGGCGTTCAGAGAGATTAAAGTAGGGGAAAGGCGATCGCTTAAACAGATGTGGAAGGAAGCCGAGCTAGCCAATCACAGGGCAGACCGCGATGCAATCGGCGCTAGATATACTTCCGACGTCTGGAGAAGCAGTTGTCGGCCGTTAGCAGCACATGTCGGCCGTTGGCGCGCAAGCAGCCGCTCTGGAGATACACATCGAAGAAGAAGCAAAGGACTTTGATGCTTCAGGAATTCCTAACGAGGGTACTGACGTACGCAGCAGTGACGTCCGCGCGTGAGATTGTGAAATATTACTCCGGACAGGCCCAAAGAAACATCGACCGCGTGCATTATATGCGTGAGCACCGGGTAAAGTATTTGATCAGGATGCGTTCTCTATCACCAATTTCGGCCTTGCGTCGCCTGGATGCTGACTCAGTCAGTGCTTTGGGCGGAATCGACTGACACGATCGCGGGTCAAAGTGCTCAAACGGTGATCGAACTGGCTGGATAATGCTACATGGCCTTGTTTTCTGCTTCAGTATTTGAGAATATGGTTGTATTCGATGCGCACCAGAGTCGCGGTTTCGGTTTGTTCTCATCATTTGCATCCCGGCGTTCAACGGAATTCCGGTAGGGGAGAGCAGCATGTTACCATATGTCCAGCAAGTTAAGCTTAAGTCTCACTGCATCAATGCTTCGTTCTGTGGGAAAGTGCACTCCTCCCATGAGCTCCTTAACGTTGCTTATGTACGTAAGGTGATGATATCATTAATCGCAGCCGACAAACGTGACGAGCATGGGGACTTATCACTTACTGTAGCTAATTTGACGTGAAGCCCTGGATATACAGTCCCCCAAGCACATGGTAACTGCGAGCCTTGATCAACGCATTGTCCAACTATGGACTTGAGGTGATGCACAAAACCGTCGAAATCGCACTAATGTAAGAGATACCTGTTTGGTTTTCTGAATTGCGATATCAGGTAAATGCCTTTGCATATTAGCTGCAAAATCTCTTGCGCCAGGCGCCCCTGAGTGAATATATTTAGCTAGAAGATGAGGATTAGGAATCGCAGGAATACGCAATCAGGTATGGTCGATCTTGGCGAAATTTTTTAAATCTTGAATGACATGTCTGGAAAATGATGTTGCTGAATTGATATTTGAGATGTCAAACTCGATTCGTGTGATCAGAGTTGACGGTATGGAGGACTGTGTGTGAAAGGTAAGCGAAGCAGGCAAAGCGGTAAGATCAAGACGTCGAAAACTGCCCATGTTAAGGCCCCTGAGATATGTCAACCCCTGTATACTACTTATGGTATCTATTGCGATACCTCCAAGTCAATTTGCAAACAATTGCTCTTGCGACGAAAATAGATATTCGAAAGATGTAGCTTCAACGAATACAAACCTGTCTGATTGGGTGCAGAGCGATGCAACGAGATTCATCACCAAATAAGGCGAATTAAGTCCGAGGCGATGCATCAGCGAGGCCTTTTTTTGTCGTGATCGTGGCGCCATTGGCTTTCACGGATCATCGTGATAGGTGTCTCGCTTGTTTTGTGCATCGCCTTCGTTCATGGTCGGCGCTGTAGAAAGGATTGGAATCGAGCTAGGTAATGGTCTTGATGAGCTCGACAAATCCTTGGAGGCGATGTCCAGATGTGTCGATTTTCACGAAACGTCGATCTCAATCCAGCATCCTGGACATCGTAGGGCGGAGGCCAAAGCTGCCAGGACGTTCACTGGATGGCACGTTTCGAGGCGAAAAAAAGCCACGTTCTGGCGCCACTGAGTGGGTTAGCCTCCGCACGAGCTTGTTGCCGAAAAGCTTAGCTGGCTGCAGGTGTATCTCATAACTTGCAGGCTAGGGAGGTGATTACTGACCATACTGGAATTGTAGTGTGAGGGCTGGTCCCGCGGTTTGTTCCAGCGAATGAACGCACAGAGCGGGCTGCGTAGCGCGGCAGGGGCGTTGCGGCTATACAGCTTTAGTCAGCTCCCCCAGCGCTGACGGCTTACCTAAAATATGTCTGGCGACGAGGGCATGGAAGCGAAAGAAACGCGTTCACGAGGTTTCATTATCGGGGAGAAAACGGCCTATATCTTGTGTGGAATCGAATGAGTCGGATCCGCAACGACCGATGTTGGAGCCTCGCTCAGCTTCGTTTTCTTCTGTCATGTCGAAGGACAAGAAACCCCAGCGTCCAACGCCGTTTACTTTCATCGACCAGAGTGCTACGTCGGGAAGTTCCACGAAACAAAGGAGGTCCCAGATCCAAAGACACATCGCCATCCAGACAAGGGATCAGAAGCGGAGACTCGAGAAGGAAGCCTCGAAAAAGTCACAAAGCTGGCCAGACAAATCGCAGTCTCCCCCAAGTGAGGGTAGAAAGCGTTCGCCGAGAGATGGTGTCGATGTCGTAGAAGAACAGAGCGCGGCACCGTCTCCGGTGGTCTCAAATGCCTCGACCACTGGAAGATTCTCTAGCTTCTCCACCTCGTCGAGCTCCGATCCGTTCACGAACTGGCCCGCGCTTTCGACTCCTCAAGATACCACCCCCTTTGACGTCTTTCTGTCGGGAGGACGAATAGACCCTTTCAATGCCCTCGACGTACCGGCGGCCAACAATCGGGAGCTCGAACTGATGGACTATCTCACCAACGTAATCTGGCCCGGATTCTCCCATCTAGACGCGGGCGGTCTTCGGAATCCGTATGCCGCTCGCTGGTTACAGCGGTCCTACGCCAACCCGGCTCTCAAACATGCACTCCTGATGGCATCTTCTGTTCATCTTGGTAGCGGCATCGTGTCAACCGTATCGAACCAGACGTACCAGGAGATGGTTTCGGAGCAGCTCTTCCATCAGAATGAAGCAATCCGCTACGTCCGCGAATTGCTCGGAAACGTCAACTTTGGGGATGTTAGCGACATGCTCATGGTCATAATCTGCTTGGCGACAAATGTGGTCAGGCACACAAGTGTTGCAGATCTCAGGGATCCAAGTCCGTTTAATCCGCCACTGCGCTCCGGTGGTTGGCTTGACATATATGGGACGTGGGAATTCTCTGAAATCCATTGGAACGCATTGATGAATATGGTGAAGAATGCTGGTGGCATTTCGCAGATTAGGGAATACGGAATACCTTGGATAATTTCGTAGTAAGTCCTCCGAGCTGCCCGCCGATTTGAGAGGGGATCTGTTGACGTTATTCCTCTTGCCCAGTGCCGATATGATGCAGTCTGCTGCCCTGGCAAAGAAACCAATGTTCCCAATGATGAGTCCTTCCGGAAACGGGATGCCAGTACCATATGAACCGCTTGAAGATATTCTTGGCTCGACACACCAGCACCTTTTGCCACAGTTGATCGATTTTACTCGGCCGCCTGGTCGTGGATTCGATTACTTGAAGACATTGAATGCTTGCGATGGAGAGCACGTCGAGGCCTTCAAGGAATTAGCGAACTACACGGTGACCGTCCAGGCGTATAACGATGGCTTCCTTCCACACGTGCCTGAGACCAGGATAGTAGACAGTCGCAACGCAGCTGCGAATCGTCTATGTAGCTTGCCCTCTGTAGAGGAGATCAGGACCGCCGACGCTGCACAGGACGAGAATGCGTTAAGATCTGGTTTGTGGAAAGGAAGAGCGGAAAGACGGAATATGAACCTCTATGAGTGTCTGAGATTGTCGGCTTTGCTGTATAACATATTGGTGACCTTCCCGATGCCTCGGTCGAGATACGTGCGCGACCTTCTCTCGCAGAGCTTGAAGGATACCATGGAGTCTCTCGATGGGAGATACTGCTCACAGAGAGCGGTCGGCGAGGGAAAGTTGTGGTGTTTGATGATTGCGGCATGTTCTGCTCAAGGGTCGGACGATGCGGAATGGTGGATGCAAAAGCTCGTGGAGCTGGCAGCACATATAGAAGTTGAGAGGTGGAGCGATGCCGAGAAGATCATGGACAAGTATCTCTGGCTGAAATGTGCCTGCAGCCAGGTCGGACGAGACGTGTGGGAGAGAGCCTGGAGGAGGGTTTGCGTTTCCATCTGCTGAAGTATGTGCCTGATATCCTGGGAGCGTAGTGATTAATTTCTCTCGTCGAGGCCCGCGTCGTTTTGAGAATTAAGAGAGCGCTGTTTTAGTATATACCTAAAGCGGTAACCATGATACTGTTCGTTGAGTGGGTGAATACTAAACAGAGGCAATGTTAACCAGTTTAGCTCTAGCGTTGCGAGTATCATGGGGTATAAGGCGTCGGTTGCGCGACTGTGCATACGGCGTATGCAGCCACAGAGCGGCTTCGACAAACCAACAGCTCTGTGGATTCAGCTGTGATTGCGTAGTGGATGCGAGATGCGCGTCGAAGTCCCTCGTTTTAAGTTGAAGCATACTACCACTCCTGGTATTGACCGAAACCGAGGTGCGGGAGCTTGCCATTCCAGGGATTCTAAAGAACGGGAAATAGCTATTCGTGTCCCTTCACTGGCTGCAGTGGATATTCCGCTCTGTGCTTCGCGGCGATCCGAAAAGTTTGTCCAACGTCTAAGAGTCTTCGAAGTTTCTATCTGAACCTCGGAACATTGCCCTGCGGGCTTGCGGAGTCAATAGCCGGGGTGCTACTCGGAATCAGGACGCTCAGCATCGAGACAACGAGAGATACCATAGTACTGTAAATGAGCACCCTCCAACTCGAACTTGTGGCCAATGAAAACCGAAAAGTCTACATACGCAGTGGCAAAAACACCAAATAGATAGACGGATAAGCAAGAGTAAAGTCGATTACCACGTTGAGAAATAGCTCTCCGGATTAGGAATGCACCGTGATAGGTCATCGAATGAAAAGGCGTTCGGAACGGGCTCTAACTATTTCCAAGCACATCTCAAAAGTGACCTCTGCCCAGGGGGACGGCCGTAGAGACCGCGCGGCCGCTGGCAAACTTATTAAGAACGGAAGAAGTGAGAAAGAAGGACGGAGGGGCCAAAGTCGAAGGCGAGACCAAAAGATATATAATCTCATTTGCCGATGGATGCCAATGCCCAGGTGTCCTTTCTATTGTCAGTTCATACGAAAAGGTGCGAGCTTACGGGCGTACTACCATCCAAAGAAGCTTTCTGCGATCGCTTCTCGCTCGGCAGGCTCGGTACGTTGCCGATTTACTAAGGATGCCTTGCACGGGCCACACCGAGTGCATCTACAAATATAATTATGCAAAAGAGGAGTTGTTCGTTCTTCAGTGTTATGTTAAGAGCGACTTTTATTATTTATCTCCTGGCAAGCCACAGTTACCCTCATGCCATCTGATTCTTCTAGCCCTTATCAATGCCTGTATGGTAGCGCACTTTCTCGCGCAACACTTCTTGGGCATCTGATAGTAATGAAATCATATTCACAAGATCGGTCATCACAACACAGAAACACGTTTAGTCAGGACGCAGACCGCATGTTTGGCCAGCATGGCTGATATCCTGAACTCGCTCCTGCCTTTCGCCATAACTTCCTGCTATCTTTGATCATACTCTCACATAACATTCGGGAAACCGAACGTACTCCCGTAACTCCAAGGTATCTTGAAAGACGCCATACCCTGCTCCGTTCCAAGACACGAAATGCAGTGTCAATCTGGAAACACTGCCCACCACCAAAACATCAAAATGCAAATGCTGAGGAACAACTGTCTTGAAGAGGCATTGCTTCCGCACACGCTCCCCACCCGAACTCCACCTGCAGATGCTGAAGCTTTCCCCCTTGTGGCAATGCTCCCGGACAACAGCCGCCGAAACCTCGAATCGAATGAAGGCCCGCTAAATTTTCCGCTTGAAAGTAATGCTCCTAGACACCTGCGGCGCCGCCGGCAATGCATCCAAAAACGAATCACGCTCTGGTACCCATCATCAGCACTTTCCAACTCACCGAGGAATGAAGCAGGGAAATGAAAGGAAAATACATACCGCTCTCCTCATCAAATCCAATAACGATGTCATCATGCTCGCCAGGGTATTCCAACAAATCCACACAAACGAACCTCTCCTCGGCCTTTCCCTTCTTGCCGCCAGCCTCATCATCCTTCCCATCCAAACCGTTGCGACTCTCCCGCCCAGAATCCTTACTCTTCTGCCTGCGATGCCTCGTCCGCCCACCATCTCCATCCTCACCGTCTCTATCTTTCTCTTTATCCTTGTCCTTGTCCTTTCCAGGTAACGCGAACTTTGCATCCACCAGCCTAACACCCCACCGTGCGCCGCCCATCTCCCTTTCCGCTTTCTTTCCATCCACCTTCTCAAAAGCATCTGTGCCGAGCAGCTTAAACGCCATAGATTCTGCCAGGGTGAACCCTTCGAAGAAAGCTACAAGCAAGGCAGAGCTGTCACCGTCGCGTTTGAGTATCTGCACCCGTACGTCATGCGCATACTGCCGCTTGTGCACAGGCACCGGGACGAGCGCACGACGATGCGAGATGGTGAAGCCGGACGAGAGACCGTCGAAGAGGACGCGATGTGAGCATAGGGCAGATTGAAAGCTGTGTAGGTCCAACAGGGAGGGGAAGTGGAACGTCTCGAGCGTTGGGTTGCGAGCTGCTATATCGAGGAGAGAAGAGATCGCGTTCGGTAGTTGAGAAGAAGGCTGACTGGATATGCTTGTCATTGTTGTGCACGGAGGGCGCGGAGAGGCCGAGCGGAAGATCGAGATAGCGGAAGACGGCGTTGAGGAGGAACCGGTTGCAGGGAGGCGCATCTTCAGTTCACCGGGTACTAGGTTCGTCAAATTCAAAATCGAAATGCGAGAAAATGGATACTCACCGATGTTCAATCGCTCCGTAACAATGACCCCGTTAGCCCTCACCACGATCCTGAACCTCGCACTCATAACGCTTCGGAGCTCCTCTGCACTGCGCGGCATATCATCCTCGTCATCGCCAATAACCATTACATCCTGCCACCTCACTGTCCTCAGCGGATCCTTCCCCGACTGCGCGAATGCCTCTGCCTGCCCAACCTGCTCGATGCCCAGCATCGATAGTCTCACATGTGCCAATACCGACTCGCCCTGCTGCAGCGCGACGCCAGTGAAGATGTCCAGCAAAGTCTGACGCTCCGGGGGACTGTGCAGCGTCACTACGAGTGTGGAAGTCTTGCTGCGAGACTCGTCGGGGGCCTTGAGAACAAGAGCGGGTCGGGACTCGCCTGTAGAATTTTCGGTGACCATTTCACATACGACGGGTTTGATGTCGCCGACATTGATGCTTAGAGAGCTAAGGTTCTTGATCTTTGGACTTGTTATAGCAAGCACACGGAAGCCACGGTGCAGTTTTCGGCGACCAGTGCCGAAGTCATAGTATTCGTATTTTTCGAATACACGTACTCTGCAACGTTTCACCCTTTCCGTAGGGAAGGACGGCTGTTGCGGCATTTGGGGGGGTTGACGAGAAGGGTCAATTTCTTCAGAATGTTGGAGGGCCACGGTCACGACTTCATGAACCATCTTCTCTTCTTTGCCTGGCATCATCGATACTGCCACGTTACGAGTGTAGTTCCAAATCGTGACCAACTGGGCGAAATCCTGCTGCGTGAACTCGACCATCATCCCTATCTTACCGCCCGCACCAGGATTAAGGTTTGATATGTTGGCGAACAGCCTTGCTTGCTGACTCTCCCAGTTCACATCCCGCCACCCGGGACCGGGCAACGACAACTCCGCCGCTTCTTTCGATCGTTCATGCTCGTCCTGGATGCAGACTGTGATAGCTTCTGTTTGTGAGCATATCATGACTTTCAGGCCCCACGTGTTCCTTTCCCTCAGGATGCTTAGAAGACACGGAACTGGATCGCTGCGTTCCCCATCAGGACTCGACAGCGTGACATTGACGAACATCCGCCCAAACGCAAAATCCATTTTTGTGTCGCCAAGGGGCGTGAGATTTGTTGGGCTGGAGGCTGGACTTGATAATACGACGGATTGAGCTTCGGCAGGTAGTTGTGGATATTGAACCCAGATGCTTTGGTCTTGACCCTGAATGAGACTTGCGTGAGGTGGCATTGCATCATTCCTCGCGCAACTGGCAAGCAGCATTTTGAGAGCAGCCGAAAGGACTTCAATTCCCTCAAGGACTTGCACATTGTTTGTATCGGCGGCTTCGCGGGCAGCGGCGATAGTGGCAGGGGCAGTGAGGCCCATTCGTCCCGATCCAGTGTAGGTCTGCAGGCCAGAGAGGGACGGAAAAATGTCTTGCAGCATCCACACTACCTTCGCGAGGTCAACGTGCGCTTGGCACAATCGCATTCCTCCGCCGGTCACACTGTCTTGCCTTGAGCCAGGACGAGCATCATTCGGAGAGTTGCCGCGACTTTCGCGTGCACGACCCCGCATGATACCTTCGAGGCCTGCCCTCCCGCGTAGAAACCACCAGAGAGCACAGCGCAGCCATTGTTTTGGTGTGTAGCGAGCGGCTGGTTGAACGACTTCTGCAGTGAGGCGGAAGATGCCGCTCATGTGCTGAACACGTTCAGTAAAGTCCTCTAGCGCCATTTCAGCAGATGTATTCTGCGACAGAGAGCCAGCAGGGGAGAAATTGCCAGGAGGAATGACAGGCGGAGTAAGGCTGCTGTTCGACGTGCGATTTGAGTTGACGGTAGGGGAGGGGAGAGAACCAGCAGCCTCAGATACCCTGGTAGCGAGAGATTTAAGCGGTCCACGTGGAGATGGAGGTGGTTGCACCTGCAGTGGTGGTGGTTGAGAGCTTGGTTGTTGTGGTTGCTGCTGGGATTGAAGTTGTGAGGGCTGAGAAGGATAAGCTGGAGCTGGAGCTGGATATGTTGGCTGCAGTTGTGAATAATGCTGGAAGTCATGTTGGGGCGGTGGATCTGAGTAAATCTGGTGCATCGGCGGTCGCTGCTGTGACGGTTGCGGGGCGAGATGTGGGGGGAAGTAGTTTGATGACGTTCCTGGAGGTTGGATACGCGGCGAAGGTGTGGGCTGGCCATAATTGCCTCGTAAAGATGCAGGTGACTGTTCGCGAGGGGTAAGTGACATGTGCGCTGGTGGCACTGGTGAGCCTCCTTGAGGCATATCTTGTCCATATCCAGAGACTTGGAGATGATGTTGTTGCTGAGGTTGTAATGGTGGTGGATATGAGCCTGTGGTGGATATCGGTGGTCTCTCGTTTAGAGGTAATGGTGGCTTTGGAGCGGGTGCCGGTTGATAGGAGTAAGACGATTGAGCTGGAGGCCTGGATGGAGTTGGTTGAATAAGCTTGACATGCGTCTGCTCGGGCGAATAATGAGACGATTCCGGTCGGTGAGAGCCCTCAGAAGAGATACTAGGCCGGTCGGAGTCGTCCATGGCTATTGAGTTTCTGATAGCTTCGTGAAGCACTCGCCCTTCCTCCGCTCTCATTTTGTGTATTAGTCGCGCGGAGAACGAAGAAGGATCCGATGGACTAGCAGGTAAATAGTTGTCTGAGAGTGACAGAGATTTGCGGTATTCCAATGGTGATTCTGATACAACAAGATCAATCTCTGGTAGTCGAGGTGCTCTATCCATATCCGGCATGAACGAATCTGTCCCTGCCGATGTTTGGTGGTCTGAGAATGGGTTGTCCTCCTCTTCGAAGCTCGGTCGATCTGCCTCTGAAATATCTGAGAAACCAGTCGCAGTTCTTCTCAGCGGTGCTGGCCTGAAATCTTCACTGTCGAGGCTTGGTCTTTCCTGGCGATCAAATTCCGTGACTTCAGAAAACCCTGTAGCACTTCGCTTCAATGGGCTAGGTCGGAAGTTGTCCTCTTGTATTTGAGCCTGCTGTGGTGGACTCCACGCACTCTGCTGTATTGGAGGTGTATTCTCGTGAGACACTGTATGTGCTCTTCTCAGTCCAGAACTTCCAGGCCTTCCCGGAGACAGCTGTCTATCAGTAGCAGTGATGAATTGCGGCATGCCAACGGTTGTGTCATCTTTGTAGCCATCTGCTGACAATCGATGTGGAGAATGCTCTCTTATTTTCCCAACAGCAATCGTAGGCAGCTCCGCCTCTTCACCACCCTCACCAATGATCTCCGGCTCCGTCTTCGCGAACGCGACCTTCAGATGTGCCTTCCTCCTCTTCTTGTTCACGCCACCCATAGATCCACTGCCGCCCTTCAAACTTGAGCTCAGCGGCCCCCCGCTCCTTGGACCCGGACTGCCCTTCCCAACGTCATGCGCACCAGGCCACCTTTGAGCAGCTGCAATGTCGATTCGAGGGACCTTTGGAGGTGAAGCACCAGCAGGACGCATTGGTCTCTGCATCGCTTGCGACTTTGCAATAGAGGGTGCAAGGAAGTCCATCACGTCGTTGTTGAGTTTGAGCTTCTCTTCTGTCTGGCGGGAGAGTTGAGCATCTTCGTCCCTGTCCTTGTCCCTTTCCTTTTCCTTGGAGAAAAGCTTGCCGCGCCAGCGAGACCTCTTCGCCGAGTCCTCGGCCATGCTGATGCACAAATAAGACGAGTATGCGTTGGGTGGAGGAAGGATTCGAGGGGTCGAGTTGGTATGGCGGAGGACGGTGCGTGAGTGGTCGTTGCAAGCGCGGGGATGTTGGGGCGCATGTGTGTGAAATGTCCTGCAGAATCAGCGACGGAAAGATTCACCAGCGTGGGCTTCTTTTCCATGTGCGGTGCATGCCATCGTGGGCAGATTGAATGTACGGCAGAAGTAGTCTGGGTCTCGATAGCGCACTGGACGTAGTATCTTCGGCTCCCCCTCGTTTCTGGCTGTTGCTCAAAGCGCCCCTCGAGTGCAACAGCTATTTCGAGGGTCTGCGCTACGGCCGCTTGCCTGCTTCACGTTAGACGACAGCCGCCGGGGTCCTTTCCTGGCACCACTTGCGGCAAACATCCCTCCTGATCGCGGCTGGCTGGCCGTTGGTGGCGTTACAGAAGCGTGCGTATCAGGCCAGCCGCTTGCCCAGGAACAGCAACCTGTCTTGTGGCTGCCTCGAGGACAGCTCAAGCATGCAGAATTCCTGCTCGCCACCTTGCCACTTCGTATATCTGTTGACTGGCCTCGACGGCATGCGACATTGACAAGTTCTGTACGAGTCCGCACAGCGCTGGACCTCCAGCTCTGCCATTTCCTCGCCCGGAATCTGTCCTGTTCGAAGATTGCTGGATGTATCATGTGAAACATTCCAGTCATGTCCCCCACTTCTCACGATACCAATTGATGCACAGACAATCTACGTCGACATCGGGCTGCTTCCCTCTTAAGGAGTTGCATTCCTATATTTCCGATCGGTACGATATGGCGGATTCGCGCTTGGTAGCCCATCATATTTCGTCCGATTCGGACCATTACATCCAAACTCCCGCAGCTAGTAAAAACGATTCGTGGTTTTGATCGTCTATAAACTTCACATTTCTAGTTATAACCTCATTGTCTTTTCTATATTTTCTCCTCTCAATTGCCCGTATTTCGCACTCTCCCTCTGTGTCTGAAAAAGAGCTCTCGAACTATGGACCCTCCGCTTCAAGATCTCTCCTCTTCCTTACCTCCAACACTCACCCTCGCAAACCGCAATGCCATTGTAACAGGCGCCTCTCGCGGCATCGGCACGCGCATTGCAACTTTCCTGGCTTCTCGCGGCGCCAATGTGGCAATGACCTATACAAATCCCACTTCGACTCCCGCCGTGGAAGAGCTGGCGAACCAGATCCGCGCGTTGGGACGTGAAGCATGCATCATTCGATACGATCTCGAACTACCGGATTGCGGAGATGTGATCGTGAAGGAGGCGCTGTCTGGCCTGGGTGTGGAGAAGATTCACATTCTGGTCAACAACGCTGCTTTGCCTGCAATGGCGTGGGCCGACGGTGATGGGTGGGATCCCGAGTACTTTGATAGGTTGGGGTCTGATCTTGTGCATCGGAAAGTACAGTATCGTTGATGTTCGGTACAGAGTTATGAGAGTGAACGTGCGAGCACCTGCGATGTTGGTCAAAGCTATAGTTCCACACTTCGATCTCAGCGGCGTGAACAGAATTGTAAATATGTGAGTATCTACTATCCACCTCACAAATACCATCCTGGTAATTTAACGATTTCATAGCTGCTCCATCAACTCCCGCGCCAATTTCCCTGGCTACTCGCTCTATAGCGCCTCAAAGGCAGGAGTTGACTCTCTGACCCGCACATGGGCGAAAGAGCTTGCAATCAAGTACCATTGCACTGTGAATAGCGTTCTAGTTGGTCCGACTGCAACTCCTGACGCGCCTGTCAGTGAATCGAGGAGAGGAGCGATGAATATGGCAACAGCGGAGAAGAGGCTGGGCAACATGGAGGATGTCGCTGAGATTGTGGCATGGATTGCGAGCGAAGGGAGTCGATGGTACGTGGCCTCCTTCTACTAAGAAGGGAATATCGTGGACACTAACAATGACAGGGTAAACGGAGATACGATCGGTGCGAATGGCGGTATCGTGATACAGTCGTAACCTTACAAATCAAACTATTTGCAGGCCTTGGCAGATATTTGTACAGGGATAATAGGATAGCAAGTTCGGATTGTATATCGTTTTGTAAAGACTTAATCAACAGATGTTGCCTCTGGTCTTGCTCATGGAAGATAGAAAAGGGTTGAATCACGTGAACGCGCGTTAAGTTCGCGTAATTTCCTTTTCCGAGATCTCCAAGGACCCTTAAAGGGTAGGGCAAATCCAAGTGATGTTCTATCTTCAAGCTTGTCTTTCTTTTCACAGTCCATATATCTATGATGAGCCTGCCGCGTGTCCTGTTGGGCCCTGCGTCGTATAGTCTACAGTCACGAAAGCTCGGTCAACATCCTTCAGGCCTTCGTAGCAGTATTGCAGCGTCTCTGCAATGTCATGCGCTGATATCAATGATGTATCTGACGGTAGCAGGATATCGACCTCTACCCAGATGCCATCACCGCAGTGATATGCTACCTAGAGAACGTTAGCGGGTGGCTTGGATGTCTGGTTATGGGACGACCTACTATGTTCTTGAAACCATCTACTACAGGAGAAAAGCGATATGCGAGGAATAGTAATTTCTCATGCAAGCGATCATCCACTGCTGATCCACTCAGGCGCGTCACGTTTTGAAAGCACGTCTCCGACCAGTCGTAGATGATGAAGAGCGAAAGTATCGCGGCGCCGACCGGATCCAGCCACCAAGTGTCTACTAGCGAGCCAATCAAGGGGAACAGTAATGATAGTGTATTGAAATAGACGTCGGTCTTGCAATCTTCAAGAGACAGTTAGCTACCGCTATGAGATGAGAGTCAATGGCACTTACCCTGAACTAATGCTTGCACTTGAGTCGTCTTGATCCGTAGACATCCCAATCCGATCAATCCTTTAACACCAATCGTGGCCGCCATAGCAAATATGGCAACATTTGGTAGCTTCGTCGTCGAATGGTCGCCCGCTGGTAAGAGTTTTTGAAAAGACTCTTGCAAAACCTGAATGAAGCTTATGACCATGATAATGCTGAACACCAGTATGCCCAGTGGTTCCAAGCGCCGCCGCCCGACAGGAAATTTCCGTTTCAGACTTTTTGCTCTCCATGACACCAGTTTGTTCGTTGTCCATACGATGATCGTACAGAGCAGATCGAGGGCAGAGTCGACTAAGGATGCGATGAGTGAGAGGGATGTGGAAAAGAAGACGGCTCCGATTTTCGCAGCGAGGAGAAGGATGTTTGCGATGACGTTGATCTTGTTATCACGACTCAGCTGCAGTCTCACAGCGAAATGACCGTTAAGGACGACTCACATTGATGGCCAACCGTGCCTTTCTATCGTCTTTCTTCCGCTGATCTCGTTCCTCCTTTGGGAGAAGTGCCTCAACGTCTTCGTGCACTTCTTGGAGTGTTCCCTCGCGCTCTGGTATACCATCTTGGTCTCGGTCAGGGTCGAAGCTCTCGAAGACATCGTCAGCAATAGCTGTCACGACCGCGTCGACCTCCAACCAATCGTTCAATCGCTCGTTCTGCGTTTTGTAGAACTTTCTAAGTCCTTTGTTCGGGATCTGCTTGATCTGTTGCCCTTGTCAGCATCTCGTGATCACACTCACACGAGGAAGGCTGAGAAGGCGTACCTCGTCGTCGCTCTTTCGAAATTTCTCCCATTCATTTCTGTCTACGCCTTGGAGTAGCTTGTTCTTGAGCTGATCTCTTCTTTCGTCCTCTACTGCAAGATCAACAGCATCACGAAATTTGAATATCCGTGGCCGGGGTCTACCAAACTCGATGTCGTTTTGACCGAGCTTCTTGTCGTCGCCGTTGGCATGGCCGTTGGCAGTGCCATTGCCTAAGTCGTCGGTGAAACCGCTGGTTCCAAAGCCGGATGTCTGCTGGCGTTTCCCGACCATCTGCGCAACTGAATTGACTCTGTCTCTACGACTGCGGGAGTCGCGTGAGATATAAGTGTGAGACAGCACATCGCGAATGCTTGTTGAAGTGACGTTTGTGACGTCGATGCTTCCCAAGACAAGTTAGATCACCCCTGTCGCCCGAGTCGCCGCTACCCGCAAGCTTGTTTTCGGTATTGGCAGGGGCACATCCCGATCCTGTTCCTAGCTTCCCCATCCCATTCTAACTTCCGCATCTTCATCGCCATATCCATTTTCAGAGGTCCAAGGAATCGCTAGAGCGTCAAGTATCACTCCTTGGCAAGTCTAAAGGCTCCCGAAAGCTTGATTCCGAGCATCAGACCGCGAGCGGCAGGTCGGCCACGAAGGCGGGTCTCGAAATCGAGAGCTGAAAATCCAACAGGAGAGTGTTCTTCCTCGCTACATTCTCTGCATCAATCCTCATGTTGTTGACCCCTCACTTTGATTGGTCATCTCAGTTCATTCCATCATTTCTGTGGCGTTTTAATTTCACGGTCGAAAGCTTTGTTGGAGTTCGAGCATTGGATAAGGGTGGACATCGGTTCAGCTTTCAGCTGCTGCAAGGCTGAAGATCCGCACTACCGACGGACCAGCAAACCGCCGTATTACCCATGCAGATGGAATGCATGTCACTCCGCCTCAAACGGTACTTTTGAGATTTTACTACAACTGTATGGTTGCAAGCATAAGCGAAGCCAGCTCCCTATTGCCTAGATAGTTCGGTTCACATCTGAGTATGTACCTTTAACTGGGAACCGCGCGTTCTTCAATGGCTGTTCTACATAGCCGGAAAATCCTTCAAGACGGTTCACCGGAGGAATCCTATCTAACAAGGAGATGAAGTTCAGCCCATATGAGTACCGGCATGTTGTATGTAGATGAGTGACTTTCAGGTGTTTTCGTTGCTCGCCTAGATTTTTCGTTATTTCTTCAGTCATTCGTTTTCAAGATGTCGACGTTTACGAATTTTGCCTTTTTCTTGTTTCTAGTAATTGAGATATCTGTTTGTAAGTCTCAGTGACAGACGTCCAGAACGAAGGAGAGACTGATTTCAACCAACAGCACTCAATACCACCACCGTCCTTCACAATGTCACTTTCTCTGTCCCTGCCTTATCCTCAACTTCCAGCAGCACGAACGGTGTTGGAGACTTCATCGCTTCTGGTCTTGGGATGCAGGATTCTGACGGCATCGACACGACGGCCAGCAGCACAAAGAGCGCGAGCACTTTTAGCATCTTGACTAGTAGCAGCACATCCAACCGAAAGATAACGAGCAACAATCCAACAGGCAGTACAAACCTAACCAGCAGTAGCAGTAACATAACGAGTAGTAGCAGCAGAGGATTAAATTCGTTGTCGAACGCCACTATTGCCCGCCCAGGAGCCCTAAGTACTGGAACAAGCGGAAATCTCACAATAGCGCCGTCTGCTGCTAGCTGCGTAGCTGCATTGTTGTCGTACTCTAGTGTTTGGGAATCGTGGAATGCCGCCTCCGACAATGTCGTGCCAATCACTATACCTCCCACGACTTCGCCATTCCTCATCACTAGTACTTCGGTCAGTCAGACAGCGTATATCACATTGTGCGATCATTTGCCACGTGGACTTGGAACGCCGATTTCGCTCGAGACTACCTCAACCTCGCTCGTTATTGTCAACACTCCATACGTTTGGGAATCGAAAGTCCCTCTTCCGGCTACTTTTCCTAACTGCACTATTGATCCGTCTGATTGTGCTATTCTCCAGAGTTCCTGGACCAGCAAAATGGCGGCTTCGCCATCGATTACGAACACTCCACTCTATTGGACTGCATCACCAAATTGTACGACAACATACTCATCAAGTGCTCTGACCTGCAACCCTACAGAGTGTATCATAGCGGGCCAACGCCACCCCAATCCAGGCCAGACCGTTAGTAGATTATCTTCTGACATACTATTTTAGCACGCTGATATCTCCTAAGACTGCGGGTGTACGTCTGATCTACTGGCCCGTCACACGTGTTGGCAATCTTTGTAATGGTACGACGACTATTACAGGTACTCAAACTGGGAACGGACCAAATACGTACGCGAATCCGGCTGTTGTCGGAAATCTCACCATTACGTCGCCTACTGTGGCCATCTCGTTTGGCAAATTGGTGAGTTTCTCGTACAAGTGGCGTAAAGCTCTTGGCAGAACAGTGTTAATTACATTCAGAGCCGCTTAGATGGCTGTGGTCCCACGCTCACCAACCACATCGTCCTGATGGACTCGAATCGTGTTTCGTCCCAGCGCGGTGCCCGTGCCGTACAGGTCTTGCTTCCCTTTGATTATGCAGATCTAAACATCAAATGTGTGTCCTCGGCAAATGTCACTGGCTGCTATACTGATGTGCCATCCGCCGCATACTTCGGTCAGCCATCATGTGGTATCTTCGAAGAACAAACCGGTCCAAATGCATGGTGTCCACAGACAATCTACAACAACTACGCTCCACAGCTCAATGTGCCACCTCAATTGAGTAATGCGGAGCCTAGCTGGGGCACGAGTTGTATGATTGATGACCTTGGCGTTTGGGATCCCCCACTGGCATTGCAATCGGATGGGGTATTGGACGCACCTAAGCCGACACCTGCAGAGACGACGACAAAACACGACAGTCCAACGCCACAGCCACAGGGTAAGCCAACGTCTACTCCATCGAAGACTCACAGTTCAGACGGAGGAAGTGATCCGAGAACGACGTCAGCTGGCGATGGAGGTTTACCTGGGGCGATAGCAAGCATATTGGATCAATCAAAGAGCAAGGAAGCTGCCCCAGCAGATCCATCAACCGGTTCATCAGGGCAAGGTTCTGGAGTAAGTGGCTCGGAGTCCAACAGTGGAGGCAAGAATTCAGTGTCCAGCTCGGGCAGTGACTCGGAGTCTAATCCACAAGGTTCGAGCTCAGGATCTGACCCTTCATCATCGGAGTCTCATCACGACTCTAGCTCTGGGTCGAATGAAAGCTCGCCAGGCCCGAGTTTGAAATCAGAGCCGAACAGTGGTTCCAACAGTGGCTCGAACGGAGGGCCTCACACGGGGTCCAACTCGAATTCAGGCTCCGGTCCTAGCTCTAGCCAAGAATCTGGATCATCTGGTTCTCACCCTGAATCAGGAGAATCTGACTCGAACTCAGGCGAAAACAACGCAGAATCCAACGTAAATGCTGACGGGACTGGCTCGGATTCGAAATCTGGTTCCAACAGACAGAAGCAAAGTAGCTCAGACACAGGCTCAATCTCAAACGATGTACCGAACGGTGGATCTGACTCTGGAAATGGCGCGACAGAGATCGCTTCGAACGGCCCCAAAACCGTCGGTGTGGTAGGCGGACAATCAGTTGCGCCTGATCCCGTTAATTCCAACAATGCTATCATCGGTAGCCAAACTTTCCATCCTGGTGAACAAACCACTATCAACAGTGTACCTGTATCTGTTGGCAGCGGTGGAAAGGTTATTGTGGGAGGATCCTCAACAATTGTGCCTGCAGCCGCTGGTGATCCGACACCAAAGGCAATTGCAAAAGTCGGTGGTGTTTCCGTTTTGGCTGATCCAGGCACTACAGACGCCATCATTGTAGCAGGACACATGGTATCAGATGGCCAAGCCACTGTTATTGACAACACTCCTGTTGCAGTTTCAAGCGGACACGTTGTCATCGGAGGAAGCGGAAACGCTCCTGCTTCTACCGTCGCTATTCCAACTTCAATGCCAACACACCTTGGATCTGGCTCATACGTACCAGGCAATCCTGTCGTTATAAACTCTGGACACGTCGTTGTTGCAGGGTCTACACTATCTGCTGGTCAACAAGCGACCATTGACGGTACTGTCGTTTCCGCTGGAAGTTCGCAGGTTGTCATCGGCTCCTCCATAATAACCCTACCTACATCGAGCCCAAATGTTGGTTATACCACGAACATAGGCGGCCAACGAATCATTCTGACCTCCGGCCACATTATAGTCGCAGGTTCAACGCTCTCAATCGGCCAGGAAACCACCATTGACGGCATCGGTATCTCGGCCGGGTCTACTCAGGCGGTAATTGGATCCTCCACAATTGCAGTTCCAACAGGCGCTGCAAGTGTTGGATACACTACTGACATCGGAGACCAAGAGATCGTCTTAAGCTCGGGTCACATTATTGTTGGAGGTTCAACGCTTTCACCTGGCCAGAAATCTACCCTTGATGGTACCGTTGTATCAGCCGGGTCGACTGAGGCAGTAATTGGATCATCGACAATTGCCATTCCGACGTTGGGACCGACGGATTCTGTGTATAGCACTGACATCGACGGCAAACCGATCATCGTTAAATCCGGCCATGTTATGGTTGGCGGCTCGACGCTCTCTACGGGTCACAGAACAACAATAGACGGCGTTATCGTGTCGGCTGGCTCTACACAAGTTGTAGTTGGATCGAAGACCGTTCCTGTAACTTCGTCTGGTCCGGTTTCACCCGCGATCGAGACCACCACTGAAGTTACAGGTTCATCTTCTTCGATACACGTTGATTATCGCCTCCTAACCATTTTCGCGAGTGCATGGCTGGCTTTTATGGCTCTGTAATGTCAATACGGCACTGGTCATTTTTAGATTCAATATTTCGTTTTGCAGCACCTGTATAAGATGATCATCGGTGATCTCGACAATGACAGGGACAATGATAGCATAAAGATATATTTATTCGTAGCATTTTGCACTTTGTTCGTTCTGCTTCTCATCATGTTAGTGGCGGCGAGTTGGCAGCAGAGCGCGACAAAGGCAGAACTGCAGAGATTGGAGAACCAGAGCAATATGCCTTTGGGAGTTAAAGGAGGTGATCAAGCAGCGCTGCTTGTATGGTTTGGATTCGTGCAGGTGCTTATCATGGCCGGTCTATCATTTTAGTGTATTATTCAGGTTCTATAACTGGCGTGCGAAATGGCAGGCTGAACTGTTCTGTCGGCTCCAGATTACGGCTTTGATTGCTTATCTTGCCATCCATCTGTTGCCAGATGGATCGGAGTGAGAGCAATGTTCGGCCGTTTATTCGCCGCAGGTACGAAGCCAATAATATATCAATATATCACAGCTTCGGTTTAGTCCACCCACCAGCGCTACTGACCACACTCCCTCCATCGACCGGAATTGTCGCCCCATTGATGTATGCCCCGGCTCTCGAGCTCAAAAACAGACACGTGCCAGCAACATCCTGCGGCGAGCCGATCCTGCCCAGCGGTATACCCGCCTCGATCACATCCTTCATATCCCGCAGCGTCGCCGCCATCATCTTGCTCTCGAATGGCCCGCATGCCAGCGCATTGCTCGTGATATTCCGCTTCCCTAGATGGCTCGCGAGCACCCTGCTCAAATGGTGCAGGCCTGCTTTGGAGCTGCTGTACGCAAATGTCTCGAGCGAGGGAACCTTGAGCCCGTCGATGCTGCCAATGTTGATGATGCGTGCAGGGTCGAGTGGGGAGGCGGCGGCTTCGAGGAGGGGTGTGAGGAGTTGGGTTATGGTGAAGACGCGATGAAGGTTCAGGGTGAGAACGCGGACCCATGCTGTATCAGGGTACTCCGAATATGGCGCGCCCCAGTTGCTGCCACTATTGTTGACTAGCACATGGAGCTCTGCGAAGGGGTGGAGTCAGCAATGCGGCTGCGCAACAAAAGACGGATTGAGCGCACTCTTCTCCCTCTTGCTCAGTTCCTCCGCAAGCTTCTTACAGTCCTCTTCCTTGTAGAAATTCGCAGGTATTGCAAATGCCTTTCCTTTCCCCAGAGCATTGAGCTCTTTGCATGCCTGTTCACAGGCTTTGGCATCGCGTGACGATATGTAGACTCTCGCTCCGTTCGCTACAAAGCCTTCCGATATCATGCGCCCGACGCCCTTTGCTCCGCCTGTTACGAGGACAACTTTGTCCTAGGGGAATGTCAGTTACGAAGCACTCTGGGAATGTATGTTTGGAATACAGAAAGTAGCAGTCTCAAGTAAACTGACCTTGACATTGAACAGCGATGCCACATCCATAGTGACGATAGACCAACTTTTGGCTATAGGATTGAAGACTAGAGCTCAATGATTTGAAAGACGGTGGCACTGGAGCTTAGTTTGCTGAGTAGAAGATCTGTTATTGCCCTATGAAGGGCAGATGCGTAGGATACTACATTTTCTGTGCTCATCGTAGAGTGCTCTATAATCAAAATGAAGCCGAGGCACTCATTGTACCGAAATTTCCCATTTGGGATTCCTAATCGAAGATGTCACGTGCTTTGCTAAAGATGCATGTTCGTCTGAAGTTCGACATATTTATTTAGCAGCCACATGTGTGTATATTAGTATATACGGATTAGAGTTGGCAAATTAATTTCTTGATGCTCTAACAATTTGTCGGCGTAATGCAAAATTCAAGCTAAATGCCAATTCGATGAGGACAAGAGGGTGGCAAAGCATGAGCTTTTCAAAAATTTGGGATTATGGATTAACGAATTGCTTTAACCAGACTGTGTCTGGTGCCCTCGTTGGGACTTTGGGTATATAATGCCCTCGCACGACGGTACTCTCGTCGCCGGTTGTAGGTAAGAAATCCATTTTGCCCATGCCAATCACTGGCTGTAGAAAAACGCCCCTAGAAGTACTCCCCAGTCATGAGACTTTTGATGATTGAAAACCGAAGGATGAGAGATGTCCATTTTCCATGCCACAGACCGTAAGATGCCCCAGCGCCGATGCTAATGTTGAGGAGTCTCGATGCGAGAGTCAGGACCAGCTCGCTAGACCTTGACGCTATGCAGAAAGGAAATTCGTAGATGCTGAAACGTGAAAGTAGTCTTCTCGGGATAACCGAAGACCAGAAGTCGAATGCGAATTTGAGTCGCTAGTGCTTCGAAAGCGAGCGGACCCTGTCCCACGCCGCACCGAGCCTTGAGTGGCTGCTCTCATCACTCATCACCGAGCTAGACGATCCAGAGCGGCGCGATTTCATGTCGTCGATGGCATTGCCTGCACCTCCACGACCGATGTGATACACCGGCGCCTGGTGCTCCATCATCTTGCGCTGGTGTTCGAGTTCTTCGTCGAAGCTGAAGATGGCGCGCTCGCGATGCTGGTGAAAGTTGCCGGCGCCTCCGCGGCCAGCGAGATAGTAACCGTTGGACGCCGGTTGAGAGAGCTTGGTGCGGGATGCCGGGCCTTGCGCAGTAGCTCCTGAGGTTGTCTCTTTGGGGTCAACGTAGGCGTAGTTGCCTGCGCCGCCACGGCCGGCGTGGATGTAGTGAGAAGATGGAACAGAAGGGTGTGGCTCCGTGATCTGGTATTGTGACGGCATTTTGGTGATGATGACGATGTGATGAAGGTGAAAGCAGGAGTGAGATTCTTTGAATATGTAATGAGGCAAACTTGAGTGGCGACTCTCGAGAGATGGAGTATTTGAGTTGAAGTATGACTAGGCACTTACGGTAGCAGGCGAGGCAGATCTTTTATAAGGGCACGAGGCTGGCCCAGAGATCATGGTGAAAATTCTGTCCGCATTGGTAATTACAACGTAAGGAAATGTCACGATGCAGTACGTCAATGGGACGAGGCAGATGGGTCACGAGGCGAGGACACCGCCGCCATTGCCTTGGATAGCCGACTTGGCCGCCATTGCGCTTTGCAGTTAACGACAAGCACTTTGCAGTTAACGGCATTCAAAGGCGTAGCAGGAGGCGTCAGCTGTTGTATTGGCCTTTTGCGCTCCCTCTTCGCCCGGAGCCGGGGGTGGCAGAAAAGTACCTGAAAATCCTGCAGCCTCCTGGTCGCCAGCGTCGTCTCGCCACCTCGGCCAACCACAGCGCGGCATTGCGATGTCGTTACGTTATTCGCGTCCAGAAAGTTCGCCTCGTGGAGCGTTGATTGGCCAGTCGCTATGCCTAGCCGGACGCCGCTATAGCTGGGGGGCAGAGTCACCTGAATTCTTATTACCCCCGAGAAACGTCAGTTTGTATGGCCTCCCCAGTTTCTCGGGGGTAATGGGAATTGCACCACATCATCATGTCCTCAGAGGCCTGGTGAAAAATTCGATACGTTGCATGAACTTGGCGAATGCGGTGAGGGGGGCCCCGAAACGGCTCCTTTTCCATTCTTCGAGATAGGTCTTGAGAACCTGTCGCTTCGCAGCATGTCCGTTTCCTGCGCGGTGAGCACATTCCACCACTGTGGCTCACTACACACGACAACAAGTGAAACTCATGGCACGGCCCGCATTGGATGACAGATCTATGAATAGCTTCAAACGTGGTATTTCAATAGTGATCCTCCAATCGCCAATTCCAGGCCCAGGACGTAGCGCTCATACGACCAAAACGAAAATCTATGACTACTTGTACTACAGTGCCTACAAATGAGAAGTGTGGCGAGAGCTTTCCCCGCATTTTAGTACTGTCGATGGAGCTAAACGTCTGGGGTAGCAGTGATAGTCCGACCCCTGGCTTCAGAGAGCCATTTTGGCGTGGAAAGGTTAATGCGTGAGTGTGGACGTGCTGGAAAACGTGGAGTTTGATTTGTGGGGAAGCGGTCAGCATGGAAACGTGTTGCCGCCGGGTAGGGTGTACTGAAATCATCCGGTCCTCGCAGCGGGAGGTCGGATAAGAGCGTTCGTTGAACGTTTCAATGCCTGGAGTCTAATATCCGGAACCTCTCCTCCAGACCCACAGGACGAAGTGGTTCATGATTGATGGTTTTCCAATTGTTAATATAGACAAGACGTGATTGCCGTGAACTCGAGGCTCTACTGTCGGTGCCGCAAGTCTCCAGGGTATATGATGCAAGAACGCACAATTCATTGAAGCATGCACCTTCATCTCATCACGCAAACTTAGTGTGGATGATGTCGGGATTCTCTTGCCATTCATCCTTCTCGACCCACATCTGAAGGAACCACATTAGCAATGTCATGTCTCATATCAGCTCGACGCGTTTCATACCTTCTTGAAGGTGCTCAGTCCAGCCAAGATACTTCCACCTGTCCACGTGGTATACTTTCTCTCCGGTGGTGCGAAGATTTTGATCCTCATATCCTTGACGGCCAGTCTCTGCACTTCGTACAACAATCGGTCGCCAAATCCTTTCGTGAGCGTTGAACCGCCTGACAGCACAATGCTGCCGAACAGGGACTTTCGTAGGTCCATGTCCGTCTTGGAAATGGCGTCAACGACGATTTGATGTATGCCTGGGTACTCCACACCAATCAACTCAGGGTTGAATAGGATTTCGGGTGCCCGAAATCTCTCTGCGCCAATCTAGGATTGACATTAGTAACGCCAAAATCAGTGTCAGTCTCCTGATCCATACCTTGAGCTTCTTGCCATCAGGCAGAGTGAAGTTCATGCTCTTTGAATCCGCTCTCGCACTGCTGCCCGTCCATTCTTTCTCTTCCTTGTTCGGATCCAACGCCACGTAACCAGTAGTCTCCTTGATCTTTCTTACAATCTCCTTCTCTGCACTGGTGTGAAACACGTATCCCGCTTTCCGCAACAACATCTGCATATGCTCTGTCACGTCTCGACCAGCAACATCTATTCGTTGTATGCTGTTCGGTATCGCGAAGCCTTCATACACCGGAACTGCGTGTGACACTCCATCTCCAGAATCAAGGACTATGCCTGTTGTTCGTCCAGACGCATATAATGAGAGGACAGCTTGTATCGACGTGTAGAGTGCGGGTACGTTGAATGTCTCGAACAAAATCTGTGCTGCATAATCTCGATTTTGCCGTGGATTTAATGGAGGTTCTGTGAGCAGCACAGGATGCTACACCCAATTAGTCTCCTATCCTGCCGTTTCAATCCAGCCCTTCCTCGATACACCTAGCTCGAACAAAGGTGCAACTCACATCTTCGCTAACAGTTTTCAACTCCTCCGTGTAAACATACTGCCAAATCCGCTCCATATCATCCCAATCTGTGACAATCCCATGTTCAAGGGGATAGTTAATCTTCAACAGCCCTCTCAGCTCTTCCGCTCTCGGTCCAATAAACACATCTCCTTCTAACGCCCCGGCTAAGGCGCGAACGTGCTTCGGCCGCCCCACGAACGACGGGAAGTAGCACTTGGGAAGGTCCTGGCCCGCGAAACCAGCGCGTATAGTCCCACTACCGTTGTCAAGCACGATCGGGGCGTTGAGGAGGCGCGAGCCCATGTTGGGCGAATACGTAGAGGCGAGAGGTGGACGGTGGACTAGCGCATGAGGAGATGGATGGGCTTGGTGGTGCGGTGTAGCTTTTTGGATATTCAATTGGCGTCACAAAAAGTCGCGTGGAGCTCAACGCCAGACGCGGTTGCAGGGATGAGGTTAGTGGCAGATCAGCTAGAACTAATCCGGTTAAGCCTGGTTAGAGCGCTCTACCCCGTAAATATTGGCGCTCCAAGAACTGTCCTGCTGTCTCCTTGCGTACGGAGTAGAGACCAAACATCTCCTACAGAATTACTCTGTACCAGGGACATGATTTCCGGATTTCCAAGTATGAAACCACCAATCAAGTACAACAGGAATACAGGTATGGCTCATTAACTGTCGCGTCATCTTAACGCTCAAAGCTGCCGACGCCAGCCTTGTGAGAGCTACCTTGCAATTGGAGAATGTGAAAGTCCTTCTGCTGCAAATCTAATGCGTTGAAAACGCTTCCTCTATTCCATATCAGCACATTTGGTTGTTGCTTTTCACCATGATTAAGAGAATATTTCGTATCAAAAAAGGTCGCCCTCCTGCTCTGGGCACTCCTGACAGAGACATCTCTGACAAGGCTGAAGGATTGTCCTCTTCGGTGAAAGAGGAGAAGTCAAAGGAAGAGAAGGCTACAGAAGCAATTCAATTGTTGGACCCTCCATCTCCTTTTGAGGAATGGATCAGCCACGTCGACACAACTACAATATTTGCACCTCTGCCACTTCAGCGCAAAGCGTATTTCGAAACTTGGGCCTCGGAGGTGAGGGAGATGCTCGAGGATTTAGGCCAAAACAGATTGATCGTGGAAAAAAGCACGGATGTTGGAAATGCCAACGAGAACCTCGAACGTATCTCTAAATTTACACAGCTTCTCGAGGATTCAAGCCCTAAGGGACTGATCACGGACAAAAACGTAGACGCCAGAGAAGCTACTGAGAATAACGCAGAAGACGTACCCGAATATTATGCAATTGACATGACGAAGTCGAAAAGATGGATAGCTGAGCGTCTTCCACCGAAGGTCATCAACCATCTATTCATTCAATGGTTTCTACAGCAATTGCCGGAATATCTTGCGGCATCTTTATCTAAATACATCGAGAAGTATAAGGACGCAAAAAGCCAGAAGGTTTGGCGCGAAATTTGTCGAATGGTTGATATTTGTCCGTTGTGCAACAATCTCACTGTGGAAACATTCTACACAAGCGTCCCCTTTGCATATTTGCAGCACGCTGTAGACGATGGCTGTGAGCACTGCAAACTTTTACTCACAATCATGGAATTTCTCGATTTTCGCCATACTGCTGGCCCAGAAGCCGACGCCGAGGTTATTCAATACGCAGGAATGGAGATACGACGCAACACCTTCTTGGATTCCTGGTCGGGGTCAAAGATTTTCAATTTTGAAGGGGGATTTGCACCTATGCTCGCAGCTCAGCTATATGACCTCTCAGGTGATGGCATCTTCTAATCCAAGTGGCACTGCTAATCATCTCAAAGTCCCTGCGCATGTTATTAGCTCCGAGCTCTCTTCTGACAGTAAAGCAAAGAACTCTCTCACGCTCGCTAAAGTCTGGTTACACCACTGCCGTGAAGCGCATCCTTCCTGTCGTAATCAATACCCAGACTTCATGCCAGACAGGCTTCTGCGCATCAGCAAAGCCTCAAAAGATCCCGTGTTGATCCAGGGCAAATTTGAGCCTGCTCCATACGTTGCTCTTTTATATTGTTGGGGCAATGCCAAGGACATACTCGTTACGAATCGAAATAACCTTGAAGAGCATCTTGACAGAATTGTCCTAGACTCACTTCCATTGGTAGGTCTATGGATGATACAAACTGTGCCTCTCCTCGGAGGACTATCCTTTGCTAACTATCTTTAGGTGCTGCAGGACGCTGCGACTGTGTGCCGACTCCTCGATGTCGATTACCTCTGGGTCGACTCCCTCTGTATTATTCAAAACGACGAAGACCAAAGGGACTGGAGTCAGCAGTCTGCTCAAATGCGCAAGATCTACTCCGGGGCAGAACTTGTCATTGCGGTTGAGAGCTCTCCCGACTGCACAATTGGATTTCTAGAAGGACAAGACACACAGGTTCCGTGGAGGCCATTTGAATTCGAACACGACGGCCGGAAGACGATTTATTTTGCAAAAGTGCCTTCGTTATCTGAAAGCATCGGAAGTATCCAAACAACGAGCCTTTCGAGACGTGGATGGGCCATGCAAGAAGTCATCCTTCCCAACCGCATACTGCACTTCACAGAGCGCGAGATGATCTGGGAATGCAATACCAACTGTCGATGCGCGTGTGGTACACCAACTCACGGCCTATGGAAGCTCGATATGCAGTTCATTACCAACAGCGGAGCTGGAACGGCTTGGACCAAGGCAACTCGGAAATATTGTGATGAAGGATCGGACGCAAATTCGCGACATCTTGAGGACTTTTTGCGAATAAGAACTACCACTGCGGTCATATGGGCATGGGAACGCTTGGTTGAATTGTACTCACAGCGTCAGCTGACAGTAGCATCCGACAAACTGAGCGCTATCTCTGGCTTGGTTCAGAGCTTTCAGGACATACTGGGCAATGGCCGCAATCATTATATAGCTGGCCTCTGGAAAGACAAACTCGTGAAAGGCCTACTTTGGCACGTTACTGGAAGCCCTCCTTCAAAGCGTCCTGCTCAGTGGCGTGCCCCGACCTGGAGCTGGGCATCAATTGACGGTGGCATCGGCTACTTTCTTGAAAGCTACCAATTCAGCTTCGAGGAACAGCTCGAAATTCTCCGCGTAGTGTGCGCAACCGGTCCTTTTGATCCTACGGGACGGATATCTGACGCTTACATCGAGGTGCGAGGGATACTTCAATCGGTGCGAGTCCACGTGCAGAACGCCAGCCAGAGCAGCGAGCATAGCTATTATGTGGGATGCTGCGGGAAGCCTCGACGGGCCCATGATTTTCAAATTACCAGAGTCTCGCGGTCTAATGCTCGGAAAGCTCGGGAGTTCGAAGTGCTTCCCGATCTAGCAATGGATGTTGGTTCCTTCTATCTCGGCTACTTCTGCTTAAAACTCGGACGGACCTACTCTGCTACATGAACAGGAGAACGGCATTGGTGGTTGCTACTACGACAGACTTCTAGTATACATGCCAGGCCAGACCTGATTGCATATGAGAGAGTGGGGATCGGTAGTTTCGACTCATCCAGCACTATAGTGGACTCACAGCTCTTCTCAGGATCGGGGGTATTTAAAGCGCATTGTCTTCTTATCTAATCAAATACAGTGACACAGCGACGGTGGGTTATGAGTTATGATTGGGCGCAATACTCTCCATGGCAGATCGGCGAGCCTGGCGAGCCGAGTATACAATATGTCGCAATGAATCTGTTCCACCTTTCAATAATTATCATCTTTGTGTGCGACTCTACTCGCTGTCGGGTCCAGGGCAACGCGAGGATCTTTAAAGTCTACCCATCCCAGCATCGGCTTTACCGAGTCAGTATTGCTCTGCTGCCAGCACAATATGGCCGTAAAGGAACTCACCTCGCTCGTCGCATATCCCATGAGTTTCTGGATACGAAGCGGTAGCGTTTTCGCCACCTCTTGAGGCACGGAGATGTACTGATTTTCCTCCTGTCGGAGGTAGCCCCTTGTCATGAAGCAACTGAAGACCAGGCGCTCTTCATCTTTGGTGGTGTTCTTGCTTCCGCCGTGGTAGCAACTTGATAGCATGATGAAGCCATCACCAGGTTCGAGCTCTGCATAAACAGCGTCCCTCTCATCGGGCGGTTGCACTGTATCCTCAAGGTGACTCCCCGGGATGAATCTAGTCGCTCCATTCGCTCTCGACGTCTTGGTGCCAGCGACAAAAAAGCCTATGCCAAACTCGCGCGAGTTTGGCGGCTCGGGGTACTTGTCGATTTGCGGACGATTTGCATAGTGGATGTCGTCGTCGCGGTGAAGCGGCTGGTCGAAGCTGTTGCCGGGGCGGACTGAGAAGACAATGGTGTTGTTGACCTGAGGAGGCGACACATTCACCTCATTGCGATTACCGTACCAAGCGTAGCTCTTGCTCGTCAAGAACCTATCACAGACAGCTTGATACAATTCGTTACCGATCAAGTCGACTGCTGCTGTTCTCGACTTCCCGATCAGTCCAAACGCTCGCCTGGTCGAAGGAGGAAAGAAATCGTTGCCCGCTTCCCATGGAAGGTCTGACTCGAGATACGGTCGCATATCTTTTTCCATCTGGGAGATTGATTCTTTCGATAGGATGCCCCGGACGATCACGCCTCCCACTCGCTTTAAGCCATCCACGACGTCTTCGACTTGGGCGTCAGCGGTGAACTCTGGTACTTTGAGGCTTTTCCGAGGCGGCCAATTACGCGAGTGAGCTTCTTGTAGACGTTCGTATGAAATGTGGACGTCATCATGTTTGACAGTTGGCGGATCTAACTTGTGGTTCTTATGCGGAGCTTGCGATTGTTCCAAGGCAGTTGTTGTCGCCATCTTGAAAAGCTATTTCTGAGCGAGAAAACAAAGACATGGAAGAAAAAGGAACAGACAGGTGTTGGTCATTATATTCTGTGCAGTTTAAGTCTGATACAGTTAATAGATCTTGGCTTTTGAATGGGCCTTTTATCATGTGGATGTAAGGTTACCCGATATGGAATGAGAGATGCGGCAACTTCGTCCCGCTTTACGCATTTAGGTACTGTAGTCGGATCGAGAAGTATACTCTAGGATGGTTCAAACTTGTACATTGAGGCCGATCAAGCGCACTATGAAATGATGAAGCCAATTAAATAGATTGTAATGTGGGCGCATATGTTATAAGTATATTCCTAAAACATTGACACTGCCCAGCCCCCATAGTCTATCATACATAGTCCTTGTATGTAAACCGTCACAATGCTGCACTACCTACTCCACGAACTCATACGAACGATTTTAATTAATTGCCCAACAATGATCCCCTCTCAGCGGGGTTCAAGAGGTTTGAAAGGGGGGAATGGCTATGCCATCTATGGCGAGCCTTTGCGCCGACAGCGGGATAAGCCATGTACAAGTAACGCAAACGCAGTACGTGCGAAGCAAAAGTTCGTATGTCACTTGTCGGCTCTCCACGGCGACATGGTAGGACGAAAGGTGGGTACGTTGTTTTGTCGGCTTCTGAGACAAAGTTTCGCTTCGAGGCGGTACATCGACGTCTTATGAAAGACTGGGAGGCTGGCTTGGACTTACTGCCAAATTAGTCGAGGCTGGTGATTACATCTAACTTTACCAGAACGGCGAGATAATTTTTCACATCCACATAGAAAGATGGTGGTTGGAGGCCAGTTGGAGATTCGACGTCGTCAGTGAGACGATGCCATGATGGGAACTTCGGGAAAATGGTGTGTGAAAGCGAAAATGCGCTGGTAGAATAAGCGCTCCATCACGTGCCTTAACAAATAACAAATCGCTCGAGGAACTGTCATTATTGGAGCGCAGAAGCGTGGCAGGGAATCTTCTGACACAGGTAAAACATTCATAGCCTCACAACTGCTCCTTATGCCAGCGGCGCAGCGGCGGAGAGGCTTCCGTGACGTCAAGGATAGTAACATAGCAAATTGAGGCATGAACATGAAGCGAACGAAAGACTTGAGAAAGGAGCAGATTGCGATTTTCAGAGCGATTGTGGAGCTGACAGGCCATTGGCTCCAGCTGGCTCGTACGCAACGGTACGCTGCGTAAGAATGCTGGAGAGAGCGTGTACCTGCGTCCGGGCCATTGAGCATTGGGGCTGTGCAAATACGTACTCAACTGTCCGAGCTCCGCAAAACAAAGAGGATGGAGGCGTGAGACAGCCGGCATCATCATTGTATTCTCGTCCTCCGGCAGCGGCAGAGTCAGATAGCAGCAGTGCGGACGGGAGGAATGCGTGAACAGCCAGGCAGGTTGGATGGGCAACTACTGCGTAGATGACGCGCAAGCAGCGCAGGTGTTGTGGGAGGCAGGATTTTGCAAGTGCAGCGGGTGCCGGCCAACCGCCAGGGAGACAGGCGCGCAATACGGGGCCCAGCGCCACGCCGCTGTGTGCTTAGCGTCCTTGCTCGCTCTTCGCAACCTGAACGTCGACGGCCAGCCTCTCTTCAGCAACCCCCTTCGCACCAGCTCACCACCCGCCGTGCCCAACAGCAACAGTCCCTCTTTCAAACGGCACTTCGTCTCTGCGACATTGCACGGATCGCCGTGCTGGTCTGCGTCCGGCGCGCGGAACGTTTCGCAACTCGCTCCGTGGCAGCAGGCATCGTCATTGCCCTCTCCTGCCCGGATTTCCCACTCTCGCTCCTCCACCCTTCCGCCGCTCTATCACCACAACAATCGCTTGCACGCCTCCACACCGACGACATCTACTTTCTACAGAGGCCGTGACCACTTACAGTCGCTGAATTCGACCGCACATCCGTTGCTGGTTTGTCGCAGCTAGCCGCATCATACTCGCCGTGAGTACACTCAGGGGACCACCTCCCGCGACCTCCGACACGCAACCCTTCGACCGCTTTACGACTCTCATATTGCTCGACAATGCATCACTCGCTCATAATGTCTCCTATAACATATTTGCTGGCTGCCCTAGTGGCTCTGGCGCCCTTCACAACCGCCGAGAAGCTCCTTGAGTCCACCTCGTTAAATCCGTGCATAGCAAACTCCAAATTCTCCGCAACCCTCTTCAACGTCTTGTTCACACCCAACAACGGGACGCTGGCCTTTACGATTAACGGCGTGTCTGCCATTTCCGGCAATGTCACGGCGCAAATCGACGTCATTGCGTACGGTCTGAACATTTACAGTACTGTGATCAAACCTTGCGACAACAAGGACTTTGCCGGTCTTTGTCCCATGAACACCGGTCCCATCGACCTGAAGTCCAATACAGTTATCCCTCAATCGACTGTCGAGCAGATTCCTGGTATGTAGCATGTGGGGGGAGAAATGTTCCAAGTACTGGAAGCTGACGCGTCACCTAGTTATTGCATTTTCAATTCCAGATCTTGACGGAAAGGTCCAAGTGTACATCAACGACACCGATACGGGCGCGGTATTGGCTTGCGTTGAAGCCGAGCTTTCCAATGGAAAGTCTGTCTACCAGAAGGCTGTTGGTTGGGTCACCGCAATCATTGCCGGCATCGGCCTCGTAACATCTGCAATCACTTCCGGGCTCGGACACACCAATACTGCCGCCCATGTCGCTGCCAACGCTCTTTCGCTCTTCGGCTACTTCCAGGCGCAGGCATTCATTGGCATGTGTGCTGTTCCACTTCCCCCTATTGTGGCATCATGGACCCAGAACTTCGCCTGGAGCATGGGTATTATCCGTGTCGCCTTCCTCCAACAGATGGCTACCTGGTATCAGCGTTCGACCGGCGGAACTCCTTCATCCTTTTTATCTAGCTTGGCAACAACATCCGTGGCAGTGCAGAAACGATCCTTGGACTACTTAGAGCAAGCGTATCAGACGCTTGTCAAGCGCTCGAACAACCAAAACACTAATGCGGAAACCCTTCAAGTCGTCACCATTCGCGGCATCGAGCGTGTTGGCTTCAGGGCTAATATCGAAATTACAAACATCTTCTTCACTGGTTATACGTTTTTCATCATCTTCGTCTTGTTCGTCGTCCTGGCAGTAGCCATCTTCAAGTTCGTCTGCGAGGGGCTTGTCAGGTCGGGCAAGATGAAGAGCGACAAGTTCCTGGACTTCCGTAATGGTTGGAAGACCGTGCTGAAGGGCATTTTGTTCCGCATCGTCCTCATCGGTTTCCCCCAAATGGTCGTAATCTGCTTCTGGGAGCTTACCGTGCGCGATTCACCGGCCGAGGTCGTTCTGGCCATCGCTACGATTGTTGTCATGCTTAGCATCCTCGCCTGGGCTGCGCTAAAGGTGTGGCGTATTGCTCAGCGCAGCATTGCTATGCACAAGAACCCGGCTTACATTCTCTACTCGGATCCCGTGGCTCTCAACAAATGGGGCTTCCTCTACGTTCAATTCAGGGCTACCGCATACTATTTTGTTGTCCCTATTCTGTTGTACATCCTCGTCAAGGGTATGTTCATCGGACTAGCTCAGAAAAGTGGAGTCACTCAGGCCGTGTCTCTGGTTATTATTGAGGCCGCATCTCTCATTGCACTTAGCGTCATGAGACCGTACATGGACAAGAAGACGAATGGTTTCAACATTGCCATTGCGGCGGTAAACTTCCTTGGCGCTATCTTCTTGCTCGTCTTCTCGAATGTCTTTAATCAACCCGTAAGTCAAATCCTCTGCTCTACCTTCACAACATGAGTTTCTAACAGGATCATAGGGTATCGTAACCGGTGTGATGGGCGTCATCTTTTTCATATTCAATGCCGTCTTCGCGCTCATTCTTCTGCTCATGGTCCTCATCGCCTCCGTCTATGCGCTTAGCTCCAAGAATCCTGACACGCGCTACCAACCTATGCGCGACGACCGTGGTTCCTTCATCAAGTCCCAAACGCAACTCAACGTTGGTGCCGAGCTCGATGCTCTTGGCGCAACAGCGCGTGGCGACAAAGGCTCACGAATACTGAACAACGGTTTCGGAAGTCAAAAGGCGCGCAGCACAATCGATGATGACGACAGCAGCTTCGAGAGTGAGGTTCCAAGTGGCATGCAAAGCGGCAACCTGCACCCTCCTAATGGCGGTGGCCATTACAGGGATAACAGCTACTCAAGCCAGTACGGCCAAAGTCCGACGCAGAGCAGCACATTCATGCCCGCCGCAGGATACAATGGTGCCCCAGCACCGGGAAGCAGGAACGGCGGAGGTGGTGGATACAGACCGCCACAGAGCGCGAGTCCGTGGCAGAGAGGAGCGGGTTACGAATAAAGGAAGCAGCTGGAGGAATTAATACATTGCCATCAAATGGCTCGGCGTACAAAGAAGGAAACAATCTTCGCCATACACAGGCGAAAGGATGGATGACATCCTGACTGACATGACACGGCTGCGCTTCCTGCTACTACTGTTTATACAGCATTGCTCATCACATCATTGGCGGCGCTGAATCGTCTGCAGAGGCTGCCTTTTGGTGCCTCTTCATCTGGGTATAAGGGGTAAACGATGGGCTAGATGCTCGGCGATTGGGGATTGTCTTTTTCTGCTCGTACTTTTGTACACTAGGCGCTTGACAGGCAATGTTGAATCTGATTGAAGAAGAACAACAGGCTCTCCTGACATTATTCAGTTGGATGTCGTGACTCTTACCGTCGGATATTGAAGTATTCCCGACAACTCATTCCGCGCAGATGTCTAATCTGATGAGTTGATGTAGAGGCAGAGAGTAAATACCGTAATTCGGAGTGGAGTAGCCCGTAAAATATTCTGTTCTCGTCGTCGTGCAGTCGCCACGAGAACTGAAGCCTTCAAGAAAATTTCCACGTTCCAGATCGAGGTTTTGCCGAGGTCGCTTCCGACGACTCTCACGCAAACGTCACACTTCCTTGTTACCGCGCCGCGTCAGAGTGTTCGGCGCGAGACATTGTATTGTTCTAATTCAAAATGCTCTCCAGGAATGCACTTTCATATGGAGCCAAGCCCTCTCTATCTATGCTAGAGGCCTATAATTGGAGACAGCTCGTGGGGAAGCACCGCACGCGCCGTCTGGAATGCACATGTCGAAACTCCCATCCATCCGATCCCATCCATCCCCACAAAGCGGCTAAGCCCAGTCATCCTTGGTAAACCACTGTTCAGCCCCATGCCTTCGCTGGCCAGAGGGCAGTCCCTCGGCTCAGCGGGAGTCGTCATGAGGCCGTCATCTGCTGCCGGACAGCAGATTGGCCAGACGCTGGCCCTTCTGAGCATCCTGGCCTATCCGAGGCAGGTTACTCAGAAAGCTTCACAGAGGCGATCGACTTCTCACTGCTGGCTCCGGCAAGACCCGACTTATTTCCTGACTATTCGGTCCCGTTTGAGGAGTGATTGAAGTCTTTATAGTGTCGTGGGGCCCCTCTTGGATGCATGCGTAGAGCTGACGTTGTGTCGAGACTTTTTTTCTGACCTTTCGTCTCTTTACATGTGACTCAAACATTGGGCTCTCCACTCTACCTGTAATTGTATATACACAATCGATTCATTCTAGTCTCCGTTGCCTTCCAATCACTTGAAGCAGTCAACATGGCGAACATTGAGGCAGAAGACCAGCAATTCCAAGCTGAAGTCAAAGCTGTGAAGCAGTGGTGGTCCGACTCACGATGGCGCTACACGAAGAGACCGTTTACGGCTGAGCAGATTGTCTCGAAGAGAGGGAACCTCAAGATTCAGTATCCGAACAATGAGATGTCGAAGAAGTTGTGGGGGATATTAGAAGGTAGATTCAAGGTATGCTCGCCCGCAGAAGTGTACATACGACCAAGAGCAATACGCTAATGGCAAGCAGAGCAAGGAAGCTAGCTTTACATATGGATGTCTAGATCCAGTGATGGTCACGCAGATGGCAAAATACCTCGACACAGTGTATGTGTCCGGCTGGCAATGCTCCAGTACAGCGTCCAGCACCGATGAGCCAGGCCCAGATCTCGCAGACTACGCATATGTTCGTATACACTCCTGTTCCGCAAAGCAACGCTAATACCTGCTCAGACCACCGTCCCGAACAAAGTCCAACACCTCTGGTTTGCCCAACTCTTCCACGACCGCAAGCAGAGGGAAGAGCGCCTCAGCACACCCAAGTCTGAGCGCAAGAACGTATCCAACACCGACTACCTCCGTCCCATCATTGCCGACGCTGATACTGGACATGGTGGTCTCACGGCCATCATGAAGCTCACAAAGTTGTTCGTTGAGAAGGGTGCTGCGGGTATACATATCGAGGATCAGGCACCGGGAACGAAGAAGTGTGGACACATGGCAGGGAAAGTGCTGGTGCCGATTAACGAACATATCAATCGATTGGTTGCTATCAGAGCACAGGCGGACATCATGGGTAAGCCCCGTCGCATGACATAGTGAATGCGACAATTACTGACCCAACTGTGCAGGTGTGGACCTCCTTGCAGTCGCTCGAACAGATTCCGAAGCCGCAACCCTCATCACCTCGACCATTGACCCACGCGACCACGCCTTCATCGTCGGTGCCACCAACCCTGCCCTTCAGCCTCTTAACGACCTCATGATCGCGGCCGAACAAGCGGGCAAGAACGGCGATGAGCTACAAGCCATCGAGGATCAATGGACTGCGCAGGCAGGCCTCAAGCTCTTCCACGAGGCTGTCATCGATACCATCAACGCTGGTGTACACGTCAACAAACAGGAGCTCGTCTCCCAGTTCCTATCCGCGTCGAAGGGCAAGAGCAATGCTGAAGCGAGGGCGATTGCGAAGGGTATTACGGGCGTCGACATCCACTTCGACTGGGACTCGCCGAGGACTCGGGAAGGTTATTACAGATACAAGGGCGGTTGCCAGTGCGCTGTCAACCGTGCGATTGCCTTCGCGCCGTATTGCGACCTCATCTGGATGGAGAGCAAACTACCTGATTATGCGCAGGCGCAGGAGTTTGCCGAGGGCGTGCATGCTGTTTGGCCAGAGCAGAAGTAAGTTGTCTCCTTGTGAATACTAAGAGTAGACGAGAGACAGAGAGCTGATAACGTGGAAACAGACTCGCATACAACCTCTCCCCCTCTTTCAACTGGAAGGCCGCTATGCCACGCGACGAGCAGGAGACTTACATCCAGCGCCTCGCCAAACTCGGCTACTGCTGGCAGTTCATCACGCTCGCGGGCCTGCATCAGACGGCGCTCATGGCAGACACGTTCTCCAAGGCCTATGGGCAGCAGGGCATGCGCGCATACGGAGAGCTGATCCAGGAGCCGGAGATGGAGAGGGGCGTCGACGTCGTGACGCACCAGAAGTGGAGCGGTGCGAACTATGTGGATAATATGCTGAAGATGGTGACTGGAGGCGTGAGTAGTACGAGTGCAATGGGGAAGGGGGTTACGGAGGACCAGTTTAAGGCAAAATGAGAGAGCTGCATGGAGAAAGATGGGATTGGACGATCTAGGGAGGTGAAGCTGGAGATTGGAAGATTGACTTGGATGCTCGACGCACGCTCGGAGAGATTTCGCTAGGAAATTCGTAATGGGTGAGAAATCCATTGGAAGATCGTCCGAACGGAATCGTGATGGAAACGGAAATGTTGAGAAGACAAGGAATATTCTGGATTCTACCATGTATGCGCGGAATACGTGTTTCAACATACGAAGTTGATGTATGCAAGTAAGCAGCGAGTCTTAGCATCAATGTCAGTAATTGGAGCATGTCGATGCAGATGATGGGCGGTAAGTCGCCCTTGGGTGTGCCAGAGGTGTGAACTTTGAGGTTCTTCGAGCAGTCCGGGGGTATCGTGCCGTCTGATATCCACCCTCGGCCTGCCGTGCAAGCGGACATGGTTCTGGCCATGCAATCAGCTGCACGCCGTACTATCCGATCCCGAGAGGAAGACCTAGACGTTGGCTTTTCTTAGAGAATGCTATTTGCACTGTAGACGCCGTGTGAGAAGTCCTGGGGTGCATCGGGCCAGCGAGAGATCCACCCTCTTCGGGTCTGGAGTGAGAACCTTATCCCCGACCCTATTCTGACAGTGTTCACAAAGCTGACTTCTCCAGACGTCACGTTGCCTGAGTGCCATCTCGCGATAGGTGATTTCGACTCGCTCGCCTGCGAGTAGGAGATTTTTCGCACATTTATTTCCATCTCGAGGCCCAAGACGGCACAATTCCGTTCCCTCTCACGGCTCCCATCTCGCATCTTCGGTAGAGACGGCATGGCTTCGAGCCCTGCTAGCCCCACACCAGGGCGAATAGACGCATTCAACCACCTATTTCCTCTGCCCATTCACGCCGAGGCACCCGGCGGCCGGGCGACTAGCGGTTTGTGGAATATGGCGGCCTTTAAAATGCGTAGCGATATGGCGTCTGCTCGATGCGCTGCATTGCGTGCTGTGTGCCTCTCACCGACAATCCCTTCCTGCCTCCGTTTCGCACTCTCCTAGGGGATCGCAAGAATCGGCACGTCTGCAGATTCGTAAACGGCGGGGAAGCATCTTCGAATGCGCCACTGAAAGGCGGGTTTTGTGCCGTTATCGCCGAGCAAAGTGTTGTATATTTTCATTTTTTCTGCTCTTCAACCGCAGCGCTCGCACAGCAACTTTCTGCGCGTCTACACCCTTCAGTGAAGTGATATTCGTCCGATAATCTGCTCTTCTGAATGAGGTAACGATAATGGCCCGGCCATCATTGCAAACGGACAATATGGCCGACAAAGAAATGCTCTCACATTCCGTGGAATCGGTAGAATCGCCATTGGACTCCCCTTCAGGACCGCTAGCGGGCGACAAGAAGCCGGGCTCGTCATCCACACGCTCGTCGTCTCTCACAGAAGATTCGGACCACAGCGACTCCATACATGAATTCGATGCAGATCATGCAGATCCAGAGAAGCAGTTGTCACGCCATGCGTCAAGAGCTATGGGTGAGCCTTTGGGCAAGAGGCAGACGGCCGTGAGCATAGCGACGACGGCGATGACGACGGATCCAGCTTTTGAGGTTGATTGGGAAGAAGATGACCAGGGCAATCCTCAAAATTGGCCAGCATGGAGGAAGGCGTTGACTATCTTCTGCATATCATGGTCTACGATGACAGTGTAAGTACTTCATATGATAACCTCAAAAAGCCATTTCATTACACGAGACCACAAGATCCTACTTCCGCGGCCAGCTATGCCGGAATCTAAACTAATGCGAGTAATGCAGAGTCTGCTACTCAACGTCGTACACATCAGGCCTACCGGGTATGATGCTCGACTTCCACATCAGCTCCGAAACGGTCGCCGTTCTGGGCGTGACGACATATCTCATGGGCCTCGCCATCGGCTCAGTCATTCTTGCACCACTAAGCGAAATGTATGGTCGACGACCCATCTACGTGGGCGCAATGGCAATCTTCGCAATCTTCATCATTCCTTGCGGCGTGGCAAAGAATCTCGAGACCATTCTCATCTGCCGCTTCTTTGGCGCGTTTGCTGGTAGTGCCATGATTGGAAATGCTCCCGGCACTGTAAACGATATTATCAGCGAGGAATATCGTGCGCTGGCTTTCTCGATATGGTCCATCGGGCCAATGAACGGTCCCGTGATCGGCCCATTGGTCGGAGGGTTCGTCTACGAGTACCTTTCGTGGCGCTGGACGAATTGGGTCATCCTCTGCAGCGCCAGCGCTTCATTCTTCCTCATCTCCTCCGTCCCTGAGACTTACGCACCTGCTATTCTTCGCGGCCGCGCTGCTCAACGTCGCAAGGAAACAGACGACCCCCGCTGGTTCAGCAGGTACGACGCGAAGAAGGAATTCTGGCCATTGCTTCGCGTCAACTTGAGTCGACCGCTGTGGATGGCAGTTTTCGAACCGATATGCATTTTCTGGAACCTATACATTGCTGTCATCTATGGAATCCTGTATCTCTGTTTCGTCGCCTACCCCATCATATTCACCGATGATCGTGGCTGGTCACCTGGTATCACTGGCCTCTCGTACGTTGGAATCGGCACTGGAACACTGATGATGATTTGCTCGGAGCCTTTAATCAGGCGGTTTATCAACTCGCGAAAGCCCGACCCTGTAACCGGCAAACCGCCTCCAGAGGCCATGGTCGCAGTAGTTTGCATTGCAAGCATTCTTATTCCGGTCGGGGAGCTCGTTTTCGCTTGGACATGCACCCCGAACGTCCACTGGGTCGTGCCTATCCTCGCCGGTGTCCCCTTTGGTATCGGTAACGGCATAGTCTTCATCTACGCCTCGAACTACCTCGTCTACAGCTACGGCATCTATGCCGCCTCCGCACTCGCCGGCAATGCCGTGCTGCGTTCGGCCATGGGTGCAACCCTTCCACTTGCCGGGCCGGCCATGTACGCAACGCTCGGCCCGCACTGGGCAGGCACGCTGCTCGCGATCCTCGAATTCGCTCTGATTCCAATTCCGTTCGTGTTTTACAGGTACGGCGGCAAGATCCGCATGAGGAGCGCACTGATTCGGAGCATGCAAGAGGATAAAGATCGCTTGGAGCAGAAGAGACGGGCTGCGGAGTTGAGGGCGGAGAGGCTGATGAAGAGCTGCTCACAGGAGGAGGCACAGCAAGCTATCAGGGATGAGAAGGAGCTGGAAAGGGAGGTCGAGGTGGAGAGGGAGTTGGAGGAAGATGCCGAGGCTCTGGCGGCGGGATTGGGACCACTTCCGAACCCATTGGTGAGAAATCCATCGAGGGAAGAGAGGAGACACAATTGACGCATCTTCTGTTTTGTCTTCACAGCTGCATGAGTGGAGTACATTTGGCGTGTTGAAAAGATCTGGAAAAGACGAGGGTTCTTCGATTTTCTTTGGGACATTGGGATAAAAACAGCATGCATAGCGATGTTCTCATATTTACAACTAAGAATTTCTAGTGGTTGATGACGATAATTTGGACTACTTATACAAAAATGCGCTGAAGTACTGTACAATTCGTCGAAACATAAATCATCGGGACACTCATGATCGTTTTCAGGGTCATTTGTGACCGTATGGCTTGCCAGAGGCCTGCGCCGCGACTTTGCTCAGAGTCGTTGCAGCGTTTTGCTGGCCTTGTCCTTTGCCATTGCCGCCGTAAGACCAGGTCTGATTGTTGCCAGCTGTCGCTGCCTGGCTATTTTGGACATTGTTGTTTCCTGAATTGCGGTTTCCGGATCCATTTTGCCCATTTCCTGAATTGCTATTCCCAGATCCCGTTTGCGCGTTGCCGTTATTGCCAGTGTTACCGGCTGTGCCGGCGCCCTGGTTTGAATTCGTGTTCCCAGTCGCCGCGTTACCGTTACCCCCGTTACTGCTGCCCCCATTACCGCCATTGCCACCGTCACAGTTAGAGCCAGTGACGGTGAAGCTGTACGACCAAACACCGAAACCACTTCCTGTCACGGAAAGGCCACCGATGGTGATGTTGTTGTCTTGAACGCAAGAGGGGGCATTGTACACAAGGTTGCTATATGTGCTCTGCGGGGCCAATCAAGTCAGCAATAGCACCGCAGAAATAGAGTCGTGTACACTTACGCCTTTAGAGACACCAGTCTGCTGGATCACACCGCTGATTTGTCCCTGGGGGTTCTTTCCACAGCCGGGAAATGGAACAAATGGCCCATTCTGTGCGTCCGTGAAGCTGCCTTGTCGTGTACCCGTGCCGTCTTGGCCGTATAACAAAACACCTTTAAGTTGGCTGTTGTCGGAGGAGCTGATCTGAAGCTTGTTGACTTGGCCCGCAACGATCGAATTTCCATTCGCAGGCTTCACTAAGACAGACTGCTGCTGGGTATTGAGATTATTCGGACTATCGTGCAAAGAGGCGAGGATATAAGCGGAGTTGCCGATCTGGTTCTGGCCGTTCCCTTGCTGGGGTAGTAGAGGAGCCTGGACATCTTGACCCTCTGTCACTGGTGTCAGCATATCTCGTCATGGCATGAAAATAGAAGTTGGGCATCGTACTGTTCTGATTGAATGCAACAGTTGGAGTTTGCTCGCGTGTGAGCTGCAAGAGTTGTCTGGATGAAAGAGTTAACAAAGCACTGAATTTCCGCGAAATGTGCACATACCCAAAGGTCTTGGGCATCCCATCAGCGACGGGATTGCAGATGTATGCAGGGACCAAGGTCCCATTAGTGAAAGCGACCGCTGGTGCAGCTGCCAATATGGCTGCGGACAAAACAATCTTAAGTCCCATCATGAAATGTCAGGTCTGAAATGACTGCTGAACGGAAGAAAGATAGAATTATCAACGGGTGCTTTGTGAAAGAATGAATGGTAACCAGTACCAATAAAGAAAGACTGAAGTTAATAGCAGCGAATGAAGAAAGACACCAGACTTGTGAGTTCGAATATGAGAAGCTCAGAGGTAGAGATCAGAGGACTTTATAGCCAAGAACAGCTGAGCGAATAATCTCTTCGGTATTTCAAAGCTCAGACTTGCCTGTTCTGAACTTCTTCGTCCGCACCGCCAATTGACGCTGGTGGCACGCGGATGTGGCAAGAATAAGTCTAGTCCGGTAAGCATTTTGCTACTCCGTAGTCCAGACTGAGCACCGCTACCCTTGTGTGGCTCGAGGAGGCGGTATATTTAGGGTGCTTGACCGATTAAGCGACAAAAAGCAGTACGAGCTGTGTTTGCTGCACCAGAATATCCCGCGCTAAGCTTTCGCCGTGGTGTTGATGGCTTCTCGTCATTAACACGGATGGAAACAAATGACTTTCCATTGGCAGATCTTGGTAGTTGTGACAAGAGGCGGCTATTTCAAAACGTCAAACATGGTCCTCAATATTGAGCGATTATTATCCAGTGACTTTGTATGTGTTTCGGTGATGAAACAGCCAAGACCAGAAACAAGAGCGAATTTTGATCCCCTATTGAGTGAGCGTCCGGAGAGAGAATGAGACAACGCGTCCTTAATTGGCGAGATTGAGGGATGTACCAAATGTTTCCTACCGGACATTCCTATGACGATGTGTTTGAAGCTACGGGGTGTAAGCTAGATGTGTCGCACCGCCGAGAGAGCTGGACAGTCTCGCATCATCCGTATTCCCTCACCCTCAGCTGCGATAGATCATGCGCTTGCCAAATGCTTCGAGGGACCTTGATGTCTCATGAATCATGGTGCGTCCATGGTGAGGCTCAGGAGATGGTGGAGTGATGGCAAAGACGAAGAGTTGAGGCCAACCTGGGGTGGGGGAAGAGTACAATCACACTAGCTGAGATGGGTTAGCGAGCTTCAGTCCACGATATCGTATTGCAGCCCCCAAATGCCCTCGGCGTTACTCTCTGATCTCTATATCATTATTCTTTACTTTAGTATCTTAAATCTTGGGGAGACAAGCTTGTAATTGAAACAACTTGCATGATAGTGTGTACCCACTCAAAGTACGTTGAGAAAGCGTGGAGTATCGTGTAGAATTAAATGCCATCCCCTGCCACCTCGCTTGGTGAGCTTATTGTAGTGAAGTTACTAAAGCTTCTGACATCTCAGTCTCCCAGTGACTGCAATAGGTAGGCTCTAGAGTAGCTGCAAGGGAACATAACATTCATAGACATACGGAGTGCTCGCGAAGCTGAGCGTCCACCTTGCAGCTTGCCATAATGGCCACATGAGAAGAGTTCGAGGGGAGGAAAGGGAGACGGCTAGAATAGCATAACTCTGCGACTAGCATGGTCTGCATTGAAGAAATTGACATTGAAAAATGACGCATCTCTACTTGCGCTGAAGAGAGTAAAGCGGCCGAATCGTGAACCTGTGTGCGGACTCTTGTTGAAGACCGTGCTGAAGCTGAGACAGCGCGACTCAAGGTGTCGTTTGCGCAGTGCGCTTCACTGAACACTCCTTAAGACAACGTGCCTCCACGCAAAGTAGGGGCCAAATGAAGAAGCTGAACTGGCGAATTCAACATCCCTTCAACCGTGGAGGCAGCCTCTTTGAGGACTTGTCGTTGAAGCCCGAAAATTTCAAAAGCCGGTGCAAGCCTTCAAGGTATGTTCCTATCGTAACTGGCATATACACAGTAAGGAACTTCTTGATACGTATCGATCCTAAGTGGTAACTGCGAAATAACTTCCAAGAAATTTGGCATTCGGTGGATTTCCTGAAAAGGTAGTGTTGATCCGCGGGCAAACTTCGGTTGGAACGTCACTTCAGACGAGACGAAGTGAATGTTTCAGTGTCTGTCCATTCCTTGCTGCCTCACTACGTCGCAAATATCTCTAGATGCATCAGCTTGATCTCCTTAGTTGATACACTGTCTCAGTGCGTTTACCTACAACTGATCTCGCTCTGATCGTGCCATAATGCCCTTCCGACATGTCCCTCAAGCGTCGAGCAAACACTACGGGGCCACGGGATGACTTGGGTTCTGAACAGCTCTACATCTCATCATCAATCGAAGACCGTTCATCTACCTTCATAGCCCACTTCTCTCCCTCGGTTCCGGCAAAGAGGCTGCAAGCGCATCCTGAATTCAAGTCCGCGAGCCATAGGATCGCAGCATGGCGCACGCCATCTAAACAGCTGTCGCTACGGCCAGAAAGATTGTTTGATACCGGGTATGATGACGATGGAGAGAGCTGGGCGGGCAAGAGATTGGAGAAAGTACTGGACGAGATGAAAGTTGAAGGCGCAGTAGTCGTGGCTCGGTGGTACGGAGGTATATTGCTGGGACCGGTCAGGTTCAATCACATTGAGAATTGCGCCAGGGAGGCTATTAAAAAATATCTGGATGAGAATCGAAGTTCTGCCCGAAATGATGGCCCGATTGTGAAAAGGGCAAAGGTGGTTGAAGATGTACGGACTAAGGAAGTGCTGGTGCAAACACTCAACGAACGCGACGAGAGTATACAAGTGCTTCGCGGTCTGCTGAAGGAAAAGCAGAATGCTGCTCAGAAGCTGGAACCTTCGGGTCAAGAACAATCGACTCAGAGCTCACCGGCCAAGCCATCGTATGAAAAGATGGCAAGCGAGCAATTACTCAAACTGGAGAAGGCACGCGACGCGACGATTGGCTTTCTGCTCAAGCAAATAGATACAGCTGAGGGAGAGTTATCACGAGGCAAACCTTCTTCACCATCTGCTGCGAAGGTTGTTGATTCATCTGGCGATGGGTGATCGCGGACTTGGCTTGGCTCCCACAACCGGTTCCCTCGACGAAACATTCATCAGCGTAACAATGCCGGCTCGAAGCGTGTAGCCGTCTAGAAGCGCACAAAGCCGGTTGAGAGTCCGTAAATGAAGGACCTGTGATAGCAGGCGCCAACGCCGAGCGAATGATTTGATTGGTTCCTCCATCTGGCTACTACTCCAAGTCAACACTTCACTCTACGTTGAAGAGCGAATTAGGAAGTCATGCGCTTTGCTCTTCAACGCTAGGAGAAAGTTAATTTCCCGTGCATTAGCGCGCGCTTCAGTTCAATTCCCCTGGGTATATAAACTCTCTTTTCTTCCCTCAACTTTCTGCTTCTTTTCTTCCACCTTTTCCCCTCACTACATCCGCCACTCTCACTCTTCAACCATTCACTCTTCAACCACTCACTCTTCAACCAACCATTCACTCAATCAGTCAAGATGATGGTCATCAACCTCATCAATCTCGCTGCTATGAGCGGCCTTGTCCATGGCGCCGTTCTTGCTAAGCCCCTCGCCGTCGACATGGAGGCTCGCAACGTTACTGTCGCGGACAAGTAAGTACAAACATTCATGGCTTCACCAACTCTCGATATTACACTCAACCAGCGCCGAGATGGCCAACACCATCTGTGGCCAGGCCTCCTGGTACGAAGTGGGCCTTGGCAGCTGTGGCGTGACCAACACCGACAACGACTGGGTCGTCGCTCTTCCGGCAAACGAGCGCACCTGCGGTCGCAAGGTCAAGATCTATCAGCCTGGCACTCAAATCGTCCACCACGCCACTGTCGTTGATACCTGCCCAGGCTGCACTGGTGTTCGCAGTAAGTCATTGTTCCAGGCATCATCATTGTCATGCGTCTAATAACGAACAGAGATCGACCTCTCTCCTGTTGTCTTCAAGCAGTTCGAGCCCTTGAACAACGGCATCTTCAACATGTGCTGGGCTTATATCTAAGCACTTCACTCGCTCGCGGTCTCACGAATGCGACAATATGCCAAACATTTTCCGACACACTCAGATGAGGGCAGCATCCGAAGTTGGAGAGTTGCAGGAGACTATTGCAGAGTTTACATCAGGTGACGACGGACTTGCATGAACGTGCATGAGATATGGGATGCTTTCGGACGGCATCACTCAGCCTAAAAGGCTTTTCACGATACATACGTAGCTGAGCTACCTATTTGCTCTGGATTGCACAAACCCATAAAATACAAACTCTTTTCACTCTCCTCATCCTCTTGATCTTTCCTTGCCCAAATGTGATATGCAACTCAAAGCCCTGCCGCGGAGTAAAGTGCGCCACAACGGCTGCAGAACTAGTCCACCGCCATCTCCACCTAACCCGAAGATCTTTAATGGCAATTTCGCCGTTCACTCCATCTATGGGAGTTCTTCTGCCTATTTTCGAAACTATTTACGTCCCAGAAGAGGCCATTTCCCGTACAGCCACAGGAGAGGCTGTCGGGCTCTCCACGCGGTTAGAAACCAACGACAACATCCGGAAAATATATATGAAATTTGAGCGATCGTCGCAAGGTTGCGCCCAGGTCTACAGAAGCGAGCTGAGGTCAGAAGAAATTACTGCTTTTTCGCTCTGGAACTGCGGGAGATCGTCCGGTCCGCCGCTGAGACTTGTCACCTTCCGACTCCAGCATAAACGGTCTCAGCTGGTGCCGCAGGAAAAAGGATATAAAAGCAGCTTCAGCTCGCTCCAGAGTCCAGAGACGGCGAGAACCCCTCAGTCTCCTCATAGAGTGAACTTCATTTAGCGTTTTCCGACAGGAGGGCGTTCGGGTCCTTCTTCATGCCAACCCCTGCGGCAACCCCAGACCGCTCATAGTCCCGGCACGCCGGCCTGTCTGGCCACTTCAGCTGTTTCTGAAGTTGGCATGCGGAAGACCGATCATGAGCAGTTGTGGTTAGATGTCGTGCGCGCGCGAGAGGGCGTATTAGGCTACAACCGCTTACGCTGTTGAAGTGCTTCGAGGCCCAAGAAAAACCGGGGATCAACATTACATTGCTTACAGTTCAAGGCCAGCCAGTCACAGCCCATCGCAGCCTCCATCGGCCGATTCAATATAAGGCTGTTTACCTGGTATTTCACCGCTCGCTTTTTCCGCAAATTCCATTTTCCTCTAATTTCCCATTCTCGAGTGTGATAGTATGCCAGAGCAGGACTCGGCGGCTCATTTTTCTGTCCAATTCCACTGGCATGTGACAGTGACGAGAGGACAGCCCCCTGCATCAGTCGTTCTTGAAGGATTCGTTTAACGGTCTGTTCGGCAGGAAGCCTCGCACTTTCATCATTCCAACCGCCCTTGTCGACTTTAAATCCATATCTCTCAGACAATCCCATTTCGTTTTCTCTCCTTCCTCTTCTTCCCGTCGTCATGACTTCACACAGCGACGTCGCGATCTTCACATCTCTACGTTACGATCCACAATGCGCGCAAGTCGAGCCTGAAAATGGGCCCTTCTACATGCTGCATCTCCACCGAGATCGTCTGGTGGAATCTGCGAGATATTTTGGCTTCGAATCAGCCATAGACCGATTTGAGGGGAAGGATGGGCTGGATTGGCTGAAGGAGAGCTTGGAAGGCAAGGTGAAAGAGTGGAAGAGGCAGAGTGAGAGTGGCGGGGGCGATAATGGGCCTCTAAAGGTTAGCCATCCATTCGCGTGAGGAAATTGCGTCTTAAGAACCTGTGGCTGAGAGGAGCAATGGTATCAGATCCGCGCCATTTTCACATCAACAGGTTATATGACCGCAGAAATCTCATCCGTTCCTTCCGTCTCAAAAGAGGCTCTATACCCATCCACTCTGCTGCCGCCACCCCCAGCCTCAGAGCTGCCTTCTATAAAGCCATTCAAACCTTCTGCAGCTACAGGCGGCGCCTTACACACCACATCAAGCTCCAATCCCTCGCAACCAACATGGCATATTACGCTCGATACACAGCCAACCACCTCTGGGCCGTACAACACGTTCAAGACGCTGAACCGAAAGGCCTATGAGGAAGCTCGAGAACGCGTCCTCCCCACAGCACGGAAAGAGTACCAACAGTATGCAAATCACGAAGTACTCATGTACGACGAGAATGGGAGCGCGAGTGAGACGTCTCTTTGCAGCGTCTACTTCTGGCGCGGCGGCAAGTGGGTGACGCCGCCAGTCACGCATCTCCCGTACGATGTTAAAAAGTCTGGAAATGGGCACCATGGACCCGGCGCGGGGCAAGAGGGGGATAAGAAGATGTTTCGGTGGGGCCAGAGGGGAACCACTAGACGATATGCGCTTGCAGAAGGATTGTGCAAGGAGGAAGACGTGAAGACAAAAGACTTGAAGCCAGGCGAGGTATGTTGGATCAGCAACGGCGTTAGGGGGTTTGCAATGGCTGTTTTGGGTGAGGGAGGAGGTCTAGCGGCAGGCAATAATACAGGCAAGGAATGACTTGGCACTTTCCATTTCCATTTCATTTTTGGTGTTGGCGTTTTACTCTGCTCTGCGTCTGCTCTAGCGTCTCGTGTCATCCTTGCGCGTAATTCCAGGATGTTCCAGGAACCCACTGATGACTCCGCCAAACCGTTCCGAGGCAATTTTGACGTCGTGAGCTGCAGGTACCGTCGTAATGATCAATAACTGCCTAGCGCGCTCTTCCGGTGGCATTGGCGCTTTACCACATCTCTAGCCGTCACTCTGCGCGCTCTCCAGATACTCCAGAAACCCCTTCGTGAATCTGCCCATTTGCTCAAAGGCAATATCAAATCCATTATCAGCGCCGTAATACGGATCGATCACTTCCTCGCCCCTGCCTCTCTTATCTTTCCTCCCAAAATCTCCAAAAAGACACAGCTTTGCAAGACCCTCCTCACCCTTCCCCTCCTTCTCCATGAGTTTCGTCGCGCGCTGCCGCACGCGCTGCAGATCCAGGATGTTGTCGGAGTCCATGCCCATCACCCAGTCGAATTCGATGAAGTCCTCCGGCCGGACCTTGCGCGCGACATGAACATAGTCAGTGATTGCATTCTTTTGAAGAATGGCCTGAGTCCGAGGATCTGGATAAGAGCCGGCGTGATATGCGCCGGTACCACAGGAGTCGGTCTTTGATATCAGCGGGTTGGAAGCGGTCATATGCGCGAAGACTGCTTCTGCCATTGGAGAACGGCCTATTAAAGGTTTAATGACTGGGTGAGGTGAAAGTTAGAGGATAAGAGATACCGTACAGTAATTGCCTAGACAGACGAAGAGAACGGAGACTGGTTTGGTGGAAGACGGGATTGGATTTTCGCCTGAAGAACCCATAATTGTGACGGTTGTGTAGATGTCTTTTCTACTGACGATATATATTGAATGATAGCCTGTGAACTAGCTGATCTCGACCAATTTGAAACTTTCGATAAATGGATTTCAAGGGAATATCATTTTCGGGCGAGGCAATGACTTCACACCGGAGATAACGCAAGCCTCAAACTAAGGCCGCAAGGACTTGAATGCTCAATGGTGACGGTCTGTGGATGGTGAAGAGGTTGAATGAGGAAATTTGTATTTAAGGAAAGAGAAAACACACTTGAAAAGACTGTTTTCGAGAGAATTCGCGCCAGCTGAGTGTCGCTCATCCTCAGCGACTGCCATCGAAGCTCACCGATCCGCACTAAACCGGATTAGGACACAGCACTTTTCGCCGCCCTCTTTGACTCCCAAGCCTTCAAGGTTGGGCTGTGCCTGATATAAATCATCATTGCCTCGCTCAACAACTGACAAACTTACCCATCACTCTACAAACACTCACCAACTCGCCAAGCTCACCTTCCCCGTCCCACTCATACATAAAACCACACCCTTCGCCGACCGCCGACCGCCTTCCGTTTCAGCCTCACTGTCAACCTCTTACATACCTCACGCGAGCTTCGGCCAATCCATACAAGTCAACATGTCCGACGACTGGGACACCGTCACCAAGATTGGTAGCAAGGTCCGCACCGGTGGCGGCAATACATCGAAGGAGAAGGTCATCCGTGGCGAGTCAGCGCTGAATGCTGCTCGCCGAAGTGGAGCAGACGTGGCAACGGAGAAGAAGTATGGCGGAACAAACAGCGTGAGTTCACTCTGGCCTTCTTCTTCTTCTTCTTCTTCCTGCTAGGACCATTCAATACTAGCGAAATCCTGATGAACCTCAACTTACACGCTTTCCATCACAGCGCGGCGGCACGGAAGGCCAGCACCTCACAAAAGTCGATCGCTCTGACGACATCGTCAAGCCAAAGACCATAGGCACAGCCGTCGGCGATGCGATCAAGAAGGCTCGTGCGGATGCAAAGAACGACAAGGGCAACCCGATGACGCAGAAAGACCTCGCTACCAAGATCAACCAAACACCCACCATCGTGGCAGACTTTGAGCGTGGCTCGGCGCCACCCAACGAGAAGATCTTGATCGATATGGAGAAGGTGCTCAAGGTTCATCTGAGGGGCAAGAACATTGGCGAGCCAAAGGTGTTTGGGAAGAAGAAGGCTTAAGCGGCGGGAGGCCGCGGAGGATCGAGTTTGGTAGAACGGTTCAGGCTTTAAAAGGCGAATTGAATTGACTGGAGCTACTATAGTGGCTGTCAGATTGACGACAATAACTATGGATGATTTAAAGCGCACAGCGACATGAAAATCAATCGAGATTTGTGGGTTCATTCCTGCTTTCGTCATCTTGTTCCACCCATGATATGCACAGGTGAACGACATCTTCTAGCTATGCTATCGAAGCACGAAATACCAGTCACAATGTCGTGGCTACGAACATGTGAATCTCATCTCGTTCACTGACATTGCGAAGCTGTACTGGGCCGACTCCCATCTAACAGAAGCATGCGACCAGCTAATAGATGTCTCTCCCCACTACAAGTCACCATTGGATATAACAAATTCTGTAGTCCTTTAGAGAGTCAATTGATGCTTAGAGGCTTAGAGGCACAACAGAATATGAAAGCAGCTAACATGCGAATAACAGAAACGGCGAAATCAGGCAAAGGAAACATTCTATTAATTCCAATACAAAGAACTACAGTGACCCACGAAACAACGAGAAAGACTCCAGAAACAAGAACAGGAAAATTGCAGAAAATAGTGTGAATCAACAATCTCCCAACGCCAAACGGCGTACGCGTTTGCAATGCCCAAAGTCTGTTATTGCCGGGCTGCTTGTTTGGCATGATTGACTTACCTCAGATGCCAAATCCTATCACAGTGTATGAGTGTATCGATACTTTGGGATCCGAACCCCTCAGCCTCGCTGTTACAGTCTGCCCGATACGTTTCCACTCATATGTTTCTTTCTTCTGCGCTTCATCAGTTAATGTTACAGTTCAGCAGCCTGCTTGAGGAATTGTTTCGTGAGCATATCAGTACTTCTTGAGCGTTTTGCGTTCTGGATCTTATCTGGGTTCTACTATGCCTTTGACTTGCTGAGCTTCTTCGGCACTTTAAGAAAGCAGCTGGAGAATGACCCTGAGTCATTCGCAGTGGTAACGTCATATGTTGAGCAGGCAGCTAAGTACTTGACCACTCGATGAGGTCTTCACTTAACCCTATCTTCCAGACTTGTGTGCCATTTGAATGCTCCTTCGAGCTCCAGCTGCATGACAGGTATCCATGATAAAGAGGACGTGCAAGTCGCACATTTGAAGGATGGTTTTGAAAAGGATCCTTGGGGAGAAGCCTTGCGCAACGCCTCCACTGGCGTCCTCCGGTGGTCCAGAGAAAGTCCTCACGGCCGTAACCGCCATGTCCAAGGTAATAGAGAATGAACAGATCATCTTCGCACTTACCATGGATAGAAGCCATCTTACAAAAGTGGTCGAAAAACCAGTTTGAAGTTAATCTGCAGATTATTTCAAGACAGTTTAGCTAGAATAGAGAAAAAGGATATCGGCGATTACTTCGTACTCTCGCAAGCACAGGGTTGCCTCGATATCTCAGCTCTCCGTGCTCGCGTGCCTTGCCTCAGTTTGAGACAGCTAATTAGTCAGTGGTTACACTGAAATTGAAGGTGCTCATCTTTTGAGAGTGAAAACGAGACAAATGTCGAGGTTCAACAACAATGGCGTTAGAATACGTTGAAGAGGACGTCGGAACGCCGACAATCGCCCCCTATATGATATTGTAAGCCAAAGCCAATCATAATTGCCAGCGCGCGCCCAGTTTGGAGCTTCGGGTCAGGAACGTTATTTCTCCAGCTTCCGGCCTTAGGTTCGGCGAGTTTCTGCAATCAGACCAACATTGTGGGCGAGGGATATGCGGACACATCGTCTCTTACGATGGCCAGAGTCATCCCGTACATACCACGAATCATACGTCTTGGGGATCGTTTCCGCCGTCGCCGGAGATCCACTACGTGTCGAAGCGTTTGGGAAAAGAGGCCTGCAGCTCGAGTATCACCTTCCATGATTTCAGCGTGTCACCTTATCCTCTCTGGTGTCTAATGCACATGCGGGGATCGGCGCGTTTCTTCCCTGTCTCGGAGTCTCGGTACCTTCACTGGTTGCATGATGCGAACATGAGAGCTTTACCCCTCGAGGCTAATGGCGAATGCTGTCTTCCTTAGTCCCCGGCGCCTCTCGCATCTACCAGAGCATACAAACTCGTTCTAGAGCCAAAAGGCCCACTTGACAACGCGACAAGCGCCGCGGACCGCGTGGGCGCTCGCGGCAGTTTGACCATGGACCGTGGCGGCGGGTACCCGGGAGGTTGGGAGAAATACGAAACCAGTTGCGTTAGTTAGGCATGCTATTGATGTAATCCCGTTCTTTTCCTTTTCCTCTTGCAACAGAAAACCTCTCTTTCGAGTCAGGTATCTTATCTTGCAGTATTTCTTCGTTGAAAATGGGGTCAATACCGGAAGAGATGGAAGTAGCCGTCTCCCTTGAGACAATTGCAAAGCAGATACAAGACCTGACAAAGAATGTCTCTACATATCTACAAAACAATGGCCATCCACAGCCGTCATTATCAGTCAATGGGCCGGCCGACTTCCCTCGGGATTCTCCAGAGGTCGCCGAAGCTCGGGGCAAACTGATAGAGCAAACACAGCTTCTACGAGACCTTCTTATGGGTCCGAGTGACTACATCCGGCACATTACAAACTCAGTGAGCCTTTGTTTTCTCGATATTCAGTATGTCAAACAAAAGTCTCGCTGATAACCTGCATAGTATGTAGACGTAGCCTGTATCCACTGGATAACGCACTTCAACATCGCGAAGCATGTGCCTCTTGACCAACCCATCTCCTATGCCGACCTTGCAAGTGCCGCAAATGTCCCACTCTCTCAACTCCGCCAGGTACTCCGCTATGCCAGTACCATCCATCTGTTCACCGAGCCCACTCCGGGCCACGTTGCACACACGTCCGTGTCACGGCTTCTGCGCGATTCGCCGCCAGTGATCGACTACGTCGGCCACTGCGTCGAGTTCAGTGCCACCATTGTTGCCAAGATGGTAGAGGCCACAGAGAAGTTCCAAGGCAGCCAGGAGCCGAATGAGACGGCCTTCAACCTTGCGTTCGACACGCCACTGCCGATGTTTGGATGGATGGGACAGCATCCGGAGGTAGCTCAACGGTTCAAGCGGCTCATGGTCGGCATGACGAAGAGCGAGAAGTATAGTCCGCGGTATTTGGGAGAGTGCTATGATTGGTCGGCGCTGGAGAGTGGGAAGGTCGTTGATGTGGGTGCCGTCCGCTCTCAATATGTGAAGTGATAATACAGCACCCTTTGCTAACTTGCAGGACAATTTAGATCGGCGGTTCTTCCGGCCACTGCAGTATTGTGATCGCCAAGCAGGCACCGAAACTCAAGCTCATCGTGCAGGATCTCCCCCATGTCGTCGCTGCGAACAAGGACTCCTTACCAGAGGAACTTCGGCAGCAAATCTCCTTCATGCCGCATGACTTCTTCGCGCCGCAACCAGTAGAAGACGCAGATGTGTACCTCTTTAGCCAAATCTTCCACGACTGGAGTGACAAGTACTGCGTCAAGATCCTGCAGAATGTCATCCCAGTGATGAAAAAAGGCGCCAAGATCGTAATACGAGATCAGGTCGTTCCTCCTCCTGGAAGTCTTGAAAAATGGGTGGAGAAGGAGATGCGCATGGTCGACATCTTTATGATGACAAACTTCAACGCCAAAGAGCGCGAGCTGAGCGACTGGGAGAAGCTATTTGCAGAAGCAGATCCAAGGCTGAGAATCGCTAAAATGGTGAAGCCGCCGACAAGCGTGTTCACAATTATGGAGATCGAGTTGCGGGAGGATGGGAATAGCGCTGCATTGGCGACGAACGGCGTAAATGGTTCACATTAGCCTGCTGGAGCGTGCGAGATGCATATGTGCTTGCAAAGGGACGCGATGATTAGACTCACTTTCAGCGCTCAATGCATAGCTATCGGCTATGGCGGATGCTGTCATATTTAACATCTATCACATATCATAATTCTACTTGTTCCGCGTCTCTACCCTTCATGACCTTGCGCAGTCTCCATTCCATCATCCATTCCTTCACAAACTGCCTCTCCTTCCTCTGGGTATCTGAGATTGGCTTAGGCGGTAAATCTGGCTTCGTTTCGTTGGGGAAGAGGCCGTTTTCATCCCCTATGAGTGAGCAAGTTAGCGTATCATTCTAAGGGTGCAATGATTTCGATTGTTAGAAAATCGAATGTACAGCAAGCGGGAAAAAGAGCGAAAGTTAAACTGCCGCTGGATAACAAATATGCGGCGCAGAAGGTACTTGGCGCGTGGCGGTTGCCGTGAGATCAAGGTGTGTCCTCTGCTCTTGTGCCACTGTTCCGCGAAATTTGATTTCTTCTGAGTGAAATAATCTTCCGCTCTTGCGAGACCCTTGGCCCAGTGTCGATTCGAGCTTCAAGGAAGTGCCTTCCACGGGTGGTCGTTGATACCCCGTAGGCGCGTCTACACATGGCGGAGTGAAAATGAAAATTCTACTCACAGTGATGCACTGCACCCTCCATTTCAATAAAAGGTTCTTCGAAAGAGCTGTTCCGCTTCGGCGCCACTTCCGCGTGCGGCGTAGCCTCTCTCCACGGATCCGCCTGGCCATCAATGAACGCAAGTCGTGGATAGCTGATGCCGAATCCACCGTACTTGTTGATCGTATCAACGTTAGATGTACGATTGATTCCGAACGCCGCCTCGCAAATATATGAGAAATACGGAATGTCAAGAGTTCGTGAAATAATCGGTTGCCCGTCTTCTGGGTAGCCGGAGCCCGTTAGTAGATACCCCCATTCATCGCAATACTGGTAAGCCCAGCTACGCCACACCCATTGCGACAAGTCGTCTTGGGAGTAGAATGTCGCGTTAAGGTTGCTGAAACAACTGTCCTGCGAATCTGTGCAGCCATCGACCGAATTCGTTTTGATATATCCGATGTAATTGAGCATCCGATTGACCAACGTGGAATTAGATCCGTAGTCATCAAATCCCCCGACAGATAAGATATTCTGGACAGTTTGCGCGAGACTTGAGCTTGTGTTTGGATAGATGAGGGAGTCCGATGTCACGTTTCCGCAATACTGGTCAAAACTTGGATTGTTAACAGCAGGGTCCCAGTTACGACTTTGCCATCCCATCACTCCACTCGATAAAAGGTACGCGAAGTCTTGATTGTGCGTGAGATTTTGAAGTCCGAAAGCAGATTTCAGTTCCGCTATGGCGCTTGATCTGTCTCCTAAGAGGATGTTGTCAATGGTGCTAATAAACGTCTGCGTCGTCTTGATGCAATCTTGCGGTCCGTGTTCAATGATAGGAACGTAGTATTCCCAGTAGTCGTAGATGGCTTCAGTCACGCCAGAGGATGATATCGCGCCGTAGAACACATCAGGGTACTGCGTTCGTAGAAAGGCAACGAAAGCTCCAGCATAGCTACCTCCGTATGCTATCCAAGCGGCGTCAGGGGCGTTCAACGTGCAGTTTTCCAGCCCCGGAAATTTGACGTTCTTTGCAAAATACGCGACATCCGCCAATGCTTGCTCGGTTGTCAAAAATCGCAGGTTTTCCGTGCTCAAGTCCTCCGTCGGGAGGCTTGTCCCATAGTATCGATGTTCCAGAACCACTCCTAATCCATGTGTCGCTTTTGCCAATTGATATAGAATTCCCTTCTGCAGGAAAGGTAGCCGATCGTCGCCACCAGTCTCACCTCCTTCCAGCACGATCACTGGACCTCCTGTTCTGTAGTGTGTAGCGTCGAACCAGTATCTTAGGTTAAACGTCTCGGAGGTATGTGATGCATAGCGGCTTTCGTTGTGGAAGTGGTCGATTGGCACGGACAAGTTGTAGGCTGGGTATAAAAGCGAAGGATCGGTATCGTCGCGCTGTGCTACGCCCAAACGGCGAGTCTGGTCATCCGCAACCTGCGCATATGTTAGAGATTGCATCTCAGTAATATTGCTAAGCATTTAGTCCGCTGCCAAGTTACGAATTCATATGTTAACCCATGCAGATTAATGTCGGCGCGGTGGGATTTCGACATTGCAAATGCAGCCGTTACGAAGCAATCAACAGGTGTTGTACTAACCTTTCTCCTGAGCTCGTGGATTGACCTATGCGCCGTGAGTGCAACAGCAGTATTGAGAAGCCATAAAAAGATGGCCACGCTACGAAATGGCATATTGGAAGCTTCTGGTGAGCAAGCTACAAGTAGTGTGAGAGAGAAGGACTTGTATGTAACTACTTGGCCTGCTATGAGGTACCCGGTTTGTGATACCGTTGGATGTGGAACCACAGTCCTACACACGACACGATCGCATGGCTGTTAGAACTCCGAACGAATCATTCCGGGAGAAAAGAGATCGGGAGAAAATGCGCTGCCGAAGGTTTGGAGATATCGGAATCGGGGATGATGAAGCCTGAAGGAGAGCTAAACGAGCTGCCTGAATCGGAAAGTCCCATGTGCGGAGCTCGATAAAGGTCGAAATGACCGAACAAGTTTTACTCTTCAAGATGAGCGATAGCATTGCTGAAAGCTTGATTTGATATACTTTGGCTAGTGTTTCTTGAAACCACACAGCTTGAACGAGTATTGTCCGTCTTAACCAAAGAGACTGTGTTTTCATGCCCGTCGGTATGTTCAAGCTGTGGCATAAAGATTTTATCACTCTCTTCTACTTAAGCGGGGGTATCTCTGGAGGCCCAGTATAATATACATCAGCCAGTTTTTAACCAGTTTGTGCGGCTTCGACGAACATATTCCATACTGGCTAAAGAGCCTCTACATCGGAGCGCTTCAATGCGTTGAAGCTTCGGCGTAACTTTTCGTTCACGCTCGCGTGTGCTTCCACATTCGGCTTAGAGTCGATCATATCGCTAAGTGCAAGTGCTATCCGCTCGGACTTCAATTCATTCTCTACCTTATATCACTTGCTCCCGTCTACATACACGACATCCAAGTTACAGCGTACCCTCTTGGTGTTGGAAAAGTCGAAACGCACCTTTTTATGGACCCTGTTAAGGTCAAAGCGCACCCTTCGACAACCTTTGACTCCCTCCGCAGAGCCTTCGTTGTCGGAATCAGTCTTCGATGATTCCATAGCACCGCCGTCTTCAATGGATCCGATCCAGTCGCGCGAGCCTTTCACCTTGGATATCTCCGATATCCTCTTCATAGGCTTCGCGGGAAACCAGTCCTCATCCTCCCCAGTAAAAAAGACTACGTCGGCATTCACAAGAGCATGCCACAGCTTCTGGGCCCCGTGCCTTCGTACAGACGCAAAGGATTTACCAAACACCTTGCAACGAACAATATCTCGCCAGTGAGATTTGATAATTGATGCCGCATCAGTCCATGGGTATCCTAGCATGGCGTCGTCCTTTACACGGATGCACAACACATACGCGTTGTGATCATAATACCCGTTACGAGTAAGAGCTCGCTTGATGCTGAGTGCCTCCGGCGAAGGGTATGGCCAATCGCGTTTGGGCTGTTGGTAGGCTAGGAGTTCGCGGACGACACGTAAAACGCGTCCCGATACCTCATCCCATACCCGTGTAATTGGGTGTGTAGTGCCAAAGTGCGTGCTCCACTCGGTCAACTCGGGCGGATACTTCTTGTCAATCAACCGGCGCAGGTAGTGGGAACTGAGCGCGTAACGATCTGGTCTAGTTACGCCTGGTTTTGGTATTTCTGTAGCGGTAATCGAGGAGACCCTGGAAGTCTGGAGTTCTCTGTATCCAGAAAGACTACTCGGCCGCTTCTTTAAGTACTCTATAGGTAAGAGATTGATGTCGTGTGTTTCCCCATTTCCCATCATCTGTGTCCCCTCAGACTGCTCACTACTTAGCTGGGCCGTTTCCATACTGTCCGTTTCTGAAATGTGCGTTTCGATGCTGGGAATTTCAGCTGTACGCTCGTGAGTTGAGCTTGGTTCTATGGATGTCGATGAAGTTTCTTTGGTTATCGGATCCATCACGAGCAGTTTTGATTCAAGATGATGATGTGCGATGATTGACGCTTGCAGGTTCAATGGAAGTGCTTTCGAGAAGTGGTAAGACAATTTCAGACAATTTCTCGTTGGAAAAGGTTCTACTGTCGTTCAGGTGTCTCGAGGATACCTTATATACTCTGTATGGTTTCAATGGCTAACCCCCTCAACCCCTCAATGCATAATACTTTTAACGGCTTAAAGATCTGTCCAATCATACGGCCCGACCGATAAGAGTCTCGTCTATTCGGCCACAAGTATTTCGACCATTGGAAATATCCCTGGAAATAGCGGAGATACGACTGAAAGAACTCTCGTATGTCCTCGATACGTCTTTTCATTTCTTCTGCCCACAATGTGTTGTACAATCACGACTCGATAGTAGGATATTCATCAACACTAACATAACACCAGCATCTTCCATTAATATTCATTCTATCAATCTCTTCCTTATACTAACAAATGACTCCCACCAAGCATACCGTTCGACACAACAGTACACCTGTACAAAGAACCGCTCTTCAGCTCCACAAAGAAAGGTTATCCGCCAAAGGAGTGCGGTCGTATCAAGATCAATGGCATCAGTACCGTCAGCAACATCTAGCCAGAAAATAAATCGCATTAGTCCTTCCTCGAGATTGAAACCACGAATCTTTACTACTATATGAATCAGAATACGTAGAGAGCTCCAAGAGTATGCGCGCAGTAGTATTGTGCTTGGCGACTCTCGTATAACGGCGCGGATGGTGGGCAAACCAGGCCAATTCAAGTTGGTCGTCGGACCCCCGTTAAGAGAAGGGCAAGAACGCTCACTGAAAACGAAGATGGATTACGCCGCGAAACTGTTGCAGGGCTGGTGGCGCATGGAACCTGTGAACAAATGGGCAAACAAGAGCATACCTCGCAAGGCCCTGGTTATTAGGGAGCTAGGTGCGGGCACTGGGAGTGTGGAGGCTTTGTTTTGTTGTTTGCCAGGATTGGTCGAACCTACCCCCCCAAAGGTATGAAGAAGAGCCACAATAGAGGCTGGGGAATATGGTGTACGATGCGCTCGAATATGCACGAAAGCGAGACAAGACCAATTGGCAACTCTCGACCATTCCCGAGGAGCCGATGGAAGACTCGGAGATGAGCATGGGAGAGCTGGTGGATGCTCTCGCAGAAGTGAAATGTAGGCTGGACATGTCAGAGCTGCATGATGCGCTTCCATCTACACAGTAGTCGTGCAAAGTCCGAATAGAATGCAATTTGGCTTTCGCATCGTAGGACCGGTGAGCAGAGTGTCCATATCCATTATCTTGCAAGGGTTCTCCTGTTACACTGTCAACCCCTGCGAGTAATGTGCTATTCCTTGGATAATGTGCTGCACCGTTGGTAAAATGCCTTGTGTAGCCATATGATAAAATTTGTTAATTCGCACGCAGTTTCGTCCATAGGAAACAGCAGCTTCACAGGAGATATGGGTATTTGGATGCTGTCGGTCAGGGAATCCACGTACTAAGCTTCATCCACTTCCGCTCACTTGCACCGGTGCTTAGAATAGGGAGCTCTCGAACTGAAGATTGATTCTCAAACGAAGCGGGGTCCCAAAGAAGCTCAGCCAACATTCAACCAAATTAAGTTTCTCCTTGGTGTCCCGCCTAGCTTACAGAGGGTGGGTTAGACAAAGTATTTTATTTTCTCAAGTTCGCGCAAGTCGTATGAGCGGACTCGATGTACCCTCAAATGCATCCTCCACGCACATGTGAAGCTACATCTTCGACCCAATCATTTCAACAGTTAAGTGCCTCCGTATACCGTTCGTACCAATGAAAGACCGGGGATCACTTGGTAGCACTAACCTAGATTTTCGCAAGTTGGCACATGCTAAACAGTCTAATTCCGGTGGCTGTCAAGTACTTGCTTACCTTTCTTGCCGCAGTGAAAGAATTGACGCCGGGACCAAGAACTACCCATTCCCACATGCATGGGATGTTCAGCGAAGACGCGGCATTGTATATGAATTGCACAGAACGACAGGAGCTGTTGTGGGCTGGCCAGCATGTGAAACTTCCCCACGCGTACCTCCCTTGATGAGGAGTACATCAACTCTGGCCAGAATAGCTATCCCCAGCTACTTTACAATAATACAGCAAACTCCGTACATCATCAGGTTTCTCTTCTCACATTACAGTTCAACGAATTGCAGACACAGATACTATTTCGTCTTCCGCTCTTCAATCACTATCTACAATGACTTCTCTGTCCCACAAACGACGTCTTTCAATTGAAGACTCCTCTGCTACCAAAGTTCCAAGGGAGGAGCACCAACTCCCTGGCTTGCTTCGATTACCGCTCGAGCTACGACTCCAAATTTACGGCTACCTCTTGCCCGACGTACCGGTAATCCCTGTAGACAGCGAAATTGAGTATGCACCGTGTCGTCCACATATACTTCCCATCCAATCAATCCAACCCCGCCGGCCAGGACACTATGAGAAAATTGCTACAAGGAAAGATAGGGCAAAATGCAGCACTTCTGTTATGCGCATAAACAAACGAATCCATCAGGAGACTAGCGACTTTCTGGATCGCACTCTTGTGATTGAGATTGAGGTGTCTAGCGACGGTATAAAATATTTGAAATCGGGGAGGGTCAGATGTATCCATAGTTCCAGCTCAAGGGACAAGTTGGAGAAGACAATTCGAAGATATCACAAATTCTACATAACTCTTTTTCCGTTACCGAAGCCAGATCCCGAAGCCGGTCTACGTTGCGAAACACGGGAGTTCAAAGAGTACCTCAACTGGATCTGCAATTGCTTGAAGTTTGAAGCCCAGCCAAAGCAAATTACCGTCAGTTACCGCGACAGGCATTGGCCGCTTAATCAGATGGAGGAGTGTCTCAAATGGCATTTGAGGCCTTTCAGTAACATTCGGGGTCTGGCAGCAGCCGAAATCATTCACAGACCTATATACGAGCGGACACAGCAATACATCGAAAGGGACGACTACAGTCCCCAAATGTATCAATTCATTACGAGGAGGAGGGTGTATGACAGTTATTCTAGCTATAATCAGCAGCACCATGTTCCGGACGAAGTCGCTTCAAGCTTCGAGCGCGAACGACAAGAGAAGGAGTGCGAGCGACAAAAGCAGAAAGACAGGCTACACCGGGTGATGGAAAATATGGCAGCTGAGATGCGCGGTAACTCTGCACTACGAGAACTGGAGTCGCTGGTAATTCCCTGGCGATGTCTGTGCAAATGGCTCCGCAGCACTACACTTCAGAACTGGGACAGCGGCGCGCTTGGAACGAAGATTCAATCTACCTTGGTGAAGGCATGGGATGCATATGATGAGGGCGAAATCGAACTCTTTGCTAGGTCGGTGAAGAGTCTTGAAGGCTGCTTCGATAAGATACAGCGGTACTGGAAGTCCAAATTAGCGGATGTGGAAACATACGTGGATTGCTCTCGAGATGACTTTGAGTCAATGTTTGAAGACAACCCCGACATGAAGCTCCGAAGTCCTGATCATGAAAGGACGCGGAATGGGAAAATTTAACGCAGGAAGAAACCAGGGCAATCTCCCAACAGAAAGGGTGTGTTATCTTGTTAGTTATGCTTCGTTTGTAGACATTTGATCTATCCGGACGGTACAAAATATGACAGGCTTCTTCATTGCGCATAGCAATGCTCTTGCTTTTCCTTCTCTTTCTGGGGAGCACTATCGTCTGATTTAGTGGGAGAAGCGTTATTGTTGCAATACAACTTCCACACCAAGTTTGATTTGCGTGACGATGAAATTTGCGGAGCTTCTACGAAGTACAGAGCTCCTCGACAGGGGCTTGCAGCTCGTACTATCCTAGGTGCCCTACGTACCGGGGATCAGCCCGACGTTAGGGACGCACAACACGCTACCTAGGCACCTGGGGCTAGGCCACAAGGGCGCCAGGGGCACATAACAAGGGTTAGAAGTTAGGGCGCTAAGAATCCTCTGACGCGTAGCGCGAAGAGTCGAGACGCGTTGAACAATCTTTAACTTTCGCAGCTTGCTTGACGGCTTGATACTACAACTTCTGAAGTAATGGCCCCTCACTCACGCAAGCGTCATTCATCGTCCAGTCGTCGATCCAATACAAAGCGACCCAAGCACGAACAGACGCTTCCTGGCTTTCTTCGTCTCCCTGTTGAGCTTCGGCTTCAGATATACTCCTATCTACTTCCAGACGTCCCTATCATTCCTGCTCGAGACGACTCTAACTTTATCCCATTTCGACCGGACATATCTCCGAAGAAATGGCTTGTCCGCCCTGCTGTCTGGCTTGATCGTTTCTCTAAACTTGCGCTGAGGGACGATTACCAGGCGTGCCATACCTCTATCATGCGAGTAAACAAGCAGATCTGCATGGAGGCACGCGATGAGTTATGCGGTAAAACTGCAGTTGAGGTAGAGGTGAACGAGGAGGCGGTATACTTCCTACGGAACAAGTCGTTGGACCACAGAAGCGCATTCATGGACGGTAAAAAGGGCAAAGAGCTATTTGATTGTCTTGAGAGGTTTAGGCATTTGTACATCACCGTTCTGCCTCAAGCGAAACCTGGCCACGACTTCCTTCAACACAGATTAGAAATATCGAGTGGTGCTCGAAAATTTAAAGACATCTTGAACTGGATTGCGTGGGAATTGAAAGGTCACGAAGGGGGAGAGGTGCCCAAGCGAGTCACCATCAGTTACCGTGATAAAAGTTGGCCAATCTTGCAAGCCGAGGAGGGTCTGAAGTGGCACTTAAGACCTTTTGGAGACCTTCGTGGCTTGGGTTATGCGCAGATTCTTCACAAACCAATAGCTCGGCGGGAATGGAATAACGTGTACGAATATAGATCATACGGAGATCGTTCAGGGGGTATGGACTGGCCAGTGGGCTGGGAGGACCCAGACCGGTTAGACAGCTCAGACAGCGACTGGAGTGATGGGCAGCAGGAGCATAACGAAGATGAAGAATTCCTGAAAAAGCAAGAAGCCCAGCGGCGAATTAGGCACGCATAGCTCGAAAGATAGAAAAGCTTGCTTCAGACATGTGTAGCGACGCGCCACCTGGGCCAGAGCCTCTTGTATGTTGCTGGGAGTCCCTCTGTGATTGGACAGAAAGCACTTCTCTCATTGATCCTCATACTCACGGTGCTCGTTGGCGAGGGGTTGATGGCTTGTTTCTACGCGCCTGGAAGACCTACGATGAGGGTCGAGTGGAAGCGTTTGCTGAGGCTGCTAAGAATTTACGGTCCTTTCTTCTTGACCTGCAAAAGCTGGGGGAACGAAAATATGGAGAGCTGAAAGAAGGGATAGACTTTGCACGAGATGACTACAAGATGAACCGCATGGTCAATGGCAGGCAAACTCGAAGCTTGGAAGAATATTTCAACGGAGACGAGGTTTCATCGCAGGGCGACTGAATCTCATTCAAGATGTCAATCATACTGGAAGGGAGAGATGAAGTTAGGAGTGTACGGAGTTAGGAGGACTACGAATGAGAATTGAATCCATAGAACTACATGTATCATTCGAGCAGATTTAGTCATATCGAAGACGTCTCATGCATGCAACATACCACAATTCCTGCCCGTGCACCGTGGGAGTTGCAATTGGCTGGATCGCGGTAGTTGGCTAATGCCGAATCTGGAAAGGTGGAGCCACTTCGCGTCCTCCACGACGCGTCTCTCCGCACTTGAACATCACCATCACCATTCACGCATCTCAAGACAATCAATCGTCGGCTCTTTCGCTCCAATGGCTCCTCGATCTCGCAAACGTCGCACCACATCGAATCGTCCATCAAAAGCAAAGCGAACAAAGTATGAATTCAAGAAGGCTCCTGGCTTTCTTGATCTGCCAACTGAGCTACGACTTCAGATTTACAGCTACCTCCTCCCTGATACTCCCACAATTCAACCGAAGCATTCTCTCAGGGTACATCCGGAGGATTTAGTGGTAGATCCAGAGGAATTAGGGAACGTAGATAGTATGCGCTGGGCAAGGCGTCTGAGGCAGGATCGAAGTCTATGCGACCTCCAAATCATGCGAGTAAACAAGCTCATCAACACCGAGACTAGTGACATGCTCTACAACTCACTTGCGATGGAGATTGAGATCTCGGAGACGGAAATACGCTTCCTTCGAAGTCTCGCTGCTTGGAAGCCACCGCAGCAGCTGCTACTGAGCCAGCTCGACAATGCTCTTCGCCGGTTCAAGAAGCTTGAAGTGAGGATTGGCTTATGGCCGAAGCAGATGCATTTTTGGGCTCAAGAGCGTTTGCCTTTGTCACAACAGTTACCTTGGGGCCAGTTCACGACTCCGGAAGATCGTCAGCTAAAGAATCATATCAACTGGATTGCAGACCGACTGACGGGGAGATATTGGAACGCATCTGGCAGCCTCGAAGATATTACCATCCTCTTTACTGTCCACAATAAGCCGGCTGTGCGTGCCCTGGCAGATTATATGGAATGGCTCCTTAACCCATTCAGAAACTTGCGGAACCTACGACATGCCAGCGTGTTACGGATTGAGCTACCGCGTAGTTGTCACGCCATAGGATTAACGAAGCGCCAAAAGGAAGACCAAAAGGTGCTTGCGAAGCGTATTGATAAGATGTACGAGGGAATCTGCTCGGAAATGTGCACCCACGAGCCAATCCAGGAACCCGGACCATTGGTTAGCCAGTGGCAAAACTTACACGCTTGGCTGGGGAAGACCGACTTCAAATCCGAATCCCCCTTATTAGATGAGATCTTACATCCTGCGTGGACAGCATACGATCGAGGGTGCGTGGAAGACTTCGCTGCGGCTGTAGAGAGCATTGAACAACCCTTCGAGGAATACTACGAACATTAAAGCGAAGGTTTAGTTTCGTCAGGGCCTCTCTAGGTCTGCCGGCGCCTGTAAAAGTGAAAGTCGAACAATGACTTCAGTTCGCTTGTCTGCTTTGCTTTGTGGGTGCTCATTGTCAAAAATCCAGTTTTCTTTGATCTAACTGCATGGAGTTCAATCTCAGCTTGCAGTTGCTGCAAGACTGATCTCTGAAGCTTTGTGCAATATTTTCGAAGATATGTACCAATCTAGGCGCCGTTTGTAGCACACAGTCCAGCACATGGAAGGATTCACTTCACTTTGTGGCGCGATATCTTATCCTGCTTTCTTTTCGGCCAATCATGTTTAACTCAAACCTTTAATTCGAGGACCTGTTCTGTCGACTCTGCATGCAACCATTATGCCCCGCTCAGACCAGGATATATGCTCCGTCCTTACTCGATATCCCCAGTGAATTATGCTTTCAAATCTATGACCACCTCTTTTCCGGACCCTCAGCCGTATTCGCTCGACCTCCGTCGGTCCCTCGTCCGAATGAGACCCGTGAAAAGTCATCGAACGGCGTCACGGCCATCCTCCGCATCTGGCCCTGCCGGAGATGAAAGAACCAGTCCGCAGCAGAGCCATACAGCATGCGGTTGCTGAATCATACCTGAAGCCATTATCGAGAATCCGCGGCTTAGGCTACGTTGAATTCGACATCGACTTTGCAGCACGAGCTTGTAACGAAGGGTGCTGTCACGCTGTGTTCCGAGAGCTAAATATTCAGAGGGAACCGAAGCGCCATAACGACATTGTCCAGCACTATCTGACAGATCTCATGTTGCCAAGGCGCGGCGATTCTCCTGTTCCTAACGCAGACAGTAGACAAAATAGCCTTCATGAGCTTTGATCTCGGTTCTTCGAAAGCATTTTCTCCCTCATGATCGCTTTCGCTTCGAAACAAGGGATGTTTGGAGGTTTCACTGGGAGATCTCGCTCTCACATTCACACCGCTGTATATGACTGCTGAGGAAAATGATGGCGAATCGTCTAACGAGGCGTTGCGAATGTTGATCGAACGGTTGCCTGCGCTTGCCAGTCAAGAAGGCTCAGTTCGCAATGTGATCGAGGCTACGATACCCGATGTGGAATCCATGGAGAGCGATGCAGCTGGACTTTGGGAAAGGACATTGGTCTCATCATGGTTGGGGTTTAAGAAATTAGATTAGTGTCATCGCTGATGACTACACCAAGCCGCCAGCGAGCGTTTAGATAACATTCCGAAAGACGCCTGAACAAATGCCAAATATGCTTTTCTGATTGTGAAGAAAAATGCTCGCCAGCGCATTCCCATGCCCGCTTAAATCACTCCAAACCCATTACTCCGTTGATGTTGCCAGACTATCGTCGCTACTCGGTCGAAGAGGAGGCTCGTTTAAGCAACATCCTTGACCGCGTTCGCCTTCTTGTTCTTGAAGTGCAGCGTCGGGAGCAGGGCCACACTGGTCGTGAAGAGCAAGCAGAGAGCAATGCTCAGGCCCCAAATCGCCTTCGTCTCGAAGCACCTCGCCTGGGTCGTATGCGTCACCAGGTTGAAGAAGCTGAAGGGCATGCTGCCGGCTCCCGCGGAAGAGCTCACGGCGTCCTTGAGGCTGCTCTCGACGGCAAACGCGTACTTGAGCGGATCACCGCTGGTGGTGTGGATCGTGTAGCAGTTCAGGTAGGACACTGGCTTGCCGAAGTCGACGGCTACCACGATGAAGGCGATCAAGAGGAGGGAGTCGACGGCGGTCATGACGAAGAGGCCGAGATTGGCGGTGGCCCAATAGAAGGCGATCGATACTAGCGTGTAGAGAGTGGCGATGGAAGCCTGGGAATTTGTAAGTATTTGCGATTCAGAATGGGATGGCGGAAGGACTTACAACGCTGAGAGCTCCAACGATTTCCTTTGGCGGCTCTTGCATGTTCATGACAATGTCGTTGATGAAGTTGCCGGTAATGCCAATGATGACAATCATAGAGATGACTTGCATCACACGGACCATGAGGAAGGTCGCTGAGAGAGGAGCCGCTCCATAGCTTGGAATCTGCATTTTCGTGGCTGGATGGAAGATTGTGGTTCTTAAATGGGACGGTGAATGCGGTTCGTTGAAGGCTTTTGAGGCAGAAAGACGGTCAAAAACTGGTGCAGAAGTAGTGGAATGCGAATGACTGTGATCTGCCGGCAGATATAAGGAGTGGTATTATGCCAGCAAAGCGATTAAGATCAAGATCTTGAAGGAAGGACGCTAGGAAAGGCAAAGAAACCCCAAGAAAGGAAATTCGTCAAGAACAGCTCGTTTGCAAGAGTGAGTGACTGATGATGATGATGAGAGAATACGGCACTGGCAGCAGACACGCAGTTCTTAAGTACCCTTCTAAGCATCAACGACATCTCAAAGCGCGATCTATATTCGGCTTGCCGCTTGAAGTTGCATGGACGCCGCTCAGATCCAAGATCTGAGACTGCTATTCTGGTCGTCCGTTGTCCAGGCAAACACATAGCGACGTTTCAGCATGTCCAGAACTGAAGTTACATGGTCCAACGAGATCCAAAACGGCCTTTGCCGTTTGATGGTGGAGGTTGTTTGGGCCAGACAGGCCAGCGCCTACGCCGAGCGCGTATGGGCCAATCAGGGACGTGCATCCACTCAGAGCACAGGATGTGCTGCCGCCCGTCGTGAGGCTCAAAATACGCGTGAACCGACGTCCAGAGAAGCTTCCATGATCAGCTGGTCCTAGCATAGGCGTAATCTAGGCTTCCAAGGTGCGGATGTCTCATGAAACTCCCGCTGCCGCCTCGCCGTGCTCGGTGTCAAGGCGCACGGGAGGTTGGACTCTGGGCGATGGCGGCGCCTAGGCAAAAGCGCTGTTGAGAGCTGAGCAATGCGTTGAGATTCAAGTTCTCACGTGTCAGTTGCTGCAGCTTAATTACTATGCACGGTGTTGCGGTTTTGCTCGTGCTCTGCGGCGGCTGTGCGGCGCCCATGGACGTGTAAAAGCGAGCTCGCCGGGCTCTAAATGTTCTCAGATTCCCATCATTGGGTTAACGACGAGGCCACAGAGAATAGCAAATGGAATGCAACAATGAAGAGTACTTCACACATCGTGAAGGAAGACACAATTGTGAATGGCGCGCTAAGAGCCTTTAAACTCCCGAACTCGGGAGCCTAACCGGGCAGGGATCATAGCAACACTTGCCTAAAGCGGCCAAGGCGACTATAAATGCTCCGCGCTCTTCATCCAACTTCTTCTTTCTTTCTCTAAACTGACAAGAACGTACCTTCTTCACAGTATGTTCACGGCGCTGATGACTGAATCAAAAAAAATCTTCGTTTGTCTAGGTGTCTCTATTACAAGCAGCGTACTCCCTCGCAAGCGTTTTCGGCAACGATAACCGGCTGGGAGGCGCTTCGAGTCTTAGAGCACAATGCGAACAACAATTGTCTGAGCCTTCAACAAAAATTCAATGTTCACATCTCTGAAAGATACACATTAGATAGACAAGATACTTGAAATTCAAAGCATTTTACACTCGAATGTTCCCTTGACAATGTCCATAACCACTGCATAGGCAAGATGAGTGACTCCCCGTTGTCGCGTTCATGAGCCAGAAAAAGCATCGAGTGTAATCTGCGCAAATCGTGATGTCAGTGCAATATTCGAAAATTGAAACGACCTGGCGAGTGAATCGTGGCGTCGAAAAATCCTGAAGGTGTCATCTTTCCTTGCGGCTTAACCACACTTGGACAGGAGCAGGGCATATTATTTTGCACCATTCGTGCCGTTGCTCTTCCTTTCCAAGAATTCTTTCCTGAATACCTCTTCCATCTCCTTCCTGACAGCAACAACCTGAGCCTTCTCGCTGTACTCAACGTCCTCCCAGCTAAGGCCCTCGCCCTTCTTTATGTCTCGCTTAAGCCTAATGCCGTGAGCAAGGCCAATCGGCAGGCCTTGAATCGCCAGAGAGTTTTCTGCTGGCATGAGCTTCCCATAGACCATGAAGCCACCTTCGCCGTCGAGAACCTCCCCTGCCTTGAGATCGCGCTTCGCCGTAGCGACGACATCTCCCGCAAAGGTCTTGGTCTGGCCCGTCGGCTCGCCTCGCACCATGATCGTCGCTATTGAGACACCTAGCTCCAGACCGATGAGGTGATATGGCTTGTATTGTGCAGCGTAGCGGCCAGTGCTGTCAGTCTTGAGGCCGTACTGTTTGAAACAATCCTTCTGGTAGTCGCCGGGAGCCTCGATGATCACATACACACCCCACCGGAGGTCGTTGAAGACTGCGCGGCCGTCAATCTCGAGGCATGACACGACCTCAACTGTGCCTTTCTTCTCAAGCTGGCCACCGTCGGATTCCGGCTTCAAAACTTCTGGCAGATCCCAAACACCGCATGGCGGAAACCGGAGACCGTCTGTTGGCGGACTCAGATCGCACCCATTGGAGACAGCAGCCATTTCGAGAGCGGACTTTGTCCCATCGAGGAAAGAGTTGAACATCTGTGGGTTGAAGTCGCCAGACGCGAGCTGTTCTTGCGTGAATCCATAATAGGACCAAACCGTGTCTGGAGTCGAAGCGTGATACTGGGGGAGATGCTTCGTTCCCTTCCCGGCGCAAACAACGTCGAAACCTGCGGTGCGCGCCCAATCAACTAGCTCTGCGATTAAGGCCGGTTGATCGCCATAAGCCATGGAGTAGATGATGCCTGCTTCTTTAGCTTTGCGGGCAAGGAGCGGACCCGCCAGCACATCGGCTTCAACGTTAATCATAACAATATGCTTCTTGTGTTCGCAGCACTATCGCAATCTCAGTCGTCCGATTCTGTCTGCGCTGATGTGGAATCACTCACTAGCAATGCATGTCTGACCCCTGCTGCAGGGTTTCCTGTTACTTCGAGAATCACATCGATGCCAGGAGCTGCTATCAACTCTGCAGAATCTGTCGTGATGGCGGTCTTCCCGGTCTTAATACCTTCCTCGATTGATATTGTGAAAGTTGCGTCATACTGTTCGGTAGGAAAGCCGGTCCTTTTCAATGAAGCAAGTGCTCTTTCCTTAGACAAGTCCGCTATGCCAGCAAGACGCATACCAGTTGTACGATGCGATTGCGAGATAAACATTGACCCAAATTTGCCAGCGCCAATGATTCCGACTTGGATTGGCTTGCCGGCCGCTTCGAGAGCGGCTAGCTTTGTTGATAATGAAGTCATGGCTGGAAAGGAAATGTGCTTCGCGATCGTTGAGGATATGTTGAAGGTTCAAAAGGAGATATGAAAACGAACAGTCACAAGAGACTGCATTTCATCGAGGAGCATCATTCGTTCAACCCCTCTCCGATCGCGCAAGATGACCGACCGATAGGCCGGTTTACCGGTAAAGGGCGTTGTAGATGAACTATCAAGACACTTTCAAAGTTCATATCATTAGCCAAATTCGTTGAGCATAGGAAGATGAATTGTGAATCCTTTCTAGAATTCAAGCTTCAGATCCCATTGTTCGTCCTGCCGCGTCAGCCATGGAAACTCCTTGGTTTGCTTTACGGCTGGAATCCAGGCTATTGGATCAAGATATTCATTCCTGGCTCGATGCCTCGATCAGCTTGAGTACATATTGCTCTGAGTATATATAATTTTCACATAGCCAGCTGCGTTCCAACATATCGACGTGCGGAGTAGTAACGGACTGATTTAAGGGGTTGGAAGACTTTCCAAGCCCCGTACTGAGAGTAGAGTATTTTCGTCGTACCGAGTGCAGCGCTGTGGGGCCGGCCGCGGAGCGTGGCTTCCCCACAGTCACCTTATTCCAACTACGCAGCACGCGAATAACACAAATCGTACTGAAACAATGTGGTATACCGTAGAAGGAGACGATTCTGAAACGCCAATTGGTAGACGAATTTTCTCCTCTGCCGAATTCATATCGGTCCATCATACTTTCTCACATTGCAAAAGTACCTTCCAAAAATGGCAGATTTACAATTTATCTTGAGGATGAATCGCTCCAGCCACTTGGTGAGTAATACTCCTTGCTACAGGGTCCTTGGTGATGTGTCTATGTGATGCTGGTTCGGGAATTTGCGTTTATCAAGAACGTGTTGCAGTTGGAATACTGCACGAGAAGGCGATGCAACGGCTTTCAATCACGAACATGAGAGTTTTACTAGCGTAAAATTACTGAGGTCTTATTTACAAGTCATCATAGCCGACACTGCAGAAGAGGCGCGCAGAATCTCGTGGCCTCGTCAAAGAGGTCGAAACAAGGGTACTCCACCTATCGAAACTTCGATGCCCGCAGATGCCCACCCGTCATCAAAACAAGCAGTACTTCCAGATCGTTTTCATTTCTGATCAAACAAATCATGCTGGCTACGGCGTTCCTCTCGGCATTGCTGATACGGCACTGGCGGTGGGAGCTTGACTGAATGCAGCAATCGCCATGCTGAAGAGTTGATCTATTATGCCTCCATCAATATTGGCTAGAATTGACACCAGCTGCGGCACCTTAGATGTCAAGGCAGAAGAGAACACATCTCCCGCCGATTTCTGTTGTTGCAAAGAGGCGACGACGAGCGAGCTGACGCCGGCTTGGTCGATGTAGGGTTTCTTGCTGACAAGGTCGCTCAGCGTCGTCTTAAGCGTGCCAATCAACTGCGTTGCCGCCAGTTGTACGGAAAGTGCTGACAAGAGGTTGATATCAGGCGCGCTTTGGACTGCTGACGTCTCGTTCTGAATTGTCTGGACGATCTGAGTTGACCCGCTGTTTAGAGCTAGCAATTGCGTAAGGTCTGGCGAGTTGATGCCCTGAACAGTCATGTCAAGTGATTGAGCTGCACTCGTGACGGCATTGATAGCCCCGATGATTTGCCTCGATCCATCTGGCCCAAGGATCTGTGGATTTGCTTCGCGGGGAACAACTGACGCCAATGTCATCGGTAACAGACCAAGAGCGCTGAAGGTGGTGGCCTTCATCTTCGAATTTGTGCGACTGGATAATCTCCGTACAGACTCGAGTCGAAATGTGACTTTGTCTGGGGCCTATTTCACACCAAAACTCTGCTTGAGAAGCTGCAGGTGGATATTTCTGAATGAGTGTGGAGAGTGCGGTGACGTGAAGTAAAGGGCGCCATCTAAATAATTAATCAGAATACAACGCCGGCCCCGTACCGAAATTTGAGAAGCTGTTTAGATACGCCGAGCTTGCTTGTGATAGCGACGAGAGAAAGGATGTAGAGCATACGAGTCTGATAGATTAAGCAGCATGGCGGTGGAGTTCGAAAAAGTACGCGATCAGGGGTCTGTTCCAATGAGGACCCTCCAGAGCTGGTTAGAATCATCCCCGGATTCAACGACATGCAGGCACCAGCGAAGCCCATGTTAACAGACATGGTACTTGTACATCGTCATGTTCTTCATGTGCCGTTGAGATACGACCTACCTAATTAGAGTGACGGCTATCGCACTACGCCGGAGGCAAGGTCCAGAACAGTAAGATGATGCGGGAAACAACCATGCTGCTAGCAGCTCAAGGCTGCTTGTATACCGAGGAAGTCGAGGCAGCCAAATTTCTTAGCCAGGGAGTATGGCGAAGCAATCCGTCACCGTACCTAGCATCTTGACCAATCAACGGACTGCTGAGAATGAATGATAACTAAAGAGGGGCGGCAAACGAGACTTGTGCATATGGAGACGTGACAGCGCCGCGCCGGCGAGAGCGCGCACGCTGTCAAGGCCAATCAGTGTGAAGGCAGAAGAGCAACTCGCCGAATACGACGCCCTGTCACACGTCGCAAGTTAGCCCGGCTAGCTTGTTTCAGGGTTCTTCAACTAATGCAGTGTACCTGTTCACAGACATCTGAAATATCGATATGAAGATCTCGCATATGCAGATCTCGCAAATTGACACGTGCTGAGCGACTTACCTCGGGAGCTCTAGTATACCCACATGTCATAAGCAACAACGCTAACATTGCTGGAGAAGATGTCGCCTGTGATGGCATGACGCTGACTCGGTGCTACGACTGGCGGAGAAATGAATAGCTACTTCGATAGATGACGAACAGCGAAGACCCTTTGGATGCAGGGGGCAAGGCAAAGTTCCAAGACCATCGTTCCACATGGGTGGAGCTGCTCATTTCTACATTCCCAGAGACTTTCGAGTATCAAGGTTGTTATTGAAGTCTTGGAATAAATGACTTGAAGAAGCCTCTGTGTCAGCGCTTAGTCATTGAAGGACTCAAGCTTTTGTCTAATAAGACTCCGGCTTTTCTTCTGTTACAGTATCTCGGTCACGAAATCTAATTTTTGATACCTTTACTGTTGGAAATATTGGTCCTCTCTATGACTGGATACTGCTATTTTTGACTCTCGATGGTGGTGGCTTCGCAAAGTGCACTCTATCGGAGTCCTGCCGTTAACTTGCAATCTCCTGTGGACTCCTGGATTGGAGCTGTTCAAGAACCCATTCCACCTCATTCGCAATAATCCGAGGGCGACGCATTGGAACATCATGGCCGCAATCTTCAATAACCACATACTTGCTGTTTCTGGACAAGCGCACCTGCGCCGCTCGGATTACGTCGTCATAAATGTCAAAGGTCTCGATGAATCGCTTCGCGTCTTCTCGTTCAGCTTCAGTGCCGTTTCCCGCTTTAACTCCAGCTTCATAGATGATTCGATAGTCTCGCGCCATGTTGCATCTAATCACGCTGAGCGGCTTGTCGCCCATGATGACACGAGTATACTGCCGCCGCTGCGCGAGCGCTCTTACACCAGTCCGGTTGTCTTCCGCTATCGCTGCTGGCTGAGTGCGTTCGATTGCTTTAATGATAGCCTCCAACTCTTCTTCTGTGTATCCAGATTCCTCGAGAAAGTGTGTAAGCTTGAGAAAATCTACATCTTTGCCAACAGCCTCCAAACTGGTAGCCGGTACATGAGGCCACAGCTCGTACATCAATTCCGCGGCTGTGTCTGCTAGAACCATTCCTGCGATTGCTTCCGAATGCTGTTCCAAAAATGTTCGGGCAATGATCCCGCCATATGAATGAGACACAAGGACATAAGGCGGCGCGACTTTGACTGCGTGCAATAGATTCCACGCCTCATAGGCAGCATCTTCAGACGTAGGATGCTCGATCGGTCCTCGCTCGCTGTAGTCATATCCTGCTCTATCGTAGAAGTAACATCGTGAAGATTTACTGATGAGATCTTGGAGGTGCGTGTGTGCGAGAACCGGAACGCCGCCTCCAGTGAAGAATATCACGACCGCCGTGCCCGGTTTGCGTGGAGGTCCGGAGGTGGACAAGAATAGGCGATGCGTGCCGATTGAGACGAGTTCAGACTTTGTTTCCGTTTCCCATGAATTCTCACTGCGCACAACCATATTTCTGAATCAATGTATCAAAGCAAGGGGTTCGAAAGCTCGTATGCAGGGAAGTGGATTAATGCATCTGCGTTTGTGAGACCTGTGACTGCATCAATTCGTGAAACATTCAAACTTTGAACGAAAGCTTGAGAACGTTTTCCTTGCTGTGGACATTCGTATGCATCTTATGTTTCTGTGAGAAGGAAAGTCGGAAGCTCTGTTGTTAACGTTCAGTGGATAAACCAGGATTCTTGCATGACGCCATAATGATCAGCGCAAATACGAGATATATGAACAGACAGCGTTCAATATCTGCTTTACTGACGATGGACGGATGGAAAGGAGTCAAGGAAAAATAGTTCGAGATTCAAACTGTCTTAAATTTTGTGTTATGCCAAATCTGATAACACACTGCAGATATTTAAGCAGCCTCATCCTCAATCACCAAATTCCCCACACGAAATTTCTTCCCCTTCATATTCGCGTAATCGGTATGATCGTGATAGTTCTTCACTCTCTCTCGTACGTATTCCAAGCCTCGAACTGGCTGCGCGTCTTCCTGATTCTCTGCTACGAGGCCCAATCGCTTCAACAGCGGCGATGGAGCAGGCTTAATGTCAACATCGTCACCCGGCCTCACGAAATAGAAAATCCCTAACCTATGAATATGATCTTGATCCGGAGGCGGCCTTACTACTCGATGTGTCGTCGACTTGAGATAACCGGCCGACCAGAAGTCGAGGGTGTCGCCGACATTGCAAATGATACCATTATCAACAGGCGGGACATACTTCCACTCTCCCTGGGGATTCTTCAGTTGCAGACCAGCGACATTCTGGCTCCATAGTAGCGTAAGAGATCCGAAATCTGTGTGAGCGCGCGACCAAGTGTCCTCGACCTTCGCGTCTTGCTCGAGCGTTCTGGGCCGGTATATCATATAGCGAAGATGGTCCTCACTCGGCGATGAATATTCGTGGCGCGAAGAGAAGAAGTCTTCTGGGAGCTCGAGCATAACGGAGAAGAGGGTGAAGATCTTCTTTGCGAGATCCAGTGAGCGCTGTGGAGTATGGTCAGAAATGTACTGCAGCTAACGGTCATGATGTGGAGACCATACGCGCGAGAAATCCTCGATCTCTTCCTTGAACTGATGGAAAAATGGGTGGAAAGGCTCATCTGCATATCGTGGGATGAACTTTGGAATGTTGAACGATTCGACGTTGTCCAGAACGTCTGTCCCCATTATCTTCTTCTCATTCGCCTGTATAACTGATGAGCACGATTATTCAGAATAGGGGGCTGTGTATAACTCACGGCACGATAGCCAAAGTAATTGCCTTTGCCAAAGTCGCATCGCAAACCTGGCCTGTCTCTCTCTTCGAGAGGCAAATCATAGAAAGCTTGTGCAATATCGTATTGGCGCTGAATTTCCTCTTCTGTGAAGCCGGTTCCGATGACACTGAAGAAACCTGTATTGTGAACCTGATCTATCCATTAGACAGTCTATCCAAGCAGGTGCTCAATGGACAGCTGGTTAGCTCATACAGCGTCACGCAGATCTTCTGCGAGCTTCTCCTTGCCACCGGGTTGATCGAAGGTGCTCAAGTCGATAATAGCTATATTAGCCCACGGCAGGTCAACGGCCGTCTTCTCTGGGCGTTGCCATTTTGGCAAAGGTATCTGTTTTGGCACTGCGGAGGGCATTGGGACTGATTCTCGTAGAACGTCGCCTAATTGATATTATAAAAATGTATTTAAGACAAAATTCCAATCAAAGGAGGGTTTGAATAGGAATAAGAAACATTTTCTTCCAAACATTCCCTCGGTTGCGTCATGTAGCTCTGCGGAGCGGCTCCAAAGCAAGCACGCAATACCCGCATCACGCTATCCTCAAGTGTACCAATCAGAATGTCTGCGAGGAACGGGCGATTGCAGATGACAGAAATGACAGACGACAATTGGTAGCTGGAATTATGTACTGAGATAGAAATCATCTTACGCGGTAGGAATTAAGAGGTGGTAAGGGTAAAACACGATTGCTTGTGATGGGCTGAAGAACAAGATTTTCTGAGTTTTGGTGGTTTCTCTGTTTTGCGATCATATCGTAGGCTTGGAGTAGGTTGGCATTCAGATATGGCAGAGGAGAAGGGGAAAAAGGCAATATCGTGATATAAATTTGAAACACAAATTGAGTTCTCACTCTGGAGTGCCTTTCACCGTGAGGACTCTCCTGGGAGCTTGGGACGTTTGTCATTCCCGAGTGTCCCGTGCTATGCACTGAGATTCCTGCACCCCACGTGTACCTGAGATATGCCGAAACGAATTCAGGAACAAGCGGCTCATACCAGGCATTTATTAGATCCGATACCATGGCTGGCTCCGTTGCATCTTGGCAGCGTTCTGTCCATATCAAAGTCGAACTGTGAGATGCCGTCTATTTCCGAGACTCCGCCGCCTCTCGAACCCATGTGCACACCCACATAGCGGCATCCAGCTCCCAATCGAGAGCTGCACCCCAATGATGTGGATATCATATCAAAAGCGATGAATGAGCTGACTGAATCCTTTTTCGTCCAGTCTGAAGTTCGCAGGTGAATTGCGAGCGCACGTGACATTACGCCACCACTCGTAGGGCTGACTCTAGGCAGAAGATCCAGGATCTCATCTTTGGATCTGATGTCGTGAAAATCCACTATCAGGGATTTTCCAGGGATTTTCACATGTCGTATACCGCGATACCGCCGCGGAACCATCTCCTGTGTCTCGGATGTGTGAAAGAGGTGTGGATATGAAAAGCTCTTGCAGAAAAAAGCAGAAGGCTGGGAGACACACTGATTGGCCGCCGCACACAACTCTATCCGGCTTCCAATCCTGTTGCTGAAGACGCCTTCCTTGCCGTTGACTCCTCCAAAATACGCGCTGGCCCCAATCTCAGCCGTCTCCTGTCCCAGGAGCATCAACGATTCACTCTTCCTCTCGAGATTGCAATTGTCGTCGACGCGAGCCGCTCAGTCCCCGCATTGAAGCAACATCCATTTTAGCGTGGTTCACTGGTCGGGTCCACGGGTCGTGCCTCTCTCCCACCCACTGGTATCCGTCATCTGAACTGGGATCCGCTGACGAGGTCGCTATTCGGTCCTTCAACCCTCTCCCCCTATCCCTCAGTCGCATACGCAATCCCGTCTCCCAAACGTCGAATTGTCCTCAACGCCCTTATTCTGCTCGCCCTTCGATATCGCCAAAGCATCTGCGCGCTTCAGCTGCGCCGCTCGACCTGCTCTCAACGCTGCCTGAAAAACTTGATTCGCACCCCTCAGAGGCTTCCTGCATCGAGGATCCTGCACATAGCCACCAGCTCAGCTCCTATAACATATATCTACCGTTGCGCAATTCCACCGCAGTGAAACGAACTGGAACTTATGCGTTGGCGTTGTCGCAGTCGCACAACTTCATAACGTACGGACCAAGCGACCGCAAGCGGCATCAGCGAGCTCCACAACCCTTCCGGAGTACCACTGCGTTGCGTTTGGACGATGAAATATTAAATATACGACCATCGGCCTTGATACTGAGCATTTGCGGCTCCGATTCTGCTCGCGGGAGGCTTGTCCGACAAGGGACTGGCTGAAACATGCCGGGCCCAGAATTGTTGGATGAGTCTCTGAACGAAGTTCTACATACGTTCAAAACACATAAGACTCTTCCTCATAGCAGGCTAGATACTGGCGATATCTTTCCTGCTGCCGGACCGGTCCGTCCGGCGTCCTCAACCGACGAGGCATCGAGCACTACTTCGGTCAAGAGTCCTCTGGGATCGCCCATAATTCTCACCGGAGAGTCAGCTCTGCCTCCTACTCCTCCCTTAAACTCGCGTGAACGTCATGAGCAACACAATGTCTCTCTATCGCCACCAAATCAAGGCACTGCGGCTATGGCTTCCCTCACATCGAAGGGCTCAGGCCTGAGCACTCCTACGAACGGAAGAAGTCCTCCAACGCCTGATATAACCCCTCCATCTGCTTCGGCTTCTCACCTGCAACTTCGGCCACCTCTCTCCTCGCCCTACGCGTCATCGGTCTCGAGAGCGCAATCATTTCAGACGGCAAGGGAGGAGCAATGGAGCTCAGACGATGATTTGAACAGTATATACGGGCAAAGAAATGGTTATCAGACTTCAACCCGGACATATATGGAGGCTACCAAGGCGCTTCGATATGGGGATAGGGGGCTTGGCTTCGAGTTCGAGAGAGACGAGGACAATTCTACTCCTACGCAAGAGTTGCCGCGGAAGCTGGAAATTCTAGAACCAACGTCCAAATTGAATGGAATGGGTAGACAAATTGCTTCAAGAAGAAATATCAGCAACGGCAGTGCTACGAGTGGTACAGCGGGAGACGTTGGGGACGAGTCTTCCATGCGGAATGTTACACTGCATCGGAAAAAACGCCCTCGAACGCCTCCGAGACAACAAGACCAGACACCGCCGAAAGTCGACGGCAGAAAGCGAAACTTGTCTTTGGAGAAGTTCGAGTCCCCGCAAAGCCTTCAATTACAACGACAGGCAAACCAGTCTCCGGCAATGGAAGTTTCTACTTCCCGGGCAGCCTCACGCATTCACAATGCTCTCAATGGCAGCATTCAGGAGGTCGACGCCAAGCGTTTATCTGGGCTATCGAATACTTCAACGGTTGTGGAAGCAATCATTAGGATTGCAACTCCTCCGTCGACTCGAAGAACGCTGAGGCACGTGAACAAATACACAGGGTTGCGCAGCTTCTCCGGAAGCTCTATTGACATGACTTCCGTATCTCCAACGAGTCAATCACACAGGAGCTCGCTGAATTCGGACGATGCAGCAGCAAGAAAACTCAACCACAAGAGAGCCAGTATCGGAGAAAAGCGAAACCTAGATAGTATTGGATCCGAGTCAGATAATACACTGCCCCCGCCGGAGTTGCGTCGTCCGTTGAAGCATCATCGGGACTACAGTCACGTAAGTCAAGCACAACTCGAATTATCGTGGTGCGCTTCAGAAGCTAATTTCATGTCTTTAGTTGCGACCAAATACGGCTTCATCGTCTTCCACAGCGCCCCAAATAGACTCGTCACCGCAAAAGCTGCGCAAAGTTGGTGAATTCGAAAGTTCCCCAAGGACCTCTCAATTGACGGGCTCGACAACTCTAGACCAAAACGGTATGGCGCTGATCCAGGACTCCAACTCGCAACCCTCGTCTCCAAGAACAGCGCGGAGAATACTGGAAGGCGGGCCTAGAACATCGCCGAAGGTGCTTCAGACAGAGAAGCCAGTAGTCATTCGGAAACCAGTCAGGACTGAAGTGAAAGCCCATGGGCCAAAGCCAGAGAAGCTCAATCTCGGCCCTTTTCCGATCACTCCAGACCCACCATCTCCTGTTCGTGGCCGTACGACGTCTCAGTCTTCAATCGAACCACGGACGCATCTGCAGCCGCTCTTACCACCTCATTCACGTTCGCGGACCCGCAGCGTTCGTCCCCGTGAAACATCGGACACGTCGAATGCTTCTGAGGAAAGTCGACGCGTGAGCTTCGATAATACATCGATTCCGAACGAGCATTTTGAGTATATCACGAGAAAGAGTGGGGATAGTCGACGCTCCACCATTCATACTCTTGATGAAGGTAGTCACAATGGGCCGCAGACGCCTCACTTGTATCCCCCCGTTACTCCATTGAGTATGAGTAGCATGCGCTCTGAAGTACCTGAAGTCAGCGAAGCCAAAACGATAAACATATATCCACACAATAATCACAGCTTGCTGGTCATTCAACACGGGGGATCTCCAACCGAAGCAGCGCAAAAGGAGACTGTTCAGGCGCCTGTCGAGCCAATATCTGCTCAGAACAATACGGAAGCAGTGCATGTTCAGGAGAACGGAACACCGCCAATGCCGTCCGATCTCCACCGTGCAATTGACGCAATTGAAGGCTCAGCAACCCCTACTCCTCCATTAGTACCAGTGGCGACGTCGTCACGAACAGAAGAGATATTGCACCTCACGCCTCCCCTCTCGGCGCACGAACAGCATCCGCCACAGGCACCTCAATTACTCGTTCAACCGTCTACACCGCCAGCTAACGCGCAGTCCTTTGCGGAAGTAGACTCACCGCTTCGAAATCCGCGGAAGCCGCCTCAGCCACCAGCCGTCAAATTGATCCCTCCGACGCCATTCTCGGAGCTGGACAATCCACTTGATTCTGCTGGCTCTCATGTTGCTCCTCAAGCGCCTGTTCGCCGGTTAAGTCTAAAGCAACGCGCTCGGCGGTACAGCGACTCGTTCATCCAGCCTATTCTCAGCCGGAGCGGTTCACTGAAACGGAATCTCAGCATCAAGCAGAGCAAGAGGCCGATCACTGCTGACGAGCAGGAGCGGGTGAGAGATACCCGTCTGCATCCGCTGTGGCGCCCAAGAGGATTCTGGGACGACTTTTCAGACAGCGACTCAGATGATGGTTTCTGGGGCGACGGCGAGATAGCGTACGCCGACGACGGCGTCGAGCATCGACTTCCTCAAGGAGGAGATACGAGCGATGTCAGAAGCCTCGAGCACGATCGAGGCAGAGGCGTGATAGGGAGATTTGGTTCAGTGCGGAAGGTCGTGATGGATGGGTTCCGTGGCAGTGGCGGCTTCCTTATCGGCAATTCTCTCGGCATGGAGAGAGCGGGCACCAACAGGCGAAGACATCATGTCTCTCTTCCTGTGCGAATCCAGGGCCGTGTAGGCAATGGCGCTGTGGCGCCTGTGGGGATTGCGCGAATCGCGAGGGTCAACCCGCCTAGCCATATCAACGACTACGGCGGCGCTGCTGCGGCACATCATAGTGCGGCGCCACGTCCGAACGGTGATGCAGCGGTTGGACCAGTTTCGCACAACACGACCCAGCCGCTCTCAGTCCGCTCGCGTTCCGGATCGCGATCTAGGTCGGGATCGACATCTCTGTCGAGTTTCCCTTCGAGCTACTCGTCCACCGGGAATTCGGCACGACGGAGCAAGAGCTGGAGAAGAAGTGTCAAGTTCCCCTTCCGCATTGAATACGTGGGATTCAGCGGGTTGGCGGAGCGGATGAGAGAGAAGAAGGCAGAGAAGAGGAGGGAGGAGATCAGGAAGAGCATTGGACGAGGGGTTCTGGTGCAAAATAGAGTGGCGTGAGGGGAAGGAATGATTATCTGTTTTTTAATTAGCTGCGCCTTGGTTCAGCTTCTCGCTTGATTTGGGAAAATAGGGATAAACACGATGGGTAGGGATTCGCTAACGAATTGACGAGGTCATGAACACATATCGTGAGCGATGGGATCTTTGGTAACGGCAGACTTGCTTTGGGCCTTTTCTGGACATGGATTTTGCATGAGCGATTGTATAATATTGAATGATATAATCCTTTGCCATACGCCTTTCACCCGCGACGATTGAATTTGTCGGCAATGTATCTCTTGTACTTGGGATAGTCACAGAGGGCAAAAGGAAATAAGAGCTCATCAGCTTACATTCCTTATATCATTCTTCGATTGTGTGTATATCATGGTTTTCGGTTTAATTCGTACATGAGAGTTTCACTTCTTCGGCACGATGGTAGAGTCGCTTGTCAAGTTGCAGCGCGCCTTTCGGCGGACTGCATCGAAGATTTATCAAAATCTAAGAAATATCTCCATAAAGGCACGAGCTAAGTCAAACAACATCCAACGGTCTAAATCTATTAATACGCTCGATTCCGGATTGTGGTCGATCACCACGTATACTTTAGAGCCTCCATTTCTTCTCTTCAAGGGGTGCCAAGTGACCGAGGGACGTCCTAAGCAGGCAGCGTGCATACAGATCAAATCCTCTGAGAGCATCTGTCCCAAACCGCCTTCCCTCATAACGCTGCTGAATTCGACTATCTACCTAGAGATGGAAGGTGCTTCAGACCGACAAGACACGTCAGTGTATGCCGACATAGAAACTATTCGACTCCCGTTTCTCGACGATTATCCACTGTATATCGGACTCTTCAGCCATCTCAAAAACGCAACATTTCTACGGAAACAGCTCCTGGAAGGCAATCAAGACTTTGAATATGCGTTAATAGATGCGACTTCGGTATATTCCAATATCACTCATTCATCTGTTTAATCTGAATCATTTTACGTATGTAATATGTCTAGTCTGCTGATATACAAATTTCAATTTCAGATACTCTCGGTCAAACATGTGCTGGCAGCAGCATTTCGAGCCATCAATGATATGCTCCACGGACGATTGAGGAGTAGGAATGTGCACTCCGAGATAGTGTACTCATTAGGTGCAAACAACAATGTGAGCAATTGTCTCCTCTGTTTCGTGTGACATGCAATTTTTGCCTGCGGCATTGAAGCCCTTAGTCAGGGGATTTTTTGTGCTGGCTTCTACGGATCCTTCGCGGGGATTTACTTAATATGGTTATAGACGTTGTGTCAAACATTAACTTGGGCGGCCGCCAGATCACAGACGCATTCCGCCATTTTGGGATTCTGGACAGCACAACAGCGCTTCTGGTAATCAAAGTTGGGCGAGCATCTAGTGATGCTGCCGTAACGCATGACTCTGTGTCTGCCCATCTCAGAGCAAACGTGGAAGGTCAGCTACTACCATTCAACGATGAGAATATCGTTGGGCTTTCCGACATGGCGAAGATACGGAAGCTTTACAAGATCACCTCAGCGGATGCAGCCGGCAAAGGCGGAAAGAAGAAGGGCGCGAGGGCCGATGGGGCGACGAATGGAGTAAAGGCTGCGCTGGATGGTGGTGGAAAAGGAGGTCCGTTGACAGCGCAGGAGGAGAGGGTAGAGATGGAGGCCGTGATATTGGGGACGATGGCGATGAAAGGTTCGTGACGGGCTCCAGCTTGTACTGCAAGCGCCCGGCTTGATGTCGAAATAAACGACGTCTGAGATGAGTCGCCCGAAGGAGTTTCAGCCCCACAGCATGGATAGGGCGCTGCTTGAATTGGAACGCAGCACTAGATACACGTGCTCGCTGGGCCGCGTGCGGAGGGGGGCCTGGCGAAGCCGAAGAGCCAGATATGTGCTGGCTCGCGAGCTGCAAATGAGATCAAAAGACGGGGCTCGTCCTCCCTCAGTAACGTGTCATGCGCTCAATTGCTTCTCTCTCGCGACGCAACGACGAGTCTCGTGAACAAGTGCGATATTGCACGGCGCGCCGCTCACAAAGCATCGCCCTTTTGCATTCTTGGTCGGCCGAGTGGCACAAAGCAAGCAGGCAGGCAGGCAAGCCATTGACGAGAACACTCAGGTGGGGCTCCCTTAGCTGACGGCCGGGGGGAGAAATACTTAGACGCGCGCACATCATCGTCATCGCTTGAAACAACCTCCCCACGCCCACAACACTACCCACTCCCAAGGCCACAGCAGTGCCATCGTTGCCTGTGTCGAGCAGCACACACTAGCAGCGAGCCCAACCTCATGCTCCGAACATAGCATTCTCTCCCTTCCGAATTGCAACGCCCTCCGCATCCGACGCACCCTTCCGCCGGCCGACTTCGCTGCCTCTCACGGCCGCCCCTATACCCACAGACTCAGTCGGCCTTAGGCTAAGCAGTCGAAAATGTCGTTAAAGGAAAAGATGATGTCGTCACATAGGCGGCACTCGACTGCCAGTAAGACCACCTACACAGAGAGACGGGAGAGTCGTGCTTTGGAAGGCAGAAGCTAATGAAGCTCCTTGTAGGCTCCGCAGGCCACCGCTCATCCACGGACGAAACGAGAGATCCTGTAGCGAATGGAGAGGATGAAACTGTCGTCGACGAGCAGCAGGGCAACAGTACGCAAGACACCGGGAATTCGAATGCGCCTCCTCGCTGCAGCCTACTGACGAGGAGCCACAGTTCTAACGCACATTATATCGCAACTAAGACCTGGAGCGGACTTGAGTCGCGTTACGTTGCCGACATTCATCCTCGAACCGCGCTCTATGCTAGAAAGAATAACAAAGTATGGGCCACCCTTTTCGGATTGAGCTTGTTCACGCGCTATGATTCTAACAAGGTTGCAATAGCTTCATGGCCCATCCAGAAACGCTACTGCCAATGCCTACGATAGACGATCCGATAGAACGATTTGTTTCTGTAGTCAAATTCTACCTCAGTGGTTGGCACATCCGCCCTCCGTACGTTCCCCACAAGTACCTAGCTCACGAGGCTGCATCGAAATGATTGATTGTCTCAAATGGCAAAAGTTTTACTAACATGGAGAAACAGGGGAGTTAAGAAACCACTGAATCCCATCCTTGGCGAAACGTTCACCTGCTATTGGGAATACCCAGACAAGACCCACGGATTCTACATCTCAGAACAAACATCCCACCACCCTCCAAAGTCTAGTTATTTCTTCATGGCGCCAGAACACAACATACGGATTGACGGTACGCTGAAGCCCAGAAGTAAGTTTCTTGGCAACTCGGCGGCAAGTATGATGGAGGGTCTGGCGGTCATGCGTTTCTTGAACAGGAACGAGAGATAGTGCGTATCCCATCAACCAGGTCTGTCTAGTTCAACACGTACTGATTACTGTTGGCATCAGTTTCATTACGCAGCCAAACATGTACGCTCGCGGCATCCTCTTTGGCAAAATGAAGTACGAACTCGGCGACCACAGCTTCGTGCGCTGTCCGGAATTAGGCTTGGAAGCAGATATCGAGTTCAAGACAAAGGGATATTTCGGCGGCACATACAATGCGATTGGCGGATTCATCAAGGACAGCAAGAGTGGGAAGCAGTTGTTCGAACTGAGCGGTCTTTGGAGTAATGAAATGTTCATCAAGGACCTTTCGGTGCGTTACTCTTCAAGGTAGCCAATGGCGCTTATAAATCCATGCTAATAAGAAAGGCAAGAAGACTGCACACAAGACCCTCTTATTCTCCGTCACAGCTCAGGCACCGACATATCCCTTCGCACGGCCCATCAACGAGCAAGAAGAGCGCGAGTCGCAGCGCCTCTGGAAGAAGGTCACAGACGCGATTAAAAAGAAAGACCAAGACACTGCGACAGACGAGAAGACTCGCATCGAAGACATGCAGCGTGAAGAAGCTGCGAGAAGAGCGGACGAGGGTGTGGATTGGCGGCCACGGCTGTTCAGAGCAGTGCAGCCGGGAAAACTCGACGGAGAGGGAGAGGAGGCGCTAGACTGGGTCATAAATGCGAAGATGTACGACCCATTTTCTCATTTTCAGCATCTATATTTGCTCGGCAAGCACTGACAGGGACGCAGAGACGCCAAGACCCCCGAAGAGCAAACGAAGCAGATCCTCGCCATCGCCCCCATCCTCCCCGGCCAAGCTCCCGATCGGCGCTTCTCCATCCCCGAGCACAAACCCTCGAAAGCCGCGGCTCACTCGCCGGATCTTATCGACGTAGGCGACGTCCCCGTCGGCGCGGACGGCGTCAAGCAGGCCATCGGAACTGACCGCGCACCCGCAGTCGCGATCCCCAGCGAGCGAGCAGAGCAAGAGCGCACGAAGGATATTGGATCCGCGCCGCCGCAGAAACTCCAAGACGATCTGATTGATTTCGGACAGCATGATGGCCCGTCGCCTCCGCAGGGAGGGGAGGCTAGGAAGGAAGGGCACGAGCCGAACCTTGGGCAGGGCGACATGCCGAAGGAGGGCGAGCCGGGCCACTCGCTTGTTCCGGTGATCGAGAAGTTGAAAGTTGGTGGAGGGAAAGGCGATGCGCCGCAGGGCATGGGGAAGTTGAGGAGGATGGATAGTGAGACGGAGGACTTTGATGAGTTTGTAGACGCTGAGTCCTGAGTACTCCGTATGGCGAGGCCCTTCATGAGGGGTCTGGGTTGACTGGGCCGTTTTAATGGAGGGGAACGAAGGCATGACGGAATGACGACGACCGAGGAAGGAAAGACTTGTTCCCGGCATTGAGAGATCTGTGCGATGGAAGCCTCGAAGCCGCGCCTATACAGTGGTTTCGGGACACGGGCGTTGGGAGTTGCGAGAGGGATGGGAGTCCTCTCGACACATCAGTGTGCTCATACCTTATATTACCCCCTTTTTGGCATGGAGACATGATCAGATTACCCCATCCATGTTGATGTTGATGAAAAATAAATCATACCTTTGAACACGCGCCTCTTGCAATCATCCAGAAAGCGCGGTGAAGACCGTTCGCGGCTGTGCCAAAGCAATATCTATTCATACAAGTACAAGTGAAGTGTCACGGAAATTATCTCGGCGCTTGGCCCCTCCCCCCAAAATGCTATCAAGACAAGATACCGCGCCGTCGGTCATGGCGCATAGCCTTCCTCTACATCCGCGTTTGAACGCTTTTTGATTTCCAAAAGACCCCATTGACAATCTTTTTTTATGGGAGCCGCGATTCCAATCCCATTCCCAGCGCATGCTTCATGATATCATACCAATCCATTCATCGTTACGAGAAGTGCTCGCAGTGACAACTCCGTCCTCATCTCATCTCACCTCCTCTTCCCACTCCCCGTGCGACTCGGCGGATCGCGACTCCGACTCCTCGCATCCCCCATCGGTAGGCTCCCTCGCCGCCCCTCCGACGCCACAGTGACAAGATCTTTCCTCGGCTCCAAATCATCCCTGCTCGTGCTGAACGTGCTGGTGATAGCAGGCTTATGTGTCTGCGTTGGCGTTCTGGCGGCCTCCTGCTCAACACGTGACGCGCCAGACGCACTCGTCGAGGAAACGGGAGCGGGAACGTCGTCGACGCCGCTTTCCGGCGACGCGCTGGAATGCCGCGCCTCCTCCAGCACTTCGCCCGCATGCTCAGCGGTCGCAGAGCCGGGGTGCGGGTCGTCCAAGTCGGCGTCTTCACCCTCGCCGTCCCAGCCCTCCAGGTCGCGGAACAGCCGGACGTAGCTTTCGGGCACGAGGCCGCTCTCGCCCGTGCGCGGGTCCTGCGCGACGAGCCAGCCCTGCGAGAGGCGGTAGCTCACGAGGATGATCTGGCCCTCTGTGAGCGGGAGCTCGTTGTCGTTCTCGCGCTCGAAGTTGTACAGCGAGACGGCCTTGCCGTGGCACTCTTCGTCGGGGGAGGCGATGGAGAAGGTGTAGGTGAGCGAATGGCGGGATGGGTTGTCTGGGTCGTCGTCGGCGAGGTCGGAGTCGGGATGTGGGGAGTCGGTGTAGGCTTCAGGCTGGGAATGGACGTGGGAATGGAAGATGTGATGTGGAGAGTCGGCGAGGACGGGTGTGGAGTCTGAGTCGGAGGTTTCGTCTTCTGAAGACGCTTCCTCGGAGTCTGAGTATGTGGAGCTTTCGTGGAATGAGCGGCTGGGTAATGTCGTGCGAGATTCGCGCTTTTCACCACCCTCGACTTCGGTGTCTCGTTTTTTGCCTCTTTTCTTGCGCCGCTTGTTGGCTAGCGCGTCCTGCCCTTGCCCACCAGCGGCGACTTCTCTGCTCCTCGGTCTGCCTCGGCTTCGGTCGAATCCAACAATGTTGCTATGTTGCTTTCTATGGCCATGGGTGTGGGTGCTGATTACAGGGCTCTGGAGATCCTCGTCCTCGCTATATGGCGGACCGTCTCCACGCTTCCACGTCCAGCCTCCTGTCGCCGCGGAAGCTTGGTTTTCGTCTGCGAATGAGGTGTTCGGCAGCTTGAACGCACCTTCCGTTCGCGCGTAGTCATCGGCGCTGGGCCATCCCCCAGGACCGGCAGACCAGTTCGAGCGGCCGCCGCCTTCCCATGATGGAACGGGATCTGACAATCTCCTGTTCGATTCGGACGCTGGAGTAGCGAGCTCTGAACTCTCTGGTGCCGGACCGTAGTGTAAAGGATGGAATGCTGGATATCCAAAGTCGCGTACTAGAGTGTACGGGAGAGACGAGTGGAAGAGAGGGAAAACGGTGCTGTGAGTGCGCGAACCTGATCTGAGGTTGGAGTTGGAATTTGTACGTGATGTTCTCGATGTGGTAGATAATGTGGAGAGACGGTTCGGATTATATGATTGTGACTGTCGCTTGGAGGCTGATGGCTGAGAGGCAGCAGATTGGGTAGACTGCCGCGACTTGGAGGACGATTTTGTTTGCTTGCCCGAGGGACGCCGCTGGGGTGATGATGTGGCTAGCGGAGGTAGTTGTGAGAGCGCTGGATGCGGCCCAGGTGAGGAATGGCTCGGAAGCGCTGAAGGAGAAGGTGAGGTGTTGGTGGCTTGCGGTGAGAGTACTGCAGCCATGTTTTCGGTCTTGTCTCGTCTCTTCAAAGGCTCGTCCGCAGTGGTGTGAGAAGCGGAAGACGCGTCCTTGGGACGATGCGCCGTTGGACGTCGCCCGTCCGCGGGCCGGTCAGGGTCCGTCAAGGTGGACAGCGTGACAGACGGTGATGTTGGAGGTGGAGTTGGGAGAAGCAGCGACGCTTCGCCCTACAGACTGGCAGTCACGGGCAGCACTTCTTCCAGATGCTGCCCTTCAACAACGCGAGCCTGAGGGGTAGAGAAGTGGGTATAAGTGCGCCAGGCGTGACTTTAGCAGTGCACAGCGTGCAGAGTTTGCAGGCGCAAACAGAGCCTTGCCGGCGGCTGGCGACCGCGTGGTGCTGCGCGCAGGAGATGGGGAGTGTTTCGTTTTCTGCACGTCAGAGGCTCCCAATAGCGACACGCCTTCTCCTGAGCACTCCGCGATTTCCGATCAGTAAGGCTCGGGCGCGAATGCGGCTCCGGCGCAGATGCAGTTGGGGTCCTGTCTCGACTTGCGGCGGTTGTGTGGGCGCGCAGGAGAGAGGGAAGCGGATAGACGCCGGGGACGAGGGTGGAGGGCCAGCGCTTCAACCTCGGGCGCACTGCGAGAGGGCGGTGCAATGCCTGGCGGAGAGTTGTATTATAAACACAGTCGAGGGGGTCAGCGGGTGAGGAGTCGGGGGGAGTAAGAAGTGCAGGTCGCGCGCTGGTGGTTGGTCGGCAGCTCGGGCAAGGGCGCGAAGACGGGCGGCTAATCCAGGGCCACAGAGCGGACGCTTCGCGATGCCAGCGGCGCTGCGAGGAGGCGTGCAGCAGAGCGTCGCGTCTTGTCAGGACAATGAGGGCGTTGTTCTCGTCCTCTTTGTTGCAATGTCGAGCGCCGTCTCGCCGGGCGAGGGTGCGTCTGGCGTGGAGTGGAGACTTGGGTTCCTTGGGCTGCGCTATTTTTGGAGCGTTTCAGAGTCTTGCGCCGAATTGAGGGCTGGCCGGGCTGCTGATGCCTGTCTGGGCCAAGGCGCGTGTGAGATTCGAGGTCCAGATGGTGAGATGTGAGATCTGGCCGGCGCCGGTGGCGACGTGCTCCTGTCCTGTATCAGATCTGGGCAGCAGTGGGGAGCAGCATGTATAGAAGGCGAGTACGTAGAAAGAGCAGGTGCCCCAGCCTGATCGCCTCTTTTGTTCTCGACGAGGAGGCGGTGGTTTCGTTTCACCATTGCTAGGCACATGCACCCAGCGTTACTCAACGTCCGGTCACGAGCGCTGCAATTCTCCGACCTCACTCCGTCCATATTGCTCCGAGCACCACCACCACCGAGATCCGCTTCGACAACGAGCCCAGCACTGTCAATGGAAGTCCTAGATTTCGTCAGTATTTGATCTTTCGCACATGTTCTTAATCTCTCCCTTGCGAAGTTGCAAGGGGCCTCACTCGCTCAGCCATGAGGTCAAAGCCTGTACACAGCATCAACTGGTAGGTGAGCTTGACATTGCGATACCACCATCACGCCCAACTGATGAAGATGATGAACATTATTCATTATGCAAACCTCATCGCCTCAATCTATTCGCTTCCTTGAAAGCCACTGTCGTATTTCCTCACTCAATGATACACCACCCAGAAGTGGTGGCTGCGGCACAGCGTCCTCGAGTTTCATATGCAGGGACAGATAGTCCAAGGAGAGGCCGCCTTGTAGCCTTGAAAATCTCCATTTTAGCCTTCGTTGTGAATGAATCCGTCCGCTTGCTTCTCTCATTTTTGCCAATGTCTACCTAATGGCCCAATATCCAGACTATGAAGGTCTCCAACTCCACCCCGAGGACGACGGACTGCAAGTCTCTCCATCAGACGGCCCTGAACGCGTACCACTGGAAGAGCCAGGGGAGAATGGCAAAGAAGTTGCGCGCGACGACGAGAAATTGGCCATTGGCACCGACGACCAGAGCCCAAAGTCGACAAAATATTTCCTTGGTCTCCGGCCACAATCATTCTGGATCACGTTCATCATCATTCTTGTTGTTATTTGTGCTGCAATCGGTGCAGCTGTTGGAGCAACCTCGAGAGTGCGTCTCATATTACATGTGATCATTGCTGCCCTTGCTCACAGCAGTATGCTACAGACACGCAGCAGCAGTGCTCCACTGCCGCCGAAGCCCTCCTCATTGCAGCCCAGGCCTGCTTCTCCGACATGCACACACGGCCCAGGGACGAGGAACTGCTGGAGCGACGGTTTCGACATCGACACAGACACGTACGAGAAATGGCCCACCACGGGGAAGGTGGTTCGATACGAGCTTGAGATTACCCAGAAGACAATGCAACCCGACGGTCTTTTAGCAGACATGTTAGTAGTCAACGGTCAGTACCCTGGACCGACAGTATACGCTGATTGGGGCGATACATTGTCCATCACGGCGACAAACTCCCTCCCGGAGAATGGCACCGGCCTTCACTGGCATGGCATACGACAATTCCACACCAATCAGATGGATGGCGTGCCAGGTGTTACAGAATGCCCCATTGTTCCGGGTGCCAGCAGGACTTACACATTTGTTGCAACGCAGCATGGCACTTCATGGTATCACAGCCATTATTCGACTCAATATGGAGATGGACTTGCCGGGCCCCTTGTCATAAACGGTTTGTCTGGCGGATAGAGAGGTGGGGTGTACTTACCGCTAACGTTTCAAGGCCCATCAACAGCGGATTATGACATTGACTTGGGCGTCTTGCCAGTCACAGACTGGATCGACGGCGCTCCTCCAGGCCCCATCTACACAGATCCGGACCATAATCAATGGGCTTTGGACAGGCGCCCTGTCGCCAGTAACTTTTTGATCAATGGCTCCATGCTATGGTGGTTTAATGATACCGTTGGCCAATACGCAGTAACGACGCTCACACCGGGAAAGAAACACCTTCTCCGACTTGTAAATACTAGTGCAGCTTCATGGCTGCACGTGTCCCTGGATAGCCACTCTTTCCTTGTCGTTTCTGCCGACTTTACGCCAGTAAAGCCATTCTCAACCAAATCCTTGTCAATGGCCATTGGCCAGAGGTATAATGTCGTCATTGAAGCAAATCAAACTACTGGAAGCTACTGGTTTCGTGTCGGGAGCGGCAATGGCGGTTGGGCAGATGTTTGTGATGAAGCCAATATCAATGAAAATCGAACAAAAAGCATCTTTAGGTACCATGGAGCTCAAGCAGGAGATCCGAAGAGTACTCCAAGCATCCTACCGATAGGCTGCTATGATGAGATGTCGCTCGAGCCGTACGTCAGCGCGAACGTCCCCCCTTCGCGCCCTTCCACGATAGCTATAGCCTATGTCCCACCAAAGGTACACAACACTTCGAAGGTAGACAGCAATGAGATTCCTGGCCTATGGACAATAAACAAGACGGCAATCAAAGTTGACTGGGCAGTCCCCAGCCTGCAACAAATTGCATCGAATGATCTGAGGCCCTTCAGGAACGCATCTCTCAATACGACCTCGCCAAATGAGTGGGTGTATTGGCATTTCACGAAAACTGGGCCCGCAACCGATGTGGCCCATTCTATGCACCTGCACGGTCACGACATGTATATTCTAGGCTCTGGTACGAATTTTGAGCAGGATGCCCATAAGCTTAATTTTACAAACCCCATGCGCCGCGATACAGCCGCAATCCCAGGAGGCGATACTGGCTACTTGGTTGTTGCATTTCGCGCGGATAACCCTGGCATATGGCTAATGAACGACCAGAATCTCTTTCTCATGGCTGCGGGGTTGGGCTTTCTGTTCGTTGACAATTCGAGTGACATCATCGGCACTCTTGGGGATCTCGGTGACCTGAAAGCCGACTGTAAAAACTGGACTGCCTCTGGCCCTGTGTATCCGGGAGCCAATGCAGCAGTACCACTCGATTCAGGCCTTTGAATTACACGCCCGGACTATTGCCTGCTGCTTTCTTCTGCGTAGCGGAAGCCCTATTCAAATCAACTCAGCCTTGATAGCGCCATCAATGATTCGCCGACAAAGGAGGATCGGGGTCTCACAGTATCGCTTGCTGTCAGATGCAGGTGATTGAGCTTTGTCACTTGGCTTCAGTCGCAATTGGATAGGATATCCTAGGCATTCAATTATCGCTCAGCTTTTCACACCCATGACAAGAGATACCTCCACAATGCATAATGAATTTCAATTTCATGTAATGCTATCTCAGCTCTTCAACGCTCCACCAATCTGTCTCTCTACATCCGTCGCCACCATCACCGACTCCATCTGCTTATCACAATAATCATGTTGTTTCCTGAAATAATGGTTCTTCCCATTCACCTCTACCGCGAGCCCATAGCCCTTACCGGCCTCCACCTTCGTCCCATACGCATCGGTCATATCCTTCCCGTCAACGAGCATCAGCACCGACTCCACAATCTTCTCCACAGGCGTAAAATATTCCTCGGGGAAATTTGCCCAGCCTTGTGCATCTAGCAGGTTCGTGCGCACGGTGCCAGGGCAGATACAGTTCACTCTAATACCATCGTGCAGGAAGTAGTACTTCGCAATACTACGCATCAAACCAACGACACCAAACTTAGACGCGGAATACACAGGGCTGAATGGCGAAGGATACAGGCCACCACAACTCGCCGTCTGCACGATGATGGAATCAACGCCTTTCGGGTTCTTCTTCATGTAGTGGTTCGCAAGGTACGTCTGCCACACCACGCTCGTGAGGTTGACATCCAGCGTCAGCGTGAACGGCGCCGGCGGCGGGTCTTGTTCGTCTGCGGTGTCGTAGAACGACCTCCTCTCTACGATCCCGGCGTTCGCGAAGACGAAGTCGAGCTGTCCTTCGGCCTTGAAGATCTTGTCGAACGTCTGCGCGAGCGAGTCGTAGTTTGTGCAGTCGACTTTGTGGAAGTGTGCGTTCTTGCCGATTGATGACTCTGCCTTCGCGCCGGCGTCTGTGTTTAGGTCCAGCAGGTGGATGTGCCAATTACCGCGCTTCCCCAAGGCTTGGGCAACGGCGAGTCCCATGCCGCTGGCTGTATAGAGCGTCAGTGGTTACATAATTTGGGGATGTTGAGAGGAGACGGCGTACCTCCGCCTGTGATGAGTGCTACGGGAGGCATGATTGCTGAATTGAAGATCTTTCTCACAAATTCTTTACTCTTTGCTTGTGTACGATAAGGACTGACGATGGATAAAAGAAGTAACAGACCACGAAGTGAATTGGAAGAAACCGATGAACGATGAGAGATGTACAGCTCTCAGCCATCCTTGGACACCTCCATTATGGTACCGCCTTTGCCGGTCCTCGTCACAATTCTACTCCCCAACTTACTCGACGCGTTTTCCGGACGCGTCCCACTGGGCATTCAGCTCAAGCTCCAGCGCTAATGATGATCCTGCGTGACAATGCATGGTGGGCAGTGGAGGGGTCCAGCCGTCGTCCGCGAATGGAAAAGGCGCCTTTGCGGGGTCCGTCTTCCGCAGCAACCTCGCCCTTCGCTCACCACGACACTGGAAAAGCAGAGCCGCGACCTCGAAGTTCCACGCCGTCGCCCCGCCTATGCGCACCGTCGTGCGAGTCGTTGAGCGATGGGTTTGCGGAGATACTCATGTATGTCCGAATCATGTTCTGTGACGTTTCTGCCACGGCGGCCGAGAAAAGTCGGAGAGAAGGGAAGTGACTTTCGAACTGTTTCGGCTTTACCTCTCTTCAGTCCTTTCCACATTCTAGTTATCCTCAAGAGTTTCCCTGAACACGTTTCTATTCCGAGTGTAACTCTCTTCGTACATTCTCTTGACTCTCGACTGCCTCGCCCACAATGGCGTTCAGCTTCTCAAAGTCCAACCTCCCCAAGCAGCTGTTCATCAACAACGAATTCGTCGCCTCGAAGCATGACAAGAAGCTGAAGCTTTACAATCCCGCTGATGGCTCTCTCGTCGCCGATGACGTCGCCCTTGCTGGCGAGCAGGACGTCGATGCCGCAGTCGCAGCGGCGGAGAAGGCCTTCCCAGCTTGGAGAGCTATAAGCTCCGGCGAACGACGCTCCATTATGAACAAGTTCGCACAACTGATTGAGGACAACACAGTTGCATTGTCGGAGCTCACGAGAATCACTCTTGGCGCTCCGTACGTGAGCTTCGGCAAGTTCGAGGCGGGCCTGGCCGCAGAGGCGAGTAAAGTGGAATTGTTTAAAGGAGCAAGAAGCTAATACAGGAGCACACAGGCATTCAGATACAATGCCGGCTGGATCGACAAGTTCGGCGGCGAGTCCTGGCCCCAAGAAGACGGCTTCATGAAAATCGTGCGCAACGAGCCCCTCGGCGTCACCGCAGGCATCGTGCCCTGGAACGGTCCTCTCGGCACCATCGGCCTCAAGGCTGGCCCGGCTCTCGCAACTGGCAACTGCTTCATCCTCAAGCCGTCCGAGAAGACGCCATTCGCCTCCCTCGCGCTCGGCCCGCTGATCAAGGAGGCTGGCTTCCCACCGGGCGTCTTCCAGGTGCTTAGCGGCGATGGCACAACCGGAGCGTTGCTCGCGAGCCATATGAGGGTTCGCAAGGTCAGCTTCACGGGCTCGATCGCGACGGGAAAGAAGATCCAGGAGATGGCGGCGAAGAGCAACCTCAAGCGCGTGACGCTCGAGCTGGGCGGGAAGAGTCCCGCGGTCGTGTTCGACGACTGCAACCTCGACAACGCGGTGACGTGGACGGCGAATGCGATCACCGCGAATACGGGACAGGTGTGCTTTGCCGCGAGCAGAGTGTACGTGCAAGAGGGGATCTACGACAAGTTCATTGAGGGGTACAAGAAGGCGATGGAGGACAAGAAGAAGGATATCGGGGATCCGGGCAAGGCAGAGACGCTGATTGGACCTCTGGTCGACGAGGCACAGTTCAAGCGCGTCTCTGGATTTATTGAGCGAGGTCAGAATGGCCAGGGCAAGTTGCTCACGGGTGGACAGAGGATCGGGGACAAGGTAGGCTGCATGACACCATCTCTCCACTTTCGTCCTGCTTGAGTCAAAATATTGATACTCGACTCACAGGGCTTCTTCATCGAACCCACCGTCTTCACCGACGTCGACCCCACCTCGGAAATCCACACGCAAGAGATCTTCGGCCCCGTCTCCGTCGTCCGCTCGTTTAAGACGGAGGAGGAGATCATGGAGTTGTCGAACAACACCAACTTTGGCCTGATGGCCGGCGTCTTCACGCAGGACATCAACAAGGCGATGCGCGTCGCGAGCAACTTCGACAGCGGCATGGTCGGCATCAACTGCGTGAGCTTGATGTTCATGATGACTCCGTTCGGCGGCAGCAAGGAGAGTGGGCTGGGACGGGAGTGCGGCATTGCGGCGCTGAGGGCGTACACGGATCCGAAGACTATTATGGTGAATTTGACGTATTAGGTACTGGAGTTGTAGCTTTTGAATTTGCAATTCAAATAGCATTGGAATGAGAATATATAGCATCTAGGAGCCATTTCGAGGAGTCTATTCTCGTGTGTATTCCCATTCTACTTCTTCAATGTGCAGGAGGAATCAACTTCCCCTGCCTCATCCGATCGAACACCACGCCCCACGCCTCCATCACACTCCTCTCCTCCTCAAATCCCGTGCTGTACGTCTTCGTCATGTCGTACTGTCTGTCGAAATCGAACTGCGTAAGCAAGAAATACTCGAAGCCCTTGAACGTCAGATCGCTGTCCGCAACGCCCTTCTTCAGCCCATACTTGCTCTCCAGCTTGTACCAGGTGTCGACGTGATCGCTGATGTATTTCCGCACTTCGATTGGATCACCTTGCTTCGGGGGAGGCGTGCCCTCGAGACCAAAGTATGCACATAGTTGCGGCCATTTGGAGGACCAGGTCTCGGGTTGCTTTGCGTCGGCGACGTTGAAGCCTTCGCCTTTGTGTGCAGGCGCGAGAGTTAGCGAGAGGTGGATTGTTTGGCGGGCGATCATGTCGGAGGAGGAGTCGTTTGACTTGTTGACCCACGATTTTGCCGTGCCCTGAGAATTGTTCAGTGTATATCCCAAGAAGATGCATCAGTCAGCCGTACCGGAAACGGGCATTGTGCTCCCTTGCCCTCGACTGCTCGATACAGTGCTAAGAATATTCCAAGCACCGTCCCAAGGGAATAGAAATTTTGGTTCGGGACGAATCCGATGATGATGTCTGGCCGTGTGTCGCACCAGTTCCACTTCTTGTCCTTTGCATACTCCGTAACCCAGTCCAACTGCGGATGGTAGAACAGCAGGTCGTGATATGGTTGCTTCAGGCGAGGGAAGCTCTCCTTCAACGGCACATGGATATAATCCGTAGGATGGTCCTCTAGCAGATGACAACCATACATCTTCGCGCCAGTCTGCAGCACCACGAATTCCAATGCCGGGCTAAGATGGTCCATGGCTATCGTCGAGCGCCTGAACATGTCCACGGCATCCAGCAACTCGGCGTGGAGATCCTTCTGCGCTTTGTACGCGAGATAGTAGACATGCGTGACTTTCTCCACTTCTTCAACTTTGGATTTGATTTCAGCCTCCAGCTCTTCCTGTGTGCCTTTAAGCAAGTCTATTCCAGAGACGATGTTGAGACGAGGGTCGGTCGGCCATAGCGAGTCTTCTTGCTTTAGTGGCCGATTCGTGAGAGCGTGCACTTTGGTCCAGATGCCCTTCTTCGGGTAGTCGTTTAGCATTTCGTTCACAAAAGACCATCCTGATGTGACTCAGCGTCCTGGTTTAACAACTTGAACGGATGGAATGTTACCGGACACGCCAGACGCGCCGAAGATCAGTGCAGCCTTCCCGCCACCCATTCTGGTTATCGTGGAATAACCTTTATAGACACGTCTAGAAAAAAGAGAGAGAGAACCAATTGATCAGAAAATGAAGGGAATTGAAGAAAGTTCGGATACGCGTCAACGACTTGGAACGCTTCAATTACGGAGCAGGCGCGTCTCTGACCTGCGGAGAAGCCACGCACACTTCCGCAAGGCACGCGCATCGGGGTCATGTTGATCGATCCGTGATGCCGTCACTTACCTTAGCTTCCGCATGTACAATGGGTACGTCCTGGAGTAAGATGCGGGTTTGCTCTGCCGTTCACGAGATGGAGAGATGGATGGAGCCCCGAGCTGCCCCCACATCACATGGGGGATGTCCTTATCCGTCATTGTGACGAGTCAGGATAACATCTCCTTTGAAGGAGCATGAATCATTAGAAGGATGGGATCCATAGTTATGAAAGAGTGAGGAACATCGCAGTCTGAGACTTTCAGAGCTGACCACCAAGAATTCCATTATCGATTTGCACAAGCTTTGGTAGATTCGAAGGCCTAGGGAATCGTATGCATTCAGGGGTCTAAAACCAGGTCGCTTAATCAACGTCTTGAGCGTTATGAAAATTGCATGCCTAAGGTATAGGCCTTGTAACACAGCATCATACAATCAGATGCACCTCAAAATGTCTCAAACTCAATTCCCCACTTCTCGCATAGCTCCTTTCTTCTAGTTTCGTACCCGTCAAACCTTGCCTTGAACGCCGGGGCAGTCTTCAGTTGATCTCTTCCAACCTGATGTCTATGCGCAGCATCCGGCCCATCAGCGACTCTGACAAATCTTGCATATGTCCACATCTCTGGCAGTACCGTATGCTGCGTCAGTCCTTGTCCTCCATACATTTGCATGCATTCGTCGATGATTCTAACCGCCATGTTCGGAATCAGAATCTTGCTCTGAGCAATGGCATATTTCCCAGCCTTGTTGCCCTGCGTGTCCATCACATCTGCAGCGTTAAGAACCACCAGCCTCATGGCATCAAGCTCGAGCCGCATTTGGGCTAGACGCTCAATGTTGCTGTCGAACTCGCCGATCAGCTTACCGCGTGGCTTCTTGCGGGGATCGATGGCGCGGATGAGAGCCAGCTCGTACGCACGCTCCGTTTGGCCTATCAAACGCATACAGTGGTGGATTCGGCCAGGGCCGAGACGACCTTGTGCGATTTCGAACGCACGCCCGGGTCCAAGGATGATATTCTCAACGGGGACGCGTACATTCTCATAGACGTACTCGCCATGGCCTTCGGGGGCATGATCGTAGCCCATGATGGTGAGGTTGCGCTTCATCTTCAAACCGGGAGTTTTAGACGGGACAATCAGTGTAGTGTGCCTTCTCCAGCGGTTTGGGTTCGTGGGGTCGGAGCAGCCCATCAGTATGTAGATGCCCATTTCATCGTTCCATTGTGCATTGCCGTAGAGTTTTCGGCCGTTGATAACGACAGTATCGCCTTCTATCTTCATGCTGATGCCGATTTGGGTAGCGTCTGAAGAGGCAACATCGGGCTCAGTCATTGAATATGCGGACGCCATGGAACCCTCCATGAGAGGCTTTAACCATTTCTCTTTCTGTTCCGGAGTGCAGTATTTTGCAAGCAGCTCAATGTTGCCTGTTTCGGGGGCGTGGCAATTCATAGTCTATGAAGTTGTGAGCTTCAGCAGTCGCATCCAAGTTAAGAGAGCATACTTGTGCTGCCCAATAACACCGTCCCATTATCTCTGCACAACATGAATACTCCAAGTTCGTAAGACCAGGGCTTTCTTCGAAGTGATCTGGCAAGAAGAGGTTGAAAAGACCCGCAGATTTCGCCTTCTTCCTCAGTTCATGCATAACTGCCGGCGTCTTCCAATGGTCTTTGGCAACTTGTGCCTTGTACACGGCTTCTGCTGGTATACATTCTGTCTCAATCCAGTCATAGACTTTTTGAATGATATCGATTGCCTGCGGTCTCAATTTCGCTTTCACCCAAGAGGGGATGCGATTGAATGCTGGGTTGTCTTCCATTGAGACGGTCATTATGGTAGTTGAAACGATTGGAGAAGAGGGGCGATTCAGAGGTGCAGTAAGAAAACTGAAAATATTCCTTACAATTTTGAGATGAAGTCAAATTCTCTAGGAGCTCGGCATTTACCACGACAGCCGCACAAAGGTCTAGCCAGACGCGCACCACATGTCCGAGGTGGAGGTCGTGTTGGAGACGCGGCGCGGCGGCGGGGAGCGCGACTGGGGAAGATGATTTCCGGCGCTGGCCTCCGTGCTAACAATTACACAGTACCAAACGTCGTACAGAGCCCTCCACTCTTCGGCCAAGGCTAGGAACGTCATGGCAGTCGTATATGTGTCCTGTGGGTGCATGGTCGACCGCATTCGTCAGTTTGAAGCCATTGAAAATGGGTGACGAAGTTTTTGCGCAGCCATGGCTGGAGGTTGGTTCCGTATGAATCTCTTCTCACGAACAAATTACTGACGTGTGAGAAGTTTGAAAAGGAGCTAGGATTCCGTCCTCTCCTTCATGGTCCTCTCGACAATGTCTTTGCAGGATGGGAGAAGCTCGGCGGAGCGCTCGTGTCCAAGTTCGAGTTCCCAGCCCCTGACGATTCGATACAAACCGAAGATCGGACAATAGATGATGGCCTCAAAGTACGGATCTACACACCAAAGGACCACTCTGGAAATAAGCCTTTCTGCTTCTATACTCATGGAGGAGGATATGCTATGGGAGACTTAAATATGGACGATGGTGGATGCCGTGTCCTGGCGAGTGCAGGCATAATTGTCGTATCTATCGACTACCGCCTCGCACCGCAGCATAAGTTTCCAGTTGCTTTGGATGACTCTATGACCGGCCTGCACTGGGCGTTTAAGAATGCCCAAAGCCTTGGTGCTTCACCGGAGAAGGCTATCATCGCAGGAGCGTCAGCAGGTGGTCAACTGGCGCTGGGTGTTGCTCTACGGCTGATCGACGAAGGGAAAGGCGATCTGTTAGCCGGAGTCATCGCACAAGTACCGATCACCCTACACCCGGATGCTGTGCCTGAATCTTTGAAAGCCAAGTTTACTAGCTACGATGAACATGCGGAGCATACTGTCAACACCAAGAACGCGATGGCGGCCTTCAACGGTGCATACGACCCACCACCAACGCATAAGTACTTTTCGGTGTTGTTGCACGACAAGATAGACGAGATGCCGAAGACATATATTACGTGTGCCGGTGCGGACACGCTGAGAGATGATGCTCGGGCGTTTAGAGATGCACTGAAACAGAAAGGGTGAGCCAAAGCTACAAATTTGTGTTTAAATTTCATTTTGCTAACGGGTTTAGTGTCCCATACAAGTACGACGAATATCCGGGCTACCCTCATTACTTCTGGACATTCCCTGCCCAATCATTAAAGGCACCAGCAGCCGAGTACAATAAGAATTTAGTAGATGCGGTGAAGTGGATACTTTCATGATACTCCGTAGATTACGAACTATGAATGAACTTTCGAAACGAGCCTTGATCATTACTCGAAATTTGACTAAACAATGCAATGCACACAGACGCCCACCTTGCATACCTCATTTATGGAATAATCTTCGCTTTCCGAAATCTATCAAATGCAGTATACCACGTCTGTTTCGTATCCCATTCTTCCGCCTTTTCTCCCCATGTCTTCAGCGTCTTGGTCATATCCATCTGGCGATCGAAATTCAACATGGTCATAATGAAATATGGAAATCCGCCGAAGCTCCTCTCATTGCCCACTCTCCCTGCCTGTAACCCGTGCTTCTTCTCCAATTCTCTCCACTCTGATAAATGCTCTGCCACATACTGCGGAGGCTGCGGTCCACTGCCTCCTGCCGGCGGGGGTGTACCCTTGAGCTCGAAATACTCGCAGATCGTAGGCCACTTGGTCGACCATGAGGTCGGCTTGGATGAATCGCACGTGTTGAAGGCCTCGCCGTTGCCACAGGTTTCAGGATGGAGAGATACATAGATACTGAAGCGTGCAATAAGATCCTGGCCGCTGTCGTTGGAGAGGTTCGTCCACGATATCTCTGTACCAGGGAAGGGGACCTCAGCACCGGCGCCATTAATCGTACGGTAAAGGGTGAGGTATAGAGCAAGGTGTTGGGCGAGGCAGTAGATGTTATTGTTCGGGACAAAGCCGACGATCATATCCGGTCTGCCATTTTGACGTCAATATAGCCTGAGAGGTTAAAAAGATGATAGGCGAGGAGGGTAGCATACCGCACTTCACACCAAGTCCAGGACTTGCCCTTCGATAGAGAGTCTAGCATGTCACACTGATTGTAGTAAAACATCTCAGATGCGTATGGTTCTGGTATGCGGGGAAGAGATTCTTTGACCGGTAACTCATTCGGCCATGGAAATTTGTCCAGGAGATGGACACCGTATGCCTTCGTTCCTGTAGGAAGCACGACGAACTTGAGCTTTGTTGAAAGGCTGTCAATTGACTCAACTGCTCGCTTCAGCAGATCAACGTTGATATCAATCTCTTTCTGAAAGAGAATTAGCCTTTAACGCGACGCGTTTTGGAAATATATATACTTGTGGTTCAGGATCCATGATATATGCTGTTTACTGTCAGACAAGTTTCCTACTCCAGCTGGGCCAAGCTAGTCTCACCAAAGAAATAAACATGAGATACAGTGTCGACATCTTTAATGCGTTTCTTCATGTCCTCCTGGACCCCGTCTTTACCCAGATCGATCCCACTGACAACCTGTAGCTTTTCGCTCTTCGGCCAAATCGCTGCATCTGCACTCAATGGCCGATTCGTGAGCGCCGTAACTTTGTCGAATGCTCCAGCATCTGGATATCCTTCCAATATGGCGTTGACAATGGCCCAGCCAGTAATACCGCTGGCACCGTAGATGAGCGCGTGATTCCCCATTCTGACAACTGTTGATGATGCAAGAAAGTACAGAAAATATAAAGAAGAGATTGACAAAGCAGATTGAATTGAAAAAACCAAGGGAAATATTTTATCCCCTTGTGCCTGATCACAAGAGCAAAGCGCGTCTCGTCGCGCCCGTCCTGGAGAAGCCCCTCCGCAGCAGCGGAGCTTGCCCCACAGTACCTACCTCCATGGCTGCTTGCGTTGCATGAGGCCTGAATCGCTTGTCATCATGGCGACTCTGTTTGGGCCTAATGATTCTGTCAGAGCTTCCTTAGGCGTTGGTGCTGTGGTAGGTGACGGTTAACGAAACCCGGCCCGACCCTGAAGGCGAGTCTCGGGGAGAGGCCAAAGGCTTGTCCCAATTCGGTAATAACCACCACCTCGGCACACGGTGAAGCTTGAGCAATCTGAGTCTTGAGCGGAAAAGAGCCGGCCTGGATCGAATAGTGTTGCCAGCTGGAAATGAACTGGAATGATGTATTGACCGATAAGTTGTATATACTCATAAGCGTCTGAAACCGATCGTTGGGACAAGACGAGCAGCTGTCCACGATCAGTAAACCCCGCTCACGATGGCTGGGCCAGTTCGACAGGCAATTGATATCCCTTCGTTGGAGCGATACATCGACAGGACCGTACCAGAGATAAACACACCAATACAACTGAAGCAGGCAAGTATTTCAATGGCTCTTCGTACCGCACCTAAGACTGACTACTATCCAGTTCGGTTATGGCCAATCGAACCCGACTTACCAGATCATATCAAGCTCAGGCAAGAAATATGTCATGAGAAAGAAGCCGCCTGGCAAGCTCCTGTCAAAGACGGCACACAAAGTCGAGCGCGAATACCGAATCCTCCACGCTCTAGACCAAACCGACGTACCTCACCCACATGTATACTGCCTCTGCGAAGATGACTCGGTGGTCGGCTCGGCGTTCTATATAATGGAGTTTCTTGATGGTCGTATATTTGAGGAGCCGCATATACCTGAAGTGAGCGCAGAAGAGCGGCGCGAGATGTGGCATGATGCCATTCGGACACTGGCAAAACTGCACAGACTGAACCCGAAGAGCATTGGACTCGAGACATTTGGAAGGCCCACAGGATTCTACAATCGGCAAATCAAAACGTTCAAGGGTCTAAACGAAATCCAAGCCGCGACCGTAGACGTGGAGTCGAAACAAAAAGTTGGCCCGGTCCCACACAATGACGAGATTTTGGCCTTCTTCGAGAACCCAGAATACCAGCCGAAAGATCGAGGCGCGCCAATTCATGGAGACTACAAGATCGACAACCTGGTCTTTCACAAGACGGAGCCGCGCGTTATTGGCATATTAGAGTAAGATATATCCTGAAATTAGTCAGTGATATGGGTTGCTGACTGATTGAACAGCTGGGAGATGTCTACCATCGGTCATCCGCTCTCAGACCTGTCGAATCTTCTCGTCCCCTATACGCTCACATCTCACGTCCCCGAGTCCGACGTAGAGGCCCGTAGAAACGCACGAGCCGCTTTCAGACCCACGAAATTGTTAGCTGGTCTGCCAACTCCGGACGAATGTATTCAATGGTATGCTGAAGTTGCCGGATGGAATCCTGCAGCAGAGTTTCCGTGGGGTGCTGCATTCAGCATGTACAGAGATTGCATCATCTTCCAAGGCATTGCAGCAAGATATGCAGTCAGGCAGGCGAGCAGTCCGAAGGCATATCAAGTCGGTCAGGAGATGGAACCATGTGCAAAGGTGTGTTGGGAGTTGGTAAAAGAGGCAGAGAAAGCAAAGCGATCGACAGCGAGGTTGTAAAGCTAGGTTGTTAATTCCTAGACCGGTCCGGGAGTTTTTGGAGAACGTTCTTTGACGATTCAAGAAATTTTGGTCAAACTCAAGATGACATTTTTGATTGGTGCAAACGCCGACTTCCTGATAACCATTGGGATTTAACCAACACGACTGTGCCAGCTCAAATCCAAACGATAAGGGTATATTGCAAGAAGCCGTAGCATGTGCAAACCTTCACAACGCATACAATCCCACAGCTCGAGCATACCGCGTGCCATGACTGCCGGAATAATGGAAGTAGAGGATTAAAACTTGCTCTTTCGTTCACAGTAACAGCCCTTTCAATGTCGTCCCATATCATAGTACGCACCTCAAGTCTCGTTTCGTGCTCACAGGAGGTTAATCGTTGAATGACTCTAGTCAACCGCCACAACACTCATACCGAAAACTCGTTTATGACGGGGATGCTCGAAGCTAACGTCCAGCGCGTCCACATGCTCGCAGAATGCTTGAATACACGTAGGATTTATTGAGTTGGTCCATATCAAGATCAAACATATTCTAGCAACTGTAGGTCTTTTAAGCTGAAGGCTTCCACAGCTGCGCTATTTCTGCTGGACGTACTGTCATAGAGAATCATATCTCCATGGATTCCCATTGGTGCCACCTCTAGCACATAGACCTGCGAAAACACACGCGTTATTCAGACAGCCACGCCCACAACAAGCGCTCCGTCCGCAAACTTCAGTCATCTGTGAGATCTATCACCTCAACACCGGCACTCGGGGCTGTTGTTTTGGGAGCGGTAACCGGACTGCTCCAATTTATTGTAGTATTCGGCAGATGAAGCTTGGACGGCGTCGCTTGAATGACTTTTGATACGTTTCCAGACATTGGAGTGAGTGGTGTGGCCAAACCTCCAAACTTTGCTATGCCATAATCGAAAGGAGGGATGCCTTGAGTGGTTCCGACCTTCGGTATAAGAGTTCGATTGCGACCTAAGAGAGTTGAGAGCTCAGGAAGATCTCCCTCGTCGTCATCATCATCATCGCCACCAGTACCGGACCAATTACTGTACGAAGAGGCCTTCCTCGGTAGTAAATCTGGAGGTCCATTTGTAAAGGAGACAGCTACCCTCTCTTCCAGTAAGACAATTGTTGATGGGCGGTCAAGAGAAGGTTTGGTGCGATCCAAAGCTTGGCGTGAACGATCCGCAGTCGACTTGGGATTCTTCTGCGACGTGGCTTTACGCTCACCACTGGGGTCTTCCGCGCTTTTGGCGACGTAATATCCTGCAGCACTGGTGAAGTCTTCCTCTTCTTCCCACGATTGGAAGCTGGCTGTTCTAATGCGTTGAATTGTTCGTCGAATGCAGCTTGACCAATACCGCGTATGACCACAGAGCGCAATGTCTCACACTCAATCCGCTCGCAAGCTTCGCGATCCTCATCAGGCATCTCGAACGGGTTAATGTCTTGGATAACGGCGAAGGGATTGAAAGAGATCGTAATCTCGTTTGAGATGTCCTGCGCTGCAATGTCACCTTGTTCCTTCCTCTTCCTCTTTTTCAGAAGTTGAACCTCACAGCAAGCATTGTTATGCTCTTCTCCCGGCTGCGTTGAACCAAGTTTCATGACAAGCAAGAATGGTGCAATCTTGAGAAGATAGCGCTTCGTTGCGAAGTCGAAATGGTCGGCCATGATTTGTCGTAATTTGGTATGGTCAACTGCCTTCCCCCAAGTCTTACGAGTTCGTAAGGCTTCGATCTGTTCTGCTGAGGAGACTGTTGGAGCCTTGTAATGTTTCAGAGCAAGCCACTTGGGGAAAGTTGGAGGTACAAAGACTGAGCTCCTAAGCTCTCTCAAAGTCTCAGTCAATTGCAATCTGACGTCATCTAGCTCCCTCTCGCTGCGCGTTTCGCGAAGCACTCGACCGAGGCCTGGAGCTTTTCGAGTCACAGCAAGCGCTGTCTTGGGTCCGCATTTAGGCAATCCAGCAGTGTCGTAGTCCCCTCCGGCCAGAATCACAAAGCAAAGCAGCGAATCCTGGTCGAGGCCGTGCTTCCTTGTGATCTCTTCCATGCGATAGACTCGAACCAGCTTTTCATCTTTTTTTGCCTGTTTATTTTTCCCCTCCCGGTAGTCTGTGATCAGCATAGTAGCTCCAAACATCAGAGTATCACTGTCATCGCTCCATACAGCGTCGACAATGCCAGCCTGCTGCATCCGAGCACACTCCGCTTCGGCTTCTCCAGGAGCATTATGATGAGGTATCCGCATAGTATCGAGGAGCTTCACGAGCATTCTTAGACGGTCGTAGTCGACGCGATTGCCACCACGGCGGCCACGTTTCCAAGGACGATGGGGGCCATCGAAGACAAAAATGGGGTGGACATTGTAACATAGGAGTCGGATGAGGCGCCAGAAGATATTCTTCTCGATTGGATTAGCAGCCTCATTCGTTTGCCCGATATGCGTGGCAGATTGTTCTATTCCAAGCTTCTCATCAGCATTGTTTCACGTATGGAGTATTGAAGAGGAGAGAACGTAACATACTTGCTCGAATCGCAGCAACTTGAGCATCGCTGAAATTCGTCAGAACAGAAGCTTAGAACTGGGGATGTAAACGCTACTTTAAGTTGTTGAATCGCCATCCAGCCTCATCAATTGCAACCCGGAGAGGCCTGCCAGTACGCTGGAAGTGGTCTGAGGAGAGTTTCGGCAAGGAAACTTCTTCACCGTCTCCAAGCGTCTCGAAGATGCTATCATTGTTGTTAGATGCCATCAATTGAGCTATTGTGATTCGTGACCTACTAATTGATCCCCATTCCGGGCAGGTACGCGCTAGAGAGTTTGACAGATTAGTTGTCAAACTGTCGTCCGAATGGAAGTAAAGTGAAGTATATTAAAGTTCCGTTAGAGTGGAAGCGACGGCGCGTCGCGCCTGCCCGCTCGCGCGTGTGCACGTGCGCGGCCCCGGTAACGAAGTGGGTGGCACAAAAGTTGAGCCATGGCTGTAATGTGTCGAACCGCGAGGATGTATATCCTCGCTAGTTAATATAGATTATATATACTAACGCCGTGTGTTTTAGATAAATACGCTCTAGTATATATTTAATCGAGCTTTTAGAGATGCTCTCGCTCGTGCTGAAGAATAAGACTTGTTTTTACTACAGCTATTTAGTTAAAGCGGGCTTAACTATTTTCCAGTGTCACCCGCGTGCCCGGTTAGCGGTGTGCAGCGCGTGACGTAATGTGTTTTGATTTTGAGCACTTTCGAGCTGAAATACTTTTCACTTCCCGCATCAAGACTAAACACCTCCACAAACCAACCGTTATCCCACAAACATCGAAAATAACGGCCAATACAATTCATACAGTTGAAAGAAATCTGTGCAATCCAGTGAAAATGTCAGCAAGCACAGCAACACTCAGCCGCTTCGAAAAGCCCGGTAACCTACAAGCTCAATCGCCATTCTACACTATACTTCCAGCGGAGATCCGTACACGTATTTACCACATGGTACTTGACGCGTACCGCCACGCACGACTTGTGCGATTGCGCGAATCCCAATGCCGGTGCAGGTCGCCCATGAAGTGCGAGCATGAGAATCCCGATCAGCACGCCGAGCATCGCAACAATATCCTGGCCGTGTGCCAGATGATGAATCACGAAGCCATGGCGGCATTTTTCCGTGGTAACGAATTTCATTTCCAAGTTGGAATACGTTTCCTAGACTACGGAAAAAGGGATAGAAAATGCGCCCTGATGTTCGTTGACGATCTCGCGTCCGTGCCAAAATCATGGCTCAAGGGCGTTCGACACATGGAAATCACAATTCGAGAGGACTTCAACAGGAGGGAACGCCGAAAATTTGCAGTCAAGCGGATACAAGATCTCGTTGGTATCCTGACGGAGGACGACAAGCTGGAGCTCCAGACTCTAAGGCTCCACATCGTTAACGTTAAAATGGTCTATGAGCCCAACGACGTCAAGATGAACCACTCTCTCTCTCACAGTTCGTGGTGGCGTCCAATGCACAAATTCATCAGATTTGAGCGTGCGGTATTGCAGCCGCTTGCAGATGTGCGAGGCTTGACTTACGCTTGGTTGGAGGTGAGCAACGGCGTAAGCAAGAATGCAATATCGAAGTTGTCTCCGTGGTGCAAGACGCTGATGTCGGGGATGTCGGGAGAGAAGCAGCGCGGGAAGACATCATTGCAAGGTGAGAGAGACCCTAATCTGGAAACTTTAACCCCCGAGAGTCTATTGTGGTGTAGATGCCTCCCTCGCAAACTAGTTCACGTCCGCGATCGGTGCGGTCCTACTGGGACGTGGGAGTTCGGCGGCCTCGGCTCTGCCGACGTGATCTTTTGGAAAGAGTTGAGACTGAAGTGGGTACGAGTACAATGCGTGAGAGGGCACACGAGGGATGCCCTACAAATTCTTCATTCAGCGTGTCGAAAGGGTCTGGAACATGGTACATTTGGAGCTTTCGATTCATCAATTTCAACTCAACTGCCAATGAGGCCAGAGTTCCAAAAATACACTCATTTTTGGCCAAGACGATACCTGATCATTGTCTCTGAGACTTCGTGATTTCGCCATTCCTGACTAAACTCCAGTTGATGCAGTCTTATCTTACATTTTCCCTTTCTTTTCTTTAAGAAATTGTTTCCTGGTCCATGCCGTACCAAGTTCTCTCCGCCTATCTCCTCCTCACGCCACCAACCTCCGGCATTCGCTGCGAATTCATGAACAGCGTCTTGAACCCATTCTTTAGTGCCGTCATATCTGGATACTGGTGCTTCTGTAACTCAAATGCACCAGGCATCACCTTGACCGGCCATGCGCCCAACTGCGCATGCTGGCCCGCCTTGTAGCATAGATAGAAGAAGCCTGGGTACTTTGGGTTGATGCAGAAAGCGTACATGCTGCGCTTGGGATTCGCTTCAGCGTACGTAGTGAGCCACTGGTCTGTTGAAGAGTTAGATAAGCGCTTCTGACCACGGCAACAGAAAGGGAAGAGCATACCTGTTTGCGCCTTGCTGCCATTCTGATACTTGTCATCCTGCATGATCTCGTCCACCTTCTTTGCCATGCTCTTGACGTGGTTGACAATGAGTTCGTCCAAGTCGCTGTAGGTGTAGCGCCCTCCAATCTTCAGCGTCTTGCCAACGCTGAACTCATTGTCCTTGTCTAGCTCAAGCACATCAATATGCTGATAGATGTTGTCCGACACCTTCCACGTCACAGCCAGATGATCCAGGCCCTTCGAGCTTGGGCGAATGACGACGTCGCCGCGACTCATCGAGCCGAGATACTCCTCTGCCTGCGCAGCGTTAAATGGTCGGAAGAGCGGGTGCTTGATGACACGCTGTGCGCGACCAGATACGTTCTCCTTTGCGCGAATAGCGTCCTTCTTGTCCTGCGACTCTTGATCCTCATCCCATTCGCCTCTCTCATGATCATTGTCGCGCTTGAACGGTCGCCTTATCGTCTCTTCGTTGAATGAGAGCTGCGCACTGAGCTGCTTTCTATTGATGAATAGAATTTTGGCCTGCGCAGTTTGATGGACAGTGTATACTTGTCGAGGATCAATACCTCTTTCCCCGCCAACGCCTTCGGGATACTCCGTCTCGGAGACACCACCTTCAAGCCCGCAGTCCAATCGTACTTCGATATGGTCACTGAAGACCCGACGGACCTGCACCGGGACGGTCATGCCCTCGAGAAGGGACTCCCGCGTTTCGCCGGTGAGCATGGTGTAGATCTCGTCACTGGACATGAACGAGAAGTTATGCCTCAGCTCCTCGTACGGGCTGTTGAGTTCGGCACGGATAGTCTCAAGCGTTGCACGCTTGCGTTGGTGGAACTGGCTTTCCAGCTGCACGGCATACTGTTCGAGGATGAGATCGTTCACGTTGTCCTCCTGGTTTTCCTTTATCAGGCGTCTGACGACAGCTCCCGGTCCGCCTTCATCAACTTCGGCCTTAACGTCCTCTTCATCAAGACCTAAAGCATCTGAAGCCATCTTGCGGGCGATTTCGTAGTCTTCGGGATGTACTCGCGTGTTATCAAGGTAGTCCGAATCGGGATCGTCTATGTCGAATTCTAGGAACAGGAAGCTTGCGCAATTGGTCCAGACTTTCCCTCCGACTGCCGGGATGATGTTCTTCTCCGGGTCGCCGACGAGCTCATCTCTTGTACGAACTTCTCCTCCGTTCTTGTCGATCGCCTGGAGTACATGTGCAGCCTTGCGCGGTCCAAGACCGCAAACGTACGGAAGGAGATTTGCAAGGTAAGGGTTGTTGACTGCCTCGTTAATATTGACGCCAACGAGGTTAACCATATCGACCATTGCAGACTCGAGATGTCTCAAGAGTTTGTCTTGGGGTATGAGATCTTGATTTGGATCGAAGCTGATGGAGATAATATCCTTCTTCAAGGCGGCGTACTCCAGCAGCGGGCTTTGCATATATTTTGCCAGAGCGATGCAGTATCGTGTAAGTGGCGGATATGAGGGATACTCAATGGCGGCGCGGTCGCTGGTATGATATAGGCGAGCAACTTCGTCGTTGACGATCAAGACTTCAACCTTCTCACTGCGTGCTTTTGTGCCGACACCGTCCTCGTCATCAGCCTCAAATTCATTGCTCCGCAGGTCAAATTTCTCAATGATGTCCTGGATGTCTTTGTAGAGCTTGCGGGTCTCCACAGAGAATCCAGATACACCAATCACGTCGGGTTTGCGTCGACTGACAAGGTCCACAAACTCCTGAACATTCTTTCCGTCGGGCAGGTGCTTGTCCGAGTTACCAAGTCGCAAATCGGAGAACTTGCCGTTTTCAAGACACCTTCCGTCCTCTTCGACATATACCCAGCAAATTGCATCGCGGCCCGAGATTCCTTGGCCAGAACTGAGCGTGATGCAGCGCGGCCTGGTGCCCGGCTCCATGCCCTTTGGCTTGTATGGTGCTTGATCCAGCTTCAACTCAGAGAATTTCTCTCGACATGCTTTCGCCAGCGCATTTTCACACTCTCCCTTGAGCGCCTCCTTTACACCTCTTGCAACGATCCTCTCCAACTTGCTGAACGCCTGGTCAACAGCCTCTCGCCTGACAATGTTCCATGCGTCGGCGAGCTCGCTATAGTTGTCCGATTCGATATACTTGTAGAGCTCGCGCTTCAGGCGATCGTAACTGTCCATCTTAAGCCTGATCTCGACAAGGCCTTCCTGCTCTGCCTTCAACATACGGAGGAAGAGCTCGGGGCGGCGAGCCATGGCGGTGATATCTTGGTGGCGGAGATATTTGAACTCGTAGTACTTGTGGTCCTCCGTGATTTGTCGTGCTCCCTTTTCTGTGCGGTAGCAATCGAAATAAGCCAGCTCATACATTTTCCCTCGAAGCCACTTGCGCATTCGAGGGCTCATCACCAACTCTTCTGCAAACATCGCCTTTCCTGCGCGGAGAATCTGCGCGCCGGTAGTATACTCAGGAGGGTCTAGGAGTGAGTCTGCGAGGTCATCAGGTAGCTCAGGAGGGTCGTCGGTGTATGCTCGAGGACCAGTGTCGAGGACATTTCGCGCAAAGTTGTCTGCAGTGATGCCGAAAGCTCGCACAAGATTATACACCTTGCTGGAGCGCACTTTCTCCCAGAGGGTGCGTGCTGCTCGAGCACGCTTTTGGACACCATTTGATTCGCTCTCTATTAGGTTGACATCTTTGAGCGGAGCGGAATACTGGAAGTGAAGATAGTCCTGAACGTCTTGAACCTCTTCCATATTCCCGACGTGGGATAGCATCTCTTCGATCATAGGGTCTTCAACATTTGCGATAGCTTGCAGGCTCTTGTAGGTCTTCTGCAATGCGTCTCGCTTTTCGGCCATGGCTCTAAATTTGAGATCGTGCTCGAACAAATCCCACATATCGCTCTGGTTAAGCAGACGCTCTGCTTTCAATTCCGTGTCCGAGGCATCTGGTCGAGAGGGGTCTGGCGAGACTTGGAGGGGGGTAGCGTGGATGAGATAGTCCTTCCGATGCTGGAATATGAATGGGATCTCGTAGTCGTCTTCATTGATGAATTGGAGAACTTTGGCCACCGAGCGCTTGAAAGGCTCTATCAGTTGACGATCGAGCCGTTTCTTCGGGAGCATCATTGACGCGACCCATTGCGCCTCTTCTTCTTTCCGCTTCGCAGCCTCCTCCTCTGACAGCTCAACCCGCGAGAACGGCTTCCGGGCAATCTGGAAGCGCTCAGGCACATCTACCCGTCGTATCTCCTCATCTTCCGCTGTGAGCATCTTGTCGATGAGCTGCGACGGCTCAAAGACGTCTTTCAGCTGGATCTCCGCCTCCCGCTCTGGCTCATCCATCTCAGCCTGTACCTGAAGAGCCCAGTCATACTCTGTGCCGTCACCGAAAGCAGCTTTCATATCCTCGAACTCGGCTTCCGAGAAACCCTCTGGGGGTTGGCCGCCGGAGGCAAAGAACTTCCTGCCAGGTCTAGCGACTTCCCGCTCCTCCAGCATACGCTCGCGCTCCTCGTCGGGGAACTCATCTTCCTCGATGAAGTCGTCAAACTCATCAACAAGTCCTCTGGCTTCTCTGCCCGGTGCTTCATCGTCATCGTCAGAGAAGATATCGTCAACGCCTCGTTCCTCGCGGGCTGTGCGGTCTTCACGGTGGCCTTGCTTGAGGCGCTTGAACCTGGGCTGCTCATCGCGCAACTCATCTCTGTCCAGCTCTCCGATGAGTTCGAGATCCTCTTCGCTCAGCCGCTCATCTTGTTCCTCCCTCTCAGCTCGCCTGCGTTTGCGTTTTTCGCGACGTCGTCGGGCTCGATCATCGTCTTCTTCTTCGTCATCGACAATGAAACCTTCGCGGACCTGATAGCAAAGTCAGCTACTAGGCAACATGTGCCACCATTGTTAAACCTTACCGCGCGAGCAGCCTCCTCATCGTCATCCTCATCTTCCTCTTCACTAGAGTCGTCTACTCCGTTCGCACCTTTTCTTCTCTCCTTCCGCCTCAAAGGCTCGCCTGTCTCCTCGTCAAGTTCTTCGTCTTCGGACTCGGAGCCTACATCGGCGACTCTGTCGATAAAGGCATCCGCCATGGTGACGCGACGTGCAGGAGATGCGACTTTGTTGATTGCGGGTGTAAGATTGGAAGAGGTACGGTTGAAAAGGGTGACTGCAGGGTAGATGTAGGCGTTCAGATGTTTTCAATGCGTGACGCGCCTCACACAGCTTTTCTGCAGTGGAGAAAACAAATGGAGGCTCTAGGTTCGTTGTTCTTCAGAAAATCCACAAGAAACAGCACGTGATCCGCGGTTGATCCTCGGATCGCGGCTCGGCGGTAATACCACGGCAAATCCCCGGCTAATTGGCATCTCCAGGCAATAACCAGCGCTGGCCATTATCCAAATGTATGTATGTACGTATGTATGTATGTAACTATCGGTTGATGAAAAGGAGTGCGTTTTGTTTCTCCTGAGCGTCTGCCTATCTCCCCTGTCTTGTCAAGCAGCCTCTGCAAATCTTCTAGGTTGCGGAAGCGAGCCGGGCCTCGCGCCTCTCATTGGCTGATCCGCCTTCTCCACAGCGCTTACAACGGCTGCTGGGGTCACTGGCTACGCTGCCAGCGAAACGCGCTTGAAACGGTGCTCTATCCACACCACCACAAATCTGCAAGGCACCACCCTGTCCCACTCGCCGCCGAGGGCTTTTTGGCGCCAAGATCTAAGAGCCACAGCTCCATCGCCTCTCAAGACTTTTGGGCTGCTTCGCTGTGGACTGTGCTCTTTCAACCTCCTCTTTCGCTGCTTCGCTCTCTACCACTCGTACTACCGACCTCCGAAAGCCCGACACGTCACTGCATATTGTTTCTCCGGGAAAGACAGCAGGGCAAGTATTTAAATTGCCTTGCGCGTCTTTGAGACTGTGCCGCCGGTGGTTCGACACTATCGAAACGACCGCGCACCACCACGCCAGAAACATCAAAGAAGGCAACCGAGCCAATCTATCCCAGACCCGGAGCGAACGTCCTCTTATATACGTTGTCATTTCTCTCCCGGGAGCCGCCGCGCTCTGGATAACAACCGGTTTCCACTGCAGAACCAGCTCTGCAACCCGCTAGCTGTGCCGAGCAGCTAAGACCAAGATGGCCGATTCGGGTTTCCAGACAAGGACTATGGGGAGGAAGAACAAGAAAGGTCTCGCGCTGAGTGCCCCTCCGCCACGCTCTGCGACACCTTCGGCAGGCGATGCGCAGATACCTGGAGCATTGGGCAATGCTGGTGACCGCACAGATACGCTGGAGATTGGTGTCGAGTTTCGATTAGATCTGAGGGCAGAGGATCTCATCGTGCTGAAAGAGCTCGGAGCAGGCAATGGTGGAACAGTTAGCAAAGTACAGCATGCGGCGACGAAGGTGGTCATGGCGAGAAAGGTGCGGACATTTCGTGGAACCTGCTGTGAGTACTTGAACTGACAAGCATGGCAGATAATACATGTCGAGGCCAAGAAAGAGGTACGAAAGCGAATAGTGAGGGAACTTCAGATCATGCATGAATGCAATTCACCCTATATCGTATCCTTCTACGGCGCATTCATGAACGAGACCGGAGATGTGATTATGTGCATGGAGTATATGGATGTTGGGTATATTTATACTCTCCTCTCTCATATGCATCAGCTAATCATTTTTAAAGCTCTTTGGATAGCATATCCAAGAACTTCGGCCCCGTGCGCGTCGACGTCCTGGGTAAAATCGCCGAAGCTGTCTTTGCTGGCCTTACATACCTTTATGTCGTTCATAAGATCATGCATCGCGATATCAAACCATCTAACATCCTCGTCAACTCGCGCGGCCACATCAAACTCTGCGACTTTGGTGTATCCTCTGAACTTGAGGGCTCCATTGCTGAGACCTTTGTCGGCACAGGCACATATATGGCGCCCGAGCGTATTCAGGGCAGTGCGTACACTGTTAAGAGCGACGTGTGGAGCGTGGGATTGACACTTATGGAGCTCGCGATCGGCAAGTTTCCGTTCGGTAATGACAGCGCGGACGAAGAGGCCAGTGGACCACAGGGTATCTTGGACTTGCTGCAGCAGATTGTTCTGGAGCCAGCACCGAAGCTGCCAAAGAGCGATGCGTTCCCGTCGATCCTTGAGGATATGATTGCGAAGTGTCTTATGAAGGATCCGGCGCAACGCCCAACGCCACAGCAACTCTACGTAAGTTCACAATGCAGCATTACGTACACCTTTATTCCTTCTCTTAACACTTGCAGTAGGAGTCCGACCCCTTCATCCTCGCCGCAAAACGTACCCCTGTCAACCTCGAAGAATGGGCCGTCTCCATGATGGAACGCCACAACCGCCGCTCACATCTCGCACCACCTCTCAGTCCCTCTACGCAAGCCCTCCTCCGCAGCAACGGCGCACACGATGCCGCGTCCGAACCCACATCCGCTCCGCAGGACGGTGCGGACTTCGGCATGGGTGGTCTGAGTATCAACGAACGTCCAGGTATGGGAAGCAGAAGCGCGAGCGCAGGTATTGGCGGCCTGCCGGGCAGTGTGAGGCCGGCACCGCGGAAACACCCAAGTGGAATGTAAAGATGGGGAGACACATAAGAGCCGAGACTTTGAATTTTTTACTTCTGACTTTGATGTTTATTGCGACTGCGGAGCGGATTGAACATTCTCCCCCAAGTACAAAGCGAGCAGAAAACGCGGAAATGTGCATGTGCATGACGGGGGTTGAGGTCCATACGGATGATTTTCTCACTTCTCTCGAGATTCTTTTCTCTTGTGATGTTGACTGTGCAGTTGATAGCATTTTCGTGGCGTTGATCCTGCTGTATATGGTATGACCATTACCACTTTCGGCTGAGGATAGCTAGAGCGAATCCAGTCTCTTTTGCTGTTCTGGAAAGGACTTGGACGTGTGACGCCAGTGTCTGAAAGTACCCTCTTAGCAGCACCTTGCATGCAAGATTAGTGCTACGGTCAACAACCTCGAACTCATGAAGTCTGTGAATATATGGACGCAAGGCCGTGGCTAGGGGTCTATGTACAACAGTTGCGGAAGAGAGAGTCCGTTAGGTCACATAGTGTTGCAATCTTAAAGATGCAGCCCCATTGTATAAATGCAGTTTGTCATGAATTAGCTGACATCTATCGACAGTTCGTCTCCCAGCTAATAGCGGTACAGTTACGCTACAATATCGCAGCAGCGTTGGGCGGGCTCGCAACGCCATTCGTGATATTCAATGGCTGTGAAGTAAAGAAAAACGTCCATTTCTTTAATTTGGCGCACTCTTCACTCAGTCGCTCAAGGTCAAAAGTTTCCCCAATTGGCATGCCCCAACCAGAAAGGAAGACCTGAAGTCGAACGTCAGCATCGTCTCTTCCCGCAATTCAGATCAGTCGTCTCACTTCATGCATCGCGACGCCCCATGGACGTGGCGAAGGCCAAGCTTCATACGCCACCGTATCACTGGCGACTGCGGCAAATTGGTTGTCCCAATGCCATTTGAACGCTTCTTCTGATGCTTCAACGCCAATTGAAGCACGCATCTCTCGAACTGGGAGTCCGATCTTGTCATCGTCGGAGAGCTTATAGTACTCCTCGGTCCAGCCCGTACGAACTACGAGGATGTCGCCTGGCTGGAAGTTCACGTTCTCCTCTTGCGCAACTTCGAGGAGCTCGTTCAAAGGAATGGCATGCCGTTCGAAAGGTGAGTGCTTAATGCCCTTTCGAAGAGCGTACGCTCGCCAGTCGAGGAGGACGCCCCTTCCGACTATGCCGTGCTGGGCCATATCTGAGCAGAAGTGTGAGCGATGGGTTGCATTGCCAGTGAGCGGAGTTTAGGCGTACTATGAATCCCGAGCTTGCTATTAGCGCCAGGGCCGGTAATGTCCTCTTGTCGTACACCACCATAAAACTGCATGGTTTCCTGGTAAGGATAGTGCCTGAGGCCGTCGAATTGACTAGAGGACTGAGTGTTGATGTCGATCTGTTCATATTGTTAAGCATCGAGTGGAACGCTTTGGAGTCAAGTTTTATAAGAGATGCGAACGCACTTCATCATCGTTAGCTATCGACGCTTGCTGCGGTCGAGTCTTATGAACTATTCTATGCACAGGGACTTTCCTCGTCGGGTTCATAGGCCGTAGCGGCACGTCTAGAGGCAAGCTAGGACATGTTTCATAAGCAAATAAGGAATCTGGAATAGCATTCATATTTAATGCACATACTTCAAAGGTACCACGACCCCATGTACAATCTCCTTTGATGCATTCTTAACCACTTCGGGAGTTAACAAGTTTAATGCACCCAGCTCATCATCCTCTCCCCACAAGCCCCATGCGGAGCCTTTGGGGTCGCCGGGTCTGAGTGGTAGGTCCTCAAACGCTGGTCTCTTCACTCGTTTTTCGTGGGCCATGGTAGAATATGTGATCAAAGTATGACAGTAAGTTTCATAGAATGTTGATAGCAAAACTTGAACTGCATGCCGGCAGCAGGAATATGATATTACCACGGGAGGAGAGATGCCGTGGCGGGGTTACAAGATCTCTTAGCACTCTCGACGGCATCATTGAATGCTTTCCGAGAATAGTTTACATTGGCAGCTAATACTCAGGACGTGCGTCAATATACTCGATCAAATATTTGCGAAAGCTGTAGCTTTTGGTTGTCAAGTATGTACGACGACAACCTTTAGGAGAAGGACGAATCCGCCACGCTAGCCCTTTTCGTCCACGTGCGAAATCTTAAATAAGCAATTCAAATATTTTTCAATTTACAGATGGTCCGTATTCTAGTCGTGTAGGGCTGTTTCCCTCAGAGGTTCTGCAAGCAACAGAGTGCCTGGGCCTACAAAACGTAGCGGTACATTGGATGATCATCACCAATCTGAGAGATATTAGCATTTTGAATCCCAGTGTGCAATAACAGTACTCACATCAGTAACATCAACTGGAATATGATCGAGGGAACTCTTCCCATGCTTCTTGTCTCTCGCACGATTTTGCAGGAAAAGGCACAAACTCAAAATGACTGCAATCAGCGCCGCTCCGAAGAGCACTCCAGCGCATATCGACATTCCTTTCACATACTTCGGACCATCTGATGTTGGGAAGATTCGTGATCCGAGAATTGGACCACACTGTCCGATCATTCCAAATATGGCCAGTCCTGCACCGCGCTTCGAAGCTGAGCCTTGATTGTCAGTAACCCATGTGAATGTGATGGCGACAGCCGGGAAACATCCGATACAGGCCAGGAAACAACCGAAATATCGGACGCCCACAGTATCGACAGTTGCTAGGAGAACGTAGCCGACTCCACCGGTCAGGCAAAGGATGGTAATGAAGATACCCCGGTTCCGCAAACGGTCAGATGCGAATGACGCTGCGATGCAAACAACCCAAGCGGCGAGATAAGGTGGAGCAGAAAGGCCTTGAGCCTTGATCGATGTGAAGCCGATATCTTCAATTATCGTGGGAAGAAAGGCTGGCAGGCTTCCGAAGGCCGTCTGGAAATGTATCAGCTGTATTCGATGTAGATAGAAATGATAATCAATCTCCAATTTCTCTCTTCTCCTTAAGCGCCTGGTTATGATCGAACTGTAGTTCGACCTCTATGCGCAAGCTAAGAGGCGCGAGTGCATTCAATTAAAGTGGCGTCGGATGTAAGTGTGCATTGCCAAGGCATAGCTGTAAGAAATTTATTGCAAATGTATATGACTTACATTAAGGCAAAAGACGATCGCTGCTTGTAGATAGTTCTTATAGTCATAAAACGCAGAGCCGACCTGTCTGAAATTAAGCCGCTTCTCCGAGTCGTCGCCTCGCGCTCGGATTGCACGGGATGCCACAATCTGGTTCTCCCGGTCGTTCAGAAATCGGCACTGTCCAGGACCGTTCGGAAGTAAGAAATAAGCAACGACAGCAAGCAGTAGCGTCGGAGCGCCCTCTTTGACTGTGTTAGCATCAAACCATGAGAGGATCGGAATGGCCTTACCAACAATGAACAAGAGCTTCCATCCCGCAATTGCAGCTTTTGCTTGGACCAGTCCGTAAGCAAGTGCGCTCGCGAAACAACTAGCCAAAGCGGAGAATGAGATCCAAAGACCATAGCGCAGTCCTTGTTCGTGTCTGTGATACCAGAACGAGTAGTATAATGCAACACCGGGTCCGAAGCCGGCTTCAAAGACTCCAATGAGGAAGCGGAGCACCATCAGTCCCGCAAAACTGTTAGCTGCGGCCTGGATCATGCTCATTGCACCCCCTATTGAAAAGGCGCACATGCGTCAGTATGTAGGTATCGACTGTGCAATCTAGTGCAACTAACATCCAACGGCTATACATGAAACGAACACCGGCAAGTTCACGACTTTCCAGAGCAGTATCAACTATGATATGTCAGCGTCGCCAGAACATGGGGCATTAGGAAAGACCGACTGGCTGGCCAAGGATGTACGTAATGTAGCTAATAAGATTTTAGATTTGTAGTCCGCGGTGAAACAGAATTCGTGATTGAACTTACTACATGGTAATTATCCATGAGTAGTCATTTGAAGTAATTCCCCAAGTCTTGCCCATCCCAGCAGTATAGGCATTTCCAATATTGCTCCGATCGATGTACGAGACAAGGTACAAGCTTCCCAGTCTATGCAAGCTTATGAGTATGCCGTTGAAAAGGCGGAGTGACCAACATACAGTCCAACAAGCCAGAAATCAAGCTTCCGTAGAGTTCGGCGCTCCTCTTCTTTCGTATACGATATCGTATTTAGAGATTGCTTCACATCTTCAACTTCTAGAACACCTTGAACTGGCTTTTCAGTTTCTGGAACCGTGGTAGACATTGTCACGCTGCAGACCAGTAAAGCGCACACAAAGCGCGAAAATGGACCACGGAGAGGATGAGAAGAATGTCTCGAAATCCAGCTGGGAACAAATGTGTAGAGAAATCATCTGGGAAAGAAAACGCCGTGAGAGAATAGTGCTGTCTCGGGTACTTACGATTCGGTTCGAAGGGGTGAGAGCAAGCGTGCCATCAGGCCGGAACCAAAGCCGGGGAGAAATTGTTGGAGTCGCAGTACATAGTGTCTTTGTGCCTCCCTGCTCTCCGCAGGAGGCCAGTGTAACCAGGCTAGAGTGAGGTTCGCAGGGAAGATTTCATGCTCGGGCGCTGATCCTCCGCACTTCTCTCCACATCTCCGAGAAGATCAGCAAGGGGACGATATAGGTATCCAGAAATGTTATTCAGGTCTGGGCCACGCCTGGCTTCACTCTCCTTCCTATAGTGACTCTGTACACAAAGCAATAGGCGTTGTGATAGAGTTGAGGTTTTAAGGGAAAGCCAAGCTGCTAAGCGGGATCGGCCCGCTTCGGCTGCTTCGACAGGTGCGGTGCCACCGACGCGTCTCGCGTCTCTAGAGCTGGGGAGCTTCGAAACCTCAGCTACTGTAGAATTCTCCTCGGCATATTACGCAGTATGCGTCATGCCTGAGATATAGGCCCATTTGATGCACTCTTGAGCTCTACGCGCTCTACTTTCCTCAAACGACGTCGTCCGCATGCCCGGCTGAAGTGCCGCGGCAACACTTCGTAGGATGTATATTTTCGAGATGGGAGCTAACCGTCCGACTTCAACTTATCCTTCTGGCACATATTTCGGAGCTACCGATTACGCTCAGACAGAAAGCAGTACCGTACTCTCAAGGACATATTGTTTATGACTGAGTATAAGAAGTGCATTCGTCGTCTCTCTACACTCATCTCAACAATCACAACTAACAACACCAGAATGGCGAGCGTCCAGAATAACGTCGAAGCTCATCAGAATGGAATCTCCGGCGAACTTCCACCTGGAGCGCCAGATCGATCTTCGTTCACCACCATGGACTCGGTTAAACATATATGGCTTGGCATGGGCTTGCCCAAAGAAGCGCTTGATTCCATTTCATTCAGCGACGAGGGACTAGGTCTTCCATCATCGTTCAAAGTGGGCCATATTGCGCAAGCGTCAATCGGTCTCTCTGTTCTTGTCGCAGCTCTCATCCATTCTTTACGCAACAACATCGAAGTCCCACATGTCTCTGTTCCGCTGAGACATGCCTGCGCGGAATTCTTATCGGAGAGGTTCTGCTCAGTAGCAGGTCAAAAATTTGAACACCCATGGGCTCTTGGTGGTCTTTACAAAGCATCTGACGGCTACGTTCGCATCCACGATGCATTTCCGAATCACCGCTTCGGTGCTCTTGCTCTCCTTGGGTTGGGCAAGGATGCTACACGCGAGGATATTCGTCAAAAGGTTCTGAAGTGGGCTGCGATTGACCTAGAGCGAGAAGCATTCAACAACAAGATTGTCATTGCAGCGCTGCGCTCGTACATGCAGTGGGATGCTGCGCCGCACTCAAAGGCAATCGCCACCTTTCCCATACAAATCCGAAAGCTTGCTCCGGGCCCGAAAGGACTTTCGCCTCGCATAGGAGCGGGCGCCGACAAGTGCCTACGAGGCGTTCGAGTAGTTGAGATGAGCAGAGTCATTGCTACACCTGTTGCTGGTCGAACATTGGCAGCTCATGGTGCCGATGTGATATGGGTTACGAGCCCGAATCTTCCGGATCTACCGAACCTGGATCGCGACTCAGCCCGTGGAAAGCGGAGCATCCAGCTCGATATTCGAGTGCCCCAAGATAAGGCAAAGCTTCTGGAGCTCCTCAAAGATGCTGATATTTTCATTCAAGGATACCGACCTGGAAGTCTTGCAGCCAAGGGCCTTGAGCCAGAAGAACTCGTCAAAATTAACCCAAACATCATATGCGGAAGCCTGTGCGCATATGGCAATTCCGGCCCATGGGCCAAAAATCGGGGGTTCGATTCTCTCGTGCAGACTTGCAGCGGTATGAATGTCTCGGAAGCAGAGCACTATGGCGATGGCTCACCTGCTCGTCCAACCCCCTGTCAAGCTCTTGATCACGGAAGCGGATATTTCCTTGCCACGGCCGTAATGGCAGCGCTGTACAAGCGTGCTACGGAAGGTGGCAGCTACGCAGTTGACGTCAGTCTGGCAGCAACTATGAAGTATCTGCGAAGCCTTGGTCAATACGAAGGCAAAAGCGGCTTTGCCTGCGATGATATGAAGAAGGCAAAAGATGTCGAAGAGCTCATGGCAAGGAGTATAAGCGGGTTCGGCGAGTACCACTATCTCACGCACAGCGCACAGATCGATGGTGTGAAAGTTGGTTGGGACAGAATGCCAGTGCCGCTGGGGAGCGACGAGGCTGTGTGGATTTGAATTTGAAACGAGGAGTCTTTAATCTTTCTATGATCGCCACTCGGAGCCAGAATTGGCTACTTCGCTCTGTTATGCAGCTTTGATGTCGTAGTGCTACGCTCACATTCAATTTGTGCTCGGCTTTTCTTCGCAAATTAAAATAGCGCACTTGAAACATCCGATCGTGCCCAAGCCAAAAGCATCGCATTGCAACAACATTGTAGCAAGTTCCAAAGCTTATGTTGCGCCTCTTGTTACAATAGGCTGATCTGTATTCTGATCTGGAATGAAATGAGGCATGGGAAACCTGTTTAAGCCCTTGGAGTGGCTGGCTCACTATATATCTGACGTCGAGTTATTGCGCTCATATTGCACCCAGGGGCAACCCTTCGTCTTGCTCCGACAACATAAGTATTCCTTTGACATCTCTTCAGAAAATGCGACTGTATTTTCCTTATTTGCTGTCTGTCGCAAATCGCTCCTTTAGGATTCACTCATCCTACCGTTTCAACCAAGACGTCATATTTCGCGCGTTTCAAGATGCGAAACTTATCTATCGTCACATCTCTCCATCTTATCGCCCTCACAGAAGCAACGTACGATACCGCGGACGATAATTGCAACTCTGGCAATGCGAAGAGCTGGTTATGTACTTCATTCACACCATGGTGGTGCGATCAATGCTCTCAGCAATGCGACACGGATAAATGCGCACAACAGTCTTCACAGCCGCAGCTATCCTCCTCCTGGTCGATTCAGGCATGGCCCACAATAACTCTGACACCATCATCGACTCCGACAATCTACGAATCTGTCGGCGTAGCCCCATCCATTGGCATATCTGAGTCGATGAGCATCTCCATATCAACATCACAGTCATACTCCGCTCCGACACCCTCAGCTCCGCCACAGAAGTCAACGAGTACATCAGCTCCCCCTCCACCAGTTGTGAGCACTGTAATGGTCACACCTGTTCCGGAATGTGCTGTCAGTCAGATCTCCGATGGCCAGCCTCAGGCCCCAGCAAGTTGCGCCACGCTTGTCACACAGATTTCGGACGGCCAACCTCAGGCTCCTGGCCCTTCCGCTACCCCAGTTAGTCAGATCTCAGACGGTCAGCCTCAAGCTCCTGGTCCTGCTACCTCTACTGCTCCGGCAGCAGTATCATCTCCGGCGCAGAATGGCACGACTCCCTCAGGCACGATTAGCAGCCCCTCGTCTACGAGCGGGTCACCACAACCATTCACTGGAGGTGCCACAACAAATCGCATCGCGCTAGGCGCGAATGCCGTTCTGGGCGCTGTTATCGGGGTTGCATTGCTGTAGTATATGATAGAATGAATAACTGTAATGTTAGATAAGCATGACTGTATTGAAGTATAGATGTTAGGTCTCGATGGCCTTCTATCATAAAGCGCAATGACAGCCTTGATGACCACCCTATGAAAGTTTTCATAAACGGTCTATTGTTGAATTGGATCCAAGTACTCTATGGTACGCTTTGACAATTTCGGACAGTCCAAGAAGTCTTGTATCCAAGGCTGGGGCATTGCTTGCTAAAGTCTAACCTCAACACGTGTTTTCCAAAGCGCTCTAGAGTTCGTTCGATACACTCCTCTGTCCGTGCACACGTCTTCTGGGGGATGTACGGTATTGAGAGTTATTTCTGTGGGACCTCTTCGATGTTTTCGATAAGTTCCATTTGAGTTTTCTCGCTGCCCATAGCAAGCTCAAATGTCAGCTCCACCGGATCTCCAAACAGAACTCCCATCTCTTCAAGCGTCTTTCCCTTAGCTAGGTTCAGAAGTCAGCACATGCTGTGAAGTTATTATTGCAGCTGGAGGGTTTCGTTCGACTTACTCTCCGGGAGGAAGAAGTACACCAGAATGCCGTATATGGCTCCACAGATGATGAGTACAATCCAAAAGTTGTGCCCGATGTTCTGGAACGCCGTTGGCGCAGCGCCGAGCAGGATTGTTGTTGCGACCCACTGTCCCATGATACTCCAAGATATACCAAAAGATCGTATAATCATCGGGAAGATCTCAGCTGGAACCAGGTACATCGTCGCGTCGAGACAGAGGGAGCTTTGATGAAAAATTAGCATTATGCGGTGGTTTGGTGAGTAGATAGATCACTTACTAGAACACAGGAAAGAGGAAGATGAAGGCCACGCCAAAGCCAAGCCCCACCTTGTTCGTTGAACCGGTCTCTGCAAATTGCGCCGAGAGAGCAGCTTCGACAGAGAGTATGATGCATAAGGCCGTACATCCGGTAACTGCATTGTGTAAGATTAGCAGAAGGCCGTGTGTAGCACTCTAAGGAGACGCACTGATAAAGGGCCGACGACCGATATGATCAATCAGAAGTCCATTCGTTAAATTTCCGGGAACAGTGACGAAGTTGAAGCACCCCACAAGGAGTAGCGGCAGTCTTCCAGTGATTCCAAGGCCGTTATAAAATGTCGTTTGGTAGTTGTTAACGACAAGCGCACCGGTAAATTGGTTGCCAGCCTGTACTAAGAAACCAAGGTACAGTCGCTTCCGGTAGCTTGGTCGTGACCATGCCAGTTTCGCTTGTCCAAAGAACGTGGTCGCATTCTGACGACGCTCATATGCAATCTGCTCACGCATTTGTCTGAACTCTGCCATGGCATACGTGTCTTCGGGGTCTGACTTGTTTTGATGCAGGCGCTTGATCGTTACCCACGCCTCGTCTTCTCGACCTTGAGCAAGAAGCCACCTAGGGCTGTAGGGCAGGAAGAACATCCCCACGAAGAGAATGAGAGGCCAGATCATTTGAACTGCTAAAGGGAACCTCCATTGGAATTGGCCATATGAAGCAAAGCTGCAGCCATAGCTTACAAAGCCGGTGAGACTGTAGGAGAACCCTAGATGAAGTTAAATAAATCCTGAGTTTCTTGTTCCAATATGGAGGAGGACTCACCGATCAACACTCCATGAAGGCCGATCATCAGACCTCGGCTTTCTGCTGGGCTAACCTTGGCGAAAGTTAGGGAGATAACTGAATTGGTCGGCGGAAAACGGCAACAATACCTCTGATTGATATAAGGGGACTAATGTGACAAGTATGCCAATCGCAAATCCCATGATAACTCTCGCGATGACGAATTGAGGGATGTTCTGGGAGCTGGTCATGATAGCAGCACCGATTACAGCTATTGTGCATGAGATCTGGATCGTGCGCTTTCGGCCAAAATCTAGAGACAGTCAGCAACACCTGAAAGGCGAATTCAGTGGTTCTGAAAAGTATACACTCTGCAAGCCACATGTTTGCAATGCAGCCTAGTCTAGAGAATGTCAGTCGCTGTATCTGAAGAAGGATTGGCGACTTACACTCCCCCCACGCTGTATATGCAATTTATCACACCTATGATCGAGTTTGCGTATGACGAGCCGTCTACAAGATTCATATAGTCATACCATGCTGGCGTTCCAATTGTTGCAGCACTGATAGACGACGCATAACCGTATGAAAGACTACCGAATGCTACGAACAAAGCAACTGTGAAGTTATACAGATTCCTCGGTCGAGGGACTATATATTTCTTTGTTGCCTGATCGGGCTGCATGATGAATGATAGAGAAGCAGTTGTTCATAAACCAGAAAGGAGAGTCTGAGAGTACGATTGGGGACTGAAAAGCCAGGAGCAGACTGTGCCATACATAACCTCAATGCTTGTATTTTACTTATGCAACGGCAATCCTGATGCCGCCAATCCCCCGCATGGGGTAAGGGAAGTGTCGTTTCCTCGGTGAATCTCCGCAAATGATGATCTTGTCCTGTTGGTGCTGCTGCAGGACTGACCCCAGAATGAGCCTCATCGCTGGAAAAGCTTGTGGGGATTCCCTGCAGTAGCTTGACTCGAATGGTCAAGTCCAATCTCCTACACGATGCGGAGATACCCCCAGGAATAATCGCTCTCTTATGATTGTTTGCGATGCCTTTACCTTGTTGAATTTGGATTCGAGATACAGCGTATTCTATGTGCCCATTGTTCATCCTTCGATCTACCTTCGGCACCAAGATCCGGGGAAGTACTAGATTCCCTGCAGTTCGAAATTCTGGTGGTGATTCCGGCATTTTTCGGTGCGTTGCGGCAGAAACAGTGACTCGTAGAACACAAAATCTGGGGTAAGAATCAACGCAGACAAATCGCCAAGCTCGTACGATAGTTAGAACTGTTGATTGAAGGCTTTTTCTCTCTCTCAGCGTATCTTGTCCGCCGGCTAAGAATCCGGTCACACCTCTGTGCCCGGCCCGTCTTTGATGGACGTTGGTGCGATATACCGCTGATATTTCAAAAGCGAAGTGAGATTGCAATGCTGCTGGGTAGAAAAGAGAAGAGTAGAGTTTATGAGAGCCTGAAATGACAGAGCAATAGGTAGTTTAAAGTTTCCGTGCGGCTCGAAAAGCTTGACCGCTTGTCACGTGATGCCTCATCTTGTCCGATTTTCGGAAAAGTCTTTCGGCCTCCCGCTCACGGAACCTGCGGCAGCAAATGCTCCACACCTTGCAGGAGTCTATACCTGCTATCAGCACGCGACCTGTGACGGGTTGACGAACATGCGGCGACGGAAAACTTCTCACCGATGGCGAGCCGTCCCGGTGGGGGATCTCTTTCTGATTTCAATCCTCTCGAATCGTCTTTCATTTGCTTGGCTTAAGATTCTCACTGCTTGAATTACTCTGTCGCCATGGTCAACATCCTGGACCATGTTAGATGGTTCTATCGGGTATTTGGCCTGGCCTCTCTCTACAACACCGGCCGAGATGCCTGGCTTATCATCATTGCCCGAACGTGTCGTATGCTGGCATTCGGCACGAACTCACTGGTCTTGGCTCTGTTCTTCTCCGCACTTGAATTCTCGGACTGGCAAATTGGCATGTTCATGACGCTGACGTTGCTTGGAGATGTCTTACTATCACTGTTTCTCACCCTGGTTGCTGATCGAGTTGGCCGACGCCGTGTTCTTTTCTGGGGCTCCGTTCTTATGGTGTTTGCCGGTGTAGTCTTTGCCATCTTTGAGAACTTCTGGATCCTGCTTCTCGCGGCGGTGCTTGGTGTGATGAGCGCCACTGGGACAGATTTTGGTCCTTTCCGGGCGATTGAAGAATCTACCCTGTCTCATTTAACGACGCCTGCAACACGATCAGATGTCCTATCCTGGTACGTGACGACATCGACTCTGGGCTCATCTATCGGCACAGAAGTCACAGGGCGTGTGGTCCACTATCTGGAGGACCTGGACGGGTGGACTATTCAGAAAGCATACCACACCGTCTTCTGGGTGTATTCTGGGATGGGAATCGTGAACATGATCATCTGCCTCTTATTGAGTTCGAAGTGCGAAGTTCCGAAAGAGGAGGAAGAACCAGAAACGGAAGAGAACGAAATGCTCATGATGAACGGACAGCATGAAGGGGATGAAGAGGAAGATGAACAACTGCCACTGCCTGAAATGGCGAAACAACCTGAGGCACCAAAGAAGGCTGGCTTCTTCTCCAAATTCTCTCAAATATCAAAGGCTACCCGTTCAATGATGTACAAGCTCTGGTTCCTCCTCATTGTTGACTCGCTTGCCGATGGTATGGCATCATATCCATTCACGAATTACTATATGGACGTCAAGTTCAAGCCGTCGAAGTCGACGCTTGGGGATGTCATGTCGGTTGCGTACTTCCTTTCTGCGCTTTCAACGATCTTCGCGGCACCATTGGCTCATTATTTGGGTCTTATCAACACCATGGTCTTTACGCACTTGCCGTCGTCTACTGCAGTCTTACTTTTCCCTGCTCCGAGTAATTTCCCGCTCACAGTCGTTCTGCTTCTGATTCGTGCTGGCCTCAACAATATGGACCAGGCACCGAGATCAGCGTTCATTGCAGCGGTGGTCAAGCCGGAAGAGCGAACGGCTGCCATGGGTATCACAGCCATGCTTAGAACGCTGGCGTCAACAGCTGGGCCAACTCTTACGGGCCTGCTTGCCGAGAACAACAAATTCTGGATCGCTTTCGTAGTTGCAGGAGCATTGCGAATAGCTTACGATCTTGGTCTGTTCGTGATGTTTGTCAATGTGAAGCTTTACGAGCATGAAGAGGAGAAAGGCCCAATGGAAGGGTCATCGACGGCGACGGAGTCACGACGCACGAGTGATGAAGAAGAAGCACCGAAGATATGACGAGCCAGTTGAAATTGTGAGGAAAGGAGGGGTTCGAGCCATTCCGGGACGCAATATCTTCGCTATCGAGGGATCCTTATGAGTTGAACATTTTGCATTTCATCCCTCAATACTAAATTCCGCCCTCGGTAGCATCTCAGGAATGGCAGGCGCTGTTGAGAAGTTCAATTATCGATCGAGAAGGCTGTGCCGGCTTCACCACCACCATCTAAAGCTCAGTCTCTATTGCAATATCGAAATTCAACTTCGTCATATCCACCCATTTTGGGTTGGAATGAGCAAGGCTGTACTTTCGTATTCAGACCGCGCGGCTTTGCGCAAGACCCTGATGTTGGATTCTTTGCAGCTCTGATTTGGAGCGGGCGGAGAGTAAGAAAGCTTTAAAGCGATGAAACGAGCCTCTTCGAATTTTGGTATCAGCGCACTATTGAAGGTTGAAGTGCAACAAGGCTATGTTACATGCTAGGGATTACAGGCATGTTAACATAAGTTGAGGTTGAAGGCGATTTGAAGGTATTCACTGATGAGACGCGCTCCTATTCAAATACCGGAGCGGGCACAAGACTGGATTCCACCTGTCACGGTCTCTGGAAATGAGTTTAATAGCAATATCATTACAATTTAGCTTCATTGCTCGAGAGATACTCCCTCGACAAAGCAAACTTATGTAGAGGATATTCTTTGATTCCAACATGACATCTGAAGATATCACCCTGCATGTCGGACGACGCTGCAGTTTTGTCTGTCGCGCATGCAATGAAGAGTTCCTCTCCAACAAACGCAGCGTCCGTGATGCTCTTGACCGGAAGAGCAATCTCAGCAACAACCTGGCCCTGAGGCGAAAGACGAACAACCTTCGCTGCACCGTAAATTGCAACCCATAAGTGGCCTTCCTCATCCATCGCGTGGCCGTCTGGCACGCCAGTCTCTGTTTGGAAGAACGCACGCTCATTGGAGATGTTCCCGGTCGCTGCTTCAAAGTCGTACGCAAAGATTGTCTGCTTAGTGGAATCAGTGTAGTACATCGTTTTGTCATCCGGGCTCCAGCTAATCCCATTTGGAATACCCATCCCGCCTTTGATGACTTCGTGCACAGTCAGGTCAGGATCACAGCGCCACAGGCTTCCTGGTCGTATATTAGCAAAAGTATTACCATCTGAGCGACAGCTCGAACAGGCGGAAATACCTTCGAATTTAGCGAAATCAATTGGATCCGCCATTGTCCCAGTCCAAAACCTCCCTCGGCTATCGACTGCTCCGTCGTTGCTCATGAGCCCTTGGCCTCTGGTTTCGTGCTCGTGAAAATACGCAATGTACTTGCTCTTCCCGGTTTTCTTGTCCATAAGTCCGAATCCCAATTTGGCATTGACTGCCCACATCTTATCATCATGGACAAGGTCGACAGTTTTGCTTTCTCAAATCAGAATATCGTAAGCGGATTGCTCTTGGATAACTCACTGCGGATTGATCGAGAGGTTCGGAATCACCTTGTGAGATGATGGCCCTTCCTCCAGATTGACCGTGTGAAGTGCATGTTTCAATATATCAATAAAGCTGAGAGTGTTTGTCGAGGGGTCATAATGTACGCTTTCTCCAATTGCGCAGCCGCATTTCAGGTAAGGCTAATAATATCAGTCAACATCGTGGAGGTGATGAGGAGGCGCAGCAGGGAAATGGATATCGTACCTCAGTCACAGTATATCGCTTAATTTGAGACATTGTGCACGAATCTCCAGAGTTAGTGATTCTTTCCCCTAAGTAAATGCACGGCCCAAGTCTGAAAATGAATTTTTGAACTTAGCAAGAAGCGGGGCTGAGAGAACGGTTCGGTACGCCTGAGAGCGGGCGACCATCTCCGAGGTTTGATCTGCTCGACCTTCGGCACGGATTACGCAGCCATTAGGATCTAGTGTCTCCCTTGGATAGTGAGAGCGACCTGAATATGACTTCGACTTTCATGATGGGTAAGTCTGGGGCTCGTACTAGAACTGGGCATGATGGATGAATGTGAGAGCCGTCTTACTCGCCATCGCGATCGTGTATTAGTAGCAACCAGCAAGCTTTATTGCGAACCAGACGTTCAGGACAACTTTTTGTTACGATGCATCTTCTTAACGAACTGAGCAGTCATGGCCTTGCGAGGCGCCAGGAAGGATTAAAGAGATCTTGTGGCGCACCGCCCCAGAAACCGGGTTATTGACGTCATGTGGCACCCGGGCTGAATGGGATTTTCTAAACATGGAATGGAGATTCTAATAAATCCCATCGACATAACGATGGATCGCTTTTTGAACCAAATCTCCATTACCCGTACTCTTACTGCTCGAATTGTTCATGATGTGCGCAAAAACTGAAGAGGAGAAATTGTTTCTTCCTTGGGCTGACATTGAGCCTCACGTGGCACGATGGCATCGCGAAGGCATTGAGGTAGCTGCCTTGTAACTGTGCACTATAAAATGGAAATTAAAGCTGACTGGGCTCTAGTATCTGAGCAAAATATGGCCATCTCTCAGTGAGCGCAAGGCCGCAAATGATACATGGGGCGATGAGGTGGAGTCACAACTCGTACGATTCGACAAAGATTCTCATGAGGTCCATCTGGTGCTGGAGCAGAAAGAAGTCTTGTCGTGCATTGATTCAAATGCCCCAGAAGGAACATTTGATCCAGAGTTTGCGCAATACATGGTTGAGACAAGCCCGAGAGAGCCATACATCAGCACAGTCTCATCATTGCTCGAAGTCCAGGGGAATCTCGAAGCTCGTCGTGCGAAGGTTAACCGACTGCTGCCCAAAAATGAAAAGCTCATGACGTTATCGGTGTTTCCGCTGCTCGGTATCGAGTCACCAATTGATACGCGCAACAACCAGCACGTGGATAGTTACGACAATGCGATAAGTGATGGACCGTATAGCTTTGCAAAGGATAATATCGAAGCGAGAGCGAAACGAGGGACAAGTATAGAGGTCCCAGTGTACCAAGATGTGTGCACAACGCTGCCGAAAATGATGGAATTAAAGCATATTCTCTATGGTCCAGGTGCATGTGGGCTGCAAGCTACGTTTCAGTGCAAAACATTGACAGAGGCGCGCTCCCTTCACGATCAGTTCATTGTTCTGGGGCCCATCTTTCTGGCACTAACGGCGGCAACCCCAATCTACCAAGGTGTACTTGTCGACACCGATGCACGGTGGAACCAGACAGCTGCAGCTGTCGACGATCGCCCGGAGCACGAGTTTGGACGCCTCTACCCACGATGGTCGACAGCTCCAATGTACCTCAGTAAACAGCGGGACATTGGCGACAGTGGTCTCAACTCGGACTTGATCAATGTGCTTCGACAGGATACCAACTTCCTTGAAAGTCACGGGATGGATTCTGCGATGGCACAGTACTTCGCATATCTTCACTTGCACGATCCACTGTATCTAAATGCAACGAGAGGCCGTCACGAGCATGTAACGCCAGAAGATGTCCATAGAAGTATATGTGAATCAGTATGGTCACATGTGCGGTTGAAGGTACCGGAGCCCAACGCAGCCGATCAAGGCTGGAGAGTCGAGTTTCGGCCGATGGAAGTTCAGTTCACCGACTTTGACAATGCCGCATTCCTTATCTTCCTCGATCTTGTGCGGCAAGTGTTGGCATGGATGGGACCGAAGCTGGACTTTTACATGCCACTCGAGCTGGTGCGGGAGAACATGGACCGCGCACACGCACGCGACGCCGTTGTCAAACAGAAATTTTGGTTCCCGGGGCATGTAGTGCAGGACACTTCCAGCGGTGAAGGTGTGAAGCTGAACAACCATGGCCCTGACATACCAGAATGGACCGTTGACGAAATTATCAACGGGCGCACGAAAGGCGATGCTGCCTTCCCGGGATTGCTACCGTTGGTCGAGCGTTACCTGAAAGAGAAAATGGGACAAGATAGTGAGCAGCTGCATCCCTATCTGGATCTAATTCGTCGTCGAGCGAATGGCCAAGATGTAACCCCGGCACACTGGATGAGGAGTTTCGTGCACTGTCATCCGACGTACGAGAGAGACTCAAGAATCAGCCAGCGTGCATGCTACGACATGCTTCAAGAGGCAGAGAGGATGAGAATTCATGCTTCTAGCGGTTCAAACTCCTCGCCAGGAAGCATTGGGAATTGAAGATGAATGATTAAATGATACCCTCTTGCAAATCCATGGTTCGGGGACCAGCTCTCGACACCATCAAAATTCCCATAATGTAGAAGGACATAGAAGGACAGCGTCAAAGGTCCTGCGAACCAGCGTTAGAAAAGAATAAGAATAAGCAAACTAAGATTAGTCTAACGATACACGGAGAAAATGAAAGACTCTGAAATTAGCTCTCGCTGCTCAGTCTTCTCTATGCATCCTCATCGGCTGATTGGCCAGTCAATTCCCTCATCTTGGAAATGCTTTTGGGGAAGTAGTATTTGTCTATGCCGAATCCTGAGAGATGCTCCTTTGTCTCCTCCAAATCTTTCAGTGCATTGGTTTTCCAGTCCACAACAACGTCCCGCCTGCGACGAGCGTTCTCCACCTTCTCGCGGAACGCTGCTCTCCTCCACTTCACTCGCTCATTGTACTCGCTTTTGTTCGGTCGGGACTTGTGCGCTATTGCGCGCTCCAGTGCTGCAAGTTCATCTGCCGCGGCCTGCTCATCCACGAAAGCTTGTTCGGCGGCAGCGTTCTCCTCGGTCGTACTGGTGGGATCACTATTGTCTGCGCCCTTTTCAGCCTCAATACAAGCATCGATAGCCTGCAGCATTAATTCGTCCAGTTTAGAATAAGATCCTGCTGCACCGCAACCGCAAAACTTTGTCGTGTATGAAAGATCTTGTCCGCCATAAGAGTTGTCGCCTAAATACATCAGGAGATTGAATGCGTATCGTCCACCATCGGGAGGCATGTTCAGCAGTGCTTTCGCGGTACTAGCGCGGTCGACCATCGCGTCTGCAAAGCTATCGGATGTAACGGACCCGAAGTTTGGCTTGATCTTTTTCTCAAGAGATTTGTAGGCTTTTTCGATTGAGGTCACGGCACCGTTGTACAGCTTTTCGGGCGACTTTTTAGACGACGAACCACCTTTCTTCACTGTCTGAGCCGACGCTTTGCTCTTTTTCGTCTCCGCGCTGGATTTCTTCGCGCGTTTCGGCTGTGGGTTTACGTCGCGATTCTCCTTGTCTTCTGCATAATCGATATCATTGGCACGCTTGCGAAGGGTCCGCATGATGGCTTGGTAATGGATGGAATTGATGATAAAAATACTAGCAAACGCAAGGATGAAAGTGGAACAAGAAGAGGGATATCGTCGCAGAAATCGTCCTTGGGGAGCTTGCAGCTGCGCGTGAAAAAATTGGAACTGTGAGGGTGAGACAGACGCGTTTCGGTTCTGCTCACAGATGTGGCGCATCTAGCGTGACGTTTTCGCGAATCTGAGACTCCTTATTGCAAACTAGAATCTCGCACGTGTACATACCCTTCGTCCCAACTCTTGCACGAAAGACAATGATCTGGCTTTCTAATCGTATCCCGTCATTGGTATAGACATAATGCTTTTGTATTTCTTTTCTGCCCTATGTTAGACTGCCCATGCAAGATTGAATTATCGACAAGTTGGTCCGCTGTACTTGTCGAACCACCCAAGAATTCTTCTGCACTTCCAGCAAAGACGGTACGAAGGGAATGCGTTCAAACCTCATAGATGCTGGATGGTACCTTTTCCAACTTCGACGTGCTGCATCTCCGCTACGTCCACCGCTCGAAGGAAACGTGCCACGGCGTTGTACGAGGTAATTGTCATCGCTAGCAGCCCCAGTCAGCCTTTGCTTCCAGATGCTCGGTCTCATCGTAGCCCTCTGATCCCACGATCCAGGTTACTCACTTAGTTCCAAGCACTTCTTGTCATCGCCTTCAAATAAATCTTTCATCTCCGAAAAGATCTTGTCATCAACCTTTAAATCACTAACGGCATCGCAATACCGAAGTACAGTCCACTGTTCTTTGGTTAAACCCCTTCCTTCTCCGGCTTCTCCTCTGGCCGCTGTCCTCACTGTCTCAGCGCCCTCTTCGCTCACGCCTGCCTTAATCATCAAGGGGCAATGGTGTGCCCATTCATAGGCGGCACCGTTGATGGCACCGACACGGCACATGGAGAGCTCCCGATAGACAGTGGGAACCGCTGAATTGTATCGAACAGTCTAGCAAGAGTGTCAAAGTTATGGCGTGTTTCAACGCAAAGAGAAGACGGATTACCTGCATGAAGCGATACCATGGTTCCGCAAACGTTGGAGATATGAGGAGCGTTTGGTACAAAGGACCAAGAGGAACTCCCTTTGTAGCACGCTGTGCAGTGATTTCTTTCACGAGCGGTTGAACATCCGGAGGATAATCCTCGGCATTTGGTGGTGTATATTCGAGACGCATGTTAGATGATCTAGTGGTAGTCGAACTTGACAAAGAGTATCTACGTTGTAATCAATCAAACCTTCAAAGGGGATGTGTGCAGGTATAAGGAGAAGAGAAGCTGAGCGGCTGAGAATTCGAACGACAGAAGGTTCATCAAATTTGCCGAAGGGGTGCGGGGAAGTGGAGTGTTGTTTTCCAGGCTTTGGTCAGACATGATCAGAGCAGGATAACCCCTTTAAAGAAAATATGAAATCGGAGCAGAGAGCGTTTCGGAAGTGACGTCGGCATATTCACAGCGTGACAGTTGCTAAGGAAATCCAAGAGGTACATTCAGGCGGATTTTTAAATTCCGCATCGCAGTACAAGTCATCTCATCACCCTCCGTGTGTTTAATTTGGATCCCCGAGAGGCTTCTTTTCCGCAACTTGTATATTCAAACCATGGAAGATGCCTCAGCGATAGCAAGGCTTGTCCAAGCAATAGAATTGAGACCGCAAGAAGTCACCATTCTAGCCAATCGGATGTCTGGGATCGTTTTGCCGAATAGCTCGCATTGAGATCTTGGGCAAACTTGTCCACGTGCGGATGCCATGCGTGAAGCATAGACTTTTCACTTAATGTTTGCTAATGATTGCAAGCATTGCTAGGCCGAGGACATGCTGCAAGAGATGAGGCCTTTTCCTTTCCGCTATGAAGTATAGACGTCTATCAAACATACACGGCTCAACAGCTCGAGATGCGCTATTCAAGCATTTATCTCAGTAAAATACGGTTGCTTGCTTCTCAAGCTGAAGGGTTGATTTGTCCCATGGCGACAGGTGCAAACTTGGACATTTTCCGTATTGTCAGTCCGTAGCGCATGAGCACAAATGGCACAGGAAGAGCCAGTGCAGCGATCCCTCCCAGGAGACTCATCGACCCAGTTATCCCAAGCCTGTTGATCATAGGTCTCACGACCAAAGGTAACCCTGCAGCAAAAACGCTGCGAAGAAGGGTGTTTGAAGACACAGCACTGGCTGCGTACAAGCGATACGTGTCGACGAGATACTATCCTTGTCAGCTGCATGCCGTCCTTACAACTGGCGTACCTACATTGAGACATTGTTGGAAGACTGTGGTGAACCCTCCACCGATAAGGCCCGCTGCCACAACCGAAACTGGCCAAGGGACATGCGGAGGTGCGGTGCCAGCAAATACAAAGAGACCAATGACGAAGCAGGTTCCTCCTATGGACATTGGAAGTAGTCTCGCCTCGGGGACTGGTTTTCCTCCCGCAGCATCGACAGCTCGCATATATCGTGGTTGATTTCCGAGGTTGACAATCAACGCGGAACAAACCCCGGTTAGCATAGCCAAAAATGGCGTTGTGGACACAAGTGGGCCCCATCCTCGGCATTCCTCATAGACGATTGGGAATATTTGTAGTGTCATGTAAAGCACCGTGAAAACAAAGGATGCGTAAGTCGCAATACAAGTGACGATTGGTTCGGTGAGCAACATCTTCAGGGGTCTCGCAAAGTGCTTCGTGATGATTGACTTGATGTCGACTTTAACGCTTTCGTGCGGATGCCAGTACGACTCGTTGCCGGTTTCCTTTCGAAGTCTTTGCGCCTTGCGCTTTAACAACACTGGCGCGTAAATTTCAGGCATACAGGCGAAAGTCAACGCGGAATCCGCAAAAGAGAGTATCCCAATAAGATATCTTGTCTCGGTTAGCAGGCTGCCGCTCTCCAATGCCATGTAACATACCCAACCCATCTCCAACCAAGATGTTTGTTCTGAATAAGCGCACTTCCGATTGCTGCGATAGAGTGTGAGCGTCGAAGTTTAAATGGTGAAGTAGACCTTACTGGGAGCGAGTAGAGGCCCTCCGACGACGACCACACCGTAGAATGACATTGCAATACCTCTAAACTTGGGCCTGTATATATCACCAAGTGCAGCAGAAACGTTTGCTACCGGTCCAGCTCCAAAAAATCCGCTGAAGAAACGCGTCACTGCGATGCTCGCAAAATTCTTGCTCGTGGCTGTTCCGATGCTGAAAAGTCCGAGGCCGAACATTGCAGGAATGAGGCTCCATCTTCTCCCCCAGACCTCTGAAGCCGGACCCCAGACACACGGACCGAAGACAAAGCCGAGAACGTAGAGTGATACTGGAAGGACGGCAACGGTCGGTCCCACTCCTGTGTATTGCTCAATTTCCGGTTGCGCTGGTGCAGTTATGGCAGATGCTAACGAGGCAACAAAGGCCAAAACTGAAAGCTGAAATGCTAGCCATACTTTCTTGCCAGGGCCCCAAGTATATGGATCTTCAGGGTCGTTAGCGTCGAATTGTACCAAGTATGCATCGGTATTTCTGGTCTCAGTCCGAGATGCCACCTTTTCAGGTGCTGCCTTCTCAACATCTTGGACATTTGGCTGGAGAATGCCATTGTCCGAGTCAGAAGGATCCTCCGACGAAGGCTTCTCTTGCATCAACATAATATTACAGACGAGATCATGGGGGAAAAGGAAAAGTCATACTGAAGCGACGCCAGATTTAATTATGAAATGGAACATGAAAATCCGGCACTGTCGGCATGTTTCCTGGCGGAAGTCTTGCCGCGATCGGACGGCAAAACGAGCGATACTTGTCGGAAATGCTGGTTTGCCTCGATCTGATAGGCTAATCTCCACTGTATTCGCTCAATTTGGAAGCGTGCTGGACCCGACATCATTAAATCGATGAAAATGCTGATGATTTCTGGAGTTGATTGATGCGGTGATTTGAATGGCTTGTCGTCACAATAGGTAGCTTTGGATCTAATCTAATCTCGGGCAGATTGGCTCTGTATCTCCCCGTTCGGAGCTCGGCCTCGGCCCTCTCAACGCCCGCGCTGATGGCCTCCCTGCCTCTCCCGCGGCCAGACCAGACAGAGTCTGTTCCAACCCGGAGGACGTCAAATTTTCGAGCTTAGCTTGTTTTAGAGAACAATCGAAGCATACCTCTATCCAGCACCTGTGCCCTTTTAGGCTACGAGCGCGAGATACGAGGTCCATTGCATTATTCAAATTTGCTCCCTCCTTTCAGAATGGGCAGTGCCATGATTGTTTCTCGAGAGTGAGCATGCGGCGGAACAATGCGATCGAACGCAAAATTTCACCAGACCGAGGCCCGCGGTCATCGCAGCATCTACCTTTTTCGAACCATGCGGTTGCGGCTGCGGCTGCGGCTGCGGAGTATGATTCCAGGGAGGGAAAGACGTAGCCTTGAAGCTGATACCTGCGTTCCGTATTTGAGCATCCAAGCCTCTCACCGAGCCGCTGCTTTGGGCCTTCTCTCCTGCATGCGGGGCGTTCTGAATGGCCAACAACCTCGACCACACCCCCCATGCTCAACATACGGACATAGATGTTTAGAACAGTCTCATGCATCTACAAGCCTTAAAAAAGAATTCAGGCAGCCAGCAGTTTGACATGAACTGCTGCCGTTATGGATACAGTTGGTTGGTGAGCAGACTGATGACACGATTGGTTCAATCGTGTGAGGGATCCGAGAGCTCGCTTGAAGTATAATCAATTGTCTAGCATTAAGACTAGCATCTTCCCTCTACAGATTTAATGTCACAGTGGATTTCACCCGCTCTCGGCCCCTTATCATCGCACTCTGCCCTTTCTACAAAATTTAGAGTATAAAGTCCGAGAGATATGCCAGATCTGCTTGTCAGAGTTCAAGGGCGTTTCTCGACCAGTTCCTAAGTCTACGATCCGATTTCAAGCTCTGCACCTGTCAGAGACTCAGGGAACTTCTTCCTGCTGTGAACTGTTTTGGGGTCTTAAATTTCATATAATACTACCATCACGTTAACTTTCTATTGCTAGTCAGAGGGCCAGAGAGGACACATATCAATCCCCCACCGAGCCAATACAGATAACGACTACCATCATGACAGCCGCAGGAGGTGATGTCGCAGCCCAGCTGAAGGCTATTGACAAATCATCTTGTCCATCAGATGCTGAAAGGAAGCGGGCTGTAGAGGAAGCACGTGCACTTCTCCTTCGCCTCGAAACGCCAGTCGACACTGCTTTACGGCTTGTCTGGGAATACCCAACGATTGTGTCAGGCATACGGACCATGACACAACTGGACCTCTTCCGCAAATGGTCTGCTCTGAACGGCGGAGTCTCAGCATCTGCCGAAGAACTGGCCAAGTCAACATCATGCGATCCCGTACTTCTGCTACGTATCCTCCGAAACCTTGCGACGAGCAATATAATAAGCTTCGACGACAAGCCAGGCTTTTTCAAGATGACGCCATTCAGCTCAAGTCTTACTACGCCAGAGATTGAGGCCACGTTTGGCATGCTCTGCGATTTCCACATGGCCATATTCCTTGGCGTTCCCGACTTCCTGAAGCAGAAAGGATACGTGAACCCAGTAAACAAAACCGATACGGCCTTCCGCCATGTCCATGGAACTGATATCATGGATCTCATCACTCAGAAACACCCAGAATTCGCGGCGAATATGGCGCTGTCCATGAAGGCGATACTCCCATTCCGTGGGTCCTTGACTGAAGACTTTCCAGTTGACGAGATTATTGCGCAGGCTGATCCCACGGGACCACTATTTGTGGATGTCGCCGGGGCGATTGGCCACGATACAGCAGCCTTCTTCGCAAAGTACCCGCAGCCCAAAGGGAGGCTGATTGTCCAGGACATGGCAGAGGTCCTTGCAGGCGCGAAGCTGGACCCTGCAATTGAAACGATGACATTCGATTTGTTCGCTCCGCAGCCTGTTCAAGGGGCAGCAATGTATTACATGTGAGCAGTCCTTTAATTCCCTATATACTTGTTTCGCAGACTGAGGAATTTCACAGGCACAACGTCTTACACGACTGGACTGATTCAGACGTTGTAAAAATTCTCACAAACTTGAAGAGCGCTATGCGGAAGGGCTACAGCAGGCTTCTTGTACACGAGCTAGTAGTAGATTCCTACCGCCCGAACAGTTTGGCCTCCGTATCCGATGTTTCAATGATGGCAATTGCCAACTCGAAAGAACGTGAGTTGAATTGGACAACTTCGATTTCGCTACCGAGCTGACATGGTCTCTTTACGACAGGTACCGACAAAGATTGGCGGGCTGTACTTGCTGATGGTGGTTTCGAGGTTGTGCGGATCGTGACTGCTCCCGGAGGAAGCTTCTCAATCATTGAAGCGATCCCAACATGATAATTGACGGGATGTGCAAGGCTGTTTGATAATCTCAGCCGCAAGAGACTTCATGTCCTGAGGTGTGTCTGCAAATATGCACTCGTGTATGGATTTACAGCAGGACAATCCCCGGGGAATAGCAGCAGTCCTCCTCAATAAATGCACTTGGGTCATCCTTTCTTGATGATTTCTTGCTCCTTTCCAATTTCTGCTCATCGTCTTACGCCGTAGTACCTTGTTGTCGCGGTTTTACACTCGCAAGTTCTCTTCATTTCCGTGAAGACGTATCCGGTCCTTTGCAATTCGGTAGCATTATGTCAACTTGTTCTCGTTGACATTTCCATGCGTTTCGCAGACGACTTTGTCCCAAATTGCTGATCTCATTGGCTGCAGGAGTACCCATCTGAATAGCTGAATCGCAGTGCCATTGATGGCTCAGAAGATATCCATCATGTTCCAATCCTGACTTGGCTCGGAGAAATTGGGTTGGATCCCATACGCCATCCAGTCTTGCATTGATGCTGATAATATCTGATCGAGAAAATTCTGAGTCCCTGGTCCTTTCCCACCAACTTCGGGGTCCAGGTTCGGAGGAGCAAGTGTGTCCAGTTGAGCATTTACGTCCACGCTGCTTTCTGTCGTCTTCTCAGAGTTATTCTGAAGGACTGCCTCTATTTCAGCCCCATACATGATGTCGAAGTCGCGTTCACCCGAGATCTTCGTAGCGAGAGCATGTCGAGGCTGAGGTGTCAGAGTCCGGATATGTTGCGTGAGCAAGGACCCAAAGCTGATTCCCATATGCATGTCATCGGCAGTGTTCGTTCGGAAAACCTGAGCAATTTGGTCAAGAAGATCCAACATTGTGTCTTGACGAGGGGCTCCAGGGCGAAGTCCGAGCACATGTAGCGCCTGAAATTTCATTAGAGTCTCCACCAGGACAACATCAGGACAATACCTTACCTTTATAAGGTACATAGAAGCGGTAGCAACATGTGTGTGCGTGCGGACCGTCACGAACTTGAAAGAGTCCAATCGAGCCAGTTTTAGCGCCGACTCAAGCACAGATTTGCAGCCCTCGACAAGTTCTTCCAGGCATGCTTGATCTGGCAGGTTAAGCTCAAATTGCGTTGCTGAGACTGTGCTGGGCGTATCCACTTTCGCTGACGCTATGGCCTGCACGGCTAGAGAGTTGATACACACCCGCGTGTACTCATATTCGATCCTTAAGAGCTCCACCTGTACGTGAACCGGAGTATCTGATATGGCTAACAACTTCGTTAGTTGTGAAGCTAGCAGCGAAACACTTTGCACGTACTGAGCAGATGAGAGAATTTAGATTTCCACTGGTCAAGCTGTGTCTTGAAATGCTGCAGAAGTTCGCCGTACCCGCCACTGTCGAGCAGACTCTGGGTTGTCGCACTGGAGGAGAACAATATTTCAGACGAGGATCTCCGCAGTCGTGCTAGTTCAATCCAAGGCCCGAGCCTAATTCCTGGTCCTGTATGCGTTGACTGGTATTCCGGACCTATTGTTGCTTGCATAGAGGTATGAAATGGCGTTTTGGGAGTTATTGTACCCGTAATAGAAACCAGCTCATTGATATATAGGAACAGTAGCTTTCTCAAGCGATCCTTTCTCTCGTACGAGTGTGCATTATCCTCAATCACACCGGGCTCTCTTGCGCTCATTCCGGAGAACAGCCCCAGTTCGTGTGAAAGCGAGAGAGCGGAACCGTATGACATCCTGCACGCGTTTATGAGAAAGCAGATAAATTCGAGGGGCTTGTACATGAGATCACCACTTAGCTTCACTTACCATGACATCTTGTTTGACAATTTCAAACGAGATATAACATTACTGTGCCAGGGATCCGCTATATATCAATTGATTAGCATCTTTTGTATGACGGTCTGCTGGTTTTCTTACCTAAGTAATCCCCTGACACCTCTGAACCAACCCGTCCCTTCGGATCTGACGCGGACTTTGGAAAATCGAAATTGAAATGAAAGCAGCGCGGATGCCAATCGGTGACAAGTAGGAAACTTTCTATGGTTCCCAAGCTCCGGAGACTCCCGCAGTGACTCTCGCTGAGACCCCAACTTACCTGATTAAAAAGCGACTGACAATACTTCCATAGCTTGTCATGCAAATAAAACCCTCTCGTGATAGCTCCTTGGACGTTCAAAAGGTGATATCTGGAGGAGAGCATTAGAATTGTGGAGCATAAGACATGTTCTTTCGTGACGAGATCAAAATGCTTAGAGTGGTCGGCATAAGCTGAATCGAGAATGATCGAATGGGGGCGCATATTTTCGAAGAAAAGATCAACGTATGTAACGGCTTCTTGAGCCGTTAGCCATCCTTGTGCCACTGGTGGATATTGCCTCCATATGCCCAGAACTTTTGGATTGGGCCTCGAAAGCCTATAATGGGTTGTAAACCATTTTTGCTGTTCGCTTCTGACGTATGCGCTGGAGCTGCGCACTCCATCTTGAGCGTGTGAGTTGTTGGACGCCAGTGTTGTGTCGGATTCTGGTGTGTCGCCATAATTACTTTCAGGGACCGTGCAGGCATCACAAAGAAGATCCAAGGCATCATGTTGGTTGGTGATACAAGTCTTCAAGACTCGATCAACAAGTTGCTGTTGCTCAGGGGACAGGGCTGTCTCGCTCTGCTCCGCCGCTATAAATTATCCTCCTGTCAGTATTCTGGGCATCCAGTACCAGGCATATGAAAAAGACAGAAAGAGACGTAGAAAGGAATGCTTACGGTGAGGTTGATCTAAGGAGGCGTCGGTGCTTCCTGAAATGTTGGCTGCTGTTGGCTGAGAAAATTCGACCCGATTTTCGGTTGCTTCGCGTGCATTGCCTACAACATCAATCGTTAGTATTGTAAGGTGAAGTGGTAGTACGGAGCAGCTCAGGAAAGAATACAGAGCGATGAATATGAATTACACAAAGGAGTCTGCCAATAGACTGACCTGACACAAGTTCATTGATTACATTTTGATCTACATTAACGGGGCGAGGAGGAGAGCCAGTGTCCCAGTTGGCAGGCCTCCTTTTCGCGTCAAAGACACAATGCTTGCGCTCTCTCTTGCAGCGCATACATGGTCCCAGATTCCCATCATCATTGACCGAAGGTTCGCACTTGATCTTCTTTTTGCGGCAGTTTACGCAAGCCTGGTACGAACGTTTGAACTGTTGCTCGACAGGCATAGATCGACGAAAAGTAAAAAGCGGTGAGAGGTATGAGATCTGGGATCTAAACGTGATGGAGGTGAAATGTAGTGAATGCGACTTGATATGGAGTGATTTGAATTTCAGCCTCGCGAAGGTTTTCTCGGCTGAATCAATAGAAAGAAGCTTTGGTCAGGACTGTTGACAAATAGGGTTTCGAACGAACAGGGACGGGATTACATCGCGGCATCGGTAAATTGCGGGGTGCGTGGCCGCTTGCGCAGCGTTGTGGCGAAGCTTGGTAGATAGGGCTTCAGTTGGCAGAGATGCAACTCTCTTCTGTATATGTACTATCACCCTTCGTATTATTGTACAAACAAAGCCACGATGCAACGATGCATCAGAATTATTATTAGAGAGACTTTCTTCTAGTCGACGAGTTTTTTCAGGAATAGTTGAGGGGTTCGGCACAAACGCCCAGGGCGTGTTGGGCTGAAAACAACCATGACTATCAGCAATTTTTTTGTTTCAAGGAGTAGTTCAGCTGCTTTGTCACAAACCACAGAACGGTTCAAATGATATGCTGGATAGAAGCCCAAGCACGGCGGATCTTAAGCATTACCATCGCTTCTAAAATGAGAGATTGAAGGCGAGGGTGTCTTCACTCAACGCCGTCCTTATCTCGTGCATTCTACAGAAGACCATGAGCGAGTGTAAATCAAGATGTATTAATGCAACTTACCGCAGGTGTTCGGGATGTTTTGCAAAACCATCAAGGTCTTCCGCTGCAGACAAGGTCAAGAATACACCCATGTCAAAGCCTTTCGTTCTCTCCATGTCTGTTGGCGGGCCGACTTCAATTGCGAGCAGTCCTGAATTGAAGAACGCCTCTCATTAGTTCTGGGAGCTTTTTCCTAATGTGCCACAGTTCGACACACCGGGAACGTTGTCTAGCAGCTTCTTTGATTCTCTGATGAACTCGGCTTTCTGTTCTTCCGTCACGCCCTGCTTGAGACGAATCAGAACTGTCATTAATCAGTCGATCTAATGCCAGCGTTGATACCATGAATAAACCCTACCGATGCGGTATGCTCCCATTTTTGGTTTGGAAAAGTTTCATTCCAAGATTCCGCAGTAGGGGAAGGGAAGAGAAATTGCTGCGCTAATGCTAGTGGATGGCCGTCTTTATATTCCGTAAATGCGTCGTGTCTCCAACGAACGTTCTGGCTTGCGCCTTGTTTAAAGCCTCGATATTGAACTTCAACGACACTGGTCAATGTCATTAGTTAAAGCCGGAAATCCACGGCGTACGACCAAGATAGACTCGGCACGGGAATCCACGCCGTTCCACGGCGTCCGGACGAATCCCATTCTGACGAGCCAGATCATTAGCCATTGTCCGAGATGGTCGACATGCCATCTAGAGCCTTACTCAACGGATATCTACGTTTGCGGGTTCCGTCGTGCAGGTATCTGAGAAAGCAAAGACAGCGACATAGGGAGCCGCGAGACTCTATCACGGCACTCCTTGCATTGTCCTCTATTCACTCAGAATAATTCTAGACGCTCATTGGAGATTGCATGTCATGAGCAGATGGAGAATTTTTTGTACTAATACATCGAGAGGAACAGCATCGTTGATTTTCAGCTCACCCACATTGCGTCTTATGGACGCGGTGAATATCCTCCGGACTGTAATCATAGAGCCACTTCATTCCCATTGTCTGTCCTTTCATTTTCAAAACTGCCCACATAATCCATTCTTTGATGTAAAACGCGTAAGCATTGATGGACGGAGCCCTCAGTTTACCGCTGTCATCCGTCATTTGCTTTACTGCACGCAATCGAGCCTGTCTATGACGCTCCCAAGACCGGATCAGCTTCAGATGGTCGGTTGTGAACCGCACATTTCCTATCGTGTGTGCCAGTGTTTCTGCATCCTCGAGTGCCATCGCGGCGCCTTGTCCAGCCTGCGGGGAGAATGCATGTGCAGCATCTCCGATGATTATGATTCGACCGTGGTTGCTCGACCAGTGCTCGAATGGAGGTGCTTCGTAAAACCTTTTGTTGTCTGTGTTAATTGATGGTCATAGTAGTCCTGAAAATGCTAGACTTACGGATGCATGGACATTTTCTCGGGTGGGCGCTCCTCCCACAGCTGACGAATATATGGCGGCCACTCGTTACCAAACTTCTCTGTCATGATCTTTTTCTTTGCATCTCCATTTTCCTCAAGCTTCTCCCATCCCTCTTTCGTTAAATCTTGGAACGGAAAGGTGGAGAACATGTCTATCTCAGTCCCGGACGGGTTGGAAGGGAAGACGGCAATCATGCCCGAGGTCCCAAAACAAAATGTGGGCAGCTGCACTTCATTGATGGATTCATGGAGCGAGGCCTTCGGGACATGCATTGTAAGGATGCCCATCGCACCACTGTACGGCAGCTTTGCGTTGATAATGCAATCCCTCAATCGCGACCGCAAGCCATCCGCCGCGATTGCAAAGTCAGTCTTGACTTCTTCTCCGTCTTCAAATCTCAGCGTGACGTATGATTCGGTCTCATTGGCACTAGCCAGCTTCTTGTTGTAATGGATCTTGATGCCCTCAGCTGCGGCATGACTTAGCAGAACTTGCTGAACGAGGGCCCGATGGATACGTAAACTGTCATAGTTGTAGTGGAGCTCGCTCCCCATCAAAAAGCCTCCTATCGATCGACCAGTCCTGGCACTTGTAACATTCATCCGTTCAAAACTATGGCCCATTGCTCGAAGTTCATGCAAAACTCCGATATGTTGCAAGACCCTGACAGCATTTGGAGCAAGAGCAATGTTGAGGCCTCGGCTATCTCCCGGTGGTCTGAGTTCGTAGATGGTGGATGAAATGCCATGGAATTTCTTCAGGCATAAAGCTAGAGCTGGCCCCTAAATGCAATACCAAGCGAACTCCTTCAGCCTAGTTTCTCAAATATTTTCATCTGGGTCCGGAATCACTCACCGCAAGGCCTCCTCCGACAATTGCTATAGAAGATGGCCTCTTGATTGGCTTCACTTCGGTTTGTGGAATAGTCATATTGTAAGACAGAACCGTTCAAAGATGGAAATAACTGAAGTAGGCAAAATGTGAAGTAGTATGGCAACTGCTGGTAGGTAGCCTATCATGGACATGCGTCATAAACCTCGACTGAAGGAGAAACGAACGACAGACACGCTCTTATTGTGTACTCAGTGCCATCATCAACCATTCGCATCTTGGATTCGGCCGAGCGCCTTGCAAGTTGTGAACAGAGCATCGGATCAGTTTCACCATGCAAGACGCTTTCACCCGCGCACGTCCAAAGAGATCGGTCCATCTGGATGAGCGGCCATAGTTCCTTCTCCAACTGCACAACCCATTCGTCTTGTCGGCTCCGAAGCGGAAATACATATGCCTCAGATGACATTGAAACTGAGTAGAGGTGGTAACCAGTTGAGGCGTTACGGACGCGTTATGGAGCGACGCGTTGACACGACCAATCAGAATGCAGAATTTTCGGCAACTCTTGGCAGATCTTGGCACCCCCTTTCGCTTCTTCGCGGCTGTTCACGGAGTCGAGCGCGACTCCTCCAGCAACCACACGCATTCACGGAGAAGCCTCCCTTTCCTTCGTACTATGTGGTGACGGGATGTTATTCTGTTGTGGCGTCCATGAAAGACTCTTATAGCGCCAATTAATGGTTTGTATGAAGAATTTGGTTCTCTTTTGTTCATTTTATGTCTGTCACTTGGCCAATTCAATTCTGACTGTCCAGTACTATCGTACATAACGAAGATGTCCCGATCAAAGCCTCAGGGTCTCGCAGAGCTGCATGAATTTGCACCTGCTACCGCACCTGAACGTAATCATTCTGGAGACATTGAGAAGACTGATAAAACTTTGACTATGGGGGGCAAAAGTGGCCTGGCCCTCGTTCCGAAGCCCTCTGCGGATCCTAATGACCCTCTGGCAAGTCTCCATCGAACACAAACGAGACCAAGAATCATTTAGTAACGGCCTTTATTACAGAATTGGTCCAAATGGGAGAAATATTCCACTTTCCTTCCAATCTGCTTCTTTAGCTTTCTAGCAACTGCCAACGCAAGCAACTTCGCCCCTGCCGTGGTACTCCTGTCCAAATACTTCCACAAAAGCAACTCGACTACTACATATCTCATTTGTTTCAACACTTTGATGCTCGGAGTTGGTAATCTTTGTTGGGTTCCTCTGATGCGTAAGGTTGGCAAGAGACCGGTGTATTTGGTAGCTCTGCTGCTTTTCGTTGCCTTTAATGCTTGGTCATATGTGGCTACAAGCTTCGAAAGCCTGCTTGGAGCACGAATCATGTCCGCATTTGCTGCTGCTGCTGCTGATGCTCCTGTACCATCTGTGGCTGCTGATTTATTCTTCGTACATGAACGCGGCTTTGTCTTGATGTTTTTCCAGATCGCTTTGAGCTTCGGCTTTTTCATTGGACCACTGATCAATAGTTACGTGATCGAAGACGCGGGATCCTGGCAATGGGCTTGCGGCTGGCTCGCCATTGCAGCGGGAGTCGACTTCTTGGTTGCGCTCCTCTTTGTCCGCGAGACCTCTTACAGCAGGGATACCAACGCAAATCCACTGGTGACCAGAGAGAAGCGGGGTTTCTTAGCATCAATGGCTGTAAACGTTGGTTTCAACCCGAAGGCATCCTTTTTCAAATCCATGTTGGATATATTCATAATCGCAACATGCCCTCCAGTATTTTGGGGTGGAATTTTAGTCGGAATATTCGTCGGCTGGTATGCTTCCACCCGCTCCTGTCCAGAATTTGAAAGCTCACATATTCGCAGGAACATCGTCATCCAGCTACAGAGCTCTGTCATATTCCTCGCGCCTCCTTATCTATGGAAGATACACGATCTGGGTCTGCTTGCTCTTGCTGGGTTAATTGGTACTGCACTAGCCATCTTCACTGGTGGATACTTTATCGACATAGTCGCCAATCGTATGACCCGACGAAACAATGGCCGAAGGAAGCCAGAGTATCGTCTTCCCGCCATCATATTGCCCGCAATAATCGGCCCAATGGGTGTTCTGACCTTCGGACTTTGCATCGCTGACAGAAAACCGTGGATCGGAGCTGCATTTGGATACGGAATGCAAGGGTTCGGGTTGACTGCCGTGAGTAATATTATGGCAACGTATGCTATCGACTGCTATCACTCCGTAAGCCGCTTTACTTCTTTCCATTTATTCTTAGGATAGACTCACCGCTGATCCTTGTCAGTTTGCCGGGGAATGCTTAGTGTTTTTCTTCATTGTGCGTTCGATCATAGCCTGTATTCTCACACTCTTCACCTTTAACTGGGCTGCCGCAACTGGAATTGGTAATGTGAGTAATGCTTCATTCCATCTCGTGGCCCTTGAAAGATCGATCTCCCATCAATTCAAGAAGACTAATATTTCCGTGACTAGATGTTCGGCCAAATGGTTGCGATTCAATATTTGTTTCTTCTCTTCGTGCCCATTTTCTATTTCAAGGGCCAACAGATTAGGCGCTTCACGATTTTACCGATTCTTGAGATTTAGCAGCGCAGCCCAACTGATCTGACCCATTGCTTGGGCCCACAATATGGCAAGGCTTTGAAGCGGCCTCTCTGATCTCTTATGGTGACGATGCGCGTGGAGAGGGGATCCTTCTTCGCTGCGGAGACGGAGACAATGCTCGCCATCATCGTCCTCTGTCTGGGTCGAAGGGATTTTATCTCATGAGTGATCTTCAAGCTTCTCGTATACATCGGCCATTACGGGCGAGTCCAATTTGGATCCTGAGATTGCTCCAATATCACCTTCCCTTCGTTTCTTTCGTGTCACCGGCCTGGTCTATCGGCAGTAAATCCTTGCCGCTGACAGACGTCGCATTTTTCTTCGGGGCTTTCTCAGCGTCATGAGTCTCTGGTGGTCGAGTTTTCTCAGGGGGGAGGTTCTTGAGACAAGGCGCGTTGAAAAGTTCGCCACGCCAAGCTCCTCTTGCCGTACCAGCTGCGACTACAACCCAAAGCAGGATGACCGCAGTGGCAAAGATCTGAATATACATCAGTTCAATAATTTGGGATCTTCTGTCTTCCACTTACCGTTCCGAGCACTCTGAAAAAGAGGGAAGGCATGACCTCGCCAATGAGAATGGTGCTGACAGAGTAAACTCCAAGAGGAAATGTGAAGCCCCACCACCCCATATTGAATGGAAATGGACGAGATTTGTGAATTGCAATGAGAGCAAATGAGAACCATAAGAGGCCCCAGCTCCACATAACTAGAGCGATGAAGAATCCGAGAATGTATGCCATCCTCCCAGCGAGTGGATCGATAGTCGATGTCTTTGGGAAGACCTCTGCGGCCATTTTGCCGAGATACAGAATCCTTGAATATGTTAGACTTCTGCGGTAGAACGCCTACGTTTCTTGGACAGTACAGTGGACGTACGTGTAACCACCGAAGCCTAACGGCCCAAGCGGCAAGAATGCGCTGACCACGACCTCTCGAGGTGGCATCTTGTGTAATGCTAGACGCTGATAATACATCACAAGTACTGACATTGCCATTGGAGTCGCCATTCCCCACATAACATATGACACGATTATCGTTCCGAGTTGATAGTGAACATTCGGAAGTATCTCTGATACTTCGGATCCAGTGCCGGCTGCAACAATTGTTGCTGCGATGGGCAGTAATTGGGTCGCCAGAATGCTGTCGAGGGCACGTGGATGGCTACCTGAAGTTCTGCCATCTGGTCAGAGTGCATGCCGTGAATTTGACTGCTGTGAAAGGGACATACAATAGCATGGTAAGGCTAACTGTGACCGTCACAGCCACAATCGAGTCGAGCATCCACAATGCCCATGCGAACCAAATGGCCCATTCTCCCCAAGCCGGTACACAGACAAAAATCCACATCTCGACAATTGTAGCAAACCCCATCGGAATTGTTCCGAGGAACAGCGAGTTGTTCGAATCTTGGATCATGACCGTCCAAATCTCTGGGTACAAGGTATATCTCAGCACCGATGCCGTAAATGCTGCCATAAAAAGACAAACATTCAACACGAAGAAGATGAGGCTGAGGTAGTAGAGCCATCGTGCCTTCCAAGGAATTGCAATGAGGAGTGTAGAGATAATGCCGGTGCCCATCGTCACGCTGAACCATGACGGGCTGAAGTTGCGGACGATGCGGCGCCATCCGACATCATACCTAGATAGCGGAGCATTCTTGGTCTTCGAAGGGATCTCTTCTTCTTCACCAGATGGGTTTGTTGCCGTCCTCCGCAGCGAACGGAGGCGTGTTGGAGCAGCTTCAGCGGGATTGTCCATCGTGTGCTTCTCCTCCGGTTAAACTTTAGCCCAGCGGCAAAATCTAGGTTGTTCTCATACCGTTACATATAGATGTTGAGAAAGACGAAAATCGAAAAGAAGCCTCATGTGGAATTTTCCATTTTGAGATGCGTCATCGGGTGGAGCCGCGAGCCCTTCTTTCGGGCCTACCGCATTCTCCGCACGACTCAAACATTTCACTGTCAAAATGGCCTCTTCCTTCTGATTACTGTTAGTCTTTGTTTATTACTATCGGAAAATTAAGGTTCAAGGCAAGGTCGAAGGTATTCAGACCTTTTCACGCCGCGACATAACCACATGCGGAAGAGGAAGACTGAGATCAGAGTCAGAGACGTATCTTCTCGAATAAGCACCACCTAGAAAATAAAATATACAGGTTCCGCAATATTGAGCAATATCATGGATTTTATCGTCATGCAGTTTGCTGAGGAATCAGGATACATGCTCGCATCTCACCATGGGCCTTCTTTATTGGCGAAAATATATCACAATCCATGCGCTTCCAATTCACCCAAAGGCCATTTCCAAGAGAATGAGGGCAAAGTTATCCTTGAACTAGCGTAGCTGCAAAATATATGTAGCATATTTGCTCAAGTGTCAGGAATGAGCGATCGACCATGCGGCATGTCAAACTTATGTATGGATTAAATTGAAATGGATCATTCGCAAGTCTTGCTCAATCACCATCCGTCAACTTCCTTGAAAATGACCGGCAGCCCATGCTTGGGTCTTACGGTTACCCATCCAATGATATCCTTCTGTGTGTTCGGGTCCGCGAATTGTACTTCGAATCTACCGATCCAAGCAGCCAGCAAGCACATAAACTCTGACTTCGCAAAGTCCTTGCCGATGCAGCTTCTTGGTCCGTGAAGGAACGTTAGGAATGCATAATTGCTGTTTGATCCGCCCGAATTGGCTTTGCCTTCTCCGAGCCAACGCTCTGGCTTGAATTCAAGAGCATCTTCCCCCCATAATTCAAAGCTGGTGTTAATTGCCCATGGTGGGATTGTGATATTGGTGCCTTTCGGGATGTGTTGGCCTACGAGTTCAGTGTCACGCACAGCATCGCGACGAGTCATTGGAACGGAGGGTATGAGGCGCAAAACTTCGTTACAAACAGCATTAAGGTATGACACATGGTCGACTTGAATAGCTGTCACGCTAGACTCAGCATCTCGAATAGATGGTAGTTGGGCGCGGACCTCCGCACGTAGACGCGCCTGGATATCAGGATGTTTGCAAAGCAGGTAAGTTGCCCAAGTCATCGCAGAAGCGGTCGTCTCGTGTCCGGCAGCCAAAAATGTCATTAGCTGGTTAGCCAGGTCCTCATCAGAGAACTGCCCCGAGTCCATGGCGACTGACAGGATATCAACTTCGCCATGTTGACCTTTCTCAACCAAGAGATGTTTTCGGCGGATCATCTCGAAGCCAATGGACTTCACTGTTTCCGCAGATTGGCGGAGCAGTTTCATGAGCGGAAGGGGCAAACTGAACAAGATTTGGAAAGGAGCATTCACTCCAATATTGCCCCAAAAGAAGTATGGAGGCTCCCCCGCGAATAGTCTCTTGTATGTTTTGTTGATTTCCGTGTTCGGATCGGCAAGAGAGTCGAAATCGTGTCCCATACCTGCCAGCCCGATAATGTCCAGTGTTGCACGACTGGCCCATTCGTAGGCACTTTGCGTTCGATTTGATTGTGATGCGGCCACAATCATGTCTGTTGACTGCCTACCCTTCGCCCAAAAGACTGGGTAGAGATCTTTGACATGCCGAAATGAGAACGCTGGCATCAGGCCTTTCCGCTGGCGTTTATGTTCATCGCCCTCTGCGACCAAGACGCCGTTGCCGAGGATCTTCCGGAATATAAAAGCTGGCTGTGCTGGTTTGATGAAATCATAGTTCTTAGTTACGAGGATTTCTTTCAAGGCCTCCGGGCTTGTGAGCAGAAGCCGCTCCTGATTCAGAAATACGCGGTAGCGGATGATACCAGCGTTTGGTACAGAATTGATCCATGTTCGGAAAGGCTCGCCATTGTTTTGCTTTCGTATAAAGTCCGCATGCGCCCAGGGAAAGGAACCACCCTGAATCAAATGTCACCATCAGCCTTGTCCAGTAAGATGTCGGGTAGCGGTACCAACCTGTGGCTCAGGTAAATGTCTGAAAGGACTAAAGACAAAAGGGTATACGAAGACACGAAAGATGAAATTCACAGCAATCAGAGAGGCACAGAATCCAGTGGCAAGAATAGTATAATTGGGATAAAAGTGATGGGTACCATATACGATAGCCGGTGAGAAGAGGAATAAAGCAGTTGGACTGTCCATGTTGCGGGCTGCAGACTAGAAACTAGATCCACCCGTATAACTGTGAAACACAAAACCGTAGCGAGTATAAGAACCATTTAGCAGCCTAAAGTATCAGAAAAGAAAGTAAGGTGGAGTGTTCACAAGCTTTGCACAAACGAGGTGATGCCGCGGCACACATGTCGCACGAGAACCTATCCTGCTCACTTATATCCCTGTATACATTCGGCTCGTTCTTGATCAAGGCAAGACATACATATCTCCTCGCTTGATACGTGCGTTAAGAGTACGAAATGAAGAGGCCGGAGGTTTGAACATACCGTCGGAAAGTTGGCTCTCCGCGAGCATACTTCTAGTGGTCGATGAGACTTGAGCGAGTGAGTCTACCATACTTCAGGAGCGAGCATGGTCAGTGCTGGCCGGATCCATTTGCTATTTGCACGCCAACTCTGCGAGCTCTCTTCCGTATCAAATACATAGTTACGATGGATGTTGAAGGGAAGTGAGATGGCTCGGGTCTTGTTGATATGCCACTGTGGCTTGAGATAATCACCAGCCACACGTAACGGCAATTTGCGGCAAGTGCGATCCATGGATGTGGGGAAAGGACCAGCAAAACCTCGGCGCTGCATCTTCCATGCAACGTCCTTCGATGTTGCTGCGCACCGTCAGCGGAGATGTAGTCCATTAACGATCAGGACTACGAGTCCTTCATCTTAATAAATATTGAAATCAGCTTTCACGTTCCAATCATGTCTAGACCACAAGGCGCCGGATCAGCGGCCAACATTTCCCCTGTGAGACTTCGCCAAATTGCTCTGGTTGCGAAGGATTTGGACAAAGCTGAAAAATTATTGGTATGTACGATGAAGACTATTATCGTGGTACGCTATTGATATGACCTCTCTAGACTTCCGTCATTGGCACCGAGGTCGTCTTCAGAGACCCAGTGGTCGAGCAATGGGGCCTCAAGAATATTCTCGGTACAGTTCGCAAGATCAGTGTACTCTTGGCGCATTCGCTCACCAGATATCCAGTTCCGATAGGTGGCGATATCATTGAAGTTGTGGCACCATTTAAAGATGGCACTACTGCTGGCCGCCTCATCTCCAAGCGCGGCGACGGCGGGTACATGATCATCATGCAGAATGGAGATGCGGAGAAGTCCAAGAACTACATTGTTTCGAAAGGCCTCGGCAAGGTGATCCATGAACACAAGGCGGAGGGCTCGTTCTCTGTGCAGTATCACCCAAAGGGGATCAAGGGTGAGTAACAGCTATTTTATCACCAAATGAAGTGGGCCGCTATGTCTGACGTTGTTTCCTTAATGCAGGTGGCATGATGCCAGAGCTCTCCTCGCACGCTATCACACCCTCGAATAAGACACCTCTGCAAGCGCGCTTCTCACCGTGGCACGCGTGTGGGCCCGACTACGAGTCGTACTCAGCTGCCATGGAGCGTCACGGTGACCTTTCCCTCATCGGTGCAATCCTCAGGCTAGCACCCGGCGACAATGACCCAGAAAGCGGCAGTAAGCAGTGGGAAGAGCTCTTTGGAGTTGCGAGGAGTAGAGACTTACTGGCGTTTACGAATGCACGAATGGGGTTCGTTCCGGGGAGGCAAGGGGAGCCAGAAGGTTTGGTATCGATAACAATTGGAGTGAAGGGACAGAAGAAGTTAGATGAGATCTATCAGAGAGCGAGAGAACAGGGTCTGTCTGGCGAATATGGCGGGATTGATATGATTGGCGTGAGATGGTATTTTGTTCATATGGGCGAGCCGGCGACGGGAAGTAAGCTGTGAACACCTCCAGCGGGACATGAGAATGAGTGGAAGTGTTACAAAAAGTGTGAGTAGTGTTTGTATAACACTCAGCTGTTCCTGTCGTACCGCAGAGTGCATCAGCCGCGATCACGTATCAAGACACAAATACCTAATGCCTCTTTGATCTCGCTTATTCTCCTTCCCAGGGCCCTTAACCATAACACAAGCACTCTTTGTCTCTTCTCTAAAGAATTAACTGTTACCTTGCAAGGTGTAGGCAAGAGGGTCTCACGGTAATAGCAAATGTTGCACCGGAAGCGAAAGAGAATAGGAGTTGAGTTCTGACTGTGAGGACATTCCGCCGACGTTGGGTAGTAGATGCGAGACGACGCTAGCAACGAGGTGTAGATGACTTGCCTCATCGGATAAAGCGAATGATAGAGGCAGAGCAGCATTTCTGATATGCGAATGGAAGTGTGATCGTACCAGCAAAGCCAACTACCACCACAACACAGCTGAATTGCAGGTAATTTCCAAGTCGTAAGGCCGGCACTCACGGTTCACACACAATTGAAACCATCAGCCGCCGCCGGTTCGAACTCGTAAAAACCTTCCTTCGCCGCATTGTTAGGATATCCTAAGTTTTGAATATCTTTGTACTCGATGTTCTGTTGGGAACATAGCAATGTCGCATCACCTTCAATCATTCCAGCCATCAGTGAATCCTCGAGCACTGCCATGAGCTCGAAGACAACGCTACAAGCAGACAGATATTTGGCAAACTCCATACCACACTCCAGACATTTTTACGCGCTGGACAAATTCTTCAGTTCATAAACCAGAAATTGACACTCCAGACGCAATCGAATGCATCAGTCATCTGTCACTAATAGTACAAAATCATTCTTCCCTATGTGGGTTTCGAGTGTCTCTTTACTCGCATTCCTCTAGGGCATTGCCGGATTAGGTGGTGGAGGAATTGACGAAGGCGACAGTGAGGGAATAATCCAAGTTGTTGGATCACTATCGAGATACGTCGGAGAGCCCTTCTGGCTTTTGCCGCTCCTTTTCAGCTGTAGCTCCCAGCAGGTTCTGAACCTTCTTCTTCAGCTCTTGTCCATGCTCATCTGCGAGGCCTAGTCTTTTAAATTCTTGTTCTACACCATATTGCATCTCTTTAGCTTCTCGATCCATCCGTTTCGCAAGATCCAGCCCTTCATACTCCCACATGTTCGCTTTCATGCCAACGCCATGGTATCCTCTCTTCTCAAGGTATGCCAACCAAAGCTGTACCGTTTCCGGATTGCCATCCTGAATTTGAATTAAGCGCCGACACGTCCTTCGCTCGAAGTTCTCCTGGCTTTTCTTGTGCGCAAAATTACTCCTCGGTACTGTCCATCTTTCAATTATGCGTGGGAGAGGAACCGGGCCCTTGGCGGGAAGATTAAGGAAGTAGGCAGCTCGCATTGCAAAGTCGGCGAAGAAATCGAGATTGCGGACGCTATATGAGCGGAGCTGGAGGTTACAGACAGGTAGTCCGTATTTAGGAGTGCGGCGAAGTGGACGAAGATACATGGCTTGGACGGCACGGGGTACTGGGAGGGTTTCGATAGTGCGCGCGACATCGGGAGGAAGTGGTCTGTTGAGAGGTCAACAAATTCTGTAATGTTAAACAGAGCCTCTGTACGCGTACTGGGAAGAGCTCGGTGCTATGCCGAAGGCATTGGTTTGATTTTCATCTTTGACATTGGCCAGTCCTGCTCGCCGGGCTTGGGCCAGGAGAGGCGTGGATTGTGATAACTGCTAGATCAGCGATATTCTGAAGCTCCTTCATGGGAACATTGACTCACTTTAATTCGCTTCAGCAGGCTGAAAGGCGACCTTGAGTACGACGGAGCAGCCATTGTGATGTGTACACATTTCTTGCTTGGTGAAAGTTGATATCGCGCTAAAGCGCAGCAAAGTCGTTCAACCAATCGGAGAGATCTATTTTTGCGGGCCCCTTCAACAACCACAACTTTTCGGGTACGTACATTTCTCCATCTGCTGCCTACATACCTTAACTCTGCATGTAGCTGATCAAGCTTCTCACCTGCATCAAACGATGGATCACCTTGCGATCATGAGCGGAAATCCACCATTACTTAGCCCAGACTCCGCCGGACTCGGTCCCGATACGTCACCATATGTTAGCACCACGTAGTCAAGTTTCCCGACCCGCAGCCGCCTGTCTCGCTGGTGTGATGAAGCTGCGTAGTGTGAAACTAAGTCAATGATCAGTTCATTTTTGTGGAGTCTGTTTCCTTCAGAATTTCGTGACTCTCTACGACGTCCGTCTCAAGCCGGCGGTTCCGCGCAAAGAATCACAAGACAATTGTTTACGATCTCATTCCTCCGTGGCATCCTACACGTCGGATGCGGTCAAGTCGCGGTGAAGAAAGCCAAGCGTGCTGAAGCCTAATCAAAGGACATTCTTAGCCCTCGTTGGGCTTTATACGGCGGATGAGATTCTGGAGGCAGCCTAATATGATTATTCCGCTTTGAGCTGGCGTATCAGACCCTCACAGGCAATATTCACATGATTTCTTAATCTGTGTAATGGTCTAAATGAAGGAGCTGATAATCATCAATAAGAAAGTCGCCGTGGACATGGCGGCAGCTGCCGGCAAATAGGCGGTGGTCGAACGGACATGGCGGCCGTACGAAAGCACGCGACTGGTGACAGAAGCATCATGCAGCTCAAAAGAACACGTCAATCTGGGTAACTGCTGCGGCCACTTCGTGAGCGCAGCCTTGCAATATCGATAATACACGCTGACTTCGCTTCAGCGCTTCGTCAGCACCCGTACCGGTGCTCCCGGGGGCCCTGGGGCTGGAGCCCCCAACAGCCGGATAAAAGAAAAGGACATCGATCTCCAAAATATTTTGGTTAGCATTACGATCGATTTGGATAAGAAGACCGATATCAAAATCTTCGAAGAATACTTCAAGAAACGATCGCCGTCCTGCGTCAAGGTTGTCCGATTGAAGCAGATCCAATCAACTGGACCTACGGATCTTGAGACCAGCACCCCTAAGTCTGCATCAAGCCTTGTTTACACTGGAACAAGCGTAAACACTTTGACAACAAAGACCTGTTTTCGCGACAAAAGCACGTCCTTTTCATTGTGGACAATTCCTCGAGCGTTTAGCGCCTAAATCTACTCCTTTCTCCGTGGACCTCTGCAACAAGAATCCAAAGTTGTCGTTTGAAATCGCGATGGTGTTCGACGACGACGAAAGACTTTCCATCAGCGGCAGCGACACCTCATCAAACTCCACGCTAGCACGCAAACGACTGGCGTCGTCCCCAGACATTTATTCGGACGGATATGACAATGCTTGCCGGCAAGTCTTTGTCAAAGGCCTGCAAGGCCGGACCCTCGTATTCCATTTCGAAGTCCCTCCCCGGTCGTGGGAGTTCGTCGATCGGGTGGCCGACGAAGTTGGTTTACCAGCCGACAGGCTGAGCCTTTTCTTTAGAGGTCGCCGTTTAAATTCAACGAACATGGGTCTACCCAACAACGCAACCATACACGCGACAATCAATGCGTACAGTCCATCATCAGATGACGAGGACGATGACGAGACTGGATGGTATTCTTTCTACGAAGAAAATCCCTCTTTGCGGTGGTACGACGCAGATGAGCTGTCAAGCTTGAGACAAGCTCGCTATGCATCACATCTCAAGTCAATGTGGACAAAGAGAAGACCGAAGCATTAAGAGGTGTGATTTGCTATCCATCTTTTCTCCATTGTCGTTATTATCGCTTTTGTGAGTGTACTTATATGACGATTCATGAACCATGGGCGAATTAAGGTTTGGAGTCCGACGCGACTTAGATATTATCGTAAACGTCCGCATTGTTTTTCTCAGCGCGAACCGAATAGCGTCATGAGCTCTAAAATGTCCAAGATTTGCCCCATTCTTTTGGATTGTAATTCCACCTTTCCCTACTCGCCAGATTCTCTCGATTTAGCGTGAGCGCACCTGAAGGACCCAACGGAGATGTTCCCTATCGCGATAGACCAGTAACGCTAGGACGGTTAGGTTAAGGCGACCATCTCTGACATAGTTCTTGTGAAGGCCATTAGTTTACTCACAAACCAACTTGTTTATGAAGGGATATGGCAGAAAACTAATACAGTGCAATTCTACTCCTCCTATCCTGCTCCTGAGAAAAGGACGAACGTAGCTTCGATCAGATTATATAGCTACTCTAACCCCAATTAGTACTAGCGGCCATATTCCTTCATAATTTAGCACAGGGTCTGCGGACATGAGATGCTTCTCCGCAACCACACCCTAATTTGCCCGTACTTCCAACCTGTCTGAATCTCTTACACAAGAGAGATAATGCGATCTCACAATGAATGAAGCCGCAAAGGGTGATCAAAAGCGCGTCGACAAGCGGAGCAGAGCGTCAGCAGCATGCGAAAACTGCAGGTCACGGAGAACGAAGGTATCCTATCATCCCGTCAGATGAAATCATCTACTTAAACTTCCTTCGCCAGTGCATTGTACCAGAGAATGCGACGTCATGCAACTATTGTCGTGAAAACAACCTGACCTGCGCTTTCAGGCATGACGATGAGCGGAAGAGGTATGATATCGCCTCTTGACTCTCTGTAAAGCTGTAACTCAAACGCCTAAGGCCAATTTCAAGAGCATATGTGAGCTCGTTAATCGATCGAATTGATCTTTTGGAAAGGACCCTCCGGGACTTCGGACACGATGTGCCACCAGCTTTTACGTATCCCCCGAGGCATTCCGATCACGATGCGGTGGGGAAACCCTTTCAACGAGACGATAGGGATTTTCCACGCAGAATTGCGAATACTGAAGATATGGGCTCAAAGAAACAGGAAGCGGTGACTGAATCTCTACCAAGCCATGAAACTGAGGATTTTGACGAAATAACACCGGCAATATACCTGGGCGACGCAGGCTCTCCCAGTAACGTACTTCAGCAGTTCCCTCCAGATGTCAGATCTTATGTCAGAAAATCATTTGACACATACTACAACGTCTTGGGACACCTCGATATCGATCGTCTACTGGAAATGCCAGCGGAGAATCCAAACGAGCGCTCCGAACTTCTCGCTTTATGTATATTCGCCATGGGCTTCAAATTTGCAGATCATGACCATCCGGTCCTCCAATATGATGCCATTCTGCAAGAGAAGAAGACAGCATTACATGAAGAAGCGAAGGCAATGTTTGAGCGCAATTGTGGCATCTACAAGAACTTGACGATGGTTCGGGCAGCAATCATGATCTCGGATCTGGAAGTTGCCGCTGGAAAATTAGATTCAGGTTGGAGATACTCGAGTAGGCCTCTCTACCGAGTTGTTCTGAGACCCAGATATTAGCTAACGCTGCTGTGCAGAACGAGCTATTGAGATGCTATCTGACGTTCTTCAGAGCTCGCCTATTCTCGAGAATGGTGATTCACTCGCTCGCGTGGGTATAGTCAGGGACCTTGTGTCATCTTTATTCGTACGAGAAAGGTGCGGTATCTTTGCCATTAGCTGGACGCTACTAACGCAGCCTAGTTTCTGGATGGTCTTTCGTAATCGTCCTATTGGATTCGATTCCGCACGAATTATAGACGTCCATCTTGCCGAACAACTTGCACTTCTTGGAAAGAGTAATCGGCCGCTTAACGATCAGCAAGGCAAAGGCAATTTTATCGAACGGTGGCAAGAACTCCTGTCTCTCGCAACGGAGATCATGCACAGCCTATACTCAGGCAAAAGCGAAACTCCATCATTCCATCTCATTACCAAACTTGATCGCAGGCTGCACACGTGGTATACCGGTCTACCAGACGCTTTCCGGCTGTTCACCAACGAAACGAAAACACATGCCCCAAAGTACTTCTTCATGCAGTAAGGCAAGAGGCCACATCTTTGCATTCAAGTGTGTTAACCCCGCTACAGTAAACAGTATCATGCAGCTTTAATACTACTCCACTGGCAATCTGCATCATACAACTTCGGAAACCTGGATGGTACCGGTCAGTTCGCCAACAACGCCGCGCACTGTCAGCTCTCTAGAAAGACATGTACGAAGAATGCTGTACGAGTGATGAAAATCTTGAAAAGTCAGCAAGAGCACACAGGCTCAAGGGTGCCTCACTTCACAACGCTTCAGTATGCCGCAGTCTCTGCAATCGCTCTTGTTGCCGGCGTAGAGTTTGCGTTCGATACGAGAGAGCAATCCTCGCTGTTGGAGGACCTACGCTGCGTAACAGATGTCTTAGCGGAGATATCTCAAACATACGAACCTGCGAAGAACATGTCCAACACGCTCGCAGCAATGATTGCGGAATCTGATGTGAACCTGAAAAGGCTCATCGCATCCGACAGCTGCTTTCAAACCAACCTTTTACTTTCGTCACCTCCGAAACCTGGAGATTCCTCGATATTGGATGACCCTTTAAATAACCCGATAGGCCACCAGATTGGGGATGATTTTCTCACTGCCCTTGATCAAATGGGAACTGATACGACGCTTGGTCCATATTCATCATACATACAGGCTACGGAATAAGAAGCACCCCAGCTCTGATCTATCTCCTCTCACGGAATAGTGACATCTGTGCTGCTACAACTTCGACATTGGGTCAACCTCGATGATTGGCATCCGTGTCTCTTGCGTTGTCGGCCCAATCTTTTCAGGGATAAAGCACCCAAAGGCAGTTGTCGTGTGAGGTCTCCATAAGCTGCCGCTCACCGCCGACTGTTCTGCACCCAACCGAGGACAAATCCTCCACCAAGGTGCGTACCGCCCATACTCTCCGTAGGAGTAAAACCTCCCGCAGTGTCTCCAACTGCAAAAAGACCCTCTATTGGCCTGCCAAGCGCATTCACGACTTGCATGGATCGTGTTGTAGCGAAACCACCACATGTTAAGCCTACTCCGGTAACCATCCGGGCGGCGTAAATTGGGGCTTTGTCGATGCGTTTACGCTCCTCTGAGAATGCAACACGGCCTGTTTGAGGATCCTTCGTCTCACTGGATGCCAAAAAATCATTCCATGACCGGACGGAGTTTGCCAGCGCTTTTGCCGGAACATCGATAATACCAGCAAGCTCCTTGAGGGTGTTAGCCTAGATAGGGGTTTCGTTCAACAGCTCATGGATGTATATTCCCTTCGTTCGATACGTCTCCGCATCGAATATGTAATGAGCTCTTGCTTCTGGCTGTGCCCTCAAGGCTACAACTCGATCATAGTATGGTCCAGCTTCGTTGTGGAACCGGACGCCCTGAGCATTGACAGCAATCGCTTCTTGAACCATCGCTGATGCAACAATAACCACTGGTGGAATCACACACATGTTGATGAGGTCTCCACCTGCTGTCTGGCCCATCAACTGCCCATCTCCTCGGCAGGTGTCGAGGCAAATAGCGGGCGAGGAAGACTCAGTTCGGAGCTGGTATCGGGATCTTAGCGCCGGATTGGCTTGATAACCTCCTGTTGCGAGGATGACTCCCTTCCGAGCATGGATGCGGAAGGCAGAGATAGTGCCGTTGTTGGCTTTGACGACGACGCCTTTCACGGCCCGCCCTTCAATGATGAGTTCCTGGGCAGTCGTATTCACGTATGTCTTCACATTCGGCCCTGCGAAATCTTGCTCGAATGCTTGCGGGAACATCTCGGTGTCTTCGACCGCGTGCAGCCGATTGACAGACGCCTGTAATGGACGCTTGATGAGGTGTGTAAAGCGGACCCCTCACTCAGTTAAAATGTCGTACATTTTAGCGCTCTGTGGTGCGAAAACCTTGCCTAGCTCCACATCCCATGATATGGGGTATTGAGGACTGTGCTTCTCGATAAGTTTCTCGCAGTCGGCTAAGAATATCTCTTCGCTGTCTTGAAGACCTTCGGCCCGCTGCATGGCCGTGTCGACAAAGGCGACCCATCCTGTGGACCAAACACTATTACCTCCGATCCTGGGTTGGGCCTCGATTGATACAACTTGTGCACCTGAGTAGACCGCGCCGGCCACTGCAGAAAGACCACCAGGGCCGGTACCGACGACGACAATGTCGGTCTTTTGGTCAGTGGCTTTACTGGAATCGAGATACATAGCTGTTATTGCTCGGAAGATACAACTTTCCACAATAAACTATATACGAGGGACAAATATCCTCTATATGAGGTTTGAAGCGTACATATTTGCATCCGCCTGGAGATCGTTCGGCAGTTCCCACGCACACAGCGCTCTATGAAAAGTGGACTGGAGCCATGCCTCGACACATACTTCTGCCGACCGCCTGTCGTCAACCGAACCTTGCACAGGGTACTTAGAGTCCGCTCAATTAGAATTGTCCAGCGATCTCGGTAGACTAAGGATCTTGATCATCGGCACTCGTTAGCCTTGCTATTGGAAACCTATGCGTCCAGACCACCAAGACACTGCCTAACTAAATCACAAGAAACTGGCGAGCAAAATCTACGTTCAATGATCTCAATCCAACTTTCACCATGGGATCAATATTACAAGATCAGAAGCTGGAGCGTGGTGTTTCATTATTCATAGCCCCTATGCCAACCGCTATGGTATTTACACCTCCGCGGCCTTTGTCTCGATTGTAGCGCGCTCATTCTCCAGTATTACGGCCCTCGCCAGGTTTTTCTTCTCCAACGGGATGCTCCTGACAAACACTGCGCAAACAAGAGCAGTAACACCGAAGGCGACAGCAGCCAAGTAAACTATCGAGTATGCGTGCACATAAGCCTCCTTCACCGCTGTCACTGCGATAACTTGGATTCCAGGCGTGATGCCCGGTACCTTGCTATATGCAATTGCTTTATTGGCCACCGCCGCTTTAATCAGAGCGCTTGCTCCCATTCTTCGCAGAAAGTCCGTCCCTTGTGCGGAACTCGTTAGCGCCTTCATCATTTCTGATGGCAGACGGTCCGAGAACGTAGAATAGAGAATGCTACTGTATATTGCAGTTGCGATCGCACCGCCGAGAAGGCGAAATGTTGATACTATACCGACAGCAATTCCACTACGAGTCACACTGAGCAAGATGCATGTAACCTTGGATTAGAGACTCACATGTCATTCTGGTCTTTCAGACCCAAAGACAAAATCGAGAACGACAAATACATCGGCTGATTGACGAAGCATCCGAGGATAAAGACCGTTGCAACTGCCTGTGCTTTATCTAGCATCCCAATAGAGGCCATGGACCCGATGAGAGCAGTTTGGACCGTGATGCAGATGACGATCTGTGTGCGTTCGTGATTGAATCGCGAACACACTACTGCTACACTGGTTCCAGCCATTGATTGAACAAATTAGCCTTATAACTGGATTTACATGCGCAACGCGTCTTAACTAACCCCAAGTTGCCCAAGCAGTAATGCTCGCATAGCATCCTCGAATAATCAGATCGTCGGTCGGAGCGAACAAAAGTCCAGACTCTTGCGGCCACAGAACCTGCATACTATAATAGAGCATCCCACACACGAAACAGACGATGATGATGACAACGAATCTAACCATCATTTGGTCAGCGCCAGCATTCTTTCCTTCGCGAGGAGATTGTTTGCTCACCCTCTGAAGTTTCGAAATAAGTACGGCGGCATCAAAGGCACTTTTGGCGAAGCAAAGACTTCCCAGAACGCAAAGCTAATCATCAGCGCGATGCCTGTGATCAAAGTCGCGAGTACCCTTGCATCGGTCCACTGGAAGCGGTGGCTATCGCTGAAGTTTATGCCGACCAGGAACAGAACGCAACCTGCTGTGAAAAGTAGAAGGCCGACGTAATCGATAGACTTGATCAAGTCCCATTTTCGGACATGGTCATGCTCGTGCTTACGGTTGAACGTAGGAGGTTTGTAAAAGAAGAAGAGGAAAATTCCGGCAGCTCCATGCCAGGCTGTCATAAACCAGTATCCTCCGTGCCAACCGAGATGCGGGTACCTGTCCACGAGCGCGTACGAGATGAGAGGGCTCATGAATGCTGGACCATCGCATATCGCAGCGAGACCTACGCTGAGTTTAGTGAGGCTGCGTTGGTAGCAGAAGAATCAAATGGCGAACAATGACCTTACCAATGAAGAGAGTCCTGTGCTTGTTCGGCACCATCTCCATCAGGCATGCGTAAAACGTCTCCTGGATGCCACTTCCAATTCCAAAGAGTACGCTGGCGGCAATCATTTGCTGGATGCTCTTCCCTGTTGCGCCGACAATTGTACCCAGGAAGGCAAGAAGCGAGCCTGCAAGCATGAAATGCCGACGCCCGAATATATCAGTGAGTCAGCCGGCAATGCTGACGACAACTGCAGCGCATAGGCTCCAGCTGACAGAGATCCAAGTATATGATGGATCTGGCCCTAGGTCCGCATTGATGAAAGAGAGCATAGAAGCAGGCACCAAAAGAGTCATCTCATATGCATTCGCTTGGCCTACGAGAGCCTTTTACGGGACGTGTCAGTGACCATGAATGACAGCGCTGAGTGAAAGACAATTGAGCGTGATCATACTTACAATGAATGCGAACATCACCTGCCAGGTGATCTTTCCGTCGAGTGTATCATCGACATCAGGGTGTCCATTGTCAGACTGGGTATCCTGAACTCTCTCGACCTTCGTGACCTCCCCTGATGTTTGTTTCTCAGGTGAACCCATTGATAGTGGTATGAAATAAATGATCAGTTGATGCACTCCGATTGTTTAGTGGAGACAATATCTCTCAGAACGGAAGGTATTTTAGCAAAGCATTTGGATTTACACCCTTTTATGACCCCCTATCCCACTCTTTGGGACTTCTACATCGCCTGTCGTACTCCGATAGTCACGTGAAATGGTCCATTTCAAAACGCGGGGTGTCAGGATGGGGTGCATTAGCGCGAGCCCATCTTCACGCTTACCTCTCGCCGCGGTACATTTCAACTTCATCGCCTAAAGAGATCCTCGGCGGTCGAGATCGAGCGCATGCTGGTGCCGATGATTCCTGATTGGGCTTCTACTTCTTGACTACCTTCAAGTGGTGCCAAGTGACGGAGGTTGGACCTCCAGTTCGTTCCAGGGCTGACGCGGATCCGGGGGCTCCACTGCAACATTGACATTGTGCATTGGACGGAGTTTACGGCGCCATGGACCTTTCGGGGAGTCCGGTTGGTGAGTGTTCCTTTGAAGATGGAATGCATTTCACTATCTCAGATTTGTAGCAAGCATGTGAGAGCGTCGCTGTGGAAATATCAATCGCTGACCGAGTTTCTCATAGACTTGCCCGGCAGTACCGCCACAGATCATGTTGGGGATTTGTTCTTATTCTCACCTGGTAAATGATATTTTGTTAAATTGTCACTACATTCCGATGGTGCATTTGCGTCCAAATTTGAGATGCATCGAGTGGAGTACAAGCTGATGTCTCGGGCGCAGGCATCGACATGACAACCGCCTTGTCTGTATTCCAAGGGGTCAACGCGGAAGACATCGAGTTCATCACAGCGCCATCGGGAAAACAGACTCGGCCGTTTATCGAACCGCTCACATTTGCACCCGAGCCGGAAGCTGTCGAATCTGCGAAGGATTTGCCTGAAAAGTCGCTCCGGGATGAGCTCGTCGCCATTTATTTCCGACACGTTCATCCACTCCTCCCAGTGATTGATGAGTATGAATTTGTGCGAATATATAAGTCCTGCTCGAACGAGGATGAGTTATCACAGCAGTTCGACATTATGCTGTTCCAAGCAATGATGTTCATGGCTTTCGCGTACATGGCGGAAGACCAACTCGCGCGCACGCCGTACGAGTCCATTCCCCAAGCTCAGAAAGACATGATGGAGAAAGTGAAGATATTGTATTCTCTCAGGTCTACGACAGATCCTATCGTCTTGACCCAGGTCTGCCTCCTGCTCACATTCTGGAGCCCGTACGATTCAGACACCCAAGTAAACTGCTATTGGGTAGATCGTGCATTCCATCATGCGAGAACAGGCAGAATTTGGGATCCTGACAATGATAGCGGTACGATGCATTCCCGAAACAAAATAATCTGGTGGTGCTGTCTCAATCGAGACCGGCAGACTTCTTTCGCGCTCAGGCGCCTGCACCGAATGCGCGAAAACGACAGCGCCTGGACCCATGTCACAGAGCTTGATTTCGGGGCTGAAGCATTTATGCCGAGCTTCACTGATATTGAAGGCAAGAAAGCAATCATATCTGCGTTCATCTGGCTTTGCAAGCTAGGTGACCTTATTGCAGAGATTGGAATGTTCCAGCTGCATAGTCTGCTTGCGCGCGGGCAAGCCGGGGATACAACGGACTTGATGGCGGAAATGACTCGAATATCGGATTTTGAATACCAATTGCAGAGTTGGAGGAAGCAGTTCATGAACGATAACCAACCGTACCTTGAAAAACCGATGCCGCAAATCAGTAAAGTCACGCTCCTGTTTCTTCAGGTAATCCATGCGTGAGTAGACCATCCCACATCTTTTTGCTACGTTGAGCTACTGTGCTTTGTTCTCTTTCAGCTCGTTGGCCATTTGCTCACTGCCTGCAGGTCTCTTGTCACTGCATTATATCGACCTTATTTGCATATCAGTTCTCGAGATGGTCTATTTGAGTCCAGCATTCAGACGATGACCTTGAGAAAGATGAAAGAGACCTCTCCGAAACTCATAAAACGATTTGTGAAGATGATATCTCATACGCCTATTCAAGATATTCCTCTCGCTGTGTGAGTTCCAGATCAAAACCACAAATCGATGGATTGAGGGCTAATTTCACAATCCGCCGTTCCAGAGTTGCATGGATCAATTTCCCTTTCGCTGTATGTCAGCTGGGACATCATTTCAACCATAAAGATCCCTACCTCCCTACAGCGATGCAAATGGAGGAGGTTATGTCCTTCTTCAGAGCCTTTAGTAGGAGATTTTCAGGAGCACTCACATCAACCACAATGATGCGAGCAGTTGGGCATCTGCTTGAGGGAAAGAAACCATCAGAAGAAGGCGAAAGGCTTGGGAAGAGACGAAGAACTAGTGTCGATACGGGAGTTTTCAAGCGTACAGCGGCAATTGGGGACCACAATGATACTGGACTGGACACCGACGATGAGACTAGGCTTCTGGATGTGATAGCCGGATTTATCGACTTATCACTCGCTGCTGACGACAACATTCCTGCTGAAGCGTATGGAACAGTTTCAGATCGCAGTTGGCACTAAACCTAGGCAAATATCATAAATCGGATCTCGGCATGTAACTTGGTATCGCACCGGTTATCGACTTGCTGAAAACTGGCCGAAGAAGCACCTAGGTAAGATATAATAGTACCTTTACTCCGCATGAAGCAAAACTCACTTACAGATGCGCTAGCCTCGGATGGGTAGTCGATCAACCAGCGAACAACTTGGAGCTGCCGACCATTATGCGAACGCCGATACCATCTATAAAAGTCAATCAACATTTTTGACCGAATATATTTATCACCTGAGACTTTGTTCTCTCAGCATTTAACTTCCATTCTCATCATTTCCACATTTTGTTCAACATGAATGGCCAACAGAAATCCGGTCCCAGCGGCCTCTCTATCGAGCGCATAAAATGTGTTCTCTCAGACATCAACTCGAATGAGCTCTTAGCTGAACCAGCCAGCTTTGCCGATATCCGCCTGGCTCTCAAAGATGACGATCATGAATACCGCATTGTCGTTGCGCACGGCGTTGTCGGCAGTATCGACAAGGACATGCCCATCATCTCACATCCAGTCGATGTTACCGTTGCAGCCTCAAGCTCTGCTTGGTCCAGCTATCTTAGTGAAACTCCACAGCCTGAATATGCAGATCTCATGGGAATGCCCACTGAGGGGTATGCTAAGATAACGGGTGACACGACGAAGTTCTTTCAGCATATCACCCTCTTCACAAACCTGATGCGCGAGCTCGGACACAGAAAACCTTTGACTGTCGCGAACGGCGCGAAGAAACCCACAGCCTCGAAGGCTAATGGGCACATCGAATCTGTCGTCGGGCGATACGTCCATCTCTCGCTCGACGGCCATGACTATCGTATCTTCTATGAAGAAAGCGGACCAGCCGACGGAATCCCACTAGTACTCCTACACGCAGCTAACACGGACGCACGGATGTGGCGACACCAGCTCGGCGACCCTGAGCTTGCAGACAAGTACCGTCTCATTGCCTTCGACATGCCATGGCGTGGCCGTTCTGCACCTCCAGCAGAGTTGTTGCGTACAGAGTACCGCCTTAGCAACGATCTGTACCGGCGCATCATCCGTGGCTTCTGCGACACGTTGCAGCTCGACTTGCCAATCCTCGTGGGTTGCTCTATGGGCGGCTATATCTGCTTCTACTATGCATATCATGACACCGGGCGCTACCGAGGTTTCATTGCCGCGGCATGTCGGGACTTCGAGCAGCGTCGTTGGCTGCTGGAGAGCGTCTTCCGACATCCGAGTATCAGCTTCAGTCGCTTCCTGGCCGTCACGTCGGCGGGCTTTATGGCACCAATGGATCCTCCTGAACACGCAGATGAGACGGCGTGGCTCTATGAGACGGGAGCTCCACGAACTATTCGAGGGGACCTGGCATTTGCAGCACTGGATTGTGACGCGAGGCCTTTCATGGGCCAGATTGATACAACGAAGATACCCTTTTACGTATTGGGTGGTGAGTACGATTGGTCCTGCACGAAGGAGCATACCGATGCAATCAAAAGTCGGATGCCGAGAGCTATTGTTGTAAGAATGGACGGAATCGGACATTTCCCACCGGATGAGAATCCAGCTGTTTTCAAGAAGTATCTAGTGCCATGTCTGGAGGAGTTGATCGCAAATACAAGCTGAGCCAATATGTAAAGTAACAAGGGGATTGAAGTGGCAATCATCTCTATCCCCAACCATTGTTGCATTGCATAAAGTATGCTCTATGTACGGAATGGAGGTTTGGACTCGGGTTTATCCAGCACATGCTGGAGAGAGATATCACCAAGCTCGAGGACACGCCAAAAAAAGGGGAGGGTATTTTGTGCAGGGTCCTCTAAATAAGACGAAATGTAATGGAGATGCAAAGATATCAGTGAACTTCTCTGATAGTAATATTGGAATATCTGCATTCGACAAAAGGTGCAGGATGATGATTCCGTGTCTGAGGCAAGAGTTTAGGGATGAAGAACTGTGGCGCGCTAGTGCCGAAAGAGGCAAGCTACGTCGGAGCCACAAGAGCTAGGATATGTAGCCATCAAACGTCGTGTCCAAGAAAAAGTGGCCTCAAGCACCACCTCCGTACTCCCACACTCCCACACCTCTCCTACTTTCTCCAGCGTGAGTCTTTGAACCCATTATCACCGCCAATCACGCGCGATAAAAGGCAAAATCCAATTTCTTCTGAAGACTGCCAACACCCTACATTTCACGACGAGGCGCCTCGCGCACCACAACGCACAATGGAGACTCCCGACACATTTACGCTGCTCCCACTGCGCCTCGACGCCGGCACGAAAGCGATTTCAAGCAGCCAGCCCAACCCGCCCTCATCACTAGCCGCCGAACTGCAATCCCTCAACACGCTGCACCGCTCGCTCCTCACGCTCGACACGCCGCACACCATCCCGCCGGCGCCCATCCCCGTGAACCCGAAGCGCAGCGCGCAGGTCAACAAGCTTCGAGAGTCCGGCAATGCCGACTTCCGCAAGGGCAAGTACGCCGAGGCGCTGAAGCTGTACACGCTGGGCATCGAAATGGCCGCGAGTCGGCCGCCGTGGGAGCCGTCCGGGCTGGTGAGGGAGGAGCTGGCGGGGCTGTATGCGAATCGCGCGCAGGCGCATATGGCGATGAGCCAGTGGCCTGAGGGGAGCATCGATGCGCAGTGCAGCGTGGAGTTGAAGAAGGTGGGGAATGCGAAGGCGTGGTGGAGGCGCGGGAGGTGTATGGTAGAGATGGGACGATTGGAGGAGGCGAGGGAGTGGGTGGAGGAGGGGCTGGAGTTTGAGGGTGGGGAGGCGGAGTTGAAGAGTTTGATGGGTGAGATTATGGAGTCGTTGGCGAGGAAGGAGAAGGCAAAGGGGAAGAAGTAGGGGGTCGGCCGATGGCGAAAGGGGGAGATGAAAACAGTAGAATCATTGGACGAGTCGAGAGTCAATAGGGAACTTTGATGGACTTGAGCATTTTAGAGTTGGGATACCACCATTGCACGGCGTTTGGGGCGACACGGGCCAACAGCATCACGACGAAGTGTTCTGTACGATAGGATATTTTGTATTGATATGCTCAAGATCAGTCTTTGACAGACGACGGCCGCAAGAACTGCGCGAATTCCAAGTTGAACTCGTTTTTGGATTTTTTATATCATTTTGTCATGCTAATTCGTAAAGTGCTTCTGGAGCGAAAGGAGTGACCATATCTGAACCGAAATGTGTGAAGAACCGAAAGAGTCGCACGGTTTCATGAAGCCGCTGACTATGATATATAATGCAAACAATATGTATGGTTGTGACATCAACAGCGTAGCCTTGGAAGGCGCCAGAGGCTAGAACTTGGCGCCACTTGAGGTCGAAGGGAGGCAGGAGACACGAGCGATAAAATCAGGCGCGCCTCTCCGAGTTCGTCATCGAGGTGCCAGAGGCTTCGCTACCTATGATATATCACTGTCAGCATCCAGCGTATCAAACCTGGACAGTGGCACTTCTGTATGTATAGAGACTGCATACCTGCCGGTCGAGTATCCTTAGTGCAATGGCCATTGCCAGATGCAGCCTTGGTAGGGCCAACAGGGTTGGAAGCGCTTGTACGGCGCTCACCGTTCGCATTGCCAGCGCCTTTCTTGGAAGAGATGGAGTTGTCCCAAACAGGATATGGCGTCTGACAAAACGATTAACAGACGAAGCTAAACCGTGGCATCATGGTATTGCTTGCCATTGTAGATGATGGCACCCATTCTCCAGAGTGAGCAGTGATGCCTTGAGTCGACTCCTCCGTCGGGGAACTCTGTCCTGTATCACCAGGCATTGCCAAGCTTGCGAACTTATGCTTTTATGGAATGATCAAGTAAGAGTAATGAGAATGTCGGAGTGCACCGAGAAGGAGAGAGAGGAAAGCAAGCAAAGAGCCATCTTTATAGACGTCTGATGAAACCCGAGCTCGCTATCGCGAAATCCAGCAGGGTGGAGTCTCGCATGTACTAAGTATCTCCCTGGTCATTGTGAAAATGTGCTCCTGTACGACTGAGAGAGGAGATGACTGAAGCTATGAGGATTGTTACACAGGAAAGATTGCAGACGAGCGACTGCTGCGTCAAGGGGAGTCTCCGTGGTCCAAGTGATTTTCTACTTTTCTCCGCGCGTCTGGAAGTGGTGACTTGACATCGTGAGAACGTCATGTGCAACGGTGAGTTGGGAAGGATACTTGCATATAGCTGCTGCATATTTGGAATAGTACTGATTCAAAAGCCGAAGAATATCGTAAATGTTGCGTTCGCGCTAGGGGGCCTGCTTCAATCCGGTTAATCTGAGATAATGCAAGTTGTCGCGAATCGAAGCAATTAAAGGATTCCCAGGCTGATGCCAAAAAAGGCAGTCGAGAGCTCGTTGGTGCCACCAAGGCAGATTCCAGCGCAAATGTCTTTGCTTTTCTTTACGCCAATGACCCTGACAAGCGCCATTGAGGATCTAGAAAGTCGGAGCTGATGAGCATCGCCACTCAGCTCCTTCAGCTAAACCTGCTTTAGATGCGCGTCAACGTCATTGTGGTGTACGGTCTGACGGAAGGCATGTGATGGATGTAGACTTAGTTTCGCTGCCGATGATGTTTCATAATGGCGTGAATGGTCTGGGCGTGCGGTCCGTTCCGCCTGCCTAAAATTGCTGGATACATTTGTGGTGGACATCCATACAAAGGGTTTGTGGGGTGTTTACCCACCCACGTGGAATCGAGCTAGACGCTGTAGTAGCAAACTTTAACCGTACCACGGCCGACAGGTACGACCTTGGAACATGAGCGGCCCGCTCTCCCGATTGAGATATGTACAACGCATGAGACAAGAGGACATATTTGGGAGGTAACGCACCTTCTGATGTCTTGCATGGAGGAACCTTTTAGTTACCGAATGCGTAAGTGTTCCTGCAGGTACGTCAAAAGGTTCCATGTATGTAGAACTTTAAAACGTGGACGCAAGGACTGGAGTTTAACGTGGAAATTCGATGACATGCGCAGTCTCTGTTATACGAGATCGTGGCCGGAGAGAGTCATTGTTTGCGGACGTGAGCCATTTTGAGCATAGAGCAAAGTTGATCGCGATGCAAGCCTGGGGAGCATGTGCTGCAATTACAGGGGGCCGAGGGAAGCGTTAAGACAGTGGATATTACACCTGCAAGTTCCCGTTCGCTAACCCCGACATTGCGATTTTATTATCTCTCCGGACGTAGTGTAAGACTCAGTGTTGTGATGTGATATCAATGTCATGAAGGCATGAAAAGCAAATGCTTTTATTGAATTTGAGGAGAAAGGTAAAAAGAGAAGCTGAAATGTGAAGCAGTACCACCTGCTGAGAGAAGTTAATGATCCTGTATGCTAGAAGGTATATAGTGACTGATGCGTAGCACATATCGTTCTGAATTTTGGATGCATGCCGCTGAAAAGAGACGCAGTCTCGGGAAAATCTTTAGACTGTAGCCAAGGGCTAGAGTGGAGCCGCCTACATTTGCTATGAAATGCAATGTACTCCTACAGGATCATCATATGTTGTACGAAAATAACGCCTCGGAGCTCCAAAATATACGAGAGGGATATAGCGCTAAAAATGCAAGGCATCGAAACCAGATAAGAACCGTCTATCATTGATGATCTGGCCCAGGGTAGGCGTAATTGTTCGGTCTGAAGCTGTCGTACGAATTGTGTTGGTCGTACTCTGCTGGGCTAAGCGCGGTTGGAGCTGAATAGTTGTAGTCGTGCTCTACCTGCCCAACGTAGCTTGCCGGCTGAGGAATTGTCACCCATGGTTGACCAGGATGTCGTCCATCGTCGGTTTCTGTTGACTGCAGTAGTTGGTGCTCATCTTCTTCTTGGCCTTCAGGTCTTAGAGTGTGTGCTCCGTCATCCGACTCGTGATCACCGTGATCATTGACGTCGCTTGACCACGCGTCTTTCGTCTGCGCTTCGATCGAGGATGGCTCTTGGTAGGTTACCGGCTTTGCGTTCTCCCAAGGCAGTCCCTCGCCCTTCTTCCATCTTATGATGAAGTAGACTGAAATGGTGCTGGATGCGACCCATAAGAGCCTAAGTGGTTTATGCAATTAGCACTCCCAATCCGTGTCGACGATTGCTGGTTTTATCCAGGGGCTTACCAAATAACAGCTCCCAGGCCGACGGCCGCCTTCGCCAGCTCACACTTCTTCTCATTGCCGTACGCGAAAATTGTACAATTCCCACTTCCACCGACCTTCTTGTCCTTTGCACCTTGTTTTTCCCCGTCTGTGATCCACACGGCCAGCGCGATGAATGCGGAAAACCAAAAGATGGTGAAAACAACGTCCACAGCAGCAAGGGCAAAGGCGTTGGCGAATCGCACTGTTCGCTGCCACATGGGCGTCATGATAAGAAAGACCCAGGCTGGAATGCAGAGGAAAGCCTACGCGGGATCGTCAGTGCAAATGTTCCAGCTCACAGCCCTTGTGCTCCTGCGCTTACCACCGCGCAATACCACTTCCCTCTACCGTCAGAGTGACCGTTCTGCACGAACATCGCAATGAGGACACAGAGAGCAACGAATACGAAGAGTGCCTGAACACAGTGGGTGGCTATTTTGCCCTTTTGCAGCTTGGTGAGCTGCAGCCTTCCTAACATCTTGTCGACTGTTTCTCAAGTCCGGCGTTCGAGGAGAGGGGACGAAGCTGAGGCGAGGTTGGGCAGGCACACTGGAGAAACAAGTCGAACAGAAGTAAAAGGTACTGTATGGAGTGTACGGTCAATCGACCTGCGTGTAAAGAGTGGAAGGCATAAGGCAATTAAAGAGGGGGAGCTGATGGTGGATGTGGCTCAGCCTTCTCTCTTGTCGAATTTCCGTGGCGCCAACCTCGAAGCCGCGTGCGCGACGACGTTACCCCATTCGGCATAAGAGTTAGGGGACCGGCCTTGCGCTTAAAATAGACGTGCCACGCGCAATCTCGACAGGGCTATCGTCGATCTGCCGCGATGTAGCGCGAGCTGTGCAAAGCGAACTCCTTTTCGCTCTCTTTTCCCGTCGAAATTGCGAGGCAAAAGTGACCCTGACCTCGGGAGTTCCGGGGAGCAGTCGGAGTATGATATCACACAGCTGTCATGGCTAGACACACAGCACAGCACTCACTAGCCGGCAGGCTGTGAGACATGTCCGAAGTGGCTCAGTCCTGCAGCCGATCAAAGGTGCCTTGGCCTGAGCGCTCATGGTCGAAGTGAGCCGGCTCGGTCAAACATAGCTCCGCATGCAAGATCAATCGTGGGGCATCGAACTTTTCGAGATGGCAATGTGGGATGTTCTCCATTCTCTCCATTCACATCCACATCGGTTCCTAGCAGATTCAGTAGACCGTCTGGTCCCCGTACGCCAAGATGGCGACCATGACGGTCACGGAGACGGGCACCAAGCCTGGCAGACTTCCCAAAAATGTCAAGCTGCCACCTGAGAACGAGCGATACATGCGAGCATGCGCCGACATTGCGAACGCCCTCATTCAAGACTACGAGTCGCAATTGGATAGCACAAAGCCGAAGAAGGATCTCAATCTCAATGCTCTGCGCGGTCAAATGTCGAAGAAGCACCATTTGAGCACTCAACCGCCTCTGACTGCCATTATCGCCGCCGTGCCAGAACATTACAAGAAATATATCCTACCAAAGCTCATAGCTAAACCAATACGAACATCATCTGGTATTGCAGTCGTAGCTGTAATGTGCAAACCCCACCGATGTCCTCATATCTCCTACACCGGCAACATTTGCGTATACTGTCCTGGAGGGCCAGACTCCGACTTTGAGTACTCGACCCAATCATACACTGGCTATGAGCCCACATCCATGCGCGCCATTCGAGCACGGTATGACCCCTACGAACAAGCCCGTGGTAGAGTCGATCAGATCAAGGCTTTGGGACATAGCGTGGACAAGGTAGAATACATCATCATGGGCGGGACGTTCATGTCGCTACCCGAGTCATACCGGGAGGACTTCATAGCGCAACTACACAATGCGCTGAGCGGATATAGTACTAGCGATGTCGACGAGGCCGTTACAGCAGGCGAGCAGAGTACCATAAAGTGCGTCGGCATCACCATCGAAACAAGACCAGACTACTGTCTCGACACACATCTCTCGTCAATGCTCCGATATGGCTGTACGCGCCTCGAAATAGGCGTACAATCTCTCTACGAGGACGTCGCACGCGACACGAACCGAGGCCACACTGTCGCTGCAGTCTGCAAGACCTTCAGTCTTGCCAAAGATGCTGGCTTCAAGGTCGTTTCGCATATGATGCCAGACCTACCCAATGTCGGCATGGAGCGTGACATGGACCAATTCCGGGAATACTTCGAGAACCCCGCGTTCCGCACAGATGGGTTGAAGATATATCCCACGCTCGTGATTCGCGGCACAGGTCTATACGAGCTGTGGCGCACGGGACGGTACAAGAATTATACGCCAAACGCACTGGTAGATCTTGTTGCGAGGATCTTGGCGCTGGTTCCGCCATGGACGAGGATTTATAGAGTTCAGAGAGATATCCCGATGCCACTCGTCACTGCTGGCGTCGAAAATGGAAATCTGAGAGAATTGGCGTTGGCACGGATGAAGGATTTCGGTACAACATGCCGAGATGTCCGAACGCGAGAGGTGGGAATTAATGAAGTTAAGAACAAAATAAGGCCAAGCCAAGTAGAGCTTGTACGTAGGGACTATGCGGCAAATGGCGGTTGGGAGACATTCCTGGCGTATGAGGATCCGAAACAGGATATCCTCATTGCTCTACTACGATTGCGGAAGTGCAGCGAGGAGCACACCTTCAGGCCCGAGTTGGCCGGACAGCCCACAAGCTTGGTAAGGGAACTGCACGTATACGGAAGCGCGGTCCCGGTGCATGCACGAGACCCGAAGAAGTTCCAGCACCAAGGATATGGGACATTGCTCATGGAAGAAGCGGAGCGAATAGCCAAATATGAGCACGGAAGCTCGAAGATTGCTGTCATCAGCGGCGTCGGCGTGAGGAGTTATTATGCTAGGTTGGGTTATGAGCTAGATGGACCATATATGAGCAAGGATTTGACGAGGCCCACGGAAGAAGATGACTCTGACGATGAATGAGTCTGTTGGAAGGTTGTATTGGTGGCGTTCCTGCATTGTCGGCGTTTGAGCATAAAACATCAGCCAGATGCATTGGCTTGTACAAATAAATTATGATATCCAAAATGCTTCAGAAAGGATCGCTCGCAAATGCAGTGTGTCCTTCCGAGAGTATATACAACTCAAGACGGCCCACATTGGCCCCATGGAGCTTCTCACTTCTCCGTTCGGTACTGTTCAAATCAACGCCGGCCAAAACGCCAACCCATACAAACATTCCATGGTGTATTGACCTGCTCGCATCGCGTGATCCTCTATCACCATAATGGATATAAAAACGTTCGACGAGTTCCTCATAATCCACCACCAGTGCTTATTGAAGAGATATCGCCCCCCGCCTCGACTCGCGGATGTGCAGAAATGCTTGGCTGGCGCAGAAAATGAGGAATACACCGTACACTCCAACGGCACCGAATACAGATGCGGCGACCGCGCTGCCGTCTTCGGGGTCCTTGGTTGAGCCCATTACAGCGTGGTTGTTTGACTGTTGCGGAGTACGCTCCGTCAGCGAGTTCCCTTTAGAAGCAGTGAGAGTATTCCACGGCTGAACTAGACACATTGAACTTATAGCGATGGGGATGGAGGGATCGCATGAACGTGCAACAAATAGGCAGCAGTTGGAGTTTCGAAGAGCGGTTCGGACAAACCTTGAACATTGAGCCCAGAATCGAGAGGATTACGATCGCGAAGACGGATATGACAATACTGCATCAGAATCAACCTCCATAGAGCTCACTTTAGGGTCAATGATAAGTCATACCATGTCCATGCATTCATAGCAGAGACGACCGGTTTCATGGTGGCGGTTGTTATCTGCGGCGCCGGAGGTAGGGCGGAGAGGGCGGTGGGAGTGTGGCGAGAAGTCTTGAAGGCCTGATGGGAGCTGAGCAAGTTGGAAGAGCCGGAGAGATGAGGCCCAGCGGGCAGAAGAAAAAGGGTCGATGAAGATGGAGGATCGCGGCGTAGCGAAGCCGGTGACGGGAGCATGGGACTTTGATGTGAGACGTCAGGCTGGAGGCTTGGCGCTGGAGGCTTGGCGCTGGAGGCCCGTGCCCGAACAGTTCGTGACGAACAGACGAGTTGACGATTGCCGCTGTTCACGACGATTTCCAAGGTTTTCTCAATCTTTCAGATTTTCCATGGAAGAATTGCATTCTGCTATCACTCTAAATTAGATTTATTGGCATCATTGCATTTTTCTCCGTCGGTACAAGTTCACTCAGAACGCCGCCTTCCCGGTCTTCACAGTCTTCAGCACTCCAGCGTCTGCCAACTTCTCTATCATGTTAAACAGCATGAAATCGCATCCCCTCTTCACCACCATGTTGATCGTCACGGGTATAATCTCTTCGTGAAACGTGACATTACTGAAATATGTCGTCTGCCCAATCGGGATCGTGAAATCCGCACACGCGAATATCGGACAGATAGACGCACCCGTAATTGCCGCGTGCGCTGGCTTGACGGCAAGGAACGAAGTAGATGGCGGGCCGTTGAGGTCAAGCTCGCGATAGGATGGAAGTCCGCCAGTGCCAATATCGTAGAGCATTACGCTCTCTGAACAAGATTCCGGCGTCGAGAACTGCAGGTGTTTCTCGTACCAGTCTACCGCGGCCTTCTTGGTTTTCAATGCCTGGGCGTATGTTGTAGGGTTGTTGATTGTTGTATTAAAATGTTTCCAGTCACGGTGAGCTGGGTCGAGTGGTGGATAGCGACCATCAAACAACTCGGCCCATTTATCAACGAGAGGCTTGCCTACTTCATCGTATTGCGTCCAGGAGTCGATGACGCCTGTCACTGAACTTGTTAATGAAAAATTCGAAGCGATCGGGTCGCCAGAGTTGGCGACTGTCTCGGAAAAGTTGAACTTCTTAACAGTCATCCCGAACACGGTCGTCAAATTGCTGATGAATGCCTCCAGGATGGGCTGGGCAGCAGAGTTGTTCAATGGGAGATAATCTGTAGGATACAGGATTGTCTTTGGAAATTTGTCCGTATCTGGAACCACCAGCGGCGAGAGCCCAGTGATGGATGGTGGCTGATGGAGATCTGGCGAATACCTGATGATCATTTGTTAGGGCTGTTCGAGCCAGTTCAAGTAAGATGATATACCCACCAAGCTTTTGCGAACTTGACCCATTTTTTGGGGTCTCTGCTGAAGACACCTGCAGTATCGGTTGCCGCTCCAAGTGGGAGAACGCGATCCAAGCTTATCATGCCTTGACTTGGTCGCTGTCTAACTCATCATCATCAGTTCTCTTCTCTTCAAATCAAGATGAACATCAATATATACTTACCCATACGTCCCAGAAACCGCAGCGGGTCTCCTCATCGAACTCCCTGTATCACTTCCGATAGCATTGTCGAGCCAGTCGTACCCTGCAACGGAGCATCCACCACCAGACGAGCTCGCGGAGCACGTGAGATACCCATCTCCGCGAGGGTTGAAGGGGTAATGCTCGTCTTGCCAGTCCCACGGATTGGCTCCAGAGGCGAATTGAGCGAGCTTGTACTTGCCTACCAGCACGCCTCCGAGATCATACTGGAGAATGTCAGCCGATGCTTGCACTTCAACTACACAGCCTGCGGTAAGGCTTACGATTCTTTGGATTGACGGTGCCGTGGCATTTGCAATGGGTGTGATGTACGCCCACGCTTGACTTCCGCCTGACGTTTGCAGACCCTTTATGTCATAGAGATCTTTGATCGCAACCCTCACACCTGCGAGAGGACGTGTATCGCCGATGCTGTAAAGTCGCGAAGGCACGCTGCAACGTTTCAGTGACTTTAATGGATCAAAGGGAGCATGTATCTTGCTTACGGAATCATCGGATCCCAGAAATGTGGCAGAAACGCACCAAGCGGAATATGCGTGCCCTTGCCGTCGCCAGAATCGTAGGCGCCAAAGAGGAAGTCGCGGTAAGTATCACTATATAGACGATACACCGGGGAAAAGGAGATTGTGCCATCCTGAATCGACGTGGCGTATGGTCCAGGAGCAATAGAAGTGGCTGCTGGCACAAACGAGGTCTTGAAAGACCCTCCTTTCGCGGCATTGCTAAATGAACTGTGGAGCATTACATGCTCAACACTCATTGAACTCAGGTATTGAACCGCCGAGCTGTCGAGATATGCCCCCGATGTACTTGAAGTGAGGTACACCGAACTCAGGAAGTCCTCCGTCAGGACATCATCTGTGGATATGTATTCCGCGAGCGTGGCTTTGAGAGAATCTGCAGTAACTGTTTTCCCCGAAGTCGAGATGACAGTGGCAAGCCCTGTGCCACTAGAACCTGAAAAGGCGGCCTTTAATTTTGCTTTAGGCTGCTTCAGGGCAGCAAGGTATGATATGTTGCCGATCTGGAAGATTTCATCTCCATTTGGGGTGCTTGTGACAGGGACATAGCTAGAACGTTGCACAACTGCAGCAGACGCAGACAATAGGAAATACGCAAAGCACAGTACCAGGACTTGAAATTTGTAGAGAACTTGGGAATCCATATTGTCAAACGTCGCTCTCTCGCCCTGGATAGCCCCAGTCGAATAAATTCAACTACATAGCTGTTCCTCTTATATATGCACCGACACCGCACGAACGCACACCGGATTCATCACATTTAGCCATTCTTCCTCAAACGACCCGTTAGTTCCGGGGAGCTGTTCAGAAGGAATGCAGCTTGACTATACTAAAAAGGCTGGTGAAGAAGCGAAGGTGGATGCACGATGGTCGATAGTACCGCTGCCAATCGTTATCTCCTTATCGCAGCACCTGCATATGTTATTAATGCAAGGCACGCTCAGGACGCAGAGAACCGATTTGCTCAACTTACAACTGCGGGGAGATCTGGTCCGTAGGCGCACAATAATACGAGATGGCCTTCGTGTCGATTTTTCGGGTGGTGGTTGCCGATTATTGATAGCTCGCTTTGAGGTGAGTCGAACAGGCGTGCCTGGATAGCTCCGGATGTGCATCGAACTAAGTGACCAAAAAGGTGGCTGCACTAAATTGCTGAGAGAGCGGCAATTCTGTTTGCACACTCGATGTCGGTCTATTACTCATATCGCAAAGCCACTCTGCCACCATTTCTCGCTACTGTACCATCTCACCCATGCTCCTCCCCAGCACCACCATCCATCCTTCGGTGTCCCCATACCCAACGCGCGCAGTGGACTGAACGGGACAGGCTCAATGAGCCAAAGTCCTCCTCTCGCAAAGTCATCACACAGTAACGGAGCGGTGTAATAGAGCCAAACATGGGCATAAACCACATTCGCAAGTTGCCGGATTAGCTTTGGCGTCTTCGTGGATATACCAGTTCTTCGGAGCCATTGTCCAGCAAGAATCTGGACCATGATACCAAATGGCTGGAGCATGAAGAAGAGGAATGGTCCTCTCAATGGCCGTGTTTGACCAAGCTGACTGTAACTTCCGCTGGCATGTAGAAATCCAGAAAGTGAGAAAGCAACGAGAACTTGAAAGAACCTTCCGGTGCTGCTTCTTTTGTCAAGTCCCGCCAATTCGATGACCCGTGCCGATATTGATTCGAAAGCAAAGCGGAATGCTTGATGCCACCACCCACCCCACCAGCCAGCGAGTCCTTTGTCCAGAATAGTGCGGAAACTTCCCCAAAGATCAGGGTACATCCAAACTTCGCCGCGGACGCCGATTTGTTCTCGTCCAAGCAGTCCAACGAAGAAAAGAGGGCCAAGAGCGAATATCGTCTTCATTACTGTGTGTATGATGAGCAGGCTTGTCAGCCCTCTGTAGCTCCAGACAAGCATCCGCCTGCTAAGAACGAAAGACGGCAGCCATGAGGGGCCATCGCTCTCGACCAAACCCCAGAAGTAAGGATCATGGATGGTGATGACTTTCATAAAGTCGAGGACGATATAACCAATGATGACGGTACGTAATTTAACTCGGAGAAGTTCGCTCTTGCTGCTGTAGCGCCGTGTGCCATCTCGACCGGTGTCCGAATCGTAAGTAGTATCATCGCCGAGTTGCTGGCGCACCTCTAGAGGTAATGGTGGTAAGGCAGGAAGCTGCCAGTTCCACCCGATGCCTCTGAACTGAGTGAAAATATCCGCAACCCAATCTACACGCTCAATGAAGGAAGACAGTTGATAGTGTTGCCATACTAGAGAGTTCTCGGCAGTCTTCTCGTTACTGTCGTTGTTTGCGAGAGTGCCGTTCGACTGTGCTGTGGACATTTTCACGGTTCCAGTGAAGCCTCTTCTTGCAGCGACTCTTTTGAAATCCATTTGCGCATCGTAGACCACAAGTAGGATCATAGTCCATAATATGGCGTACGCAGATATCAAGCCAACAACATAGCCATTGTTGAGGACTGCACAACTAAACAATATGGAATATATGGAGAAGCACACGTTGAACGCCCAGATGACATAGCGGGCCTTGCGGAGTAGAGGCGAGCTTTGGTGAGGAATCAGAAGATAGAAAATAACCACATAAGCCCCAAGTGCACAGAAAGGGTATGTGAAAGGCACACATTTGCCAGATTGGATATTGGCTTCATATTTTGCAAGCAGTTGTGCCTTGGCTTCGACGTGAGACTCCGGGAGGTAAAGCGACATATTTCAAGAGGCCACGTCCCAGTGTCTGTTCGAGGTGGGACTTATAGTGACATGATGACCACTAGAGGGGCGTTTAAAGGAAATTGACCGGCAAGAGAAGTTAAGCATTGCTGTGGCGTGGATTTTAAGATCGATGACGGAGTCGCGTCACGCCCGACTTCCAAAAGTCGCGTCCCACTTGCCCAAATTCGTCAAAGCTAAAAATCGACCACCCACCAGTGTGTTAACCACCACCACTTCTTCGACTTCACCCATTCAACAAACCAGATTCATATATATCCCAATTTCTTATCGCACCTTTCGTATAAAGGTCCAAAAGCAATCAAGATGGTGAATATAACGGAGAAGATCAAGGAGTATGTGGATGTCACGCTGAGGATGGAATTTAAACCTAACATCACTTCAGGATAGAGCAGGAGATGGCGAGGACACAGAGTATGCCTCTGATCCAGATTTTGCAATAAAAGACTAACATCTCCAACTAGAAAATAAGGCAACTGGTAAATTATCCACTTTCGTTACAGATTTGCTGTATTGACACCCCATGCAGAATATCATCTCGGTCTATTGAAAGGGTTTGATTATCCCCTCTCCTTTCAGATAACAGCTCCCGCTAACAAATGGGGCAGAAAACTCGCCCGTCTACGTGCCCAACTACTTGAACCAGGACCCGGCAGTGGAGGAGGTGGAGGCGCAGGCTTCGACGTCAGCAAGAGCGGTGATGCACGTATTGCGCTCGTCGGCTTCCCGTCAGTTGGAAAATCGACGTTTCTCTCGAAAATCACGAAGACGAAGAGCGAGGTTGCCGCGTACGCGTTCACGACTCTTACGGCGATTCCGGGCGTACTTGAGTATGGCGGAGCAGAGATTCAAGTGCTCGATCTCCCCGGTATTATTGAAGGAGCAGCGGAGGGGAAGGGAAGAGGGAGACAGGTCATTTCAGCAGCAAAAGTGCGACTCGTCCAATGAGCTCATCTCTTGTTCAACCACTAACGTGACTAGACGAGCGATCTCATTCTAATGGTCCTGGACGCCACAAAGCGTGCGGAGCAACGCGCCCTCCTCGAAGGCGAACTTGAAGCGGTAGGCATCCGCTTAAACAAAGAACCTCCCAACATCTACCTCAAGCCCAAGAAGGCCGGTGGTATGAAAATTACATTTCAGTCACCGCCAAAAGTACTCGACGAGAAGATGGTCTTCAACATCTTGCGCGACTACAAACTGTTAAACGTAGAGGTACTGGTCCGCGACGAGAATGCTACTGTAGACGACCTGATCGACGTCATCATGGCACCGCATCGCACTTACATCAAGTGTCTATACGTGTATAACAAGATCGACTCCGTTTCGTTGGACTTCTTGGACAAGCTGGCCCGCGAGCCTAACACTGTGGTCATGAGCTGCGAGCTTGATTTGGGTATCCAAGATGTTGTAGAACGTTGCTGGGAGGAGCTCAGGTTGATTAGGGTTTACACGAAGAGGAAGGGCATCGATCCGGATTTCAGTGAGGCGCTGATCGTGCGGAGCAACTCGACGATCGAGGACGTGTGCGATCAGGTTCACCGCACACTCAAGGAGACGTTCAAATACGCGCTTGTCTGGGGCGCGAGCGCGAGACACATGCCGCAAAGAGTTGGCTTGGGACATGTAGTTTCGGATGAAGACGTCGTCAGCATAATTGCTAAATAGACAGATCTCATGGCGCTCTAATTATTTTGTCCAACTCCGTTTGCGATCTCCATCGTTTCCCCCTCTCACTTCCTCGTTCCCCAGTCTTCATTTACAGTCTCGACCGCGACTCGGACTTCCTGTTGAGCTGCAGTCTATCTACCTTCTCCAATCCATATTCCTTCAGCAGCTGCTCAGTCTTGGCTGATTGCGCCGCCAGCTTATCCCGGCACTCCTGAGCCCTCTTGTTCTCATTTCTTCCCAGCTGCAGTGCGTGGACTTCGCTAGGCCCATCGACCTGTTTCGATATTAGTGTCATTCAGTAGCATATCACGTGTCAGGGGTACTCACAATAGCCATCGTCCTACCATGCGCATACATACTCGGAAGCGGCGTATCCTGGCAGACACCACCACCACCGTGCGCCTGGATAGCCCAATCCAAAGTCTTCAGCAGCACCTCCGGCACGAAGATCTTCGCCTGCGCAATCTCCTTCTTCGCGCCCTTGGCATCGCTATTATCGATCTTCATCGCCGCATCTAGTACCACCAACCTCGCGGCATCAATCTCAATCCTCAGCCTCGCCAACCGATCCAGCATGACACCGTGCTCGCTAAGCTGCTTGCCAAATGGCTTCTTGCGCGGGTCGTTGATGCGCGCGATCATGTACTCCAAGCCCTTCTCCGCCGCACCGATGCTGCGCATCGCGTGATGGATACGTCCGGGACCGAGGCGACCCTGGATGATCTCGAAGCCGCGGCCGGGGCCGAGCACCATGTTGCTCTTGTGCACGCGCACGTTGTCGAAGGAGACGTGGCCGTGACCGTGCGGCGCGTCGTCGTATCCGAAGACAGACAGCATGCGGTGGATCGTAATGCCCGGGGTGTCAGCGGCGACGAGGATGACGGATTGCTGGAAGTAGGGATCCGGGTTGTGGGGGTCGGACTTGCCCATGGTGATGTAGACCTGGCAGCGTGGGTCACCGGTGCCGGAGGACCACCATTTCTGTGAGAAGTTAGCGGGTTGGGTGGAGAAGAGGAATAAGAATGATGATGTACCTGGCCGTTGAGCACCCAGTAGTCGCCGTCTTGAGTCATACTGAGCTCGATATTCCTAGCGTCGGATGAGGCAACCTGGGGCTCGGTCATGAGGAAAGCAGAGCGGATCTCGCCAGCAAGGAGTGGCTTGAGCCATTTGTCTTTTTGTTCTTGTGTGCCGTACTTCGCGAAGACCTCCATGTTACCAGTGTCAGGGGCAGCGCAGTTCGTAGCCTATGCGCACCAAACATTAGTCTATACTCCGCTGAGAGAAGAGCCAAACATCTCAAATGATCATGGAGCTCTTCGAGTCGTCCGTACCTCGCTAGCAGTAGTACTCTTGCCCAAGCATTCAGCCATGAGACCGTATTCCAGATTGCTGAAGCCAGCTCCTTCCGTGAAGTGGTTCTTCGGCAAGAACATGTTGAACAGACCCAGCTTCCTTGCCTTGACCTTCAAGTCCTCCATGACCTGTGGGTGGGCACTGAAGCGCTCCTCGATCGTCCTACCGGTCTGCTGGGCGTAGATGGGGTCTGCTGGGATGCATTCTTCGTAGACGAACTTCTCGACCTGATTGTGGCATGGTTAGCAGGTCGGTAGCTACATATAGGGGCAATTGAGCCCTATATTGGAAACAAGGGTCATATGAAGAGATATTTGGAGGTCAGGAGAGCATTACAATGTCCAGGGTCTTAGCTGCCCGCTCGCTCACGAACGGCTTCGCGATGGCGGGAATGCGCTGGGAGGCTGTGAGTGGCTGTCTCGACATGGTTGCTTTTGTTATGGATATGTAGAGAATGAAAGTTATATGTTCAAGGACAGCTTATACAGAATATCCAGACAGGAGGTGAAGAGTAGTAAGTTCTCGGTGATCTACGGTAAGTTCTGCTCCCCGCAACTCAATCTCGAGCTCCCCTCGGTTGTCTGGGTGCGGAGGAGAAGACCCCAATGCCAGCAGAACCCTTGGTACGAACTATTTTTGATGCGCGACGGAGAAAAAGGATTATATGGGCTTATGCTTTGCAAATTGGCCGAAGTAAAAGTTTCTAGGATACACTTGACTAGAGCTGAACTAATAAAATGCTTTCGAAATTAGTCCTACAAGATGAATGGGGCTTCGCTGTTTCTCTCGTGTGCAAAACTGCCCAAGACCAACTTCGGATAGAAAGCTGGCATCAAAGACTCAGCTTAACCATTCATGGATAGACCGAGGCTCAAGGCAGATCGTATCCCGTCGATGAATCTATTTTACCCCAAGCGGTAACAGTTCGTTTGCTCCCTCCCACGGTGATCATTCGTCTTTATTGCTTTGAAATCACCCACTGGAGTTTCAATTGGCTCGAAATACTGTACAAGAAGGAAGCTTGGTGTATTTTAATCCACCGGAAATGTGACCTGATATTAATCACACCAGCGTCTTTATCCCGGTGGACTCACGGCCCCGGTGGAGGATTGAATTGCGTTAGCCTAGCTTGAGCCGCATATCTGTTGGTTTATTCGAAAGACGGCGATAATACTAATAACGCTGGATCTCTTATATCTAGAGCAAGTAAGAAGTATTTTTGTCGTGTACTTTCGCGAAGTTCAAGGAGACATTTCTTCCTCTTTGACAGTGGTGTATCTACGCATTAGATTAATTGAGAAGGCGCCTCGAGTATCCATCCACCATTGAAATACCTTCAGTTGTGTCAACTATTAGCTGTATGTAATCACTTTCACCTTGACATTGTAACTTTTGTCGTTATATTAATAGTCTTCCAGCGGATGAGAGATCAGAATTGCAGATAACGTGAAATTGACCACATGTACATTGTAAATTCTTTTCTAGATTGCTCCTCGAGGGTATATGGGTAACGACCGCTCATATCGTACAACTACCTGCCCCTGATCCGAGCCAAATTGAAATAATAGCAAGTTAGATCCAGTCATCAACCATCCACGCCATCGCTCAATGCGGCCGTGATATAACGATCTGATCCTATTGAGAGCCCTCTCCAATGTCATTCATTCATACTTCAACTGTCTCCCTTTCCGTCCTCCTTCGCGAGCGCCTTCTCCCAGGCAGCTTCGAACCCGCTCTTCCCGCTCTTCCCGCCATTCTCAGTCTCCTCCGCGCCAATCTCATGGTCATTCTCCTTCTCTTTGCCCACTCCATTCCCCATTCCGGCAGTGCCCGGCCTCGAACACTCCACAGACGACAACCCCGGGAGCGTAATCTCCGGTGCCTCGAAGTCAAAATTGCTGCTATAAACCACAGCTGCAAAAGCTTCCAAATCCCTGACCTGCTCCATCCCAGCAAGGTACTCATTCCCACCGACACCCGGCACTCCCCCCGCTGCCGCACTGCTCGCCAGCCCTACGCCTGACGCCATCCCACCCTGTCCGCCGGATCCAATGACGTGCGCCTGACGGCAGAAGACAGCGAGCGTGTTCGCGACTTTAGCTTTTACTTCCTTCGGGTTGACTAGTTCTATCACGCGGGACGTGGAGGCCGAGGTGGGAGGGATCTTGTAGGCCAGACTGGCGATTTTGTTGTCGATGAGGAGGGAGAAGGCGGAGTCAAGGAGGAGAGTGAGGACGTGGTGGAAGGAGGGGGAGTCGATTAGGTCAGAGGATTCGTCGAGAAGTCGTCGGAGGGTTGGTGGTATTGAGGTAGTTTCGGACGTTTCGGTAACAGTAATTGGAGATGAGGGTGGTGAGTTAGCAGGAAGGATGCCGGACACTTGTTGGAGTACTGAGGCCTCTTCGTCCGCTGGTGGGAGGAGGTATGGAAGATATTTCGTTGTTCTACGGTAATCAATTAGTAGATGTTATGAGAGAATACGGATAGAGAGTGCACAAACCTTCTGTCCTGCTCCGTCGAGCCCTCAATTTTCTTTCGTACCTCCACCGTGAGTTCCGACAGCTTCTCCAACGATATGTCTTCTCTTGGGCTGAGCGGCCCAAAGACTTCCTTCACAGCCTGCAAGACCTTTTGCATGATCTCCTTGCATCCGCGGTGGAGTAGCCACCAGCTGAAGCTTAGGTACTTTCGATTCGTCTCGTAATCATTGCCATATGCATTCTCGAAGTTGTCATCGTCGTGGTTTTCGAGGAAGATATGATGGTTGTTGTCCTGCGAGGAGGACGGAGGAGAGGCGAGGGAGACGACTGATGCCAGGTAGTTGCGGCGACCGAGGAGGTTGAGTTGGATGCGCGTCAGAAGGGTGAGGAGAGATAGCGTATAGATCAAAGTGAAAGCGCGCGCAATTGCTGAGCAGAGTTAGCCGGATAACCCCTCAAGGCCATCAAGGTACACTCACAGCTTATTTTGATATCGTTCCACATCTGCACCTTCGACCTCTTCGGCTGTGATGCAACATCCGCCTTCTCTCCATTGCCAGTTTCGCTTGGCGCGACCTGGCTGGCATGCACGTAACTCTCGCTCTCGCTGAAGTTGGTCAAGCTCTTCCCATCTATCTCTGTGAGGCTTGGTGGACCTGATGGCAGGTCCGTCGAGACTTCTGACATGGCCACCCCACTCCGCGCCAATCGCTCAACCTTCTGCTTCTGCAGCTCATTGAGCGTCTGCTCGACCGGCAGCGCCTCAATGATGTTCTCGGTAGCGGTCGGCAAGATGGCGAGGATGGTGAAGGTGCAGTCCTCTTGGTTCTGCTCGAATCTCCTCCGGAGGCTGGGGCGACATTATCAGCGACAGGCCACAGAGCAAACTGAAGATGGCTCACTTCTCCCTCGCGATCCTCTCGTCGCTCATGCGCTGCCGCGCCTCGGTCACCTTGTTCAAGACATACTGCCCAGCAAGGTATCCACCAGCGGCCACCCCTGCGCCGATGGCAAAGCTCCCGCGGTTCCTGCGAAACCAATTCCTCGCGCGGTCGAACATGTCGTCGACCTGGATGCCGTTACCTCTGCAGCTTCATACCACAGAGCTGTGAATCGAACGGTGCTCAGAGACGGCAGAGAGCGCAGTCGAGAGCGAGCGGCGGCAGCTCCTGTGTCGGCGCTGTGTCGTCAGTAATCCTAATTCCCAAGTTTCCGCCGAGGTTCCTGGCGAAGTCGCGTGCGGGTCGACGTGCCCAGCTGGAGCTGCCACGTGACGAGGGCGGGACGTCATAAGGAACCCCCATGCCCGACCCATCGCTTCACCCCACCATGAAATGAGATGAATGAGCCGCGTCTAACCACTTCTACGTACCCCCCACATGACATACTCAGCCATCCAAACCTCCATTGCAGCCCAACGCAATCATAAGACTCATCCACCACGCCAGCGCACTCTCTCACGAGCTGCAACAATGACATAGCCGCCCTCTCCCTCGCCGTCCCTCCAGGGAGCCCGTCAAACTTCCTCACAACCCCTTGACGGCCTTCGCTCCGCCACCCTCCAATCACCGCTCCCCTAATTCACGACCTCGAACATCTTCACGATAATGGATCCGACCACGGCATCTCCAACAACGCCGCGCCAGCGCACCCCCGACTACACCCTCGACATCTTCGCCGACCCCACCTTCGCAAAGGACATCATCAAAGCCGTGCTGCACACAATCTTCTTCCACCGCTACTTCACGCCCATCGTGCCCGTCTCGCGCGACCTGCTCGACCTGACGTTGCCTGCGATTGACGACGTAGACTTGGAGACGCTGATCGACCAGCGTGCGAGCGCGTTGGTGCGCGAGCTGGGCTCGGGAGAAGGCGGGGGCCTGGGCAGAGGAGGGGGCTACGGTGCCGGTGGAATGGGAGGAATGTCTGGGGCATCGAGGGGCCAGCTTGCAGTTCAGTTCTATGAGAAGAGGAGGAGAAAGGGATATACTTTCTTTGGCAAGGGGGACGAGGAGGTATGTTGGGAGCAGTGGACGCTGGACGTCACGCTGGCGACGCCGAGGACGGAGACAGGTATGCGCCTCTCTCTCGAGGAAGTTTGCTTCTGTGAAGTGCGAGAATTGACGCGAGAACAGATGTTATCAAAGTGCGACGCGCGATGGAGAAGAGCCTCCAGAAGACGACGATGAAGATAATCGACATTGTCAATCGCGATAAGGGGCACATCCCCCCAATCACGACAACAGAGAGCAATCCGTTTCCGTATCAGATACTGGTGAATCCGAAGAATGACGGGTGGAGCCAGCGGATGGGGATATTCTGAGCATGATATGGCCTGGATGAAAGAGGGGGATACTTGTTGAAAAGATATGGGCATTTCAGGTCGTTTCGGCGTTGATACACTGTACAAATACTTGATACCCATTCTCATCGGTCGACATAGGGTTACACGTGTCAGTTAGATCGTCTTGTTTTCCGCCATAGCTAGAGGCGGCTCTTTTAGAAATAGCAAATACCAGTCGTATGTACATGTCTCCAGCATCGCCCGCCATCTACGTCCTATAATCCGCATTGATGGTAACATACTCATGACTAAAGTCACATGTCCAAAACACGCTCTCAAAACCCCCCTCCCTATCATTCAACTTGATCAGAATCTCCAAGTCCTCCATTTCTAATATTTCGCCCGCTCTCTTCTCATCCACATTCTGCGGCTCTCCCTTTACGAGCAACTTCAGCTCGGCACTCCCATCGCTCGGCACAAACGACACGCTGATTTCCTCCGGTTCGATTGAATCGTCTGCACCCTCGGTGTAGCCGGTTGCACACAAGATTCGTCCCCAGTTTGCATCCTTGCCGTACAATGCGGTCTTGACGAGCGGTGAGCGCGCTATGGTCGACGCAATGCGCTTGGCAGAAGGCTCATTGGCCGCACCCTGGATCCGGAGAGTGACAAATTTAGTCGCGCCTTCGCCATCGCGCACGACCAGTTTCGCCAGGTCGGTCGCAAAGTCCGTTAGCGTCTCCTGCATTTTGTCGAAGCCAGGAGAATCAGTGGTCTTGATTTCCGTCCCGCCTGCTGCACCGTTCGCAAGCAGCGCCACAGTGTCGTTGGTCGAGGTGTCGCCGTCAATACTGATGCTGTTGAAAGACTTGTCGATCGCGTTGGAGAGCATGGATTGCAGGGCTGGGTTTCCGATGGGCGCGTCGGTGCAGATGATGCCGAGGAGGGTGGCCATATTGGGATGGATCATGCCGGCACCTTTGGTCATGCCGGCGATAGTGTAAGTTGTTGACGGGGATGAGGGGAGGGTGAATTGTCGGGACAGGAGCTTGGGAAAGGTGTCGGTTGTGCATATTGCGCGGGCGGTGCGGAGCCAGTGAGCATGTGAGGAACCAAGGTCGGAATAGGCAGAGGGAATTTTGTGGATGATCTTTTTGATTGGGAGTCTGGGAGAAATATCAGCTTATTGAAATCACAAGCCAGGGACGCTGTCAACAACGTACCGCTGACCAATGACTCCGGTACTCATAACAATTGACCGAATCCCTAGCCCATCATCTTCAGAATCGAAACATCTGTCGGTCTCTTTGGCCATCTGCTCTGCATCTGCCAGACCGCCTTTCCCGGTCACTGCATTCGCACACCCTGAATTGACAACCACTGCTCTGACGCCACTTCCACTTCTTTTTTGTAGTATATCCCTGCTTACTGTGACAGGTGCCGCTTGAAACTTGTTCTTCGTGAACACAGCAGCAGCATTGCAGGGCGTTTCCGAAGCGATCAAAGCAAGATCATCGAAGCGGGTATTCGATGCCTTGACTCCAACGTGTGCAGATGCAGCAAGAAAGCCTTTGGGATAGTTTCCGGATGTTGGTACGTATTTTTGCTTTGCTGGCGGAATTGACGACTCTCCTGGCGCGCTGTAATGGCGGGCTTGCGAGGCCATATTTGTGAAGCTAGCGAATATTCGCTTTGCGGAAGGACGTTTTAATGCCATCGCAGCTTGGACAGGGAGGAAAGAAGGAAATGATCGTGTGATGTGAGAGTAGAGCCAATTGAGCCCTAGAGAGGGCAGGAATTGCTCAATTAACTATAAGACTTGGAAACAGAGACAGAAATGAAACTTTGCAAGGCTCTAGGAAATTTTCCTTTATGAATCATAGCAGCATGGAATTTTCGAAGAGTCACAGGTCTTATCGCATTTCATCCGACTCCGCTGCAGACTTGCGGGAGTCTGTGCGTTTGAATTGAAGGGCGGAGCGGAAGATGTCATTCACGACTTCCACTCACGCAGATTTTATGCGTTACCATTATAGGCGTAAGGAGTCTGAAGGTTGTTTCTTCTATTAAATTGCTGGCCTTGAGAATTTTGATTCGTTTGTGTCGATGAGAAACTTTACCGACATTGATCCATCACATTCCACTGCCAAGCATCTCGAAATATAAAATGACGTTCGTGCCCACCGAAACCTGAAGTTCAACATCCACCCCAAATAATCGTTCCCCCGCAAATACCGCCCATCATGGTTCTCGCAAAGTCCAAAAACGCCGTCGGGCTCGGCAACAGCCTGATGAACGACCGCTTTGGCAAAGGCAAAAACTCCAACATGCACCGAGGCACCGCACAATCGCAAGGCATTCAGCGTACCGGCGTGAACGGGGAGACGTACGTCACGAACGCAAAGAAAGAGGCAGCGTGGGTCAAGATGCGCAGTGTCACGGAGCAAGCGGCGCTGGACGAATTCCTGTCGACGGCCGAGTTGGCAGGGACAGACTTCACTGCGGAGAAGATGAACAATGTGAAAATCATACACAAGGATCAGAAGAATCCATACTTGCTCAGTGCGGCGGAGGAGCGGGCGAAGGTGCGGAAACACAATGCGAATAAGAAGAGGTTGACGGTGCCGAGGAGACCACCGTGGGATGAGAAGACGACGCCCCAGGAGCTGGACGAGCGGGAGAGGCAGAGCTTGTTGGAGTGGAGGAGAGGGCTTGCAGAGTTGCAGGACAATGATGATCTGCTGATGACTCCTTTTGAGCGGAATCTAGAGGTCTGGCGGCAACTCTGGCGGGTCATCGAGCGCTCGGATTTGGTTGTGCAAATCGTCGATGCGAGGAACCCACTGCTATTTCGAAGTGAGGACTTGGAGAATTACGTGAAAGAGGTGGACAGTCGAAAGACCAATTTGCTACTGGTAAACAAGGCGGATATGATGACGTTGGAGCAGAGGCAAGCTTGGGCGGACTATTTCGTCGAGAAGAACATCAATTTCAGGTTCTTCTCTGCAGAGCTTGCAAGGGAGATGAATGAAGCAAGAGGTCTCGAGGATGAAGAGGAGGTGGGATCGGATGGGGAAGGCTACATTGAGGCTGACGATGTCGTGGAAGAGGTTGATATCGATGAAGATCCTCTGGCGCGGGAGACGGAAAAGCTGGAAGTTCAAGAAGCAGAGGAAGATGCTGAAGAATGGACCAGTGAAGAAGAAGTGGATCCAGAACCTCAACCTCTATCATCTTCTCTATCGCCAACCGAACGCACAAGAATATTGACTACAGAGGAGCTGGAAGAACTTTTTCTAGAGCATGCTCCGGAAATTGAGGGTGAAGATGATAGCGAAGCTCGAAAGACCGTTATCGGCCTCGTTGGATATCCCAATGTAGGCAAGTCTTCAACCATCAACGCACTGATCGGAGCGAAAAAGGTCTCAGTATCAGCTACACCGGGCAAAACGAAGCACTTTCAAACTATCCATCTCAGCGACGAGGTGATTTTATGCGATTGTCCGGGTCTCGTATTTCCAAACTTTGCAACGACAAAAGCAGAGCTGGTCTGCAGTGGCGTTCTACCGATTGATCAACTGCGAGAGTTCACCGGACCGGCTGGCCTGGTAGCTCAACGCATTCCGAAAGCATTTCTAGAAGCAGTCTACGGTATGACAATCCGTATCAGACCTCTCGAAGAAGGTGGCACAGGCACTCCAACTGCAGAAGAACTTCTCAGGGCATATGCGCGCGCAAGAGGTTTCTCAACACAAGGCCTAGGACAACCTGATGAGAGTCGAGCTGCGCGTTACGTTTTAAAAGACTATGTGAAGGGAAAGCTTCTCTTCTGCCACCCACCTCCGACAGATCCACCAATCGATGCAAAATACTTCAATCGGGACTTGTATAATGAATCACACCTCCCTCTCAAGCGACGAGTGCATTCTGCACTGGATGCCGATTCGACCATTAATGGTTCTGCCGACTCCCCTTCACTCATGGATCCAGACACTGATGTGGCACCCCTACCTCCCGCCCAAGGATCGAAATCCGCTCAGTTGGACAAGAAATTCTTCGGACCGCAAGCTAGTGCAGGACATCTCAAAATGCCGTTCCAGTATCAACGGCAGAATACGGAACAAGGGAGGAGGCAGCTGAGTGGAAGGAAAGAAAGGACAATGATCGCGCTTGAACGCAACATAGATCCTAATGATGTGAAGATGGCCATGGGAGGGAAGAAACATTTCAAGGGAAACAAGCGAAAGAAGGATAAGGTTAAAAGCAATGACGATGACTAGCCTAGCATTGGCACTCTGGTTGTCGATTGATGAATTGCATTGGAAGGCGTTTTGATTTGTACAGACCACAAGATATAGCCAATGCCAGACTAGTACGTAATAGCTGTATTCAAATTTGCGAACTCTAGCTGAAGGAAGTTTCGTAGTCCTACTGAACACGATCGCTTGGAGAAAGGCACGCCACTTTTTCAACTTAGTGCATGGCAGGATTCCGCATGCACCTGTTCCTACCTCTTCCACGAATCTCATAGACATCAGTTGCAGAACTGATGCTGTGACGGATTTGCTTGGGTCCAAGTTCCCAGGTATAGCGGTATTTGGGATAGATTTAGACCTGTGCCTCTGGGACTCAGAGAAAAGCAAGAATATGTGCGGTACATTCAAGGGCAACATCATGAACGCCACATCAGCGCTTAGGTCAAGCACTGGCTTCTACGGTGCTGAGGAGCAATTTCCTGCTCGGAGAAGCTGAATTGAGAGCTCTCGTGGCAAAGTTGGTTGTGCACCAGACGAAGATAAAAGTACAATCCAGGATAACTCCGTGCATTGCACGGACGATAAAAGCTGCTCATTAGAACAGTGATAGCTTGATTTAATATTAGGAATCTTCCTTGAGCGCATAGGCTTTGAGTATCGGGGGAGACTTCTATGTAAATGGGTCGTCGTGTTATGCCGACTCGGACGAAAATGAAATGACGCTACTCCTTGAGATATATTCGGATTTACAGTCACGAGCATGCGAAGTTTTCAGTTGCATGAATACTCGGTCTCAGGACAAATGTACTCGGCTGATCCGTTTGGATAATCCGTTGGATGTTGTGGATCGTCCCTTGGAATCGTCCGTCGGCCGAGTCGGCCGACAGCGCTTTGGTTGGCCACTCGGGCACTACAATACTATTTAGCTCTATTGGATGCTCCACGAAAAACCCGCAGATACCTCTGTTGAGCAACACTCTGCTGATTTACGGCTTGTAGCGAGAAAAGCAAGCTTTCCTATCTGACCAAAGATCATTGTTGTCATGCGCAACGAACTCAGTCAATTTGTGCCTCCGGCACCTCGTTTCACAGAGAAAGATGTTTCTGATCAAGAAGGAAGGGTAATTTTCTGTTCCATATTCCCTTGCGAAGAAATTCTGACGGCTACTGCAGGTTTTCCTAGTGACAGGTGCGTCCAGCGGCGTCGGGAAACAACTCGCAAAACTTTTGTATGGCCTGAACGCAACGATCTACCTCGCGAGCCGGACAGAATCTCGAGCCATAACTGCCATCGACGAAATCAGAGCCGCACACCCTAGCTCTCGAGGGGCTCTCCACTTCCTGGAAATTGACCTTGAGGACTTTGCGAGCGTAGCGCGAGCGGCGAAGCAATTTCTACAACGGGAGGAGAGACTGGATATACTTTTCAACAATGCTGGTACAATGATGCCTCCAGAAGATGCGAAGACGAAGCAAGGATACGACCTGCAACTGGGAAGCAATGCGATGGCGCCACTCCTGTTCACCCAGCTATTGACCCCGATTCTGGCCAAAACAGCAAAGCTTCGAGAGCCTGGAGGAGTTCGCGTCATTTGGGTCTCTTCATCTGCAGCAGAGCTGGCTACCCCCAAGAATGGCATCGATTTAAACAATCTCGATTTCAAGAAGCCGGTCCCCAACGCAACAAAATATGGAGTGAGCAAGGCAGCTATGCTCCTTCTGGCGCTGGAGTACGCAAAGAGAGAAAAGAATAATGGAATAGTAACTGTAGTTCGTGTATCATGCCCGCCATCGTGAGATCTCCACTAATTTTTACAGCCACTAAATCCCGGAAACCTGAAAACGGATTTGCGTCGACATGTTAACTGGCTCCTGTCGACAATATTCGATTGGATGAGTCATGATCCCATCAAAGGCGCGTATACGGAACTTTTCGGAGGATTCTCTGCAGACATCACGCTGGAAAATTCGGGATGTTGGGGTGAGTACTTGCGGAAAATCACTGACAACCCAAGCTTATTCGATAATAGTCATTCCATGGGGGCGGTTTGGCCCTCTCCGACAGGACCTTGCTGATGCGGCGAAATCACCGTCTGAAGGAGGAACAGGAATCGGGGCTAAATTGTGGGAATGGTGTGAGGAACAAATACGGCCATACAAGACCGCGTAGCTCTCAGATGTTCCAATCCATAATGTCCGAATCCCAGATGCCATCGAAGACTAGGGTCTCTGCATCTGTGAAATTCCAGGACGGAGGAATTTGAAAAGAGTCGGCCTGGAAAAATGGCTCGTTTGCGAATGTAAGATTTACCGAGCGGGAAGCTATCCCATCCCCTCCAAAACGCTCATGAGGCATAGGCCCACCTTGTTCTGAGAACCGTTCCACTGGCTGTTCCGCAATGGCATTTTCTGTCGTCAAAGAGGTGCTCAAGACGCTAGCTGGTTGCATTTCTGAAGCTGGCTTAGAATCCATGATCACTGCAATTGTACCGAAATAAGGTACCGTCAACCGTAATTTCCTGGGTGTCGCAGGAGAAGGATATGCGAATGTGGAGAGGGCACTAAGCACGTCCACGCCTTGTCGCGAAATTGTTTCTCTTTTGTTGCTTTCCGCGAGAGTCTTCATAGATTGAACGACTTCTTTAATTAATACCATATCGTCACTGTTTCCTCGGGGATTTGCCGCTGCCGGGACGCTGTTCGAACTTTGAATAAAAAGGAGGAGGAGAGTGAGGGCTGATACAAATGCCGCAAAGTCGATGACTCTGCAATGTAGTTGAGTATTCTCAACTTGTCTTGTAACAAGGTACCGACGCAAAACTTCCCTTGAGGACTCTTGACAGGCAGACTTGCAGTACTCAAGTCTCTTCTCCGTGGCCGCTCGAAAAATGTACGGGAGGTAAGTGAATGCACGTATCTGGAAGAACCACAGTTGATGCAGGATATCGTCAAATCTGCGTGCAGATTCGATTGATCGGTCTCTGGTGAGCACTGGAATTGCCTGCCACGTTGATGGCATAGAGTTGTATAATTCATCAAGTGCCTCGTCGAGAGCTTGAGCGTGCCAGTAACCTTCATCGAGCTTGAAGAGATTCCGCTGGATGAGTTTGTCTACAATGGAACATACTTTCCGCTGAAAGTTTGCAGTGACGCTTGCCGCCGGGTCATTCCAGCCATCATCTGGGCCAAACGGCTGCGATCCAATGCCGCATTCGAGACCCAGGAGCAGGGATGTATAACAGGAGCCCATGACCGTCGCAAGCCACATACGGCGATGAGTTATCATCTCTTTTGACATTGAATCTCTCTTGCTTTTTGCGTAGCTCTTGTAGAGTCCCATCAGTCGCGAGGCATCGAGAGCCCGTCGAAAGGTCATCCAAGCTCGTTGGATATTAGCGTCGTTGATATGTATCATGCCCAACAGCAGCATACAGTCGAGACCGTCTAGCGAGCACATTATTGCTTCATCTGAGAGAACATGCGAATTGACGGCTTCGATATAAGAATGTACAAGAGACCCTGGATCCGCCATTTGAAGCCTGTTAATGTCGAAATCGGGCGAAAGCTGCTGCATGTACAGTGCTAACCCGAGAAGAGTTCGTCCAATTACAGTAAGTTCAGACTGTGTAATGGTATTCAAGTCGAAGGGACAAAGCTGTTCATCCCGGCTTGGTAAATCCGGATAGGGTAAACATATTTCAAGAGCCCAAGCGTTTGTGTGTTCGTAGAGTAAGTTGGCATCGTGCTGCGTTGGAAGTAGAGAGACAAGAGCTCGCTTAATTGCCCCATTTCGAATGTTTTGCGAGGACTGGGTAGGAGCAACGCCTCTGACCGGAATGGAAGCGCCGGATACATCGGAAGGAGTTTGCCCTTGATTTGCCAGCTAAAATCTTCAGTGAAGGCCATGGTTTGACATATTGGAGCTCTCACAATTCCGTCTCGTAGCAAGGAGAGGACTGGCGCACCCTGAAGCTGCTCTGAAGCATCATGCAGTGACTGCGCTGGAGCATTCTCTTGCTCGGGTCCATGGCCTGACAAGGTCTCTTGAGAATGAGAGGTGTCCTGGTTCCGAACCAGTTTCAACAAAAGACTCTCAATTCGTTCCAGTCTCTCATCGGTGCCCCGATTGGTGGTACGATAGCTTGAGCTCTCATTTCTAGGCTCCACATCCGCACTGGAGGTCGAGCAGGCGATTCCTCTTTTGACACATTCTGAGCATGCAGATACGTCTTCAATGCTCAATTGGCATTTAACTTTACGCCTTCTACCTGTATAGCTGTCAGCCTGGTCTCAATCGCTCTCTGAGCCACATTACATTCATGACACGTCTTCATGTCACGTTTCAGCCTTTTCCGATATGGACCAGACTCTGAGCCGTGTTGCTCATCCATTGTTGATTAACTTGAGAAGTCCTATCCAAAGTTGTCTCCGTTTGCAGATGCGCCATTTCATATGGCTAGAATGATAATCAAGCAGTGAAATTGATCTACAGAGCCGCGGAAAGACGACCTGGGCAGGGGGTTGACTCGTCCTACGCCGTATGGGGTTTAGGGCCTTGGCGAGCAGCCACAGAACGGCTTCCAGCCACCGCAATGGCCTCGCACATCTCCTTAGTCCCTTAGTCCTTTCCTTTGTGCAGCTCCACGAGTATGTCTTGTGGTATCGCTAACTATCTACGATATGGAATGAAGCTCTGCTAGTTATCGGGTCCCAGTCCGTGTTATTGGTCGTCTACCGCGAGCGCTCCATACCCAGGAAATCAAGGAGCCAGCCTCCCTCCACTTCATATGTACCGTGTTTCTGCTGAATTCAGCATCTTTTTTAACTGAGTTCAGCACCACTCTACCATCAATGAACGAGGGTTTCAGTATCTTGTGTATGGCACTGGTCTCGCCTGCCCGAGCTGCTGTCCATTTTAGCAAACAATATCTGGAGGATGCTACAAAGGCACATGATAGGTACAATATCTATTTTTAGCGGCGACAGGATTCTCTTCAATCCTCTCTCGGGTTTTCGCAGCATTCGTCGTAACTCAGGTACGAAATCAGGAAAAGGGAATGGACATCCAGGACCGCATGATCCCGTACGAGTATAGCTCACTCCGTAATGAAGAAATCCGCATTTTGAAGCTTCTTCCTGGAGGATTGGATGATCCTATCCGCATGACGATTGAGCACGCCCCACTTATAATCCCGAACAAAACAAAAGAACCCACTAAACGAATATCGCAGGAACAACTTCAGTCAACACTTCCATCAGACTGGAAAGTATATATCGCTCAGGATGGACGTTACATCTTTAGATGTTGGTCTCCATACATGACTTCATGGACGCATCCGGATCTTGACTTGGACAAATCCTGCTATGAAGGGTACGAGCACGATCCAGACCCCGGATTTGTACCTAATTTCGAAGCTTTATCCTACGTCTGGGGGCCCTTTGACGGTGAAGAGGCTGCAATCATTGAGCGGGCTTCCAGCATGAACTGCAAGGCTGTCCAGACAATGAAGATACGAAAGAATTTAGCATCTGCATTGCGCCACCTGCGTCGCGAGAGTTCCATCCGTAATCTTTGGATCGATGCACTGTGTATCAATCAGGCAGATGTACCGGAACGAAATAGACAAGTGCCCAGGATGAGACACATATACTCTCTAGCCCGCAGAGTCATTGTTTGGCTCGGGGAGGAATCGCCCGATAGCTCACATGCCCTGAGTACAATGGAATTTCTTGGCGGACAAGGCGAACCGTCGAACGACGGATGGCATCTCCCTTCCCCTGGATGCCGGGAGCCGTTGTGGTATCTGCCGGACTCAGAACTTCCCTACGGCGAGGAGACTTGGACCTCTATCGAGAAACTTTTGGAATGATCATGGTTTAGTCGGCTGTGGACAGTGCAGGAAATTTTACTTGCAAACCGGTTTGCTATCGTGCAATGCGGATCGGCAAATGTAGAGTGGAAATACATTCGCAACGCAATGCAGATGCTAATCACCAACCGAGGAATTGGTGGTCAGTTACGGAAATGCCTGAATGATCTCCGGATCATGCTCGACCTTCAAACAGCTCCTGACGCAGCAAACACCTTAACGCTTGGTCGAGTACGAGACAACACAGACCCACGTGACAAAATATATGGCCTACTCAGCATATTACCCCAGCATTTCTCGCGCCTAATCAAGCCTGACTATTCCTCCACAACAGCTGAAACGTACCAAAGTGCGTTTCTCCTCTTTAGCAATTTCCACTGCAGGCTCGATCTGCTTCCGCACTGTGGTGGAAACGCAGCCAACCCAGAAATACCGACCTGGGTCCCAGACTGGTCTGTGAAAAGGCAGTGGTCAATTCATAATCAAGACCAATTTGCTAGTGGTATGTCTTCCTCTCAAATGAGGTATATTAGTCCAAGTGTCCTGGAAATCGTGGGCCTTCGCGCTGCGACGGTCTCAGAGGATAGCGAGGGCATCCCAGGTTCAGCCGACTATGCTTCACAGCACTCCACGCCTTTCGAGCCTCAGAGACTTGATTCGACTCAATATATTGCAGGAGGGAGTCTTTTCGATGCGTACGTCCATACTGTTCATGAGTCTGGTCTCCGAGAGCGCTACCCTCTCCTGGCGCATCTCCCAACATTGCAGGATGCGAGTTCTGAACTTGCAAAGAGGCGGTCACTCTCTGATTTAGGCATCGGGTGGCGAGCTTTTCTCAAAACTACCGAGGGCTACATCGGAACAGGACCACCTATCGTCCGACAAGGTGAGCTTTCCCACTAACATATGTAGTTAAGACTTCGCTCCAGCAATAACCAATTATTCGTGTTGTTTCGTCAAATTGCTAGAGTATACTTTTTTTTGATCCGTTTCTGTTCCAGCCACCCCGCCACGTGGGCGTTGAGACAAATGATCCCCTCTGCCGTTGCCTTTTCATTAATACTCTTAAAGGCACATGAGGCTTTTTCGATCCTTTGTTTCATTTCTAGAGTCTACGTAAACGCTCTTGAGTTTTGCAGCGTTTTGCTTTCCGTACGGCAGTCTAGTGAATTTCCCCCAGTTATTGCACACTTTCTGTTGTGAAACCACAGCTAACATGACAAGGGGATCACGTCGTTTGCGTATTAGGCTGCTCGAGATTAATTATTCTACGGCCGACATCTGCAAAACCGTCAAATTCAACGCAATTTCACGTTATCGGCGACTGTTTTCTGCATGGTCTACAGGACGCGACCGCTCTTCTTGGATCTCTGCCTCGAAACTACACACTCCAAATGCAAAAGGATAATCACTCTCTCATTCCCAGACCAGTATTTATGAATCATGAGAACGGGTCACTTCAAGTCGATGACCCTCGTCTCGGACCAATTCCAGCAGATTGGGAACGCCTCCCCTCTCAAAGGACTAGCATCGACCTGCATTTCTTTGCTCGATTCGAAAACAAAGCGACTGGCGAGTTATTGAATTCTGACCCACGAATGCTGCCGGAAGCGCTGGAAGCTAGGGGTGTGCATCTTCAGACGTTTCAACTTGTTTAAAGACCCGCTATTTCAGACCCAAGGAACCAGACAGAAAGAAACGCCGGTTTTCACAAAGTTGGTACGAATATCCCATCTGGAGCCCACCCGTATTCAAGTGTGCGCCAGTTCAATGACGCACTTGGCATGCGTATCGATGAACAGGAATATTTGATCTTCCACGCATCGTGCTGCTGCGGATTCAAAGGGCCGAACTGCCCCAGAAGCTATCTGTATGAATTGGTTCGCTCACTCTCAACATATGGTCGCGATCACCTATGCTGAGGAGGCTTCGGAAATAATAAGTCCGAAAACCATTAGTTTGATGAGAATATTTCGACACTATTGTCATCGGAGCCGAGGCACTGCTGAAGGAAGTTGATACAACTCCAGACTCAATCAGAGCATTGTCCAAGAAAAATCTGGGGCGAATGTTCGTGAGCTCCGGATTCTTGACCCCATCCCCGTTTCGCTGACTCTGACTGGTCGGACTTAACGAATTATCGCGGGCTCACTTTCAGCGTTCACCTCCATGAGTAATTTCCTATGGTATTCAAGTCGAACTATCGGGAAGATTTGCAGGGTTCTTTGAATGGCTATTGTGGGTCCAACGTAACCCAGCAGCAGAATTGGAGTGATGCCTATTGCCTATGACTTTTTTCGACTCGGAAATTGTATGTCCGGCCAAAAGATCTCTACGTATTTCATTATCGTAGGACCGCCTTTCATGAGTTCTTTGTTCCGATTTACTGATAGGTATCATTTCAGATCTTTGAGGATATTAAATTGAACGCTGTGATCATGGCTGCAGTGAGCAAAGCTTGTTGTGTGTACGTTCAACGTTGTCTCGGTCGCAGAAAATTGCTCACCAGATGTTTGTACTAACAAGAATTTCTGTAAGCATTCCCCCTGTCATATCTCAAGGGTATCAGGCAAAAGGCGAATACAAGACTCTCGATGGTCTGCAAACTTGTACGTTTATTGCTCTCGCACTAATTGAAACAAACGCTAACCGACTGGCAGATATTACTGGCCCACCCGAGGCCGCTCACGCTATTTTAATAATATATGGTATTTACGACCAAATCCACACTTTCAGTCTTGACTTTGCGCTAAATTCTCATCAAAAATGAAGACATATTTGGATTTTCTCCTCAGATTCTCCAAGGGGCTGACCTCATGGCTACTGCTGACACCCATCGCGAGTATCGGGTATTCATGCCGGATTTCTTCGAAGGTTCGCCTGCCGATGGAAGTTGGTTTGCATCACAGTCCAATGAAGCACAGCAAAAGGTTGGAAACTTTTTCCAGACAAAAGCTGCACCGCCTCGGACTCTGTCGAAGATCCCTGGAGTGATTGAAGACGCGAACAAGCTCAGCCTGGAAAGCAACACTGTTTTCTCAACCTGGGCAATCATGGGCTATTGCTGGGGAGGAAAAGTAGCCAATCTGACTCTAAAGTCACCCACTGCGTTCAAAGTCGCGGCTCAGCTTCATCCGGCCATGTTGGATCCTGAGGATGCGAAAAACGTTGATGTGCCAATGGTCCTGCTCGCATCTAAGGATGAAGACCAGAATGCTGTCGAAAAATACAAGAACAATCTCCATCCAGTTCACCATGTCGAGACCATCCCAACCCAAATTCATGGCTGGATGGCGGCTCGGGCGGATCTCAAGGATACCGAAGTTGGCAAAGAGTATCAGAGAGGATATAAGACGGTGCTGAAATTTTTCCACCAATACCTGTAGCATACAAAAGGATTGACGTGAAGGTTTAGAGGGAGGATAATTCATGAATGAAAATAAATTTCAGGCCTAAAGTACTTGAACTCCCACCTGTTATAGCGCTGCTAATTTCATGATCGTGGTTTTATCACTTTTTCTTAGATTCTTTTCTCTTCTCCTTTTGTTAGACTAAAATCTACTCTGGAAAACATTGATCTCGCTACAATAAACTCTTCTAATACAACTCATGCTCGAGCTTTGAGACCAAGATCCCGATATACGGCGACAGCTCCACATTGAACAAGTCGCCAGCTTTCAAACAATCTGGTGTTGGATTCTTTGCTGCTCCTACTCCAGCAGTTGTTCCATAGGAATCACTGTGCCTGCCAGTAAGGTGGCTTCCTTGAGTGAGGAAGGCAACTAGTTGTGGGATGTTGTGGATCAAATCTGTCAATGGACGCTCTAGGAAGAGTAGTACTGTATACATAAATGCTAAAAAGGTTAGAGAATAGACTAGGCCGTTAATAGCTATTATAGCTATGCTATAATTCTAAAGTTATTATAAATGGCGAGTTCCGTTTAGAGACCTCCCTCTTTCTACTTGTCATATACGCAGCATTCACGAAAAGTGTCTGTCTGCCAGGTACGAGATCGCCTTTGCCGTCATCTACACTCGAAAAGGTACATTTCCTTGGGGAAGCAGCGGTGGATAAAACCTGTGCGGAGTCGATCTCATCGCTACCATATTTCCATCGCACAAGCTCGATCCCATTACTGACATGATAGTGGCCAAAGACACAGAGCAGAGGTCGTGCTTGAGCGACTGCTTGGGCTTGCGCAATGCAGCCACGTAGTCGGGGAATGTCAATCCAGTCCAATCGCTTATCCGGAGGGCCATGAGTAGCCCAGATCTGAACGCCTTGATTCCGATCAGGAGCACTCTTCCAAGCTTTCGCTGCCTCAGGAGACGGCGAAGGACTGTAAGTGAATGCGTAAGGGTTGGTGTTTAGGAAATCCGGCTGCGAAGGATTGCCATACACCATTAACGGCAGTGGTTCTCTGGAATCAGGGCGCTTGAAGTACGCTACTGTTCGCGTCTCCTGGTTCAGGTAATATATGCCATGCTCATGAGCTTCTCGAGAGGTGAAAAGCTGAAGCACTGATGCATCGAACGCCTTGTGACCGGGATCCAGACCTAGATCATGATTCCCTCCAAGTCATTTTAGCCGCCACTGCTGCTAATATTCCCAAGACAAGGGTACTTACCAGCAACTAAGACTTTGACCAGATGAGGTAAACTACGTATCCACTCAAACGCTTGATTCATCTCTTTCTGGCCTCCATAGTCTGTGAAGTCGCCCGTGTGGAGCAGAATGTCGCCGTCGGGCACGGCCCCGCGAAAATCCTCGTCATGGGTATCGGAAATGCACACAATGCGAAGAACATTCGTATCGAAGATGTGTGGACCGCTGCTCTCGGATGACATGGTCGTTAAGGGGTGACAGGCTCTCCTCTTTCGAAGCGGTGTAGGGCACAATGGTCGTGTACAAGGGGGGTGCCGTGGGCACCTCGTTTCTCTTTTGTTCTAGCCCCAGCCTTGTCAACAACGGCAGACAGCCGCACGGTAGGATAAGGCGTTGAGTTTGCCTTCTTCCATCAAACCCACGTGTACAAATGTGCGCTGCGTATTGGTGCTTGAAAGTGCATCTGGCTCAGCTGGATCGCTAAAGTCCCTCACGTTGTGTACTGGAAGAGCGTGCTGTAAAGAGAGGAACGCTTGCGAAAGAGTCACAATGGCAGTATCAATGGCTTGTGTAGGCCAGGCAAAGCTCTATTTAAGAGACCTCTCATCTGTCATTGTCTTTCCAAAAGGTCCATGGCCCATGAGATTAAAATTTTTTATAACGAAGCCAACATTTCGTCCCGCACCATGCCGCCAATACCAAAGCGCGCCTACCGGCTCGTACGCACAGTCTTGCAACCTCGTTCTGCGGTCTCAGACCAAGACTTTGCAACGACTACTTTCTCAACTTCGGGAGTTGATCTGCTCGCAATGGTAGTTTCCGATTCTGGTCTTGCAAACTCCGAACCTCAGTGGTGGAACGCTTCGCCGGTCGGCTGCGTACTCATCGGTCTCCAGCCTCGTGGCGGCTGGCAGATCTTCCAACGCAGCGTGCAATGGGGACAGGACCGATTGGCGCATGCGTTCGGCGTCAACTGCGAGGACCCTGTGTTATACGCGTACTTCGCTTGCACGATGCGCAACCGCATTGAGCTCTGGGATACACCCTGTCTTTGGAGTCCTATGGAAGGCGTGACTACCGGCCAGTGGAAACAGAGCGAGTCTTTTAAAGTGAAGAGGCCCACCAAGCTGATCGATGGAAGCAGAGGAGGCCAAGCCTTCATGTGCGAGCTGCTCAGGCCGGAAGAAGGCAAACATTACAACATAAAAGACCAGTCACAAGCGCAACTATTAAGCGTAATGCTAGTTTCTGCAGGCCTGATGAATGGCAAGAGTCAGGATGAAATCGAGACGACTATGGATGAGGTCTTCAGCGTCGGTGTTGGCCTTGGTCCGATATTCAACACCTTGAGGATCGCACTCGTGACGGCAAACATGCTCATCATCGCTTTGATCATCACTGTCTTCTATTCCCTCTGGTGTCACAACCTGTATGGTCGTGCCGTACCTTACATCGTTCAATTATCCTCAGAGCTCGCTTGGGCAACGGGAGCCACCGGGCTCCTCATGTCAGGCGGTAATCCTCGGGTACGTTTGATTCAGAGGAGGTTGCCGACACACGTTCAGTCTCGCCTAAGAGGGATGTACAATGGATCTGAGAAGAGTTCCTCAGCATTCGTCGTCAAATTTGGCTCATTGCATGGCTCCGTCTTTACAGCTGACCAGGGCCAATGTTCGCTTCCTTATCGTCTCATCGCGCGGATCTGTGCTTGGGACATACGACTTACTAGGACGCTCCGATGGTATCTCGGTGAGTTTTGGTTCGCATTGTTCCTGCTCATGGGCATCGCTCTTCAGATTGCCGGATCCAAAGTTAGTACCCTCGGATCTGAGGTGATGGGTATTATAGTACTGCTCGCTACCTCCGTCCTTAGAGGCAGCGGCGTATCGGGATCGGAAGAATGGATGATTCCAAAGTGGAAACGACGAAAGGATACTCGCCCAGGTGCTCAGCTAGTTGGAGCGTTTACGTCGCGGGCTTCGGCATCTATGGCGTAGCTAGATCTTGTTTTATCAATAGACATACAATGAAATTTCGCGAGATTACAATTTTCTGGGCTAATCGCTGGATTATAGGAGAAGATCTCTTGTGAAAATAGATTCGAGCACTAACTAAACGAAAGGCCTTGGATGCGAGATGAAGCGGAAAGCTCTTTGCGTAACATGCATATTTTGAGGATATCTTGGGTCAGGTATTGGCATGCATCGTACGAGACCTAGATATGTGCTTATGCTAAGCGATCCCTAAGAATAATACTATACACAGTTGTTAATGTACTTGCGTTGGGAGCTCATCTTTCGAGATATACTTTTCAAACAGATCAAGTTCAGGGGGTTAAAAAGGGGGTGCCAAGACAAAAGCCATATCTACAAAATCTATGATATATCCTCAGAGTTCAATTACTTGTATATTTGTAAGGAACTGAGTCTTGTACTGAGGCGTCGGAGCCGACGACATCAATATCTTGAGAGATATTCTGACAAATTCCGCTGGAGTCATTCAGCACAAAATCTCCATAAACACAGGATAGCTCGGTGAACACCTCTAAACACGAACAATCGTTGCAATTATTCAGCTGAAGAGCCACGGCTCGGTAGAAGGAGATCTTCTTGCAAACTGTGGGGTCGATACGGACTGTCCACTGTAGCCAGTTTCCAACTGCAGAGACATTCTCGTATGATTAAGCTACAATTTGACTACAACAGAGTCTTCATGACAGTCTCCATATCCTGAGCCGGCAGTTCCAGCAAATCATTCATAACCTTTCCAGCCCTATCAAAGTCATTCCCGCCACGGATGTCCATGTTGGCATACCAGATAATGGTGCCCACTTCGCTGGGGTCACCTCTCTCAAGCTTTTCGTATGCCCCTTTCACTGCAGCATCGAGATCGACCTCTTCGATGATCCACTTTTCTCCAGTCAGCTCCTCAAAATTTTGCAGGAGCTCTGACATGGTTGTCGTGAAGCTGCGGACATAAACAATTTTGTTTGCTGTCTTTGGTGCATGAGCGGGCGACAATGCTTGAGCAACGGCCAGTCCAATCATATCAAGGGTCGTGGTGGAGAATGTCACATCCTTGTACTTTGGATAGATCGTGGCTGTCTTCGTGGCGGTGTTGAATGGAATGAAACCAACTTTGATTCCCCTACAGGATTACCACTTAGCATCACAGGATACGTAGGAGATCTGGAGAATTACCAGTCAAAGAAAAAGCCGTTGAAGAAGGCAGTCCATTCTATTTGATCCTTTTTGCTGTCCAAGTATTTTCGTACCTTGTCCTTCTGGCTCCAGAAAGTGAAGAGTTGGAGGCCAACCTCATTGCTCGTGTCGGAACCAAATTCTGAAGGAACAAAACGCTTCACTCCAGCATCGATCGCTGCATCAACTATTCGAATTTGGTCCGGAATTGCGTGTCCGGCAACGGTTGAGATGACGACATCTTTGCCTTTGAACACGGCCACAAGCGAGTCGTGGCTATAGTCCGTCTTCAATTGTTCGACTCCTACGGGTGGCTTGTATGTGGATGATTCGCGAGAGATAACTGAGACGTTATATCCATGTGGGGATTGTATCAGACCATTAACCACTGCAGGACTTGGATTTTCTTAGTGTTCAAGTTACGCTCCATTCGGGAAAGTGAATACCTGAGATTTCCTCCTCCCTGCCAAAGTATGTTAGCTTAAATCTGTAAATGTCGAGTTCGAGTCTTAAACGTACACCAATGACAGCAATGTTTTTGAAAGACATCAAGAAAAAACTTAGCGGGGATAATTCTAACGATTGTTTTTCTTGTTGAGCTGCGACTAATGGACGAAAGCCCGACCATCCAGACATTTATAAAGGTATCATACCATCAATGTTTTTCTGTTTTACTAATCAAAGATCTTGACGCCTGCATTAAAAAGGGGATAGATACTCGGATATAATAGAATTCGTATCAAGAAATGGAATACCATGCCCAGTCGCGGCGGAGAATCAGTATATCAGGCCTACTTCGTGGATTCCCAGGTCTCTGCGGACGGGAAAACGTCCTCTTTGAACCCCTGCTTCTGGCGGGGCCAGCGGGTAGCGGGTGGTGGCGGGATGGAATGGTCGGGTCCAGGGTGTTTCGTCAACTCCGTCTTTCCAGCAACTGGATATATTATATCCGACAGCGAAAATTGGAGCTTTCTCCACACTAAGGTGACGTTGTGACTTGAACTTCTGATATCTCTCCGAGGCTCCACTCTGTTCTAGGTATAAACGCCACCCGAAGCCCAGTGCTCTTGGTGACTTGGTCTTTCAGATCCTCCGCAATTTCCTCCGCAATGACATCTTCCTCCGTTTCCTCTACCGTACGCTCCATGTTCTCCGCCCTAGATGGCAACTTTGTCTGGGGAAAAGATTCTTTGCTCTCCAGGAGCCTTGGCAGCAGCACCAGCAGGATCATCAATCCCAAATCTGCAGCATTCCAATCCCTTATTGTTCTTCTCTCGGCAGCTGGAGCTTATGCTGCATATCGCGACTATCGCAGCTACATAAGCCTAGGACCTGGCGGTGCCCCTCACAATGTTATAGGATGGTTCTTTGTATCCATGTTATTGTCTCCCCTGGGGCAAAATATGTTGAGTCTTAAAGTATACGACCACTGCACAGACAATACAAGTATCATTGGCGATATCCCAATACGTCAGGGAAGCAGACCCATCATTGCTCGACATGCCGTGCCACAACGACAGGTTAATCAAGTCCCAGACAAAGAAATTACTATGGTGTGCCTCCTGAAGCTTGAGTTCCATTCGCAGAGGCTGATTTTTCGCAGGCGCTGGTGGCTTCATTCAATGAATTTTACGAGAAAAACAAACATCTTCTCAAACTTGCACCCTCACTCCACGAGAAGCGCGGAAATGCACTCTTCCTCGCAGATACAATCGCAGGCAATCAACCGATCGCTGACGAAATGCTCCGGGAGGTTGCACACATCCATAAATTAGGAGATTATTCTCTCCACATAGCTCTACCGCCTCAAGACTGTAAGTTTCACATCTTTCTCACTCCACATATCGACCCTTTGTTCTCCAGAATTTACAGTGTAAATATCGCAGGCAAGAAGGTTGTCCGCGCCGGCTGGGGCCAACGACATGCTCTGTCTGGTGGAACGATATTAGCTCGTATTGGTATCAAAGGCTTCTATCTGCCAGTTCAGTACACCCTCATCTATTCGCCCCGCAATCGAGCAGAGATCGAAGTCGTCATGAAACTTGTCCGAGCAAGCACGGCTTACCTTGCAAATGTCCCACTTGAAACCATTGAACCTTGAGAATCTCTAAGAGATGGACATGTACAATACCTAAAAGATGCACGACGAGAACTGTCGGACCGCATGAATGGAATCATATGTTGAACGGTTGATTCAATGTACCCCTTGTTGTATATGCTCCCTGGACCTAGGGTTATGTTGTTGATACGTGCGAAACTATATCTAGCTTAAGCAGGCTTGTAGCTAATTGGTTGTCGGTTCGCGACCGGTCGGTCATGCCTGAGCTTGAAACATCGGGGTGCTCCATAGCCAGCATATAAGAGCTTAAATGTACTCCGGCGATATTATATCCGCAAGAACACGCATTGCATCATTTGACTGACAGCGTTTGTAATTATTCTTCCAATTGCTCCGAGATGCAATTACGGCCGAATCGACGCGTTTGTTCATTGCTCGGATGCATTTATTCATTGCTCGGATGTAACAATACCGGTTGGTCTACTTAGATATAATAGATGGCTATTTCGCTGGAGGCATAACGTAGATTTAATTCACTCTCTTCAACCAGAAAAGGAGCAAAGGAAACAAAATGCATTCTCTTAAGAAGGCAATTCTCTCTTTCTCTATTTTGGGCCATGTCCTCGCGCAGACTCCTTCCGGAATATCTCCAGCCACGAAACAGAGTCTCAGTGTCGAATATGGCAGCACAAACTTTACCGAGGGTCAATTACTCACTAAAAATCGTATGTGTCATCTGACTCGAATTTTTGCATATTTTGCATATTTTGAAGAGTCTACTGACACCTTTTTGCAAAACCAGTTGTCGCTGAGCAGCCTTCGATTGGTACCTTTGAGTACATGACCGGCACATACACCGTGATCTTGGTTGATCTTGATGCAGCTTATCAGGACAAGCGTACTGAGGTTCTGCATTGGCTTCAAACAGACCTCGTCGTATCTCGCACTTCTTCGCAGAACGTCTATCCGTTGGGAGCATCTCCAACAAACAATGTCTCCGCACTCGCTCCTTACTATCCCCCCGGTCCACCGCTGGAAGTCCCCGCGCACCCTCATCGCTACACACTACTTTTATTTAGCCAGGTACACGGCGCAGAGATTACCATCTCTAGTGCCCTTAATCAGACGCTGACGAACCGTGTGGGATTCAATCTCAGCGATTTTGCGGTGAATTCAGGGATCGGCCCATTGGCTGCTTCCAAATATTTCACCCTCGTCAACACCACATCGAGTTCCTCTTCGGCTTCACCCAGTGGAACAGGCGGGACAGCTGTCGCATCAGCTTCTAGCTCACCGTCCTCTTCCTCGGCTGCCGACGTCGGGCCTTATTTCGCGTCAAACTTGATCGGGCTTGTGCTTTTGGGGATCGCGTATGTCTGTCTCTGACGAACCACGGTGGCCTCAGATTCAGGTCGTCAGGAAGAGTTGGAACAGAATGACTGTAGAGGTCTGCATAATTTATCAGTCGACGGTGCCTCTCGAAATGCAAGGTCATCTGGGATGAGAAGAGTTGGTGTTGCTTCAGTCTTTCTGTAATATTAGTTTCGAAAAGCAAGTATAAGTTGGTGAGATAGACCGTTAGAAATATGACTACTCCTTAGGTCAATTACTTTTGTACGGAGTAGGGGAGGCAGCAATAGAAAAGATCTCGGCGCTATCAAAATGAAGAGCCAGGGGGGAATTTCGCCTTAACGCTATTCGCTGAACGCTGCTAACCATCTGTGGGAGGAGGGAGTGGAGCTGCATAGATTGATTGGTGCAAATCCCTGCTAGCGTGCATCAAACACGAAAATCTCGGAAGCTGCCTGTCAGCACGTGACTACGCGTGGCCGGGCCGCTAAGGCCTAAGGAGCCCCTGCAGGCCTTCAAATACATAACTAGCTACTTACTTCGTACGTCTGAGTCCTCACTCACGTAGTCATCTCTACTTGCGCTATTGTAGCTTTTTCGTCCTTTTCATTCAAAGGCCTTGATTAGAAATCTTAGACATTGCACTCTCCGCCTCGGAAATCACGTGCTTGACAAATTACTCTGTACCTACCCAGCTCGATTTCATATTCAACTCGCTCGTTCGATTCCGTATTCGTGTTCCAGTGTGCGGTTTATTCAACATGGATGTTTCGCATGAAATTCGTCTCAAAAATGATGCTCGAGCTCTTCTTGCAGAAGCTTCGACAGCAGCAGGCATGCGCAATCGACCCCAGCTTTCATGTACACCTTGCAGACAACGAAAGCGAGTGTCCCATCCTTGCTTCTACTCGGGTTTGCATTGAATGCGAGCACTAACTAATGCTTGCACAGACTGAAATGTGATAGGGGAAGGCCTTGTGAGAACTGTGTCAAGAGAGAAGAACTCGACACCTGCATCTACCCAAGATACGCCAAACGCAGCCTCCGCACTCCGGACAAGGCAAAGGAGCGAATCAACAAACTTGAAAACTTGTTTATGGAGCTGTCTAAAGGGAATGATAATTTCCCCAGCTCTGATAAATTGAATACTGGAGATGAGTCTCTGGTGAGGGATCAGAGATCCATGAACGGGAGTGAAATTTCTCCAAGATCTCTGTGTACAGACACATCTAATTCCACAACGCCTCTGAAATGGAAAGATATTCTCGAAGACGTAAGCAGATACGATATATGGATTCTTCAGTAAATCTTCCGCGCAGTTAATATTTGGCAGATTACAGAAATTAAAGAGTACTTCGAAGGACACGAACTCGACCTCAAACAAGACGTTGATAAACTTCAAACTACGAAGAGCGACCTGCAACTTGCGGATCTTCTTTGTGGAATACACTGCAAGCAAGATGTGTCTCTCTTGATCGCAGGCCTTCCCGAACGGCCTCTGGTCGATAGACTGGTTGCGAACTACTTCGACTACTCGTTTATGTTCAGACGTATGTGGCTCTGTGCATAGTGTGGCTCATTATTCCACTGAATTGACCAAATTCCACAGCCGTTATCCATCCCAAGCAATTCCAGCGAGAGGTACGCATATGTATCCTGCTCTAAACACTGTACGTCAGTGATACTGACCTCTACCATTTCAGTATTCTCGGTTCTGGAAATCACCATCAACCGTTTCCAAAGTGTGGCTGGGGCTTTTATTCGCTATGATTCGACTATCTGCCGAGACCCTTCGAAATGTGTCGAGCAATGCCTCACCTGAACTTCTCCTGTCCGACGAGACGATCTCAATCTTTCGAACTTGCGCCGTTCAATGCCTAGCATTGGAAGATTATACCAACGGCAATATCCACGGCCTGCAAGGCCTTCTCACACACCTCGAGTCCGAATACATGCGTTCCTTGGATTCACAGGCGAACTTGTGGATTCTAACTGGAACGACTGTCCGTATTGCCCTCATGAATGGCTTGCACCGAGACCCAAGCCACTATGCAAACCTCTCTCCTTTTGAGTCAGAAATGCGTCGCCGTCTGTGGGTGTGTGTTGTTCACTGCGATGTGCTGCTCTCGTTCCAGATGGGTTTGCCAGCTATGATCCCAACAGCGCAGACGGATACGAGTCTGCCAAGGAATCTTCGAGAGGATGATTTTGATGAAGACATGGGAGGACTGCCACCAAGTAGGCCAATTGATGATGCAACTACCATATCATTTTATCTGGTGAAGGCGCCTTTGGTCGAAGTGTTCGGAAGGGTCGCATCGCATCTGCAAACCGTGCATATGAGCGATGAGCTAATGAAAACGCTAGATGCGGAGTTACAGGCTGCATGGGATGGGGTACCTGCATACTATCGAGTACGTCCAATTGACGAATCACTGATTGACCCGGCGTACATGATCATGCGACGATACGCGGTGAGCCAGATCCACCTGACCGCGGTGTGTATCCTGCATCGAAAGGGATTAGTGCTTGCCCGATCCCACGAACAGTTCAACTGGTCGCGGAAAGCTTGTATGGACGGGGCCATGACGCTACTGGGATATCAAGCTGTCAGACATCGAGAAACTCAACCGGGCGGACGACTCTCTGGTCTCCGAAGCATGATGATGTCTATCACAAAAAACGACTATCTCCTAGCCGCAATGCTGGTCTGCCTGGATGTGCACCTCACCGTAGCTCAGCCGTCGAGCATTTGCACTGATCTCGCCATCTGGGGCTGGGATCGTACCGAGGAGATGTTGAAAGCCCTGGAGACTTCGTATTATATTTGGAAAGAGTATAGTCAAGAATCAGCCGAAGCATTCAAGGCGAGTGAAGCTTTAGCTGCCATGCTGGAAAAACTCCGACCCGAATTCGGTATTACCACCAAATACGGGTCTTCTGCTTCCCTCGGCCAAATCCCTTTTCAATTTGATGACTTTGGTATGCTTAAACTGTTTCCATGTTCGATTTTGACCCTTGTCTCATATTTCTCGTAGTGCCTACCGGAACGACCATTGAGTCTGGGAATGGAGACAACACGTCGTATGGTGCAGACATGCCGCTATCGCAGATGTTTGTTGAGCCAGAGAGCATTGATTGGGTACGTGGAAAATTGAGCTTACATCCAAAAATGTTCAGATCTAACTTCTGTGACTCATATCAGGACGAGCTCGATCGCTATTTCATCAATTGCAGCCCTCCTGTCAATAGCTGGATGAACCCCACAGACATGACTTAATTTGTATGGCATTTTGTTACATCTCTGTTCAGAGTTGTGCAATGAATTCTTTCCGTGTTTCTAGCTCTTTGATCAAGCCTGCAAAGTCCTCATCACCGCTATCCGCCAACTGTTTCCATGCCTGGAGATTCGATTTCAGGTACACGTGGTCTTCGCCGGGCTAGGGAGTTATGAAAGGATCAGCAAAAGAGTCTCATATAAGCAGAGTTCGCATCCTTTGCAACGGGAGCGCAACATAAATGCCATGGGAAAATGGAGAACAGGTGGAAGTGAGCAAAACCATACCATTGGAACTCTAAAGCCGACCTCCAAGCCTGCTGCAAGACCACCGAGGACGAACACGCCTCTCAATGAGCGTTGAGAGTGCGTTTCCTTCGGTCCACCTACATCCACCACCTCGTTCCAAACTTCCGACAGCTCCTCGCACAGCTGCTCGAATTGAGCTGCGGTCCGAGCCCCGCCTGCTCGGGCGTGAACAAAAATAGCGTTAAATGCAGCCCTACGTTTACCAGCGACGTAAATCTGGCGCTGGCCGACATCTGTAAAGGCAACGTTTATAAAAAGCGACGGTGTCGTGAATTTCCCGGAGTGTAGATACGTAATCTTCTCTGCCAGGGCGTCCTTTTGGGCGTCGGTCAGAGAGATGCAGTGGTGGATGTCGTAGAAGGGCATCTTGGTCTTGGTTTGCGGAACGGTGCCACACAGGCGGGATTATCGTGGACAGATTGTCAGATGAGCACCAAGTTGGAATTAAATAGCTCCAGTCGTGAGACTCTTCGAGGAGGGCAGCAGATGCCAACGGGTAGAGAGACGTGTAATCCGGGTATTCACAGTGTCCGAAAGACCCATCTTCATCGCAACAAGATGCTCAAACGGCTGCGTGTCTAAGTCTTCACGGCCGTATCACTGAAGTAGAGAGGGCGAAATGTGGATAGAGAACTCTTTGTAGACTAGACTCAGGTTCCTGTCGGACATAATGAATCCGAGTGGGGAGGAGCACAATAGCTTAGCAAGAAACTCGGGATCGAGACTACATGGAGAATTTTCTATTAGGTCTGCATGGCTGGTGCCGTATGGAGTTCTTCGGATTTTGCAGGTTGTCGAGCGTGCGTTACGGCGAAGCACTGTGCATAGGGTCTCATCGTTTCTCTTGAGCGGAGTTAATATCTCAACTGAAAGATGACATCTTCTCTATTCAAAAATCCACACCTCCTTTTCAACATCTCCGTCATCACCACGTCGTTCGATCCGACTCCTAAGGTCGAGTCTCTCATTGGGTCCGCTTGTTACGAACACTTTCGCATCAAATTCTCCGTCTCCTTTCTCGTACGCCTCCTCACATCCCTTGACCGTAGCTTTGCCTACTATCCAGGGCATTCCTGTCGTTGCAAAGCTCGCCCAAGACCTGGACATCCAGTCCTTCAACTCGAAGTCCGCTTGGCTGGGCCGAATCGTATCCATTGCATCGTTGTAAATCGATAAATTGCCAAATAGGAATGCGAAGTCCGATGTGTGTATCACGCCTAGGCCTGACAGTCCGATCGATGTAAGATATTCGTCAAGAATCGTTTGGTTATGCAGGTAGGGATACTCAGAGTTAGAGGCTGACATGGCCGACCCAAAGTAGAATGTTGGACATGTGAAGATGATCATGAAAGATTTAGGCGCAGCGGTAGAACTCTACGGAGAGACTGGCCTAGGGATTTGCAGTGAGAGGAGAGTTGATGCAGACGGGGAGCTTAAAACCTGGCAGGAAGTCTTGATGAGTCGACGAGGAGGCTCAGGCGAAAGTCGCCAAAGCAAGGGAAGGTCGTCAGTTCATGATGAGAACTTAGAAAAAAAATTAATAATTGTTGAACAAATTAACTAGTACTCAGAAGTGAGTCGAGAGTGACTCTGACGTATAGCAATGCTACAGTGGTGGATAAAACAAATGCTTTTCTTTGGACAGATTCTCCTGTCCGGCAGCGTAATTATTGCCTGGGGGCAAAGACGCCCTCCCGCTCCAGTCTCTACTACACGCAATGAAAGGTTTACGCGTATGATGTCGCAAATCTTGCTGAGAGTTCTCTTGTGCGCTCGAGTTCTTCAATGATGCGTTTGCGCAAAGCAGGAGGCTTGCCAGTCAGACTGGCGCACAAGATAGAGGACTGGAACACCGACTCTATTTCGGACTCCATACGTGCCATCTTTTCTCCTTCTATGGGCTCGATGCCGAAGAAGAGATTTAGAACCTTCCGCGCAGCTCGGCCTGCAAGAATAATCCTTGTGGTTGCGCGTTTCAGATTGATGACATCGTGGATTTTCTGGTGAGGCTGGTGTGGTGGAGAGTCCCAACCACCAGGAACCAGCCTCCCTCCAACCTTTGCATTAACGTCCCATAAATACACCACGACAACAGGCATCATGAGTTCGCATTCGAAAATCAGTTACACTGCATCTTGCAGAACTGTCCCTCCAATTTTCAAGCCTCGAACTCGTCATCGCTGCCGGCTACGACATCCCGTGTAGCGGTCTCCTCGCATTTACCAGTGTTTCAACTACCAGCGAATAGAGCTGTACAGCCGGGCTGTGAGCCAGGCACATCTGCGAGCGTTCCAGTTACAGCTGAACGATCATCTGCATAAACCTGCCCGGCAGCTGATCCGAATTTGGAGTAATCTCTGACCAGATGAGTGCTCGCATTCCTGGGATCCCCAGAGAGACGGATTCCAAGATGCTTGACCGATCAAGCAGAGCTATATCGCCCTCCCCCTCCGGCCACTCTTGTTCATCTGCTTGCATGATCGAGGAGGAACACGTTCGGCATCCTCGTTCTCTTCGACGCCATCCACAGAGCTGGTATCAAGGAGCATATGACGAAATTATCCTTCCGAGTGCACCGCCATCTGTGCTTACCTCCTCCTCGAGATCCACCAGTTACAGCCCCGAGCCACCCTCGCCTCTGGAAGACGCCCCTCCCATATCCCACCAGCGCTCCTTGACAGCAACATTCCTCGACAAGGTCAAGATACCGCCGATTGTCACACAGACTGCCTCTCGAGCTTCCTTGCATTCTCCCACAAGATCGCTCTCTCAGTTCATATCCTCCCGCTCGACCCCAGACGAAGACACAGCTCCAAGGTCACCAAGCAAGAATAAACAAGGACCACTATTCAGCGACTGGTTCACCGGGACATCCGCTCCTGTGAATCTAGGCCTCATTCCCTCTCCAAGCAGAGATCTTTCTCCTTTCCGCGAATCAGACGATTATATCTCCGCCGATATGGATTCCACATATACATCACGGCCAACTCGACCGCGCCGCAGCTCCACGACCAATTCACAGAGCCAGTCGACCGGCTTCGCAAGCAAACTCTCGTGGTTTACGAAATCCGTCTCACCCGCCTCTCCCTCTCAGTGTCGTCCTTCCACAAGCGCCGCCATTGACCCGTCCGATGACCTCCTCACTCTGTCTATTTCGGCCGCACTCCTCCCGCACGGCACGCCTGACATCCTTGCTCCATCCTCCTTCCACGACCTGCTCTCAACCTCCGAGCTCCTCCTATCGCGCTACCAAGCCGCATACCGCGCCAAAGCCACAGCGCTCGCCGACCTCCGCGCCGAAAAGGATGCACAAGCCGAGGAGCTCGAAGAAGCTGAGACACGGGCGCGACACCTGAAGATGCAGCTCGACGACATGGCTGAGAAGGCCAAAGCCCAAGAGGAAGAGATGCGGGCGCTAAGTCTGGAGCTCCTTGCGGAGCGGAGGCGGAGAGAAGACGAGGAGATAGCAAGGCGGAAGAGCATTCAGATGGTACGCGGAAAGGACAATCGGGCTGGTATGAGACGAGGCACAAGTAGCAGTGGGAGCGTTAGCGACTCTGGTTTCGAGAGCGATACGGATAGTGCAGTGGGGAGTGTAGGAAGCAGTTTCAATTCGTCGCCCACGCTGGCGAAGCAAGAGCCAGAATATGATGAAAGGAGAAGTGGGAATGAGAGACCGTTGGGGCAGAGGAGGATGTCAACTTATGATACGGTGTTGAAGACTGTAGCTGGAGAGCCAGCGGGTGCGTGGGCAGTGATGGAGGGATATAGGGAGGAGAATAGAGCGCTGAGGGAAAGAGTGAGAGAGTTGGAAGGCGCCGTTGACGGTTGTCTTGATATGGTTGCGGGCCTGGGAATATAGTGAGAGTTCCAACTATTTAATTCGCAAGAGCTACTGAAATGATAGAATATATTGCGATTCAAAGATGGCATGTTTTTGATGCGCAAGCTCATTGGATACAGACCCGCTCCAATAACAGACGCATGCAAGCTGCATTACCTTGCACGGCAGACTCCGCACATCTTGAAACCGAACTCAGCCTTGCATTCATACAAGGCCGCTGTCTTTTTTTCTTTTTCTTTTTTTTATCAGCTTAACACGTTTCCCATGTTAACTTGTCTTCCGTCTTACTCTTGTTCATTACTGCAAAATGGCTTTTGGTGTTGGGTTTAGAGACATTGTCACGGCTTTGAAGATAATTAAAGAGCTCGGAGAAGCATTTGTGAATTCTCCAAAGGAGTACACAGCCATTTCAAACGCGTGAGTCGAAACATTACAGCTATCATATGAGATGCGGAATGTTCATTTACCTGCATAGGCTCAAGGATCTCTCCGCTGTACTCGATAACATTAAAAACGTAGTCGCAAGCTCGAAACGAGGCCTCCCTTCGCAGCAGGAAAGTCAGCTGCAGAAGATCGCGACTGAGTGTCGCACTACACTTCAAGACCTACAAGTGAAGCTCAGCAGACATGAGAGCTTGGCATCGAGCTCTGCTCCTCAGGAGAACTTGGCAGATCGTATTCGCAACGCAAGCCGGAGAACATACCACAGGTTCACTTGGTCTTCGAGGGATATTTCCGAATGGCGAGACCGAATAACTCTGAACGTCACGATTCTGAACGCTTTTATGAACCAACTGACTCAGTATGTGGGCATCTCTTTGTCTTTCGGAAACACTGCTGTCTTGTTTGCCGGAATCTCATGCCTTATTTCGACTGATTAACTTTAGGCAAGGTGTAAACCAACTCCGCAATCATCCGATGGTCAGCAACGCAACAGCCGTAAGGACGCTATTATCGAGTGGCTATGCCAGACAAACCATGCATCGTTCCACAGAAACATCATTCGAAACAAGAAGACAGGCACCGGAGAATGGTTTCTAAATCCGAAAGAGCCAAGTCAGAGTAAATACCTCGAATGGGTGAAGGAGAGCAAACAAATCTTGTTTTGCGAAGGAATTCCAGGAGCCGGCAAAACAATGATATCTGTAATGGTCATCGACGACCTCGAGAACCAGTTTCAGGCCGATACAGACGTCAACATTGCATATATCTATTGCGGCTACCAATGCCTGCAGCAAGAACACACGCCTGACGACTTTATTTCCAACATTCTGGGTCAACTTCTTCAACGCCAATCCAGCCTGCCCGAAGGTATCGAGAAGCTTTACGAGAAGCATCGTCACCATCGAACACGACCCGGGATTGATGAGATCGGAGGAGCAGTACAGTCTACACTTCAACTCTACATGCGTAGCTTCATCATACTTGACGCTCTGGATGAGTACCATGCTTTGAGCAATGGCGATTTGAGGACGTTTCTGACACAGATACTGGCCCTAGGAAGTGCAACATCTGTAAATATTCTTGCTACGTCGCGGCCCATTGAGGATATCAGGTCTCAGTTCGATGGCGCATGTCTGGTTCAAGAAATTCGAGCCCATAAAGATGATCTATTGCATTACGTTCATGAACGGATTCTCGAACTTCTGAGAGGGAGGTTTAAGGACCTACCGGATCTGGAGATGGATATAGTTACCTGCGTCTCAGATGCTGCTGCAGGCATGTGAGTCAGCCCGCCTGCGAATCTTCCTCGGCGTCCTAGGCTAACTTTTCTGTGTCAGGTTTCTCCTTCCAAAGTTACAGATGGATTACCTCGCACTCAAACCAACTGTAGCACACATCAGGCGGGCCCCGAAGAACATGCCGAAGGGTGATACAGCCTTGGATGAGACATATTCCAGGGCCTGGACGACGATAGAAAGCCACCCCGACGAAGACACTCGCGAAATTGCGAAACAGCTACTCTGCTGGATTACACATGCTCGGCGTGAACTCTCTGTTGTGGAGCTTCAGCATGCTGTTGCTGTGCAGCAAGCTCGTGCTTTCGACCCCGAAATTTCTGAGTTTGACGAGGAATTCCTTCCACCAGAAGCACTCTTTGGCTCAATCTGCGCGGGTTTGGTCACGGTGGACCCTGAGAGCGATACAATTCGATTGGTTCACTATACGTTAAGAGAATATTTCCATCGTACGAACAAGTTCCAACACGCACAGGTCGATATTGCAACCACATGCATTATCTATCTATCGTTCGATACGTTTTCAGAACCCACAGAAACAAATGGCCGTGCTAGCGAGCGCCCACTGACACATGCCATTCTTCGTTTGCAATGCCATCCATTTTACGACTATGCGGCAGAGAACTGGGGCTACCATGTTCAGGGCAGTCACTTAGAACAAGAAGATCTTCTCATTGATTTCCTAAGCAATGATGCCAAGCTACAAAGCAGTCTGCGGCCTGCTTTGAGTCACGGTTATTTTCCGATATCCATATACGACAGATCCGCAGACAGTATCACCCCAGCACACGTTGCGGCATATTTTGGGCTCTCGGAAACATTGAAAAATCTTTTTAGCAATGGATATGATCCAGATACACGCACATTTGACGGCCAATCTCCATTAGCGTGGGTTGCTTTCAACGGGCAAGCCGAAACGGTCCAGGCGCTTCTCGAGCCAAGTATCGGCATAAATCCTAATTCACAAGACGACGAATGCCGGACTCCACTATCATTGGCTGCCTCTAGAAGTCATGAGAATGTGGTCAAAGTCTTCTAGGCATGTGGGGATCGCGTTGATGTAGAATCCAGAGATGAGTGGGGAGAAACACCGCTCTACCACGCAGCGAGACATGGTCATCAGGAAATTGTGCATCTACTTCTGCAGTATGGTGTAGACCCAGACCCAAGAGATATAGACCTCCAATCGGCGCTCTCATGCGCAGCGTCAAGGGGTCATGAGGAAATTGTTGAGCTGCTTCTACAGTATGGTGCGGATCCAGACTCAAGAGATATGAATGACTGAACGCCGCTCTGGCATGCAGCAGAAGGAGGTTATAAGGAGACCGCGAGTGTGCTCCTACGTCATGGTGTCGACCCGGACTCGAGAGATTCCACCGGACAATCCCCCCTCTCATGTGCAGCGGAACAAGCTCACAAGGATGTTGTGGATCTGCTCCTACAGCGTGGTGTAGACCCAGACTCGAGGGATGACACGGGACAATCCCCCCTTTCGTGGGCCGCGAGCCTTCAATGGTTACAGCGAGAAGTAACAGCTGACGTTATAGCGCTTTTACTGCAGCAAAATGATGTCGACCCATGCCCCAAGGACAAAAAGGGTCAAACTCCACTGCACAAGGCATCCATAGAGAGTTGGACAGAGGCAGTCGAAGTACTGCTCAGAGAGAAAAGGGTAGATCCAAATGTCCGCGACAACAACGGTCGAACTCCAATCTTTTACGCCACACAAGCTCCTTCGTATACAAAAGCGTCAAGATCCGTGAAGACAGTGGAGGCTCTGCTCAAGCATGATGGAATTGACCTCGACTCAAAAGACGAGACAGGAAGTACCGTTCTCGACTACGCCAGAGCTGAATACGTTCAGTATGAGAGAGGTCAATTTCACTACAGAATCCCAGAGGTTGTTGCACTTTTAGAAGCACATCTTCAGCGTACCCAAAACTCTTTTCTGCTGAAGTAAGGTGTGTGCATATCCTGCGGCATGCCTGCGTGTCATTATTGTCGTGCCCGATACACTCATCCGAAGGCCAAACTCATTAGGCTAATACGACAGTAACCCACAACGAGATTCACTTAGATGGGTTATGCACAGTCTAATCAGGCTTTGGGTGTATGGGACCGTGGTGAAATAGACTCTGCCATCTATATATACTTCTTCCTCTCAGTCACGTATATGCTTTAGTTCTCACCGGCGCTCGTACCTTTGTGTAACATTATGCCTGCGCTCATTGGCGTCCGCTATCAGCGCACTGCACGAACACATCAGAACCTCACTGAAATTTGATTTTAGCATATCTTTAGCATTTGGGGAATTCACGATCCTTAGGGAAATCACTCCGAAGGGTGAAACAATGTGAAGTTGTTAGCTCACGGGAGAATTAGCTACTTATCCATTCTACATTCATATATCCCCCTTGCTGAACTACGGCTTTGAAAGTACGATGTCCACAGCTGTGAAAACGGATAAGCAAAATGAACTTCAAGCTCAAACAACGCAACTTCGGCGACCGCACGCACAGCCGACGATTCTGGCAGTCACTCCCACACCTTCCACCTTGGTGTCTAATACACAAGCGGAGTTGTATTCGAGACTGATTTTGCTATCTCTGCTCTCAAAATACAAAGACAGGCCTACCGAGCGCGATGCAGCCGGAGAGAAACAAAGTGAACTGATTAAATATCGACGGGATTTCCTTGACAGATTGTCTTATCTGTGTGATATCGACAAGTTTGGAAGTACTGTGACAGCAGCGGCATTGCAGAAGGTACCAGCATTCAATATCCTGTGGTTGGCTGCCAATGAAAGCTTCCATCCTGGAGTCGAAGAGTTTGTCCATCGGATTATACATCACGTCAAGAGTGTAACACCCGAATCACGGCATGACGTCGAAGATACGATGCTGGAGGACGCTGTGAAAATGGGTATGCCGAGACTGAGATTCTATCGGGATAAAATGGTCGATGCGGCCATTAAGTGTCGGGATGACTTGAAACAATACATGCCAGATGATCAAGGTGAGCTATACACAGTAATACGATCGAGAAATGTACTGAAATTAGAAGCATTGAAATTGCGCGCATGGCTGAGGAAGATGAAAAAGTTGGGCATGAAGCATTTAGGTTCGAAGAAAGTCGTGCTTATGATCGAACTGATCAAAAGATGTGAAAAGGAGAGCGATGTTTACATGCCTTACTTACGTGAGAGAGATGTTTCTTTCCCTGGCAACGAAACCAACGGAAATTGCTATGCGGACATGAAGCACTTCGTAGCTCGGTTGAGGGCGCATGTCTACTCTGTGAAAGACGTTGTCAAAGCCTCACTCTTAACGCCGTCTCTCCGAAAGATTGGCGAGATCAAAGTCGAACCATCGTCGGAACCCAGAAATGCCATTCTTCCAGACAGATACCTGAATCCTTATCGGACCTTCACGCGTTGTCTGGCTGAAGAAATAGCACCGATGCGAATAAGTGTGTTGCTCAAATCAGTCACGGAACGTGAGGCGAGTCTCGATTTCGATTCCGCGTCAAGGAAACACTCACAAATAACCAACACAAATACATTCATAACCCGTGTTCATGCAGAGATCCTTCTTGCCGACCTCTTCAGCCGGCGAAACTTTGACTTTGTCGACGACGACAAGTATATAGGCTGCAGCAAGCCCGCGTGTTACTGCTGTGCTCGATACTTCGAATCTCACCCGAAGACCAAGTTCGTTAGGCCGGCAACCCACAACAAGATTCTACTCGGATGGCGTTGTCCGGAGCCTAATCAAGATTTAGACATAAGGGGTCGTGGCAAAAAGACCATTGAGCAGATTGAGCGAACCATGAATTGGACAGTGCGACAGCATTTGATGGAGAAACTGGAGGAAGGTGGAGAGCCAATTGAATTTCATTGGCAGTCGACTAATGGATCTGTGCGAGATCTGAGTATTTTGTCTGGAAGGGTGATACCATTCCGTGGACGATGATAGAAAGAATATTGAAGCGCTCAGTAAGAAATTGTAATGAAAATGTAATGTGAGTTCTCGAATCTTCAAGGGCGCCGTGACGGTCAGTTTCGCCTGGGGCATCGCATATGATACACGTGCTGGTATAGCTTGTTGATAGTTTAATGACAATACTAATGTAAAGCACTCTCTTTTAGCCGAGCACTGAAATTAATGTGAAAAGGACAAGGGCGTACACATGTATACTCTCGAAGATGCTGTGTGGTCAGCTAGAGTCCTCCGCATCTGAAAGAGCGGACATATCCCGCCACTTGCCGTTTTGAGCCACCAGCTATCCACCTGCAAGACAACCTCAATCGTGTTGGCCAAACAGTCACTTCACCTGTTAGGATACAACCGTAAGCAAAAATGGCTGCAGAACTCACAACAATCAAGCTCAACCCAGACGAGCATCTTCTTCTGGTACACATAGCCACTGCCCTAGTCTCGGTTTCAAGCGACGACTTTGCTAACATCATCACATGTACAGGACCAACCTGTCCTCCGCCTCCCCGCCGAAGTGAACCGCTCAAACCTCAAATCGGCCCAGATAGCCATCGATCAAGCGAAGAAGGCCGTCGTCCCCGCCGTCAACTCCGCCACGAGCGCCGCCCTCTCGGCCAGCGGTAACAATGACCAGGCAGCCCAGAAGGCGCTTGCCTCCCTGGACAGCATGATCCAGAAGACAAATGTGCTGAAGCGGAAGCTCTCTGCGATATCTGCAAGCACAGACAGTGCGAGTGCATCGCTGGGCGCGAGGGTGCGACATCTAAATGAGCTGCATAGCATACCAAGTCTGGCGGACGTCAAGTACGACGAGTGGAGTCGGACGAGGTTGGACCGGTTGCTGGTGGATTACTTGCTCAGGATGGGATATCTGGAGAGCGCAAAGGGCCTTGCAAAGGCGAAGGATATTGAGGATCTGGTGAGGGTGGAGATTGAGGCCTTTGAGGCGTGTGGGAAAATTGAGAAGAGCCTGAGAAACAAGAGTACAAAGGAGGCATTGGTCTGGTGTGGAGAGAACAGGAAAGAGCTGCAGAGAGTTGAGGTGAGTATCAGACACGCCATTTGCGTCTAGTACAGACCGACTGACAGGGCATTGTAGAGCGAACTGGAGTTCGAGTTGCGGTTCCAGCAGTATACCGAGCTAATACGTAAAGGCCCTGGGCACCGCTTAGAGACATTGACACACGCAAAAAAGTATCTTTCATCTCATAAGGACCAGGGCCTCGTAATGCGAGCAGCAGGCCTCATGGCATTCTCATCGGATGTGCCGTTCGATCCCCAGAGGGTGAGTGTTGTCTTTTTCAATCCCTCCTCGAAAAGTCATTTGCTGATACAGTAGATGTGCAGTCGCTGTTCTCGGATGATCGTTGGAACAGGCTGGCTGATATATTTGTCCAAACGCATCACCAACTGTTCTCCATACCCCCCGTGCCTCTGCTACATACTGCGCTCTCGGCCGGCCTCACGGCTCTCAAAACTCCAGCATGTCACTCCAAGAATAACCCCAATTCTTCTTCGTTAACAGACTCCGCTCCATCGTCTGTCATCATGAACGGGCATCATCACCACCATCACCCGATTTCCTCTCAGCGCGCTACTCTTCATCCGAGTAATCTCATACTTGATAACGGCGACGTTCTTACCACAGGAGCCAGCAACGGAAATACGACCAACGACAGAACGCCATTCGGTCCCACACCAGCAGCATATTCGAGTCCAATATGTCCAATTTGCAGCACTGAGCTAAATGCGTTGGCGAGAAATGTGCCGTATGCAACCCACAACAAGAGCCATGTTGATCCGGATCCGGTGGTATTGCCCAACGGGAGGATATATGGGAGTGAGAGGCTGAGGCGGGCAAATGAGAAGTTGGGCACTGAGAAAGGCCGTGTGAGGGATCCACTCGATGGAAGTGAATTTGATGAGATGAGCGTGAAGAAAGTGTTCATTTCATAGTCCTAATCTTAAAAACAGGACTGAAGTATGTGTAGCCTAGCATAGCACTGGCGTCATAACCAGGCGTCTTTTTCAATGGCGAGATGGGACCATTAGGTATATGAACCATCCGATCATAATTTGACCCCACCTTCGTCCTCATCCTCGCTATCGCTATCATCTCGCTCTTCCGTCTTCCCAGCAGGTCCCATTCTGCCTATGATAGCACTCTCAGGAGCATCCACCGGAACAAAGGCATACGTCCTTGCAGCCCTCTGCTCTCCCTTCCAACCACCACCACCCTCGATATTCCCAAGCGTTCGTGCGTGCTTATAGCCTGGAAACAGATTCGCATCGAATTTCCAACTCCGTTCTACGCGGTATCCAGAGTGCCGCGCCAAGTCACGGATGTTCCAGAGAGTATACGGTTCGCCTTCGAAGAGGGTGACGAGGACAACTCCGGCATCGCGTGCGAGGAGGGAAAGTGAGGCGCGGAAGAAGGACACGAGGAGGGATTGGTTTGCGCGGACTTGACGATTCACGTCGGTGGATTTGCCGCCAATGTGTGGGAAGTTGAAGGATATAATGTCCCATCCTCTCTCAGGTTGTGATTTTTTTTCAGGTTGTGATTTTTCGCGGTAGGGTTCGATACGATTGCCATCTGAGTCCCAGCCATCTTCGTCATCATCATCATCATCATCATCATCATCATCGACGTCCATACCATCCTGATCAGCTAACATCTCCTCTTGCACAACCAGGCACGGATACGGTGGTTTAGCGATAGCTTTGTGGGTCAGCTTGGTCGCGTCTATGTCGTACAGCACGCGCGCTCCATGTTTATCGAGAAACGAAAGATGATTGCTCGCTTGTGGATACTTCTCCATCAAATCTTCGCGATGGTCAAAGCACGTTGCCAGGACGTATTTGCAGCGATGATATGAGACTAGAGACTTCGCGAAGGAGAAATCGCCTACTCATCCATTAGAACGGTTCCTTGATGTACGTGAATACGTCCGTTATAGTCGAAGGATACATACCTTCTCCAATAAGTAATATCCGATCGTTCGTCCCATACGGTGTAGGCATAATGGGAGCGATCGTGTCCTTCTTGGGTTTCTTCTTGTTCTTCTTGTTCTTCTTGATTTCGGGCGCCTTCGTTTTCCTTTGCTGCTGTTTCATCTTTTCGGTTCTGGCCTTATGAATAGCGAGAATTCTTTCTCGCTTCTCCGCTTTTTTGCTCTTGCCGCGAAGCATGAGTTTTCTCTCCTGCCCCTCTTCCCACTTCTTCTGTTTTTTGGATTTTCCCTTCCCCATTTTGTTGTCATGGCGCAATTGCAGCGCGTTGCCAGAACTGTGAAAGTCTGAGATGTGGAAGTGTTGAACATGAAATTTTGGCGCGGGCCTGCCGCGCGCTTCGGCTACGATAACGGAACGATCCGAGATGGCGGAAGCCCGCCCTGTGGCGGTCAGCATATGGGACAAGGATGCGGATCCATGCTCCACCGTAACGTCTTCCGAAAGACGAAGCTCTTTTCCAGCTTTCTACGACCTTTGATCTTTGACTCCACTGAGATTTATTGGTTAATAACAAAATCATCGCTCTCCTCTTGTCTAGTGCGATAATGCGAAAGCTATTATACCAGCAAGCATCGTTTACATAGGGCGAGAGTGGCATCATGCGTATTACAGTAGACCCGTCACATTCAGATCACATTCTGCAGAAGTGGCTTGAGATCGTGAATCAGCTGCGCCCCTTTACCTTATTTGCAGTCTCAGGATTGTCATCTGAGATGAAGACCATATAGTCCAAATGCACTCGGATCGCGGAGCACCAGCGCAATTTAGAGCTGCTTCGTCACCCTCACGGTGAGCTGTGCAATATCTCGACGTCAACCCAATAGCAATACGATACATGAGCGCATAGTACAATCATATTATCTCATAAAACACAACCCTATGATAGCGGCAATTTAAGCAATGCTCCTGTACTTTCGGGGGAATTGGCTTCGCCAAAGCCGAGTTTCATTGAGCGCCATAATCTCGTAGAGCACATCACTGAAAACGTTACAGACAACTTGCACAAAATTAATATATACCACCGAAAGTATTCTGAATACTAAAATTACAATGCTAAGTGTCATCAGGACGGCACGGCTACCTATGTGCAGAGTTTCGCCAGCCGAGAAGAACCGGCTGGTACATCAGCCACTTTGAGCCACGAGCTTGTCCTGCACCATGACACAAATCGAGAAGAGAAAAGAAAAGTTCAGCTGCTAGCGTCCCAGCAACGCTATCCAACAGCGCAGCCAGCCCCGCCATCAGATTTGCGATATCAACTTCCACTGATGCCGTCCATCCGGTGATATCAGAAACAGCCGCACTTGATCCTTGAGACGAGGCAAACCCAGAAACGATCTAGCAAACGCAGTAGCAGCCCAGGCATGGCATCTGATCGTTCGCAGAGTCAAAAGTTGAGAAGAAAGTCGAGAGTGTTTAAGTACAGGTCAGTCTTTTTGTCGCAGCCACAACGTTCGAAATGGTACTGAGAACGATTCACTCAGTGAGTGAGCAGATTGATCTTGGCGATATCATTCTCGCCGAATGGCTTGCCGCACGTCGGGCACTTGCGTGAGCGCAACTTGATCTGCTTCACGGCGCAGTCCATGCAGAAGACGTGGTTGCACACCGTGATGATCGCGTCTTTGAAGTTCGTGCGGCAGAGGTGGCAGTACGCGATGCGCTGCAAAAAAAAGTTAGCCTTTTCTGATCTGAGACTCAGCATGGAGTGAAAGGGACATACTCGCAACATCTCATCCGCTTCGGTCATCTTTCCCTTGGCTTTCTGCTTTAGCTCCTCATTACGCTTTGCAGTCTCAGCCAGCTTCGCCTTAGTCTCTTCCAGCTTGATTTCCACTTCACGACGAGCGTGATCTGATTCTGCCTTGTCGTTGTCCTTGACGCTAAGAATCTTCTTCAGCTCAACGATTTGCGTTGTCAAGCCTTCCGAGGAGATCGTATAGTCGGTCACTTTCTGTTGGAGAGTGCGAACTTGACTAGCGAGCACTGCCTGCGCCTCTTTGGCCTCGGAAAGCTGTCGCTCCATCTGCGTCAGCATTGACTTGGCTTGACTCTCCGACTCCTTAAGCTGCGTTACAATCTCCGAGCTCTTAGCGTTCTGCATGCGCAGCGTTCGGGTCTCGGCATCACGAGCCTCCTTTGACTTCATGGCCGCGAAGTACTTCTCGTTTGCTTTTGCCTTCTCTGCTGAGAGTCGCGAAACATGCTCCTCCATGCTTGATATCTCAGCAACATTCTTCTTGCCAATTGCCTGAGCCTTCCTCCATGCTGCTTCCATTGCCGGAAGCTCGTGGCCAATCAACGAGTTCTCTTTCTCAAGCCTCGCGATCTTCTCACGGAGCTCTTCTAGGGATAACGATGAAAGGTCCTCGGAGCCTTCAACTTTCAGATCGCCTGCACGCACCTTCAGGCGCTCAATCTCTGATTCAAGCGCAGCAATCCGGCCTTCGCTTGACGCGTTGAGTTCCTTCATCTGGTCGATTGAAGCCTTAGATTGTTCGAGGGTCTGCTTGCGAATGTTCAGTTCAGCCGAATATTCATCTCGCGATGTCCTTATCCTAGCAAGGTCCGCCTCGGCCTTGGCGAGTTCGCTCTCCGCCTCGGTCACAGCTGTGCGAGAGTCCTCCTCAACCTTGAGCCTGTATGCCGTACGCTCAGCTTGTAGTTTCTGGGCTTCTTCGCGAAGTTCCACGTTGGTTGCCTCCAGATTGTTGATTCGGCGGATAACGTCCTCGTGCTGCGATTTCAGTGCCTTGAAGAGATCTGTCTTCGAGTAATCATCGTCTGATAACGAAGCAAGGCGAGTATTAAGAGTAGTGACCTGCTCCATGAGCTTCTTGTTCTCGTCTTCCATTTGCGCGAGTTGTTCCTTTCTCTTGTCTGCTGCTGCCACTGCAGCCCTCCTCTCAGCCTCCATGTTCTCATCCAGAACAACAGCCTTGATCGCTCCATTTGTATCCTCCACATCCGGCTCGGACCTAGGCTTCGCCGCGGGTTGGGCACCTGGAGCGTGCTCTCCGATCTGGAATACCTTCTGATAGATCTGACTTTTGTTGCGTTCCAATCTCTTCTCGGCCATCATGTACCTAAGCGTAGAGTCCTCGAGGCGGTCGTTGAGCTTCTCTTTCTCCGCTGCCAGGCGCTGCAGCTCCACAGTATGGTCCTTCTGTGTTGCCAATATCTCATTGAGCTTCCGCTGTAACCGCTGTGCATCTGGTGGTGGAGCCGGAATCCTGCCAAAGAGTTCTGTGATCGCGAGTTTGATGGTTGAGGCGTGGGCAGAGAGATGAGCTTGGAATTTCTCGTTTTCGGCAGTTGGAAGTGTGGTAAGCGTGGAAAGAGCGGTTGAGGGGTCTATATATGTGTCAAAAGATGTATTCTGTTTGGAACTTGTGGGGAGAAGGCACTCACCGTGAGAGCCGAGGTTGTCGAGGTTGTTCGTGTAGACGCGCAGCTCGTCGAGAAGCTCGAATTCACCGTTAGCACATTTCATAAGTTCAACTAATCGCGTGAAATGCACATACCTGCGAGAGCCATGCATCTATGATACGGAGATGGTCATCGTGGAACTTGGATTTCTCGTCAAGTTCGGCGACTTGAGACTCAAGCTCTGTCTTGTCCTTCTTGAGTTGTTTGAATGATCTGAAGATCGCATCCTTACGGAATTCCTGCATGGAGAAAACTTGTCAGCCTTGCTGCATCGCAAAGTCAAACTGTCGACAGAGCCTTGTCGCTTGTACGCCAGCAGACTTCCGATCTTGCCTCCAAATATATGATGCAAGCTTCATAGTAACGCTTGCGCATTCGCAGCTGTTGTATCGTGGTAAAATGATATCTGAGCAGGGTGCGGAATTTGCCTCTCACCTCCATGTTTGGATCCCAGTCTGCAAAATCCTCTCCCTTCTTGCCATTCACCAGGGTGGCCTGCCTCTTTGGCGGCGGTAAGGCATCATCTGCGTCGGGCACGGTGTTTCGCTTGCGAGTGTCCTCCATCTTGACAAGGCCAAGTGAAGGGACGCTGACGGAGCGGGCTTCGAGGGTCATGGAAAAAGGTTGTAGATGGTCTGCAGGTGTAAGGTAGAGCAGATATAAGAGGGCTCGGCCTCGCAGAGGGTTGTTGAAGGTGTCCCTTAGAGGTAGTGGCTGCTCGCGTGCTACTACATCAACGGGAATCTGGAGTGAAGGATCTAACATGAAGTGGAGTGGACTCCTTTTGAGGCTGTCCTTACATAAGCAGCGCCAAGCTTAAGCCACACCTAATTTCTTAGCGTCATCTGCAACCCCACGTCGATTTGGCGAACTGTACCTGACACTAACCTTCACAACATCCTCTCCGCAATGAATTGGTGGCAATAACATCATCCTGGAAGGCGGCTTTGGTCTTGACATCCGGGGCGGGCAGTTGCCATCATGTCGTCGTCTTTCGGGAGCTCTGCAATTGGTATGTCGCACAATTGCCCAGTCCCCTACCGCATAGTCACTAACTTCTATGAAAGTATCGTCGAAGAAACTCGCTCCGAAAGCCGGAATCCGCAGAAGACCTGCAGCGCCGGCAGCTCCTTCGCAGCCCTCGAGGCCAGTTCCAACGCCTGTGACGGAGAATGAAGATACTACAATCACAGCTTCAGAGAAAGGCGCAAGTGCAGTCGAACCCGCCTCCGCCTCCAATAACCCGACACCTGATGAGGCAGAGAGTACTGCTGCTGCAAGTCTTCCCGATGTTAACGCGAGTGCAATCGAGACCGCTTCCGCCTCGAACGATCCAACACCTCAAGCTCCAACTTCCGATGAAGCAGAGAAACCTACTGGTGATGCAGCTCTCCGCGATCTTAGTGCGGGTGCAATAGAGGCCATTTCCACGTCAAGTGACTCGGCACCTGTAGCTCCATCTACTGATAGGACAGAAGGAGCTACTACTACCACAACAAGTCTCCCGGATGCCACTGCGAGTGCAATCGAGGGCGTTTCCGCATCGAACGACTCGGCACCTGAAGCTCTCACTACTGAGATAGAAAGAGCTGCTCCTGCTGCTGCAAGTCTCCACGATGCCAATGCGAGTGCAACCGAGGCCGCTTCCGCGTCAGATAGCCCGGCACCTGAAGCTCCAACTTCCCATGAGACGCAAGGAGCTGGTGCTGCAGCAGGTCCCTCCGATGCCAATACGAGTGCAATCGAGCCCGCTTCCGCATCAGATGGCCCAGCGCCTCAACCCCCAGCCACGAACGAGAGGGAGGAAGCTACTGCTCCTGCTCCTGCTCCTGCAAGCCTCCCCGATACCACTGCCAGTGCAGTCGAGGCCGTATCCGCCTCAAACGACTCGGCACTCCAAGCTCCAACTACTGATGATACAGACAGAGCTGCTGCTGCGAGCAATAAGCGCAAACGACAAGCTGCAAAGATTGCTGCAAATAAACGTGCTAGACTTGAGCAACAGCAGCAAGCTGAGAGTAGTCTGCGGGCTCATAGTGCTGGTACCACTGCTCCTGGAAGTGCTGGTGTCGCTGCCACTGAAGGTGATGACGAGGTCAGACCTATTGAGCAGCCACCGCCAGGAACACAGCCCGCGAAAAAGCCACGCAAGATTCGCAAGGACAAGGGCATCCCGAGGAAGAAGAAGGCCGATCAACAACAGACACAGCAGCAACAAGCGGATGGAGCTGCAACAGAGACATCTACGACGCCAGGCCGAGAATTGAGGCGAAGGGCCAGGAACGCAACGGCTGGAGATACCCCACGCGAGTCGGGGTCCGCTGACATAACCGGAGATGAGGAACACGACGAGGAGCACGATGAGGAACACGATGAGGAACACGATGAGGAACACGATGAGGAACACGATGAGGAACAAGAACCAGAAGAGCAGCAAAAGAAACGTAGGAAGCGTAAGGCTACGCCAGAAGAGTTCGAAGACAAGGAGATCGATCCAAAGAAGGCGCGAATGGGTGACTTCTGCCATCTGAGCAAGTACGGGAAAGTATCAAATCTCGAGAAGCGAATGCGCAAGGTTGACTGGGTGGCGGTGAAGAGGAGGCGACGTGCACAGCAGACGGCACCGTTGGCGGAAGAAGCGAATGGATCAAGACCAGGAACTGCTACTGGCGAAGATGGAAGTACAGAACGTCAGGCGACTGCAGGTGCGGAGCGAGATGAAGAGGATGAGGATGAGGATGAGGAAGAGGATGAACCGCCGCCAGGAAGACGTCGTACGAAAATCGTTAACGGGGTCGCTGTGATCATTGAGGAGGCAATGGAAGTGGACCGCCATGCGGAGGTCGATCTCGACCTTGACAACGCTGATGTAATCGAAGAAGATGATCTTACGGTCCGAATCACCTCTCAAACTTGGCTAGACGTCAACCGCCGCGACCCGAAAGAGCGGCGCTATGGCCGCAAGAAATCCGATCCGTGGACCATCGAGCAGACCTGTGCATTCTACGATGCACTCAGAATGTTCGGAACAGACTTTATGATCATCAGCAAGATGTTCCCCGGTAAGACGCGCCGCCACATAAAGGCAAAGTTTGTGCGTGAAGAGCACGAGGACCCGGAGCGCATCAAGCGCGCCTTGCTCCTCGAGAAAGTACCCATGACACTTGAGGCGTACAGCGAAGCGACAGGTATTACGGAGTTCACAGACGCTGATAGAGTCAAGGAGGAGATGGCCGAGATTGATCGGGCCAGGCAAGAGGAGATTGTCCAAGCGAGAGAGGAGTGGGCAGAAGAGGAGAGGCAGAGGAGAATCATGGAGGCTCAGGAGGGTGACTCGGCTAAGGAGAATTCGGAGCCAGATGGTGGGAATGGAAAGAAGAAGAAGAAGAAGAAGAAAGATAAGGGTAAGGGTAAGGAGAGAGCAGTTGATCCCTCGATGAGTCCGCGGGCAACATCTGTAGGAGGGTATGAGGACGAAGAAATCATTGGGACTATTGAGGACCTCGATGATTATTGATCTGGCATTGGACTGACGAAGCGTCGTACTAATGAGGCATCGGACTGGTGAAGCATCGTAATGATGAGGCATCGGCTGATGATGCATGGGATTGATAGCAACTTGTGGCCACGCTCAATACGTTATTTTTAGAAGACCATAGACCTAAAACACCAAGCGATGTAGAGCTTGATGAGACGTGGTTCAACACAAAATCGAAGCTGTTTAGCTCTTTCTGAAATGTTTCCATTAAATGGTTCTTCGTGCAAGTCAAGAGCACCCATCCGATCACTTCATCCTCATGGCTTCCATGAATACTCTCTTCTTGTCTTCAATAATATCGTCCACTATCTCCGCCATGCTCTCCCACTCGACAACACCAGTGCCATGCTTGAAAGTCCAGAGCTCCTCCTCCTCAGCACGCACTTGGAATGCCTGCCAGTTCAAGCCTCTGAGTTCTTTGGTATGCCCGTTGACATCTTGTGCGGGGCCAGTGAAGATAAGAACGCCTGGGTATCCGGGTTTGGATATACCGGAGACGGATGTTGTTGGTGGAGCTAGAATAGCTTTCCGTTTGGTAGTTGAGAGAAGATGGTGAAGCCATATGATGACCGTGAGGTGTGCCTGTCCCCCAAGCTCTGTTTTGGACAGTTCCACGTCATTTACGTGACTTTGGACTTCTGAATGAGCAGCGTCCGCAATGTCCTGAAATGCCGTGAGGATAGCGTCGAGCATCTCCTCTGCATCTGGGGCTTCACTCATCGCTTTCTTGAGCTCATTTCGTAAATCATGAGCCCCTATTGATGCAGAGATAAGCTCTGGTCGTCCAGAAGATGGGTAAGACTCCGGAATTCGAAGGCACAGACTCGAGCGGTTTTTTGGCTTAAATGTCATCTCTTTACGGGAGGCGTCATACGAGAGTTCGGTGGGATACATGGCTTCCAGCAAACTAAGTTCATTTTGCAAGCGGAAAGCATTACCATCGCCGGTTTCTGTTTCTGTTTCCATGGTCCACTTTAAAGGCTGCGTACTTGGATTGGTACAGCCTGTTCAGTCTGTTTGTGCCATCTCTTGTTCGAAATGCCGCGTAGCGAGTTCTGCGTAGTGATTTCGGTTCACAATTCGAGGACGCAAAAGGTCGTGAGATAGTTCTAAAGAGAGATTCTATAGAATCGTATATGGCAATTCGTTAGATTTTAGAGTATGCTCAGAGGATTTTACGAAAATATTGAAGGTCCCTGAGACTCCGATCACAAATAGGGTTAGGGTTTAAGGCGTCGCAGATCGAATGACGCAAATTACGCAGGTGAACATGCGCAAAAAGCAGAAAGTAAATAAATTTTACATCACGTATTAAAAGAGAGCCAGTACACTGGGCGACTCAAATTTGATTAAGGGTTTATGCTGGTTAAGGCATTATGTTGCACATTTCGCGATTCGTAAATTCACAATGTACCGTACGGAAGTACCAGGGCAAAAACATATTTTAAGGAATTCTCACATTTCTTTATGACACAAGTGCTAAGCGCCGAAACAACTATTATAATACATAAACCTGCTATATAATCACTACTTATAACTATTCCGAGAGTATTTAGACACATTGAAAGGTAGAAGTAGAATACTTCTCGTCCAACCACATCCGGAAATAGGGGATGAACTTTTCCTGCTCCCCGCCAATTGGAGACCCAAATCCGAGGACCGATGCAAATAATGGTTTTAAACGGTTTAAAGCCTGTAGAATCTAAGCAGACTAATTTCTGAATCGATTATTCTATTCCAGCCTAAGATTTCAATCTTTGAGCATTCGCTCACTGCTCTTGGCTTCGACAGTGCTCCACAGTAGCTCGCACCATGGCCATGACTTCTACCAACGGCGCGACTAGTACGGTAGCCAATGGACATACCAATGGCTCTCATAAACCTCCTATCAGAATCGCCGGAGCCTCTGGCGGCTTCTCCGATCGTCAGAGGGCCATTAGCTCTCTAGCAAAACTCGACATCGAAGTCATTGTAGGGTACGCAATTCTTAAATTTAGGCAGCTTTGATCCTCCAGTGACGTTTTTTTAGCGACTGGCTCTCTGAATGCACCATGAGTTTGCACGGAGCAGAAAAGGCTGCCAATGACGAACTCCGGGCGGAGGGTAAGCTCACTTCTGAGCCTGCTGGATTGTACGACCCGACTTTCATGGAGAACCTGTCGCCTGCGCTAGACGACATTGCACGTAAGGGGATCAAGGTCGCTGTCAATGCTGGAGCAAGCGATACTGCTAGGCTTGCGAGTGTGGTGGAAGAGGAGGTGAATAGAAGGGGACTGGGACTGAAGGTTGCGTATGTGGAAGGAGATGAGGTGACGGAGACAGTGAAGAGTATGATGAAAGAGGGAGAAGAGTTCCGAAGCTTAATGACTGGAAAGCCGTTGAAAGAATGGGGTTACACTCCGCTATCTGCGCAGTGCTACCTCGGAGGCGCAGGCATTGCTGAGGCGTTGCGAAGCGGTGCAGACATTGTCATTTGTGGACGAGTTTCAGATGCTGCTCCCGCGGTGGGTGCAGGAATGTGGTGGCATGGTTGGGATCGCGAAAAGGACTTTAACCAAATTGCAGGCGCTTTAGTCTGTGGACATCTGGTCGAGTGTGCGGCATACGTGTGCGGTGGTTATTATAGTGGCTTCAAGTCGCTCATGGAAGGCTGTGAGAACCTCGGGTATCCGATTGCTGAACTCGCCGCGGATGGGACGTGTACGATTACGAAAGAGCCAAATACTGGAGGCGAGGTAAGTGGATGTACTCATACGCCTTGGCTTTGGCTAACGGGCCTTACAGGTGTCTGTAGGTACGGTATCCAGTCAGATCCTGTACGAAATTCAAGGACCGCTGTATTTCGGGAGGTGAGCGCCGAGAAGTTACCACATTCGTTCTCATGAGTCTAGAGCTGATGCCTACATCTAGTGATGTAACTGCTGTTCTCGAAGGCATCGTCATGACACAGGAGGGCAAGGACCGCGTGAAAGTTGCTGGCGTCAAAGGCCTTCCCCCTCCAGTGACGACCAAAGTTGGTTTGACGGCCTTCGGTGGCTATCAAGCCGAGTTCTCTGTATACATCTGCGGCCTCGTAAGTATTTCCACGGTGATTTCAGTCCTGGTTGCTGACTTTCAGCAGGATCTCGAAGCGAAAGCGGAGTGGATCGAGCGCCAGATCAGGTATTCCGCTGGAGATGCAGTGAAGGAGCTGACTTGCTTCAAATTCCAACTAGTCGGATACAGTCCGGAGAACCCAAGGAATCAAGAAATTGCCACTGCAGTCCTCAGGATATTTGTGCAAACGAAGAATAAGGATCTTGTGTCAAAGTCGACGCTTGATGTCCCTGGTTCGTAAATCGACTGTTCGAGAATCGATGAGTCACATTAACAGTTTACAGGGCTGAATAGATGGGCAATGGACAATGGCCTTCAGGTTGGGGCAAGACCACACAATTATACTTACTGGAGCTAATTAATGAGTAGGGCTGTCCGGGCTGGACTTTAAGCAACGACCAGCGATTATCCGAAGGAAAAGTCTACTATGAATATGACGTGACTTTAATACCACAGTCCAGAGTGGAGCATCGCGTCGCTTTGCCATGGATCAATAAGACCCTCGACATTCCACCAGCCAAGGAGTTGAGAGAGTATCCTCGAGACCAGGCCAGTTATGAGACCAAGGATCCAGTGGACCTGAATAGCTTTGGACCAACAACGAGAGGACCAATGGGATGGATCGTCGGAGGAAGATCCGGTGAGTTGCCCTCTCTATAAACTGTACCCTGGGTACTCATTCCTGTGCAGGTGATAAGGCAGCGGACGCGAATGTAGGGTTCTACGTCCGTCACGACGATGAGTGGGATTGGTTGCGATCGATTCTCACTATCCCTAAGATCAAGGATTTATTAGATCAGGAGTACAAAGGTCGGAAGGTGGAGAGGTTCGAGATACCGGGAATTCGAGCGGTCCATTTCCTCTTGCGCGAACATCTCGATCGCGGGTTTAATTCCACGAGCACGCTTGACACCCTCGGAAAGAATGTAAGAAACCGCATCCTCATAGTCTTGTCGGCGCTGACAGTTTGTAGGTTTGTGAGTACTTGCGCGCAAAGTATGTTGATATCCCCAATAAATTCCTCCATCGGGGGAAGTTCTAGTGGTGGAGCTGTGCTGCACAGAGATGAATTGCATTCTTTGGCAATAGGGCGCAGTTGGCGATGATAGTTATGCAAACAGCAATGGAGAACTTTGAATCTAAACGCGTTAAACCATCGTTATGTTGCCAGCCTGGAAGGAAGGAAACAAGTGCATGTGAAATTCCAGTCTACTTAGTAATCATTCGTCTAACCCCTTTTTCTTCTCTCCACCTCCAGGGCCTCCAACCTCAACCTCGTTCATCTACAAAGCTCTTCAACTGTGTGAAAGAATGTTTCAGTTTCTAGCACTTAGTTTTCATGTCATTACGTTCATCGTCATTCTGCTTTTTCTTGTCTCCGGCTAAGTAATGTGTCATGTGCCCATCTCCATTCCAATTCGAGACTTCCCAACGAAACGGCCCCTTAGTTAAAACCCCTCTCAATTTCATCAAAACCGTCGTATTTTCAACGGTCTTAAGAGTCACGAGGCGAGGGGTTTGCGTTCTCGTTTGATGGTCTCTTCCATCGTGGGCCGTTGGACGTTTCGGTACTCGGCCCCACGAATGACCACGCCCCTCGGACTCCATACAGTCACCATATCAGAACATGATCAATATGGTTATCCAATAACTGTACGGTACTTGGATCTCGGAGACGGATGCAAATGAAATGAGATATGGATTTTGCTTAAAAAAAAAAGAAAGAAAAAAGAAGTTATTGTCCCAGCTGGACAGTCTGTTTGCTAATTTTTCGTTGCCTCAAGTTTTGAGAATAGAATGCTTTCCCTCGCAAATTTCCAGATGCCATACGCTCGTAGGATTGCGATTGCATTCCATAAATGCTATGTCGCAAGCTGTATTGAGCAGGGCCAACTCGTCAAATATTTGTTGCATTGCCGCTGATAGTGGAGCATATACAGACGGGGACCAAGTCAAAGTAACCGCCACTAGAATGCTGTTTCTGAATGCTTTGTATTGTCCACGCAACACTCATCCCTGGTGGATTCGGTGGAGTCATTCTTGCTATCGTCGGCGCGCTCAGTAATCCAGTTGCTGCTACTCGAGAGCTGATACCCCGGAGTGCTCTCCAGATGCCTCGCGGGAACCTCACCATTCTTACTAACCTGGCTTAATTGGGATGAAGCGATAGACGTTGAAAGCCTGCACAGAGGGGCAACCAACCCAAAAAGTAGCATAACAAAACGTAGCATGGACAAGGTCTCGGAATGCTTTCCTCCCTGCAGAGCTTCTATAGGAAAGAGCTACCCCTGACTTGCATTGAAGGGCTTCGCCTGGGAACTACGAGGCGTGGCTGTAGACCTTACCCCGCCCACCCTGATACCAATAATTTACTTAGGCTTGTTATTGCAGCGTCGTTATTGGTACCGTTACAAAATCGTTGAGGCCTTTGCTGCGAGCATGACCCCTTCCGGCAGTTTTCAAGCATTGATGGAGAGGACGTACTACAGTATAACATAGGTATCTTCCCCTCCTCTCAAGAGTCTCTTCTGCAGACATACTTCACCACTGAACACTATCACCTCACACCGCCATCAGCATCATCGAACATTACCATCAAACATCATCAAATTCGAACATTAAAAAAATCAACACAATGGCACCACCAGCCAGAATTCCTCGTCACGTCGCCGAACTGGTCGGCTACACGCCTTGCTCCGTGGTGGCAGCCGGAACGAGGCGAGCAGTGGCGAAGCCACTGCATAGCAAGTCGAAGGAGGTCTCCAAGAGGGATGCGATGGGGGTCGCGTGCTCCCGAACCAAGTTTACGGAGAGGCTGTTGGCAGCGCGGGAGGAGGGTGGTAAGGAGAAGATTACCATCAAGTTGAGAGGGTTGCGGGCTGCGCGGAGGGAGCAGCAGAGAGAGGAGAGGGCAGCGCGGACGCGGAGAAGGGCGAGGATGCAGGAAGGCAAGCTCCCGCGGCCCTTGGAGCCAGAGAAGATGGTGAAGGTGAAGAAGGAGGAGACGGAGCCGATGATGATCAAGCTCCGTGGTTGGAGCCAGAAGTGAGGTTGGGGGTTGAATCGGATTTGTATGTAGATTCATTGCGTGATAGTCAAAATACAATTCATTCTCAGATCTATATTATATCGATGCTTATGCAACAGTGCGAAGGTGCTTGAAGAATGACTTTGCGGAATCCTCTCAATGCTCGCCCAACAATATAACCGTGTGAGAGGGAAAAGCTTCCCAAGTCTGGTAGATGCTTGCGCCTTGGTGATTGTAGCAGAAGAGGCACTCCACGCCAATGATATCGCAGGTTCAAATATTGTACGATGTTTGTTGAAGAAGACGGCAGGCCAATACTACTTATGCTTAATCATACTGCGAAGGAAGCAGTAGCAAAAGGACGTCTACTTGAACAGGGGCTGCTAGTCTGTGCGCAATGGTGTTTCTGACATTTTGGGAAAGGTGCATCTGCAGCGCAACCCTCGGTACTACCCGCTTCGCAAAGCTTGAAGTAACGAGTCAGAAGAATTTCTTCGGTACCAATCGCACCATGCTCCGTTGTACCATTCTATCACCAAAGACATTTCATTCTGGGAGATTTCATCATCGCACGCATCCAAGTTTCACGACTTCAGGGCGTACATCGAAGAATTTGGCACAATGTCACGAGTGGAACTCCCGGCTGTCATTGAGAATCGGAAGATGCGTGAGGGTGGTGCATGCAAAAGTGGTGCAAGCAAAACGCGAATACGAATTTGAACTATTCTAAATGATCACTTAACCAGCCTCACTGTTGAGTACTCCGACCCCGTGCTCTCCCCCTCTTTCTCCTTCTCCCGCTTCGCCTTCTCCAGCACCCCCTTCAGGACCTCCTTGTTGGTCCACCATAGCGGCCCATACACCTCCTCCACCCGCTCCTCTTTCCGGGCCGCGCAGAACATGCACGCCATGTCCCCGAAGGTTGTCGATGCGTAGGCGTGCTCGCCGAGCAGGCAGGGGCCCGATGAGTAAGGGCATGACGGCTCTCTTGGCGAGGTTGGTGTGGCCGTGGTGGGAGCGTTCTTTGGCGCCGGCTTGGTTGACTTGTTGCTGCGCTTGGCGAGCGCTTTTTTGATTCCGAAGACCATTGTGGTGGTGGTGGTGGTTGTGGTGTGGATTGATGAGTTGATATTTGATGATCAGGTTGTTATGGTTGAGTTGCTTTGATGGCTTGATGCTTGAGAGTATATGAGAGTGGGTAGTATTAAGTCTGATAGAGAAGAAAGGAGAATCGAGAGAGGAGAGGACCTATTTATTCATTTCTCATAGCTACCAGATCAACGCTCTGATTCCACCGTTGATAGTCGAAGTTGATTCGCTCTTTCAACGGCCATCAAGTGAAGTGGCGAGCCATTGAGAAACCACACATGTCGCAAACACACTCATCAAATAATGGCTTTGTGAAAATAGATGAGAAAGCAATGAGATCATGCGACTTACGGATGCCCCTATTGTAATTGAATGCAATGACAGCAGTGGAGAGAGGGATTGTGCAGAAGATGTTTCCAAACAGGTTCACTCAGACGCTGCACCTATGTACGATGATAGGAAGGCCACACGGAGATTACCCACAAAATATTTGGATATCTTAGGTCAAAAGCAGTGCCAAATGATCCACTCATTGCTCATGTTATGAATGGAAGCAGCGGCTGCGAAAAGTTCTCAACTCCCCCTCTATCATATACTTACATCACAACACACTCTCTATCCGGGGCCTTCCCTCTCTTCTTCACCTTCTCCTTACTCCTACCTCGCGCAATGTCCCCATAGCTCGCAGTCACCGGCCGTCCGTCCATCTCCATACTGCTCCTCTTAGCAGCAGCAATCTCCGCATCCGAAACCGTCAACCTGCCACGGCTCCGGCTGCGCTTGTCCTTGTCCTTCTTGTCCTTGTCCTCGCTGCCGCCAAGGCTTAGCCCCATCTGACGGCGCAGGGACTTGCTGCGTCCAATGCCGGAGCTAGACTTGGCGTTCTCTTTCTCTGCCATCGCAGAGGGGGAGACGTTGCGGCTTGCCGACGGCTTCGGTGTGGTGATGGTGAGATGCTGCTGCTCTGAAGGGCGGATCGGGGTCTCGCTGATCTCGTTGACTGTAACAACCGGATCTGGCTCCTTGTCTACGCTGGTGGTCGTGCTCCCGTTAGTTCCACCGCCTGCAGCGCTCGAGAGTCCTGCAAGCAGCTTGTCGCGCGACATCTTCCCGGTGAGTCTGCTCATCGTCAAGCTTAACCTGTTCTCGCCGGATTGACTGCTCGGCCGACTCTTGCGCTCTCTTCGTTCCACATCCATGCTCAGCCTGCCCTTGTCGCTCTTACTGCCGCGCCTGCTTCCTATGTTAGAAAGCCAGCCGGTTCTGCTCTCGTCTGCGGGCGTTACTGGGGCTGTTGATGGCGTCTTGATGGATCCATTGACAGAAGGTGTCGCGGTGCCTGCGGAGTGAAGCGCTTCTTCAAACGTGACGGAGGAGCGGCGACCAGGGTCTAGGCTCGTGCGGCCGCGACGTTCGGGCGTTAGGTCGACGGTGCTGTGAGTCGCGGTGGTCGTTGTACTCTGAGCTGTGGACGCATCATGTATAAAATCGGTGACATCAGTCATCGAGGATACGGTAGTAAGCGGCTTTGCTGCAAGAGCGGACGCATTAAATGGGTTCTCATTGGTGGTTTCACAGGGCGTGTGGACAATTGATCCAGACGGAGTGGTTATGAGTACTTCAGACGACGGCTTCGAGGCAAGGGCGCTCGCCCCTGCAACAACTGCCTCTGAAGTAGATATATCGGATCGGCTGGTGTCGCTGCTGTCATGCCCACTTGCAGAGTGGATTGTGTCGGCAGCGGCTGGGAGATCCTGATGCGACGCCGCATTTGCTTCGGCATAAGTAGGAGGGACCTCATCTTCGACCGGCTGGACTTGATAGAACAATAAGTATGGCGATTCCTCTTTCAGCGCCTCCTTAATATCGACGTAAGTAACACGTTCCTTCGCCAAATCATCGAAGCGCATCCATGGTGACTCTGCATCCGCGGTCGAAGGCTGCCGCGGTGTAACACCGCGAACGAGGGAGATGTAGTGGCCAGCATTGGTTGAAACTCCACGGTGGCAGACAACTGATTCCAAGGAGAGCTTGAAATCACCGAAATCTTCGCGAGCGTGCTCATCAGAAACAAATTCAGGCAATGCAATCTCTAGGGGTATATCGACGAAAGTATTTTTGCGTTTTGAAACACCGCGGTCGTTGACTTCGTATCGCTTGAGGCAAATGCCAAGCACAGGCCTCTTCGTCTGGAAATGCGCCGCAACTTGCGCGTCGCTCGTGGGATTCGTGTCCGTGTACCACGCTACAAGTTAATTTTTAGTAAAACAGGCTGCATTAAGGATGACAGCGTGGCACCTACGAATCAGGCTGAAAAATTGCCAAGCAGGCATCAGAACTTCTTTCCTAATCGTGCCCGCTCTCGGCCGGGCGCTCGTGACTGATGCGTCATCTTGTGACTTGCGCCCCTCTTCGACCCGCTTCTCACCAAAGATGCTATCCGTTCGATGGCGTGAGCTTAGCGGTCGTTGTGGAGAAATAGGTGTTGTGGGGCTCATTGGGCTCATGGGGCTCTTGGGAAGCGGTGAAGCAGGAGACTGTGATCGGGATCGGACTTCGGTGGTTTCTATGTGTATTGCCTGGCTTTTGGAGGCATCGACTGAACGCAAGGATTGGAGGGTATTTCGACGGTGGAGTAATCGCTTGACCTCGATCTTGTTGTTGAAGTAGTTCTCGAGGCACTCTTCGAGTGTGACGCTGCCACCACTCTCTGACGGGTCCGGTATGGCAACTTCGAGGAGGCGCTCGTGCACCACTCTGTGATCGTCCTTAAGGTCCTCTTTGCCGAAGTGATAGATGTCCATCTTTAGCGTGAGCAGCGGCAGCTGCAATTTGTCTGTGATGAAAGTGAAAGCTTCGGAGGTGTCTTGCTGGTGCAGCTCCGCTGCTTCAGCCCAACCGCACTCGGCCAGCGCTTCTTGGAGCTGTTTGGTCTAGTAGATCAATTAGTATCTCGTCTTTTCACAGATTTTGGCGACATACAATATCCGTCGTGATCAACTTTCCAGACCGCAGCATGTTTACCCAAAGGCGTAGTAGCTCTGCCAACTTCTTGCGCGGGGTATCTGTAAAGGTATCGAATAGTAGTGCCTCAAAGCTATCCAATCGCGCAAACATGGAAAACAGAAGCGCATCGAGGTAGCATGTCACTGCTTCTCTATTCTCTGCACCGAGCATCTTTATAGCGGGATTATATTCTCGGACAATGCCCTCCACGGAGTCTTCGAAAGTTTGGAGCAACGATAAGGCCTTGTCGACGTCGCCATTTGCAGACTTTGATCGGAGAGCATACTCGATCTGCGCTTCTTGAAGGTTCGCGATTCCGAGCTTCGTTAACCGGAGAGTGACCGCCTTGACCTGAGAGCGGGTGTGAGCAGTTGGCTATCAGTGGCGCATGTCGCGACCCACCTTCTTCTCCTCCTCTTTGTCGGTTTTCTTCTTGTTGTCTTCGTAGCTAAAGACATGGTAGAGATCCGAAGAAACAGCGCCGCTCTGTGTAGAAAGCGCATCAGCTCTCGCAATTCAAAATGGCCGGACGCGCTCCGTATGGGCTTTATTGGAGTAGCCTTACCTTGCTCGCCGAGCTGTGCTTTGGATGCTTCTTCTCGCGCTTGCTGAGGAAGCGCTGCATACCGTTCATCTTCTCACCGTCCTTCGGCTGGTCAAGCCATGAAGGCATCTGGGGGGAAATTTGGGCGCGGCGCGATTATGTGTAGAGCCGTGCTCGCTTCAGTGCTTCCCGCGTCTTGTTGATGGCGACGACCTTGGCCGCGGGGTATGCGCGATTCGCCAATGTCAGATCGCTGCTGATCCACGGAACATCGCAATCATCTGCGTTTTCGGGCGCGGGTGGGTGGTTATATCGAGATTGCTCACGGCGCTAGATCGTGCCGTCAATTGATAGCCTGCGACGGCGGAGGAGGCGAAGGCGCGGATGGACAGGCAGTCGTGATGAACACCGCGCGGACATTCATTCGCAACCGGCTGTTTTGTGAATGAACCCAGGGTCTTGGCCAGCCAACAAGACACCGCCTAAGGAACCCCTGCTTCCAAGTGCTTCCAGCTTGGCACTTGCTGCTGCAGCCTGCACCGACCACTTGCCGGCGCTAGTTGAATGCTCCAAAATTTCTCGGCGTGAGAGAGGGAAGCGCGCGTTGTGCATTTCACCCCCGAAAGGCCGAGCGAATATAGCAACAATGGCCTTGCGAGAGGGAGGCTCGATGCTTGGGACTGCCCTAAGGCCTCGATTGCGACCTCTTTCGCAATGTGTCTGCCATCGAGCGCGCCGCCCGGCTTCGACGGCTGCGAGCGACGAGCTGGAGCAGAACTCTTCGCTCGTGACTGCTGCCTCCGCCGCTGGTGTCGTCAGCCAGTTTGACCCCTTGGCCAGCAGTCGGGCACGAGGAGGGCGACAATTGCCACGAAGCAGGTAAGAGCCGGTGCATCTGATCTGCAGTCCACTATAGCTCTCATTATTTGCGCGCTGACGTCTGTTCTGAAAGGTATCAATATCGACCACCAAAATACTACCGCGGTCCTCTGCACCCCCATCAGCCTCCTCCACCTTCTGATCCTGCATCGCGCGAGTTCGTTCCTGGCCCATTCTCTTCATCTCGACTCGAGCAGACATACCACTCCACCATTGCCCCCGACATTCTCGCCCTAGCCTACACACATTACCCTCCCGGATTCAGGCCACCGACAAAAGCCGAACGGTTACGAGAATGGACCGGCGAAAGCCCGTATTTCAAGAATCGACCACGGAAGGGACCGCGCGGAAGTAGCGAATTGCCTCCCCTCAGGAAGCCAATTACTTTTCGCAATGTACCAAAGGTCACAGGAGTGGTAGTCCACTCCCAATCCAGCGAAGCCAACGAGGACTCTGCATATCTGCACGTAGCCGGAATGGTCATCCAGGCAATCACAAACACGCGAGTCGAGACATTTAAGGCAAAGAAGGCCGTCAACCAGTGGGGACAGAAGAAGGGCAAGTACGTATCAGTAACTGCGACGCTAAAAGGAGAAGACATGTACGATTTCCTGGGCAGATGTATCGATTTGGTGCTCCCAAGAATAAAGGAGTGGAAAGGGGTGCGAGGGAGCTCTGGTGATAGCACTGGGAATATCTCGTTCGGCCTGGATCCTGTTGCAGTCTCGTATTTCCCCGAAATCGAGGTCAACTACGACATGTGAGAGCCGATGACCCAGAAGACTTACTACCAATATGCTAATGACGAGTAGGTATCCACCGAAGATGATCCCTGGCTGTCATGTGACAGTTCAGACTTCCGCCGTGACCGACAGAGACGCGCGTCTGTTACTTTCTTCAATAGGTGTGCCATTCTACGGCAAACTCGTCGACTAGCTTCGCCTGTGGTGATAGGCAATGTATAGATACCTGTACAAACTTGTAGCATATGTGATATGGCATACTCATTAACGAGGGTATTCTTTAAATTCAATAAGACATATGTGATAGCTGACGACTAGCTCCCTGTAAATCCTACTGGCTCCCTGCTACACGAAACTATTACGGGATCGTCCAAGATGGAGTTGCCATTGACTGTGCGTGCACCGTTGCTTGTAACGCAGTTCGAGGAGACCTCCCATTCCGAAAACTGAGTGACCTTATCGAAGGAGTTGACTTGAATTTGCCTTTGACTCGTGTTCACCCTCCCTTCTGGAACTTCTGGAAGTGATGGAAGTCACACCGCAAAGGATCCAGACTTTTTGGAACGATCAAAATTTTAATTTGAGTTGATTAACGAGGCAGCCCGAATTGGCTTCTGTTATTCCTGGGAGTAGAAAAATCGACTTTTACCGAGACATTGCTTTTGAACGGAAGCAGCAAAGTGGCATCAGCCGACGAACAAAACCTGCCTCTAGTCTACGAGCTCTTCCTTCTCGATCTGCTCTTTCGAGGGTGACCACTTGTCCTGGAGTTGTTTGTCCAGCGTCAATCCGTAGACGTCTTTCTCCCACCATTCGCCCCAGCTAGTGAGGAAGATGCGATCTGGGTCTTCAGGAAAGTCGTTTCTATTGAGCGCCTCTAGGATTGACTTGGCTCCTGCAAAGAGTCAGAACTCGGAATATTAGATGTATAGGGCTGCCCTTTACCTTCTGGGAGGGTCTTCGCGTCCGGCAGGTCCTTCGGAATCTGGAAGTTCGAGTAGCGATTCAGCCCGGTATACGGAATTAGTCCTGTATACGTCAATTTCGGGTGGACTTTATGTATCTCGGATAGCGAAGAGACTGACCTGGAGAGACCGCAATGACATCGCACTGGCCTGTAAGCTGGCGTCGCCAGTAGTGCGCATTGAGCAACTGCGTGAATTTGGTGTTGGCGTATGTTTCGAAGAAGTCGACTCCGGATTTCGCTTTCAGTTGCTCATCGAGCGAGCCTTCAGTTAAATTCAACATTAGCTGCTTTCCTCGTTGCGCATAAAGGGCATGACTGACTGGTGTCCTTCACGTTCCTTACACCTCCAGATGATACGACGACGACGCGGGATTTTGATGCGACCAATTTCTCACGTAGGAGATGAATGAGATAGTGCTGAGCTGTGGAAAGCACTGGTGAGCATGCGGCATATGCTTGGAAGACATAGATTCTTCATACAAAGATGATTGACGATGTACGACTCGCACCACTTCGACCCATTGACACCGGGCTGATCGGCGGCTTTTGAGAGCGCGGCATTGAGCAGCAAGATGTCGAGCTTGTCGCTGCCGAGCTTGTCGAGTGTCTGCCGTGCAAAGGTCTTGACAGTTCTCAGATCAGCCAGCTCGAGGGGAAGCACGGTCACGCTATGCGTCTTGCTGTCGTAGGAGAGACCGTCATAGTCAGCCTGGGCTTTCTTGGTGTCTCGAGCACCGAGAATAACTCGATACGGCTGAGTCTGTTGAAGAAGCTGCTTTATGGCTTCAAAGCCCTGTTGACGAGGTTCGTGAATTTTCTCAGGGGTAACAGTATCAAGGGATGCTCACGAGTCCGGAGGTTACGCCAGTTGCGACAATAGTCTTTGCGATGCTTGCCATGGTCGATTTTGCAATTGGGATAAAGCAGAGCTGCTTTTGCAGCTGCTCCTAACAGTTGATATTTGATCTTAGCCTGGAAACGATCGTCCAGTTATATGTATGACGCGTTTAGAAGTGCCTTGGTGGATGCTTACCGTTGTGGGACCAGCTCCGCTAAAATCCGTCCGACTGAAAGGTCTTGCGGGGTTATCGCTATTTTTGATTGATAATTGAACTGGTCCGATACGTACAGAAAAATTGAATTAATAGTGTGATTGAAGACTGGTTTCTGTGTAACCGCCGCACAAGTCGTGCGGAGGTGCGGAGGTGCGGACGAACGTTCAGAATTAGCTCGAGTTAAATGTATTTTCCAGCTAAATCCATGTCCATGTTTCGACGCACAGATAATACGGTATGAGCGAGAAGAGAGTGCATTTTCGGTATCTATGCTATTCTATAGATCGCTAGAACTACAACAAAACTAAGTACTAGATAACTGCCTGTGGACACCCCTCATCAAACTGTCAAGGATGGAGCTATACGTGTAAGAGACAGGAAACATATATGTAGCTATGTAACGGAAAGCAAGTCGACGGTGTACGATACTACTCTTTAATGACGAACAGAGTCTGGGGAACAGCTGTTGAAGGGAGAGAGGCCGTGAAATAACCCTCTTGCTACGGTCTTTATCAGTTGGTGTTGCCCTTGTTCGCTCTGTGGTAGAGTGCTGGGGCAGGCTTCTCTGAAAACTGAACACGATTATGACATTCAGTACGGACGGCCCTGGAGCCTTCTCTGCTGTTTCTGCAACATAGTCTTAGGATCCACGCCATTCCGGAAGACTCCCATTCATTACTAGCAACAGGAAGCTCTCGCCACTAAAGAGCTCCCCACAAAGACATGGATTAGAGGACTGAGATGTATTGAGGGTGAAGCTGGTAGGATCTACTGAAAGAAGGTACCAACTCTCGTCGCCAGGAAAAAGACATAATTGCTGAAACCAATTGGACCCCGAGTTCCCACCAAACGCCGATCGCTCGTGAAGAATATTGTACATCCGATCGGAATCTCGTAGACTGGTATCGACAAAGGAGAACTAGACACCGCCTCAACCCTCTCCTTCAAGCTCCGTCCATCTCTTGTTAACCCAGCTTCTCGACTCATGAAAAGCTAACAAACTTAGGATCCCTCGGAAGTCCATCTTCCGCAATGCCAGCCTTCTTAAACCGCTCCTGCATCCAAATGCGTCGCGCCTCATCAAATCCAACCTTCTTCTTCCGCATAATCTTCTGCACCTGTCGTTTCCCTTCCTCGTCGAGCCCGCCGCGGCTGTCACCAGCCTCGATGTTGTCGGCGAGGTTGAAAGTGGACGAGGAGAGGCCGGACTCGGCATCGCTTTGGAAATTTGACGGGAGTTGCGTGTAGAGGTAGGAAGACTGCATCCATGAGGGTAGGCGTGGAGTCGGGAGCTGGATGGCAGGAACGGAGAAGGGGAGGAGAGGCGCCCAGCGGGAACGAGTTACATAGAGGACTGGACGGTTATTAGCTTAGGCTCTGAGGCGATATGCAAAGATGGCTGTTGGAGATATAGGTCAACGTACCTGTTGCGATAATGAGGAATACGAAAGAAAGAGTAAAGAGGATGTATGCCATCGCAATAGCCTGAGAGTCGCTGGATCAGCGGCTGCTTCGGGATTGATATTTAATAGAAATTCGACAGAGTGAAGGGGGTCAGACCCTTCAGCACCATAAGCTGGAAGGGAAGATGAAGAAGCCGCGTAGCTCTCCGCGAGCTTCGCCGCGTTGATGTACGAAACGCCAACTAGGTATGGCCACTGTCTCTGCCTTCGTCCGTCAGCCTCCGCACCTGTCGTCAGCTCTCCTCCGCGGCACTTCCCGAGGCCGCGAGCACCGCCACACCGTAGCCCTATCGGCATCAATATTTGTCCGCGGACCGATGCGCCTTATGCCGTTTTGGGAATTTTCGACTTCGCACAGCGACCAACGACGCGCGAATTGTAGGTTGAAGAGAAAATCACCCTTCGACCCAAATACGACAAGATGGCGGATCACTTTTCACCAGACCTGATCTGGGAGATCACTCGTACGTGCTGCTCCAATTACGGATAATCTTCTAGCAGCCACATCGCTAGGAGGAGCGAAAACCCGCATCAATAGCTAACATGATCTCCAATCAGGCAAGAGGAGCGCCATGCTCGTGAAGCGCAAGCAGGCCGGAGGCGTGCAATTCTCAAAAGACCCTCTCAACCTCACGAACATCCACTCGCGAAAGGTTCGCCTGGTCTCCAATTCCAATGTCAACATAACACTGACCGAGACGGCACACAGTATGAAGGCTTCGTAAACGACAAGGCCATCGGCGTCCAGCCCGCCGCGAACCAGGAGAAGGGCGTCACGCTCTTCACGAAGAAGTCGCACCAGGCGAACAAGCCCGCCTCGGAGCTGCAGACCACCACGTTCGGCCCATCCACCAGCTCGCGCAAGACGTACCGCAGCATTGTGAGCCAGACGGCAGGCAGGGGCTATCGTCCAGACCTGAGGCAGAGCGCTGTTGCGAGGGCTAGCGCGATCAAGCTGAGCCAGAAGGACAAGAAGGCGAATCCGCCGGTTAAGCTGAGGGGAGCGAGAGCCAAGAAGGCGAAGGACGAAGGAAAGGCGTAGAGGATGCGTATACGAAAGTCGTGCGAGGGGTGTGAGGGAAGTTAAGATGAACAGTCCATAGGTGGATTTTCAAGCATTGTTCGATGGCGCTGCGGTTCCAGGACGAGCACCAGAAATATGATTTCAATCCAAGCCGCTGCTTTGCCGCTACCCGTGCAGTTGAAGCATTGTTTCCAAATATCTTCTACTACCCTCTCTACTGCTCCGAGAGCGTGGTCTTATGTGACTTTCTCTTCACGAAGTGAGACGACTTTTGAGAGTCTGTACACGCCTTCTCAATCACTTCACCAGCGCACGAACATGCATTCTGCAACGACTCTTCACAGTCCTTTTGTTGATTTGGCAGTTTTATCACGTGTGCGAGGGCCCTTCCAATTGGTATTCACGCGGGTGACAAAATAGTTGAGCTGGACTGACCTGAACGGCTGTAGTAATAACAAGTATTATTCTTCAGCACATGCGAGAGCATCTCTGAAGCCTCGATTACATGAATACTAGAGTATATTTATTAAAATCGTATAGCTTTAGTATATATAACCTTAATTAACTGACGAGGATATACATCCTCGCGGCTCGATATATTACAGCCTCGACTCAACTATTTTGTCACCCACTTGGTATTTCTCACTATTCGAATTGGGCTCACAAAATTCATGCAATGGGATTGGTTATTGTAATTTCTTGAATTGGGCAGTTAGGAACTGCAGGTGCCCTAGTACGAGAACCCTAAAGGGGACCGATCCAATAAGTTAAAAGTCAAAAAGTCCTATTAGAGAGCTAAGATATATATAGAGCATAGTTCTCGATTACTATACTCCCTTAAAGGTATAAGATTCGATCAATCTGTATACGAGATCGGGGCATAATTAGCCTCTATATACAGTTAAGATTTAATAGCACTGTGCGCACGACGCTTCGTGTCCGCTAGCCATATAGTAGAGAAGCACAAAGAGAAAGGTTTAGGAGGAGTTGGCACTCTGATGGCAGCAGGCGCTGCCTTACCATTGTTAATCGGTGGACTGCATACTCTAAAATAACCATATCCACCCCTCATTGAGAAAAAACCATCGTCGTTCAACTCAGTCCGTCACCGTTAAACAACCACGAAACTAACCGCCAACTCATCAACTCCTTTGAATGCTAACCTGAAAGACACCGAGTTCGCCATCATGTGCTAGTTATGAGGTCTGTCGAGCGTTCATCACCTTTATCTGCGTGGATAACCCGGAGGAGGCGCACCAGGCTGGTGTTGACCAGGGAAGCCAGGAGGAGGAGGAACCGGGAATCCAGGAGGCATGAAGCCAGCTGGGCCACCATAGCCAGCCTGACTAGGAGGAGGACGAGCAGGAAGACCAGAGGGGGGCGGAGGAAGAGGGTTGCTCGGCGGAGCGTGGCGGTGATGAGCCTGCGGAGGTGGAGGATACGCCTGAGTCTGATAGCTTGGCGGAGGAACCGGCGAGTGCGACGGCATGCCGTTTGGCGGAGGACCTACAGGGCCACCTGGAGGAGGAGCGAAGGGCGAGTTACCGACCGGGGTGCCGGTGAGGCCTTGACGCGGATCCATGGGCATTCCGCCTGGCACTGGGCCTCCGTATGGAGCCATCATGCCACCGGCAGGTGCAGGAGGAGCGCCGAACATTGGCGCGATCGGCTGAGTAGGGATCGAGACGCCGTGCTGCATGGCCTCGGCAGCGAGACGACGCTCGGCCTCGTCACCGTGACGCTTGCCGGCGCCATCCTTCTTGAATGCGTACTGGACAGAGATCTCCTTGTTGTTGAGGAACTGGCCATGCATGTGCTTGATAGCGTCGTCGGCAGCCTCGAAGGTAGCGTAGGAGAGGAAGCCGAAGCCCTTGCTGAGGCCAGCGTCGTCACGCGCAACCTATGTTATGATCAGATCGAGGGTCCCAAACATGAATGTTAAGAACGGCAAGTGAAAATCAAAAACAGCAGTGTCGCGTGATGCGTGCGGGGATGTAAACACACCTTTGGGATAGCCACCAACAGTCCGAATCTGACGAATGTATCGTAGAGCGCGGTCTCGTCAACCATCGGGTCCAAGTTGCCCACGAACACCTCAGCACCGATCTCGAGCTGCTTCTGCTTGTCGGCGCTGGCTTTGTTGACCCTGATTGGCTTGGTGAACATTTTGATGCCGTTCATGATCTTGGAGGCGTAGTCCGCGTCCTTCTCGCCCTTGAACTCGACGAAGCCATAGCCTTGGTGCTTCTGGCTGACGCGATCTTTGGGAAGGTGGACATTTACGACGGGGCCAGCATGGTTCATCAACTCGGCGATAAGTTTGTCAGTGACGCGCTCATCAAGATTGCCGACGTAGACAGTCGCCTCTTTATTCTGCTCCCTAATGCGATTGGATAAGTTTGGGTATGAACGCAAAAAGAAATTGTCTCGGGGGGGAGCTTTCCAATGAGGACGCTCGCCGAAAGTACCGCGGTAGGCCATCGTGAAGAGTGACTTTTGTGTAGCTGGGGTGAAAAGAAAAAGTGAAAATGACTTCGCGGGTGCGGTGTTTTGACTCGGCGTGCGCAGAGTTGTGAAAGAGAAAGAGGAAGAGGCAGAGAAGTTTGGAGGATTTATATAGCCCATGTGCGGCGTAGATTGTGAATGACATCTTGTCCATATTTGGCAAAGGCGGTGTTGAATGGGTTGCGTTGCCGAAGAAAAGCCGGACTTACCAGTGTCTCCCACCTGACATGGTCAGCGAGTGTGTTGTGTTGTGTGTGCGTCAAAGGGCCTGACGACGCGAGGCCGTGGTGTTGAAGACGCGATGTTGGAAAAGTCGCGCGCACGGACGCCATCGCCGAGACCTGCACCGAAAGCTCCGAAAAAAAAGGATCGGCTTTGCAGCTTCGACTCAACCTCACCTCATCCCATCTCTTCTGCTACGGTCGTCTGAGCAATTAGGAAGCAGCACCACAGCTATGAAAATGCAGTTGTCAGAGGAGAGCAAGGTGAGTGCTCGCTGCGCCTGCACTTGTGCATCTGGGAAGCTAACGTCCAGACAGGAGCGCATCGCCAGAATCATTGACGTCTCGCGAGTCGCGATACACTAGTATGCACAATTCCTCGAGCTGATTTTGGTATTCACAATGGCTGACTGGGCTCAAGTGGCTATCTGCCTCTTATTCTTTGGTTAGGTGGGTGGCCTCGCGGCATGGTCAGAAGTCACTGCTGGTCGCATAGCTAACCATCATCTAGGATACACTCAAAGCGTTCCTCGACCTTCGCTTCTCCGGTAATAACCTATTTCCTGTCTCATTGATGATGCTTCCTATCCCGTTCGACGACGCGTGTGTCGAGCTTAGGCTGATCACGTCCAGACTCCTCTCCCCTCTCGCATGAGGAGAATCATTCGCAGCGACTCAAATGCCGACATGGCCACAGCGTTTCACGGAGCAATCATCAGTGTACTATAGCAGCAGGAGGCATGGACAGGAGTTTAGCGATATAAGGAGTGGTCGAACCTGCTTGTTTAGGAAGCTGGACGGGCGGTGCCAAGATGAAAGCAGCATCTGGATAGTGTGTATATAATGTGGCTGCAAGCCGCCTCGTGGGTTACGTCCGTGAACAGCGATACTTTCTACTCTGAGCCGCGGCATTTGCCAGACATGTGGATATCTCCATCCCGCCTTTCTATGAACAGACGTGCGCAATCTCCAGAAGGTGATGATCGAGGCCCCAGTGCGGAGCGCTCCGGTGCATCCACGCCACGCCGCCGGGAGCGCAGGACCCTGTTTTTGGTGCTTGCTAGTGCGGAGCTTGGCTTCGACGTCGAGCAACAGCCTCAGGCACCGCGAGTGCTTGGGGCAGACGGCCAACGAGGGCGCTGAATTGGCAGGGAGGCAGGGCGATTACGTCGCTGCGCGGGATAGTGTGCTGGAGCAGCGCGGCCTTTCTTTTCAGCGTGAAGGTGAAGCGCTCTGGAGTCGCTCTGTCCGTCCATCGAGCTCCATCCTCCATGCGCGCGCGCGTGGCTTGGGCGTGCGGCTGCAGCCAATCAAGCGCACACGTGCTCCCGCCTGCCGCATCGATGCCAGCGTCGGCGGAGCGCGCTGACGGGCACGTTGCTCGCCCTCTGGAGCGCAAGGCATGGCTCCCAAGCAAAAATTCGCCTCGTCCTGCAACGCCGCCTGCCAGAATGCCGATTCCCCTACCCAATATGGGGGTATGCTAGCCCCACGGTCTGCCGAACTCATGGGATGCCGCTCTCAAGCGCTCGCGGCGGTACACGAGCAGCCAGCTTACCGAACAAATGCGCCTGTTGTCTCGACACCGCTGACAAGAGAGAGCGACTCCCTCCCAGACAACTCACGTATCACAGGAAACGTATTCCCTACGAGTCCTTTCAGCTGCTTTTTCGCCAAGCTGCTGCTGGCCCGCCGCCCATTGACATCACTGCCTGCTGCTCACCTCCCACCACCGCTCCACCGGCATCTATGCGCATCTGTGCAAATAAATTCGTGCCCCAGTTCTCTGAGCTTCTGGCCTCGCGGATAGCATAGTTTCCTCTGTGCGGCCGCGTGCCGTCAGCCGCCTGTTTCCGACACCATGGCCGGCATCCCGAGCATTGGCGACATTTTGATGCTCTCCCAGATCGCGTGGAAGATTGGCAGAGCATTCACCGCGGGCAGGCGGGGCGCGCCCCCTGAATTCCTCGACATAGAGACCGAAGTCAACGGCCTCGCCACTTCCCTCAAGCGTCTCGTCGAAGTGCTCTTCAATGACGACCAGGATAATGGGGACGTGGGGACTGGAGAGGGACTGCTTGCGCAGGCGGACAGGAGGACGAGGCTGGGCATGGCCACGATATTGATGAGCTGCCAACGGACGCTGCAGGACCTTGATAGCCTTGTTACGCAATACCAAGACGTCAAGACCTTCCGCACGAGTGGGGGGGCAACAATCAAGGACAAAGGTTGGAGCGAAGTGGTGCTTAGGAGCTACACTACTATGATGTGGACTGCAGAAGGTGGCAATATTGTGGACCTCCGGGACATGCTGCATTTGCACACAAGTACTGTCATCTTGACCATCCAGGCGCTGCAGAGGTTCGTTCAAATTTACCGTCTCTCAAATTTCATATATACCGATTTCCGAGGCATTTGTGCTGATGCATGTGATTCAGTAAATCTCTCGCTCGTCTTGAGCGCACCGTCAATCCAATGGCTGCTAGAATAGATGATATCCACAACCGTCATACTGGGGAACTTAGCGAACGCATGGAAGAACTTCATCGCGTGATACTTAAGATTGCTGGAAACCAGTCGCCGAATATTCCGCCACAACGTGACGGAGCGGAGAGCATCATATCCTCGATGGATCTCGACGGCTCTCTCAAGTCCAGAGTCCCAAGCGTGAACGATGTGCCGTCGCAGCCTCCTCCACGACATCCTGCGCACAACTACAGCAACTCCCTCCGCTTCCCATTTCCACCGCAGCGCAGTATCTCTGACCAGCAGTCTCCCATCGACAGGCAGCCCATCGACCATGATCTATTCTCTACTCCTCGCGACCCGGCGGAACTTCCGGGTTCTGATCCGTCCGACGCCTCCTCCAGTCAACGCCTCTCGACCGCTAGTTCCGATGTCTTGGGCTGGGACCAACCTTCCATCCGCCAACAACCGTCGGCCATGGGCTCGCGTCCAAATTCAGACGGAAGGAACAGAAGCAGTAGCAACCAGCAAGCTATGGCGGGCGCACCTCGATTTAGCTTGAATGACGAAGACATGACAGAAGCGTTCCCCGAACGAGTTGGTCGCGACTCCATTTTCACAGCTTCGAGCAGCAGAAGCATTGCGCATCCTTGGCCTCCGGATTCTGCGGCGAGTTCGGTATTGAATCATGATTCCACATCCATCTCTGGAGACAGAAGGCGCAACCTTGAGACAATGATTGTTGGTTATGACGACCCACATCCCGTGGAACCGCTATTGTTGAGGTCGAGAAGCGTGCCCGGCCCTTTTGACAAGCTGAGCGGAACTACGGATCGAAGGAGCGACCCAACGACGCGGGGATCAGAATATGACTCGATGAGCTACGACGAGGAGAAGGAGATGAATGAAAAAGGCATCGCGACAAGAATCCAGCAAGAGGATTTCGAGAGGAGCGCATTCCGGAACTCTGCGGTCCTCTGCGATGTGTAAGTCGACCAACCCACCAGCGACTGCATTTACCCCTTTTCGAAATATTTTCTTTTTCCCAGTCGGTCCGATTAGGCCTCGCTTCTTATGCTAATCCAACCTAGTCGTGGTACCCTCGTCGAGTATACCCAACCCGTCGACCCCGAACTCTACCGTCTCGACCAAGAAATCGCCGAAGCCTGCACAACATGTCGCATCTGCCTCGTGCGCAAGCGCGACGTCCTCACTGACGGTGCGGTACGCCTCTCCACGTCCATCTGGACCTTCTCCGACGACCGCCGCATACGCATGCAGCAGAAGCTCATCGACGGCATGGAAATCATCCCATACGCATCGTACTTCACGCCTAACAAAGTCTCGCTGCCGCTGCCGGACTCGGAGCTCATATTCTGGGGGACCGTACACGGCGGCAAAGGCGAGCGCACCAGGAAGAGCAGCTGGATCAACTACGTCTTCGAGGATGCGCAGGGCGCTACGCACTTCCAGTCCTTGCTGTTTGGGCGTACGCTCACGCATTCGTTCCGCACGGAGAAGACACTGCGCATTCACGAGGGTATGAAAGGTGTATTGGCATATCAGGAGCAGCTCTGCGCCATTGAGTTGCTCCGCATCTGGATGGACGAGGTACCTGATATGCATGGCCGTCGTGGCGTGCTCGCCATGATTCACTTCTCGGGTCAATTCCGCGCTGGCGAGGGATATCTCGCGTTCTGGCTCAACAGTGCCGACGCGCCGGTGCGCATCAAGGACGACGGCGGGCGGTGGGTCAAGGTCAAGGGGTTGCGCGTCGCGGTGGAGTCGCTGCAGAACGATAACAAGCAGCGGATGGCGCTCGTAGGCAGTAGGAGGGATAGCGGTGTCCAAGACCACGATAGAATGGGCTCTGTCGATGGGGAGGGCAAGGTGGGCAGGAGGGCGAGCGATGCGAAGGGTGGGAAGTGGGTCACCGGCGCGAGGATTGAGTTCAGAGACGAGGGCCAGAAGATGGGCTTCTTGGAGGTGGTGAGGAGTTGTCAGAGCGCGAGGCTGGCGCTCCCCGACCTCGCGGTCTAAGGCATGTGAGTTTGGATAGATTGGAGTTGGATGGCACTGCTTTTATAATGAGCTTGGATATGGATGGCCACGTTAAAGCGGGATGGGCGAAAGCATTGATTTCTTCTTTCGCCGGCGGAGTTTCCAAAGAACCCTTTTTAACTGATGATGCGGTTCAGCGAGGCGCATTTGTTTGTAAGAGCTACAGCTACACTTTGCAGCAAATGCCACAAAAGTATTGCTCGGATTTGTTTGAGGGCATATTTGAGTTCGCATGCTTGAAGTACATATTCGTTCTCTTGAGCATCTGTCCATCCATTCCTTTCCGCCCTCTGTGGATATCGCCCCAAGTGCAAGTGCAAACTTCACAAAAATTTTGATACCAGTATCGACCGGTTTAATGTTAGATAGAGCATACTCCAGCCGTATTATCCTACAGCAACGTAGACTCCACCTTTTCAATTCCTTGAGCTGTTCGCAATGGACATGAAATCCGCAGTCGTCTCTTTCTCTGATTCAGTCGTGAAGGTCTTAGCGTCAACAACCAGCTGTATGGATGATCCACGAATCGATTCAGGTCGATGTCATCTAGACTCGTCAGTTCGTAATCGTGTGTGGTTGGTCAAGGCCGCCGGGGTGCTCGTTGAATGCCAATGCTGCACCGGCATGGTTCGTGTACACCTGCATGGAGATGTAGTTGATAGTGCGACCTATAAGTATGAGACTTTGAGACTTGAGAGTGGCGTCGAGTTGCTGGTATGGGTTAAACCAGGCCTCAACACGGATTTCCCTAAACGCCTCTGGCGTCGCTTTTAGCTTCCGATCACCAGCTTCCGATACTTAGCTAGCGCCTTCGAGTTATCCACACGTATGAAGAGCACATGGAGCAGGGGTTTTCCGAAAAGAGACCATTTGTCTTGGCATTGACAGGGGTTGTCCCAAAATGGAACCGCACGTAGACCACACCTCTTGGCACGACAACAACACGCGTTAAAGTATTCAAACAAAGGAATTATTCGGCTCACGGGGAAGGAAATTTGTGATGATGTGCTTGGATTATCTCTTGTGGTGAGTGATGTTATTTTGGGCCTTGAATAAGATTTTGGCACAACCCGAACGGCATTCGTCTTTAATACTGCGTTAAGCTCAGGTAAAGCGGACTTTACGTTCATTGTATCTCGAAATTTCCATTATTTTGCACCTCGTTGATACTATTAGGGTTGTTTCTGACTAGAATTTCAATGCCACTGGCTGAGTTTATGCACAATTCGAGTTGTGCAGTGTAGCGAATCTGGCTCCTCACCAAAATTATATGGTGAAGTACATGATGGCGCGAGCATTTCTGCATGCAACAGTTCAAAAGTGAATGCGTAACTTTATACGTGCCCAGCAATAAGAACAGATCCTAGCGACCGAGAGCCATATATCATGTGTCAAGTACGCCGAACTCAACCTTCATACCGCCTCCAGTATTTCGAACTTACGATATTTACAGTCATACAATAGTTCGCGTGCGATGGAGATTCCAATCAACGCAGCCTTTCCTCCCTGGCCCACTGCTCATCATTGTGCCCATGTATATTCTTCAAATACTTCTGGAAATCGGTCGCCGTCCGTATAGCCTGCGAGAGATGGTCCCATCCCAGCCTTTCGTTCTTGTAACGCGCGAGCTGCTGCGCCGTCAACAAGCAGTTGCGGATCTGGCGCCCGTTCATTTCCTCCGCTGCCAGATCGTCCAAGCGACCTTCAAGTTCGCCTATGTCGACATCGAGGTCTTCTTCTTCGAGCATCTCGAGGAAATTCTGCCAGATTTGGCGACGAGACTTCTTTGTCAGTGGGCCATAGTGCAGGGCTACCTGGATGCGGGACTTGAAGGCTTCGTCGAAAGTACCAACGCGATTAGAGGTGAGAATCAGGATGCCGTCGTAGAATTCGAGAATACGAAGGAAAACTGCACTCAAATTAGACAAGCGGCCACGTTGTAACAGCATTCTGGATCCCACCTGAAACAAGACTGTTGCGTTGAATGTCGGCCATTGTTCGTTCTTCGAGGAACACATCGGCTTCATCCATGAGCAAGACTATCGTTATCAGTGTCACTGTGCCTTCTCGACGCAGGAAGCATCTCACCACAATCCCATTTCTTGCCGAGGTACAAGACCTGTTCCAGATATTTCTCAATCGACTGAGCGTCAGTGCCAATGTCTCCGCAGGTTACTCGATACAATGGTTTCTCCGCGAGCTCAGCGACACTACAGAGAAAGTCAGCTCCATGGCGATCATGACTGATTGGCTATTCTTGCCACATGCATATTGTGTGGTTTGAAGCCAGAGGTATCAAAGTCCTCACCTTTCTGCAGTCAGAGTTTTCCCCACGCCAGGACTTCCATGCAGGAGAATGATCAACCCGTTCCCTTTTCCACTAATGATATCACCCATGTTCTTTGCAGAGGCATGGTGCGTGACAATGGCCCGAATGAGCTCTTTCGACCTCTGATCCAGAACAAGTCTTTCGAATGCCTTTTTGTTCCACTCGACTGCTTCGATTTGCTCAACGTTGAGACGCACTAAGGAGTACGAAGTAGTAAGCATCATTGCTTGTAGTGAATATCTGGGGCTTCATCCAGGCTTACCCCATTTCTTAGCTTGCATTTCAAATCCAGGAATGTTGGAAGGGAACGTCATGAGCATCGAGTCATCCACCTCTTGGGTAACTTCCAACTCCACTGGCCAGTTGTCGTGGAGGTCTTTTGGTAGGGGGGCAGAGTTATTAAAAAAGGGCGTTTCCGATCTGTGTATCCTCTTGTAAGTGCTCGTATCTATCACAAATCGGTTTTTCATCTGTGTCTGTTAGTTCATTCGGTGGAGCTAATACAGTGTAGTCCGCCTACATATTGTTGGTCATGATGCGAATCCCATCCACTGTAACATGCAAATGTTTGCTCTTTCAGGCTCCAGAATTTCCGGCCGCGATCAGTCAATCTCTTCAGTGTTGGCTCGGAAGCATATCTTGATGGGTATGTGCCAAGCTCGGTGATTAACCTGGGACCTTTTCCCTTGAGTTCCAACTTGACAAAAGCTGGAATTCGAGTCAGCTTGCGGCCGTCAAAGTCCCAGGACCAACACTGCAAAGACAGGCTCTCGTTTTGAATGGGCCAAGCTCCAAGAACGTGAGCCACAGGTATTCCTTTAGCTTCCTGTATGACAACCTCGTTCGGCTTGAACAGCTTCTTGACATGTTGCGGGCTGACCATGCCTTTTTTGAATTCCTCTTCAGCTTCGGAGTATTCAGCACCGTAGTTGGATTCCAGGAAATCTCGAAGGAGAGTCAACTGCTCTCGAGACTCTTCGGCTGCATTCTCGACTGACTCTGAAAGTTGACTTCGGTGGTGGTAAAAGAAGATGTACGGAGCATCCAGCTCGGGGTCTTGCTGGATCGGATTGAAAGCTGGATTGAACGTGTCGTTAATACTAACTTGGCACGTTGCGAACGCGGTAATGGCATCCTTCAGTGCTTGAGAAACAATGCGCAGCCTTTCATTTCTCTCAGATGCCTCCATCACAGCAAAGCCAGGAGGCACCAGGGCCTTCTTTCGTTGCGCGTTCCCACCGCAAAGATGTTCGCGAAAGACGATAAATGCTACTTGTGGGTTTTGGTGGATATAAGAGTCCAGGTTCGATATGAGCTTCTCGCCATGAAGTTTCGCTGAAAAGGCTCCATGCTTTGATCGATAGTTATCAGTGACGACCTCGTGGGGTTCATCTTCAAAGATGAATTGATTATGCCGATGCCAACTGGTATCACAAAATATACGGTGAAGCACTACTTGACGTGGAGTATTGTCCATTGGAAGAGCTGGAATGTCCAGTGAATCTGGCTTCGGAGTCACAGAAAACACTTTCGGTCTCCTTGTACTGCTGACCCATCGCTCGTGAAGGATGTTATTGAGTGTGGTGAGTTTTTCCATAGTATCCAGGGTGATGCCGAAAAATTTGGCCTCGCTGCTGTCGTTGCGGAGGTTAAGACCCAAGACATTGTTTCCGTAGCTTGCAACCATGTGCGCAACATTTGGCATAGCGCTTTCCAACGTTGCATTACTAGGACCACCATCATGATTCCAGGCATTGGTAGAAGAAGGAAGAGCTCGGCTTTGGCCGTGTCGCTCCTCTCCAGCATTGGCAGGACCGGCTATGTCAAGCATATTCGAATTCGAGATCGGTGCCGAGCTAGTCTCATTAATTTCAGTTCTTTCCTCGGAGCTTGTTTCCGGGGTTTTGATATCGTCTGAGGTCAAAGAGCTGAGCTTCATGCCAGCAGTGATGGCATCATCTTTCGGTTTGCCCAATACGTTGAACCAGGTGGGCTCCCAGTCCTCTGGGACATCCGGAGAAGATGCTCCCGATGAGTCCGAATCAAAAACATCCATCCGGGGTTGAGGCTCTGGATGGAGGGGATTAACAAGGGGTGGCACCGGCCCCGGGGTGAACCCAAAAGGATGAACTGATGTATTGAGATTCTTTTGAATCTCTTCGGCAACTCGTTTGCCCATCTCTTGCAAAATGGCATCCTCCTTGGCGGCGTTACCTCCGGCAGCGTCCCGGGATATGGTTGATGACATTATGCCATTCGCAAAGTCGCCTGCATACTTGAAATTAACAGCCCATTGTGGCACACGAAAACGAGCAGCTCCCACCTAGTTGATCCACTGGCCCAACCTGTGGCATCCGCGGGTCTCCTGGAATGGGACCACCCAGTGGAGGTGGAGGTGGAGGTGGTAAAGGCGGCATTGCACGAGACGGACTTCCAATGGGCGGTCCATGGTTAGGTGAAAGACCTATTGGATGTGATAAAGGTGACCCTCTTCCCTTCGGCGGCGGCGGGCCAGGACTGGGCAGAAAGTTCGACATTCGAGCTCCAAATTCGATCTGGAATCTGTTGTGCAATCTGTTAGGCGACTTTTCCGGCTGCGACTGGAGGTATAGAAGGAGAGATTGGACAGTTAAGGCCGTCTTGTCTTCTATGATAGCATGGTATCTTCAGCCTTGCGCTGGAAGCGTTGGCAGGCTGTGCGCACAGCCTTCCAACCATGGGTCCCTTCACAACAGCAATGCGGCTGGCCTTGGTTGCCTTGGGTGCTTCGCCACAGGGGCCGGGACGTTCTGTAGGGACGGGCCTCGCCGTCCCATCGCTCGCATGATTCGTGCTGGTAACGCGCTATTCCAAAGAAAGGCGCGTTTAACGCAAAGCTGGTGCATGAAAGTGGAAGGGATTACGATCCTTCAGCCTCGTCGTGCACTGCCACGCGACTACAGATTTCAAATGGCCATTTCACTGATGAAAAGCTTCCACTTCGCAATGAAGAAGATGATTTCGACATTAATAACATGCAAAATCCACAAACCAGTATTGTTCGCTCCACGGTTGCAGATTTTGACGTTGAAGGCTCGTTGGCTTTAGAAAGGCAGCTGTCACTATATCAGTCCAACTCCGATATCACCGCCTGGCATACGAACTCACAAGGCACGAGGTATGACACTCTCCCTTGTTTGCAAATGTAGACTCGAAATTCGATTGCCCAACTTCAGAATTGAGATGAGATGCTAGGTGGGATGATCCGGCTCGCGAAGCATACCAGGAAGCCGTAGCGCTTTTCAAGCGCGAATTGACGCACGACGAATGCAAGCGAATATGGCTGGACGACAAGGCGTCCATGTATGACGTGCAACTCGCTATCGTACATGCTCAAGCCGAATACGAGAAGAGCTCGAAGAAGTCGAAGGCGAAGATTTGGCTGGCGCGATGTTCCTCCACTATTATGCATTATGGAAATGTCTTAGATGTACTCGTGCAACAGAGTCCGGAATACGTTTCGCTTATTTGGGGAGCCATGAAGTTCCTGTTCACTGTGAGCGAATCCATCATTTGACCACTATACAACGAGAATGGCTGATGTGAAAGCAGGCAGTGCTGAACCACGAAGAACTCTTGGCTGAAGTCTCCAAAGCCGTATCACGCATTGCCGATGTACTCCCACGAGCGGAGTTACATATTAATCTTTATCCCACACCTCGCATGAAGGAGGCGATAGCGGTGCTGTATGCCAAGATCATCAAATTTGTCCAATCCGCAATTAGCTATTACAAGAAAGATCGAATATCGAAGTCATTTACGGCAGTCGTGAAACCATTCGCATTAAGCTTCAAGGGGGCTGTGGAGGAGATCACGGAGTGTTCAAAAAGAGTAGATGAGCTCGCAAATTCAGCCTCGAAGGCAGAGCTGCGGGATCTGAGGGTCGAAACCCGAACTTTGCGGGCGGAGGTGCAAGACTTGCGCTTCCAAGTCCGAGAGATGGCAATGAGTGAGTAACCAGACATAATTTACTTAGAAGACACATGCTGATGTTCAACAGTACAGCATACGTTTCAGAATCAAGTGTTCCTCAATATGAGCAGCCAACGACACAACTACGAAACCTTACAAATGGACAATATCCGAGCTCTCCCAATGATCGAACATGTTCCTTCGGCCGAACAATCATTGCAATACTGCCGTTCGATGACCCGACGGCGCAGAGTGCGCCTGAAAACCTCGTTATCAGCACGAGATATCCAGTGGCTAAAGACCTGGATCACGAATAAGGAGTCGTCTATCCTCATTGGCGAGGCACGCGGAATCAAGACAAGCTCTAGAGACTTTGCAGGGGATCTCCTCGAAGCTCTAATATCGGCAGAGATTCCTGTTATATGGTTTCTTCCCAGTAGCTTGGATGAAGATGACGTGACCGCGGAAAAGGTCTTTATCTCGCTGATAATGCAAACTATCAACCTGAATCCTGGAATCCTTTCGGAACAAGTGAATCCTGTATCAGCAACTCATTTTAAAACTGTGCGCACAACAGACGAATGGTTCACGATGTTCCAACGGTGCCTCCGGGAGATCCAGCAGTTGTACATCGTACTGGATCTCATCCTCATCAGTAAGCTGCTGAAGAAAGATAGTTCCATGGAGTTGGATGAACTTCTGGAGAAGCTTGAGGAATTGTCCGAGAGGCACACAGGTATTATAAAGGTCGTTTTGCTCTCCTGGAGATCTGATGCGACATTGTCTGGACTTTCAGAGCGCTCCGTGGATACCCATATACTTGCAACCGACCCAGGCCCAAGGAAAATACGGTTAATGAGGAATCCAAAGTTTCGAGCAGCGTTTTCTGCGAGAGGGCGAAGTGTTTCTGACGCGCTTAAGACCAGCGCATAGAGCTCTTTCAACTTGTCACGCTCCAGATTCACTCCGCAATAAATTCGCGTTCATTATGGCCCAGACCAATAAAGTTAAACCCGGAGAGACGCAGTTTTTGAATAAAATGTTCATCGTTCAAATGAATGTCCAATTTCAGTCAGCAGAAGAAATTACAAATGGAACGTAGCCCACCAATCGTTGGAGTTTATTGACCTACTTTCCCACCTGATCAAAGAACACCTTATCGAAATAATCGTTTGAGAATCTCGCCTTCAAGTCTTTCAGGGTCCAGCCAGCATCTTTCCCAATGTCTTCAAGCACGCCCAAGAACTCAGCAATCTCGTTCTTATAATCCTCGTTCTTGAGACGATCAACCCACGGCTTGCCATCAACCTTGAAGTCATACCATTCCTTCGCCCAGTGTGGACGTGTACGCAGCCTTTCGCCCGTGGTAGGGTTTTTCAGTGCCATCCACTTGTCTATGATTTCCTGGACAAACGCTGGCCAAATATCGCCGGCATTGTGTAAGGTCAAGACCTCAATGGCGCACGTTCCAAGTTTATTCCCACGCTGCGGTGCCAGGATGACGTCGCTGCCGCCCATCATGCGCATTTCAAGGGGCATACGCATGGGGCATGTGTCGTTGTGCTTATATGTGAGGAGAATGGCGTCCCACCACGCACGTTGCACTGGTGTGTAGTCGATGTTGTCCTTTCCACCGCTTGCTTTCGCTACAAGGGGCATTTCAACCTCCATGTCACGGACTCGAATGTTCTGTACTGCGCGTTGGAAGTGGAGGGCATCCGGCAGATAAGTTTTCATCGCCTTCTCTGGAAGTGCGCCCATGGCAGTGCGGGATAGAAGAGTTGTTGAGGACTCCGCAAAGCAAGTGCTGAAGTCGAGTTTGTTGCAAACTGGTGCAAACTGTATGCAGTTCATTAAGACGGTTCCGATGAACGACAGGAAGATGTGGCAGTCGTCTGGAAATGACTGTACTCCGCTGGAGTCTTTGGTGTCATTCCATGTGTTGACCCAAGAGAAGTCCGAATAAGGGAACCAAAACCATTCGGAATAATAGTCTTGAGTGGCACGACGTTCAAAGTCATCCTGATATTTCTGCTTCTGCTCAGGGGTAAGATTCTTCCAATATTTGAGCAAAGCCAGAGGGATATCCTTCTCGTCGAGATCGGGTGGCGGGGGGACAGCACAAATGACCGGCATCTTTTGAGGAGCAAGCTCAGCATAGGTCATCGGCGGGAATTCCATCGTGACGTGTGTGACTACGCCTAATAGGCCAAAACAGCCACTGGCAGCACGGAGATGCTCCGGCTTGTCAACGGCCTGTATCTTTCCATTCGCATCGACATACTCAATCTTCCGAACAAGATCGCTAAGAGTCTGGTGGCGGCGGCCGGCACCATGGCATATCGGAGCATTACTGCCACCTAGCGTAAGTTCAACCATGATGACATTGAAGGGAATTGTCAGCTTGTTGTGCTGGATGCACCATTTTCGAAGCCTTTCATTGGTCGTTGCGCAGCCGACGCGGACAAGAGCCCCCTTTGGATCTGTATAAAGAGTTGGCTCTCCTGGAACAACCTCGATCATCTCGAGCTCGGTTGGTGGCGAGTCATGCTGAGGCAGTGACGCCGTATTTGGCAATTCGGTAGCGGTCTTGAGATCCAACATGGATATCAAGATCTCTCCTGTTTTGCCAAAAATCGGAGCCCAAGAGTGTCCTTCGCGACGACTCGTCAGCCTTTTGCGTAGGGATCTGGGACTACATACGTACGGTATCCAGAGCAACGGACACTCATGTCGTTCTCCTTTGCGAAGCTGACAATGGTCTGGATATCCAAGGCGGATTTGCATATGCAGGTAAACCTTGGTATATTTTCGATACTGAGACCCCAATTCTGAAACTCTGCATCCTTGTAAATCTGTACGAGAACTCGTCAGCCATTATAAGCAATACAGTGGAAGATAGCCCTACTAGAACCTCTCCCTTATGGCCAGTCTCTTCCATGTGGATCCCAAAGTGGGCGGCTATTTTGCGTACGCATCGGTGGAACCAGTCATCGTCTGTGGGAACAAGTTCCCCTTTGACGACTGTTGCACCATGCCGAGACACATGAACGATCGAAGGAGCTTCATGAAGCTTTGCTAACTCTTCACGGAAGCCCATGCTCGGGCCCATGACGAATCCATCGCTGACCTTCGCAGGATCTTCACCAGCAACAAATCTTTCGATCCGTTGCTGTTCATCGGGCGAGTGTTTAGCAAGCAGATCTTGATACGTATTGTCGGTCTCGGAGTCTTTGAAGACTTGAAGCATTCGGCGGCGCCAATCAACACTGTCCACTTCTACATCAGGGTTGATGTAGTCGTCAAGAAGAGGTTTGAGCCCAGGTACTTCTTTGCGACTGAATTCAGTATCTTCGCCGAGTCTGCCAAAAAGAAGAAAAATTTAGCCTTGAATGTAGATGGAAATCGAATGGGGAACTCATACTTGTTGGCAATCAGGCTGATGCGGTCATCGACCTGGAGGTCCCACGATCTCGAAGGTAATGCCATCGGAGTGCCGTTTGAGATACAAGTTTCGTGGAAGATAAATGCAACTCAAAATACGTGGAAAGGTGTGTAGAACAGAAATGAATGCCTAGAGGGCTGACTGGAGTCAAGGTTAATGTATGGAAAGGTGGAATACTGCATTGCCTACCTGGACTATGAGCTGAAGGTCTGGGCTATGCTCCGCATTTTCAGAACCCCAATTAATGTCGAGATTCTTGAAGATATGCAGCGTAACCATACGAGCTGGTTGAAGGGCTGCGAATAGATGCTCGTTTACAGTTGATCGGGACACAGTGGCTCGCTTCCAGGCTACCGGCTGCATACATTAACGAAAATATCCATTAAAGGAAGCATATTTGCAAACAAGGCAAACACGTATCTTAGATGTCGGTGAAGGTCTTCGATGCGAGTCCATCAGCTGGAAGGTGGTTGTTCAGCTCTGGCTTATTGTGGCACACAATATGCAAGTGCTCTCCAGTGTCACCCGCTGTCGAGTTTCAGCTGTTTTCGCATGGTGCATGGGAAAAAGCGCCAAAGCCATTGTGTCCTCCATGGACCGAGAAATGAGAGTCCTTTTGGTCAATTCCAATCTAGAACCTTGGGCAAAATGCGGAGGTTGGCCCATTTGCTGTCATACGCATAGTATGATCCCGCACATGTGAAAGGCGGTATTGGTCGATTCACCGATCTTGAGACCTTTCCGGAACTTTCAACCTTGTATTCCGGTCGAGGGGCGTTGCCCAGCTGAGCGAAAGGATCTAGACGAATACCAAGGCGCTTGGTGGGCCTTGCTGCACCAGGTTGTCTGTCGAGAGTCAATGGAAATGTTAAGCCGCATTTTCGGATATCGTAGGGCTGAGGAATCAGGATCACTCTGTCCTAATGTGAAGTTATACATGTTGGCCACTGGGCCGCGTATTCATTTGATGTAAAACAAAGGAACACAGGATTGCTGATGGCCAGGTATTGACGAAGGGCCAGCGAGGACAAGTGGCAAATCAAACGGACACTTGCAAGACATCTCCGCCTTCTCTCATCTTATCTTATCTATAAATCCAAAGGAGCATAGTGCGCTTGCTTAGCCCTACGCTACCTCTTACTAAACCCAAAATAGGCGTAGAGGACGCTGGAAAGGGTATATAATTGAATATCTATGGATGTCAACTTATCCATCTAATTCACTGTAGGTATCCAATTCAGTCCAGCAGATTTCTATCACTGGCCCCTCTAATCCTTGTCTTGTCGAAATGCCTCAACTCTAACCCATCGTTCCTCCTGGCGAACTCGTCTCCATCTTTAACAGCACAAAGAGATCATGCCTCGCCCAGAATCCTCTCAACTTCTTTCCATAAATATACACTGGAATCGCAAGCAGGCTCAAAAACAACGACGTTCCCCCACATACGTACATGATCTGCGTTGGGCCTTTAGCGGCAACCCAATTATTAGCGAAGTTTGAGAGTCCGTAGAACATGAAGTTCTTGAAGAACATGTTCATGACGAACATCTCATTGGATTGTGAGCGAAACGCATCGAGGCCGTAGGACAGCGTGGAGAAGATGCCCATAAGCACGCCGACCATCATGACACCTTGGAGGAAGGAGCACAGAACTGCATTCGCACCGATGGATAAAGTGTAGCCGAAAAGAAACATGCCAATGCCACAGGCGACTCCGGCGGGAGCCATGAATACGAGGCGGAATTCGGGCTCACTAGAAGGGAAGAAGAGAGATTGTTAGATATGGGTCCTCGATTAAGTTTGACAGGAAAGATTGGGAATAGTGAAGTGGGAGGATCTTGCTTACTATACACCGTTATTCTTCTTGGTCATGTATTTGATGACGTGGTCGCCTGATACGGCGACAATGATAGAGCCAATCATCCCACCAATGAAGGGCCCGGCACCAATGTAACCGACTTGTGCTGGACTGAACATCCACGGCGGTCCGGAGAAAATGCCCGCCAGGATGACGGCGGACGCGACGTACCAACTGTTAAGCAGCCCGGAAGCGATAATAGCGTAGCAGCCGGCTGGATTAAGAAGAGTGATAAACATGCTGAAGATGTATTTGAAGACGCTGTCGTTTGAGTAGACTCCAGTCCAAACGGCAAGCTCTTGAGTGAAAGTTTTCTTTTTTGGGATTGCCGTCTCTCCCACTCCCTCCTCTCCAATATGTTCACGATGTTTTTCCTCGACCTTGGCCAATTCTTCAAAGTTTTCGTCCCTCCCGGTGTCGGTATCATAGCGTTTGTCGCGGAAATAGGTTGTTTCGGGACAGAAAAGGAACATGAGCACGAATTGGATGACCAGGAAAACCTGGAAGAGATGGAAGAGCCAGAGCCATCCCAAATCCGCAAAGACCTGGCCGCAGATAATTGAGGACAGGCTGGACGCGGAATTTAAAATGAAATTGATAAAAGATATCCGGAATCCACGTTGATGTACGTAGTAGAGATCACCGACACTGGCAATTATTAGGGATTCGAAGGCAGAGGTAGAGAAACCTTGGACAATTCGGGCCGCTAGAAGATATTTGTAATCCACTTTCGCTTCTCCAATAGCCGTTCCAACAATGTCGAATAGCGTACTGATGAGGAAGATAGGTCGTTTGCCATATTTGCGGGAGAATGCACATACAAACGGGCCGGAGCAGCCAGCTGCGAGGAGATTGTAGCCAGATACCAAGACGACAGTAGTCAGGTCCATATGTAACGTTTGTGCCATGGAAAAGTACGACGCATTGAGGAATGGGCCCTGGAATCTGTTAGGCACTCTGTTGTAGCAACCAAGACGCAGCAACTTACGTTAGTACCAGCATTCAACATTGCTCCAAGGCAGAGGATACCAATGATCATTTCTTTCTTCCATAGTGACCAATTGAGAGGATCATTCGGATCCTCACTCGGTTGTGGTGAGAGGACAATATGCGTATTTCTCCCGGTTCCATGCTTAAGACCTTGGGTGATGGCCTCTGAATGGGCAGCTTCATCGTTCAGGAGCACCGTACCGGGGACATGTGCGAGCTTTGTATCTGTTGCAATTATAAGTAAGTTACATCAGGCAACAAGTTGTTGTGAGCATACCTTCCAAGACTCCTAAACCCATAGCGAAGGCAGTGAATTTTCAGTGTTTCCAATCGATGACGATGACAGGCTCAGATGTCCGACAAGGGCATGCACTGGCGAACAACGCAAGCTTTATCTGTGAAGACATCGTCCGGTATTCAAGCCATCCAAGCAGCGTTCAACTTGAGGATATGATCGACCAGGATTCCCCACATATGAGCTCTTCAAGCATTGGACGGCTTCTAAAGAGCCTATGTGTGAAAATTCAGAAGGGGTAACTCCGGAGACTTGAAATAAACCTCTCACGATCAAGCGCGAAGACAGACAGCTTGAGACATCAAACTTTCCAATGAATCAGACATGATTGCGAAGCCTAACGAGTGCCACGGTATGTGGGGATAGACTCTGGACTCAACCAAGACCTTTTGTCGCTGCAAACAGTTCAGAAGTCCTTCACTGTTGTTGAGCAAGGAAGGGAGAGACGACACCCTATTCGGCGGGGATGCCCCACACCTCCCGCAGGCTTGCTTTGGCGTTCCCCGCATGACAACGTTTTGATCAGCACCATACCTCTTTCACAATTAAAGTTCTGGGGAGCTCATGCGCCACCTTGGCGATGGATTTCGGCAGATGGTCCAGCACTCAATAATACCCTTCATGCTTCCGGAAAGTCGCAATACTTGGTCGGCAATGAAACAGCCACCCCGCACTTTCAGGACATATTGAGAATGGTAACAGTAATAGAAATGAAGAGATATCGGTGAAAGGCCCGAGAGTCTTCGTCGCGCTTCTGGCAAAGACATTGCGGCCGACCGGCAATCCTAAGAAGATTGTTAGCAGTACCGAAATAATGCTCCCTCGTGTCGCATCTCCAAGTTTCAAGCACGCGCAAGACCTTGAGTCCAGTTTTACATTTGCGCGGTATACTGAAGCTTGCAACAAATTAGAGAAGGCGTGTAGACATTTTGTTGGAATGTGTGTAGATTGGTAATTGCTGCCTCGAACACCTCTACCATTTCTCAGGCTCAATTAGTTCTTTTGCAGTTCATCCACGCATTCTGCCCCCGTTAGCATTTCTGCGCTGCTCATGTATTCAATGGAGAAGATGCACGTTTGACATAGAGGACACGATGAGAAGTCTTTCCTCTTTGCTCAATCGATGATTGCCCATTCCGACAAGGACACCATATCAGGATCTGCTCCACGGGTAGACAACCTCCTCCAGTGACCGCCAGCAATGAACTGCCGGAACGCGTTCTCGGGCTTCATGCGATTTCCTTTGGTTGTTCATTCCCTTTGGTCGTTCGCTGTGCCTTTTTGGACTTCCTCTTTTGGCGTCGTTTGATGAGATTCCGGATCGTCTGGTCCACCCAAGGAACCTTGCCGCCTTCAGAGTAATTGAGTTCCCGAGCATATTGTTCATAAATCCACCAACTTCCCCAGCCAAGAAGAGTCAGGAATGTTAAGGGCGCAGCAGTCGCCCAGTAGATCCAGAATCGATGGCTTACAACGCCCGGTTCCGTATTATTTTGGCTGCTGTCATTTGACCAGCTCCAGTTAAACATACTCATACTAAACAGCGTTGCAACGGCGGTTGCTGGAAGAAATATGGCCGTGATGACGGCGAGAATCTTCATGCTTGTGCTGTCCCGCGAAGCATCCCAAGCAATCCGTGCAGAAAACTCGTTGCTGACCTGATCCACTATTGAAGCGAGGATATCGATTTGCAGGGTCATACTTTCTTTCATCGTAGCAAGACGGCTCGACAGTGCTGTCGAAATCCCCATGTTATATTCGAAACTTGCCCGCAGACTCTCATGAAGAGGGGATTTGAAAAGACCATCCGACGCAAATTTCTTTTCCAATTCATCTGCGACTTGGAGCATGAACTGGGAACATTCCAGGTTCCATTGTGGGCTTCTCTCTGTGTAAACAATGCGCAGAACCTGTCGGTCCATCCTGGCTGTCAGTTTGTTGACCTGAAATCGAGCGTCTTCGCCAGCCTCTGAATATGCATGTTCCGGCCTCATTGCTTTAGACCAGAACAGCTCTTGATCGTTGTGGTCATCGCCTCGCAGACCAATGTAGTTCATAATCTTCCATGTCTCCTCAGAGGCGCGGCCGTGCTCGCAAGCTTGTTGTGTCCGGCGTATGTGATCTTCAAGGATTGTACAAGGTAGCGCAAGCGGATACTTGAATGCATTTATGGAAGCCTCGAGCGCCCTGCGAAGCTCCGCGCGGCTGACTTGGCGGTTAGGATGCGCACGCGTGTAAATGTATGAGAAGACTTTCTCATCGTTCTTCTCATCGCTCGTGTCTGTCGTGACAGGAGGAACAGCGGGGATAGGATGGCGTGTTCCCAGATCGGCTGCATTGTCCGTACAAATGAGCATTTCGGTGCCAAACATGAATGCTGTCGTAACTCTTGTATTTATATCATGATGCATTGAAAGACCACAGTTTCCAACTTCGCGCTTTTGCGGCGCTTTTAGGATAAAATCTGGGTCATAAATCAGTTCTGCAATTGAGAAGTCCTAATTACCGTATTGTCCTCATACCGATTCCATTCACAGTGCCCGCTTCATCGTACGTGTAAGATCGTGAGTGCGTGCCAGCATCGCAATCAAACGATTGCAATGCCTTCGGCGGCAGTTTGAATGCCACTTGAATCGCATTGTACGAATCCTCCGTAATTGAAAAGTCCATTTTGTAGCGATGCCGTTCACATATTAGCATGCATAAGATTCCCATTCCTTTGGCAAAACCCTTGATGGATTTGGTTGCGTCGATATATTCTGTGATCTTTGCCGAGCCCTCGAGGTGGCCAAAGGAGAATATCGGATTCTATAGGTGGTGAGCGAAGTTGAAATACCATATCATGAAGCAGTAGCAGTATAAACTCACATCATCTTTGTCTGGCTGGATGGTAATATAATCAGCTCGCTCTTCGTCGCTCATCGCCCATTCGCATTTGGGAAATTTTCCTTCGTCCATGATGCCTTGCAAAGTGTTTGCCTGGAGTTTGAATGTAGCAAGTTCAAGTGAGATGCTCTACTCTATCTACTGTGAATGCAGTAAGGCTGAAAATCGTTAGAGAAACAGTTCGTTGATTTCGCATGCGCCGGTCTAAGAAGATACACTGTGTGGATTCAAAGCCCAAGTTAATTTGCTCGAAGCTTTGCATCGAAAGGCAACTCTCGAGCCTCTTTAAGGCCCAGGGCTGGGATATCGGGCCCATTATGATCATAGCTGCAGCTGAAGAAGCTCCTGGGCACCTGCGGCAAAGATGTATTGGTGGATGCATTGATTTGGGGCGTGCTGCAATATTCAGCTGCGGGGCGCACGGCAGGGGAAACCGAACATGCGTGTAGTTGGGCATGAGGCTCTGCGATGATCATCACGGTAAGAGTCATGGCTCTCGAGGGGTCAAGATGGAGCAAAAGTCGACTGCAATACTCGTCAGGGGCTGCAAAGGATCAAGGAGGAGATGGAGGGGTTAAAGGGCTTTGGTAATGAGTTGAAGTGATTCGAAAAAGGGGTACTCTAGAGTATCTAGCTAGCCTAGCGTTCGGCTTTTCCCGAGACGCACACTCTCTACTTGAGATATTAAGACTTCCACGCTTCTCAATTGAGTCCACAAGACTTTCCTTTGTCATCATTCTATAGATGATCAGTTCCCCCTGCACAGTCTACTTCCTCCTCCGTAGATTCGCTGATGATGTCTTCAAGGAGGCCTGCGCCCAGGACCTCCCGAACCTCTCAGCGTGCTGGTACCCTGGTTGAACGGCAGCAGACTTTTGATTTTCTCGGTCTTCCGCGGGAGATTCGGGACTTGATATACATTCATGCTATCCATAATGCTGGAACGCATATTCGAGTTAGAAATACTCCCGTCAAGCATTCTCCGGCGACGCGAGCAGCACTTTCGGAGTTCCGTAAAGACCGCCTGAGGACGGGAATCAACCGACGGGATCGATACGTTTTTCTTCGCCCAGAGTGGACACAAGTGAGACATCGGCTCCTTCTGGTCAATCATCAGGTTAATAACGAGTATTCGAAAGCACTTGGCGATATGTTCCCGTTTATGCACTTTGACTTCACCCTGGACAAAATGAACATCTACCGCAATACGTGGTGGGACGTTCATCCGCACCTCTTTCGACAACTTCGAGCCTTTCATCTTCAAATTCAAGATCTCTATACTCGAGACTTTTGGCACAGAATTCACAAGCTCGTGGACGAAATGCTCAATCTGCAAGAGTTGATGATCTTCTGCCCTTGGTGCAGCAGCAACATCGATACCTGGGGAGGACACAAACTAGAAACTCTCGTCAGCAAGCTTAAAACCCGTCTGGACATGAGAAAAATTGAGTTGTGTTGGTCTTTTCATCATACCACACATTGGCGTACAGAACCATCGGGAGAATGGCAGTCAGCTATCACCCTTCGCCCATTCCGTCGTTTCTGTAAGTGGCCTGTAGGACAAGGAGATGAAGTACCGAAGGGCGTCGTCTCTCCAAGAGATCAACTATGACACTCATCTGCAGTGTGCAAGAAGCACTAAGCTGTGTTACTTTTGTGTCAGCGCTTGACATGGCCACGACACGGGGCTAGCTCGGCCCATGGAACGCCTCGACACGCAGATCTCCATAAGCGCGACTATAAATTCTTCTGGAGATACTCACAGCTTTATTCTGTTTCATTACGAAACAACCTTGATTGCTCGACACTAACCCTTAAACTATCAGTTAACAACACTACCACTCTCCCGAAAACTGTCATCTTCCGTCGTTGGCCATGGTTGTTGGAACTCATCACCCAATATCCAATCTCGAGACAATGTCCAACTTCGAACAGCTTCCCCGGGAACTTCTGGATATGATATACGACTGTGTCTTGGACTTACTCCCAAGCGAACATCATCGAATCCAAAAATGTGCGATTGCGGATTACATTCCAACAGCAGCCGACCCCAGGAAGAAGCCACAAACAAGCCATGCATTGAGACTTATCAAGAAGTCCATGGCGTGGGAGTACCTTGAAAGAGCGTACCGGTACGTTCGTCTGGAGCTTTGGCTTGATTTCTGGGAGATGTGGCAGGTTGCGCAATATCTCCGCTGTCAATCGGATTCTCTGGTCTCGAATCTCCGGAGTCTGTATGTCGCTCTCGTGAAAGATGACAACGATATACTTGACCAAATCAAGTTGGAGGTACCCAAGATGAAGCGACTGGAGAAATTGCAGTTGGGCTTGCCAAGCATGAATCGTGTCCCGTTTACGTTTGGCGAGTCTTACGGACTCGGTGGCCTCCTGGATATCCTTGGCCGCAATCAGCATATGAAAGTATTGGAATTGGAGCTCATGGCCCCTTACGGATTCACTGAGAAGTACGAGCGGGTTGCTGGCGAGGGATGGTATCTTTGCGCGGAGTTGGTTCAGAAGTGCACCTAGATCACTGTGATCGTTTTGATTTAGAGAATGAGTTACACTCACGAGGGTAGTATAGAAATCCCCGAGTCGTAACCGGGCAGACGGAAAGTTGCCTGCTGAGCAGCTAGGCGAGCTACCTCAGTTTCTGCTCCTTAAATTAAAGTATTTACGGTGGGTGCCTACTTTATCGCTATTCTTTTCCTCAGCTACTCTAACATCTGAATTTGCTTGTTCAATCCTCTTCGATTTAAACTTTCCTTTCACGATAACGCAAAGCAAGTACTTGTAAGCGATGATACATCAAGTCACTAATTCACAATGATTTCACTACTTTAAACAAACAAATATCAATTACTTCCTCCATATCCAGAACACCATTCTTGCTCTTCAGACCAAGACTGCAACACCACTTGTTAGCAAGCAAAGCTAGGCTTACGTATTACTTGACATCTAGCAATTCCAACTCAGCGACCAGCAACGTGAATATGACCACCAGTCGCCAAGAAGAGCTTCGCGAGCGACTCGCCAAACTTCAAAACCTTGAACAGAATTATCTCCAAAGTTGCATCCAAGGCATTGAAAGTCCGGAGCCGCCTCAGTACAAGCCAGTCAAGACCAAAATTGACGGAAAATCCACTACACTGATCCATCCACTCCTCACAAAGGTCAGAATCAAGGAATCATCGTTGCGACTGAACCTAGGGCATGTGCGCTACCAGGATGGACATGTGTGCGTGGTACGCCTGTCTTTCGATCAGATCACTGGCAATGTGGAAGTGGACAAAGGCCACATTATTCGTCTGATCCTTATGCCCAAGCTGCTATTGACCGAGGCGGTGGCTGCCGAACTTGTCGATGCTTTCGAGACGCAATGCCGCGCTGTGATGGCTCAAGTGGGGATGACCAACAAAGTCCGAGAGGTAGCTTTTAATATCGCCAACGAAGGGCTTGCGGACAAGAAGACTGTGTTATCAAGTAACACAGGAAGAGCAAGGGAGCAGCTCCTGTTGACATGCGAAGACAGGGTGTCACTGAAGGTATTCGACAATGTGCACGACTTTTCGAATTCGTCACAGTCACTACTGAAGCGCCCGGCACCAGCAAACGTGGCCATCGGATCAAACAAGCGAAGCAAGGCCGACGAAACAGGATCTCCACTAGATCGAGCTATGGCGGACGCTACGCAAGCTATTGAAGACGCGGTGCGCGAGGAAGTCAACCGTCAGGACAGCCATGTTAACGAGGTTCTGATTGCGGCAGATGAAGCGGTCAAGGTATTCGAACTCGTCGGTTCAGAGTTCAAGACGGTTAACAACGCAATGGGAAAATTGAAAGACAAATTGAAGGATTTAAAGGAGAAGAACTCGGGTGGATCTTGACGACAGAATGAGCAACGAACAGGACCTGGCTCTGCTGTCTCCAATTGACGGAGCTCGTTTTTGCCGAAAGCCTTGGAACTGACAAAATGCATCTATGAATTCTCTGCAACGTGTTCAGCGTCAAGCAGCAGTACACGGGGCCTGATTATACCTCAGGTATTTTCCCATGGAGTTGTTGAGTTTCCTTGCAATTATTGGGTTGGTTGAAATCAGGAGATAATTTGGGACTTTCTCATCTGATTGGCTTGATTCTGATAATGCACTGGCAAGGATCATTCAGGAGCTCAGTTGAGCTGTCACGGTGGAATTGGGACAACAATTTTTTTGGAGACAGGGAAAAGGGAGTTTGGAAAGGCATTTGTATACTTTGAGAAAAACACCAACTACTTTGACTTGATTCGATCCATAGTGTGCGTTGGCAGTCTCGACTCCGTAAACCCTGTTTTTTTGGGTAGGCTGACAGGGGCCCCCCACCTACTGGATCAATCCGTTGCCCTGCCCTGCGCCTCCCTGTTTGGGCGCACCCTCTGGTCAACACCACCACATCTTCGTCACCCAATTGACGTGGCTCGCCCTTTTCACCTGAGCAAAAGGAGAGCACCCGACTTCTACAAAACTCACAAGTTGTTATGCCGCTGCAGCAGAGGGTTCGAACACGATGGCGCTTCTCGAGCAGCAGTGGATTACCGTGCAGCAGAAAACATTCACGAAATGGTAAACAATGACTTCATCTGTCCCATTGCCTTGGCAGCCACCACGACTCCGTGCTGTGACTGTCCGCGGATGATGAACAGTGAATCTGACAAGTCCACAGGCTGAACAACAAGATCAAAGCGCGGAATATCGAAATACAAGATCTGGTCAAGGATCTCTCCGATGGCGTACGTCGTCCCCTTAGTATCCCGTATTTCTTCCCCTCAGACCTCGACTTTCTCATCCGCGGAGCAGTATTGTAGAGCTATGTCTTTCTTACACAATGACCACAGGTCACCCTCATCCACCTTCTCGAAATCCTCGGCAACGACTCCCTCGGCCGCTACGCATCCAAGCCCAAGCTCCGCGTCCAGCGCTTCGAAAACGTGAACCTCTCGCTCTCCTACATCCGCAGTCGACATATCCAGCTCACAAACATCGGTGCTGAGGACGTCGTCGACGGCAACCGCAAGATCATCCTCGGTTTGATCTGGACACTGATTCTGCGCTTTACCATCTCAGATATCAACGCTGAAGGCTTGAGTGCCAAGGAGGGATTGCTACTGTGGTGTCAGCGCAAGACGGCGTGCTATGACGAGGTGGAAGTGAGAGATTTCAGCACGAGTTGGAACGACGGGCTAGCGTTTTGCGCACTACTTGATATTCACCGACCGGACTTGATTGACTACGATAGCCTGGACAAGTCGGATCATAAGGGTAATATGGCGCTTGCATTCCAGATTGCCAGCCAGGAGATTGGCATTCCGGAGCTGCTGGATGTTGAGGACGTTGCAGACGTGGCGAAGCCGGACGAACGCAGTTTGATGACGTATATCGCGTATTGGTTCCATGCGTTCAGCGCAATGGAGCGCGTCGAGAACGCTGGCAGGAGAGTGGAGAAGTTTGTTCAAAACATGCAGGGCGCGTGGGAGATGGAGTCGTCCTTCGAGCGACGAATGCGGGAACTGCTGCGTGCTATCGAACGGCAGAGGCAACAATGGGACGAAGCACGATTCGAGGGGACATATGCAGATGCCAAGAGTCAGGCTGCTGCGTTTGCGGGCTACAAGAAAGGAGACAAGAGACGCTGGGTCGCAGAAAAGAGCGAGCTTGCGAGTCTGCTAGGTAACATCAAGACTAAACTCGGCACGTATGGGCTGAGACCATACTCACCGCCAGCAGAGCTCAGTCTTGAGGCTCTCGAGGTGGCTTGGGCGGGGCTCATGCGTGCGGAGAGGGACAGAAGTCAGATCATCAACGAGACGATCAGAGACATCAAGAACGGGCTTCGAAAGTCGTTTGCCGACAAGGCGAATGGGCTGGCTCTGGCGTTGCAGACTCTAAGCACTAGCTTGACCGGTCTGGATGGTGATGTAGAGGACCAGCTCAAACACGCTAAGCAATTGAGCGAGAATCTGAAGCCCTTGGAGGACTATTTGGAGATCATTAAGAAGGTGGATGCGCAGTGTATCGAAGCAAATATCGAGGAAAACGACTTCACGACATACTCCTATGAAGAGCTGGAGTACGAGCTTGGACTTGTAAAGTCGAGCGTCGCAAAGAAGCTGGCATTCCTCGAGAATCAAATGGTGGCGCGCAACATGACGAACCTCACGCCGATCCAGCTTGAGGAGTTCGAGAGTGTGTTCAGGCATTTCGATCGGGAGGGCAGAAATAGGCTCACGGAGCTGGAGTTCTCGGCAGCTTTGGCCAGCCTGGGGCTGGTGTATGACGAGCAAGAGATGAGAGTGAAGTTTAGAGAGGTTGCCGATGGTGGCTTGGAGACGGAGGGCCAGAGGACCGTTGGATTCGAGCGATTCATCAGATTCATGGTGGACGTAACAGAGGATCAGAACAGCGCAGAGCAGGTGTTCGAGAGCTTTAGGGAAGTTGCAGATGGAAAGGTGAGTCGCGTGTCTTTGATGCTTATTATAGTAATACTGACGGATGCCCAGCCCTACGTTACTGAACTCGACCTCCGGCATTCGCTTATTCCCGATGAGCTTGTCGACGAGCTTACCAAGACAATGCCGGAGCACTCGGGACCGGACTTGCAAGAGGACAGAGGACTTCCGAAATATGACTATATCAAATTTATGGAGAAGCTGATCGACGAGCCGGAAACGAACGGGCATCCAACCGTAAACGGAGGGAGCAGCAGATGACATGGTGGGTAGAAGGAAATGAAACGGAGCAGACTCCGCATGAGGCGACTGTTGTACTTGTTGCAAAGGCAGGAGATACCAGACTGGAAAGGAGCGCTTATTGGAGGAGAGAATCAAAGCATAGCGTGGAGGCTGTTTTGGTGGAGGCGCGGTGCATCGTCGGATTGGAGTTTGGTGGCAGCATTTCAGGAGTTTGAAAGAGCTTTTGCGATGCATGTAGAAACAAATCGCCGTACTTAAGCAGGTGCAGATAATATGTAATGTCGTCATGCTGCAGGATTGCCACGATGCGAAATGAGGCAAGGTTTCGGCCTGCGCGATTAAGGAGAGGGCACCGGGGCCAGATGGAGGGCGAGGCGTCGGAGTGCGGGCGAGTGGTGAGCAGTGAGCGCGTCGTGAAGTGGTCGCGCAGCGCGTCAGGTCAAGCTTCCGGAGCAGATGAAACGTAGCGGCCATGTGCCCCTATCCATGTAACACGAAGAGTGAGAGCACGATATTTGTTTCACCTCCTTGCCCGCCTTCTGCCATCGGCGCAGGGCGCTACACGCTGCGGTAGGCTCGGCAGCCGCTCCAGGGTCTGATAGCCATTGGCTTCTTCGAGAAGGTCCAGCAAAAGAAAACGGGGCAGCGCTAGCGGCATTCGAAATCTTCCTGGAAAGGCGCAGCTGCAGGAATGGGGTTCGATCGTCTTGGGCTGCACTCGCTTCAGCACCATGGTGTGGCTTTTGGGAATGGAGGTGCAGATTTGGGCGTGGAGCACACCGGCGCACTGCAGCACGGCCGAAAGAGGCTCGACAGGCGCGGGAGCAGCTCCCCGGCTCGTTGGCAGAGGTTAGCAGCGCAGTGTAGCGGGTAGAGTGCCGCTGCTGCGTGCTGGGTGCTTCTCCCATCTCTTTGGCCGGTGGAGGCGGCGAGGGAATTTGGCAAAGCTGGCCAACGGTCGGGCAGATAGCTGACCATTTTCTGACTGGCGTGGGGCATGGGCCAAGAGCGCAGATGCGGGCGCTGGTTCGCTGTGCGCGGAGGAGGCCATCTGTGACTGCCAACTGCAGCGCGACTCGTTGCCTCCACGCTGCCTCTGCCGTGGCACGCTGCAAGTCTCCTGTGCGTGGACAATTGCTTGTACTCGCTGCTCCTCGCCCTCTGCGTGCCTTCGACGCGCTCTCCGTGCTGCTGCTCCGCGCCGCTCGTCGTCGAGAGAGCTCTGCCACTACCTGGTACTAGCGCGCCCGCCTGGCCTGACTGAGTTGCGGCGGCTAAGCGTGAAGCGTGTCGATCCCTGCCTGTGGGCCGCTGAAGGCCTTCCCGACCTCTCCTTGTTCAACTTCATTCCAAGACCACACTACTTCCAACACGTACCACCCTCTCGACCTCCGAATCCTGTGCAATCCGGACTGCAGCAAAACACCTTCCACCGCTTCTCATCTCACCACTGCCGCGTCGACTCACGGCCGCGGCCCTCTCTCGCTCTTAGGAGGCTCTCCGCCGCCTGCATAAGGGTCGACGACCCTTTGCGACGAGCTCCACCTCCGTACCTACTACGCCGCTCGCACGCCTCGGCGAACACGCTGCACAATGGCTTCCTCCTCTCCGTGAGTGTCTTCCCTTTCGCATGTTTTTCGTGTATTCGTGGAGCATGTTGACACAGTCGCCCACCGGGCAACTAGATCGACATGCATTTTCTTAACTCCAAACACTCCTGGAGCGTGACAATTCTCCGCGACACTGCGTAAGATCGTTACTTCTCACAATGTGATGGCAACAGCATCTACTCGCCGGGTCAATTCATGAACCCAGGCCCCGCACCTCGCCCTCCTACAGACCGTCCGCGTCTCGCTCTCACTCCATCCACAACGAATCTGCCCGGCAACATGGCGGGCCTAACGCTCCAAACACCCACCGCAAACAGTTCGACCACATCACTTAGCCGCACGCAGTCTGAGAAGGTTAGCGGCGGAGCATATGCCGTAGTCAAGGAAGGCTATGCGCAAGTGAAAGAGGAGGGCAGCTTGTTCAAGAGCTGGGTGTTCACGAGCAAGTTCCTCTGCCTGCGCGAGTACCAGCTCGATTTCTACAAGAATTCCGAGGCGACCAAGGTCTCCTTTTCCATCCAGCTTCGCGAAGTTACAAACGTCACGCGTTCCGAGCAGCACCAGTATTCGTTCGAGATCACCAAGGTTGTGGGTGCGGGCGGGTCCTCCCCGCCACGTGATGGCCCCGCAAAGACGTTTGTCTGCAAGGTCGATACAGACGACGATGTCTATTCCTGGATGGATGCCATCTCTGTGCGATGCCCGAGCATGAGTGGCGTTAGTAATCCGACCAATTTTGCTCATCGCGTGCACGTGGGCTTCGACCCCACGAGTGGGGCATTCACCGGCCTCCCCGCAGAATGGGAAAAGCTGTTGACTGCATCTGCCATCACCAAGGATGACTACCAGAGGAATCCCCAGGCAGTTGTTGAGGTCCTGCAGTTCTACACCGAGAAGCTCGTCAAGCGTGCCGAAGATCCCCAGCAATATCCGAGCTTGACCCCTACCCCTCCTGTTGAGACTTCCATGAACAAGCAGCTCGGATATGGCTCAAGTGGCGCTTCCATCGCTCCTCCTCGTCCAGCACCACCAAATAGTATCTCGAGGCAGGATAGCTACAACACCGTTCAGCGTTCAAATACCGGCTCACCAGCCACATACTCTCCAATCGACGAGAAGGCCATTTACCAGCGCCAGCAGGAAGCTGAGGCGAGATATGAGGAGGAGAAAAGGCGCCGCATGGAAGATGAGAGGAGACGCCGGGCTGAGCAAGAGCGTCGAGCTGAGACCGAGAAGCGTGAGCGTGAAGAGTTGGCCGCGTACAATGCCGGTCTTCCCAAGGGTCGCACTCCAATTGCACAGCAAGAAGTCGGTGGTTATGGCGAGGACCCACGTGATGGACCATCTCCACCATCCAATGCCCCGTCGCGCTATAACCCAAGCCGTCCCGCTCCTTCTACTCCTACAAGCGCCTCCCGCAACAACCAACAACCCGCTTCTCTCCGTCAGCTCCAAGCACAGAGACCTGCTCCGGCTGCTCCAACCAGCCAAAATGGCGCCAGCAGCTACCAGAAAATGCAGCAAGCCAAGCAACAGACCCAGGCCAACAGCCAGCGTCAGCAAGGCTCTGCTATACCGAAGTACGCTCCACAGACCAGCCAGTCAATGCGGGCTCCAAACGGAACATCCGCACAGCAGCCTCGTACCCCTGGAGCTACCACTGCTACTCCAAAGCCTCTCAATGTTGGTCCTAAGCAGGCACCTCAGCCGTCCAGTGATGCGGTCAAGAAGGCTGAGCAGGCGCTTACTCGCAAAGATGATGGAGCACAGGCGGCGCGTAAGGATGTCCGCATGAGCAGCATGAGTGAGAGCGAAGTAATGGCCAAACTTCGGGAAGTAGTGTCCAAGGAGCAGCCGATGAAATCATACAACAAGCAGAAGAAGATTGGCCAAGGCGCGTCAGGATCCGTGTATGTCGCGCGCATCAAGGAGGACGCAACCTCTCCTACCGCTAAGCGAATCCTCCGCGAGCTGGGTCCTAGGGCGCAAGTGGCGATCAAGCAGATGGATCTGAGGAACCAGCCGAGGAAGGAGCTCATCGTAAACGAGATTCAAGTCATGAAGGAGAGCCAGCATCCGAACATCGTCAACTTCTTGGATGCCTTCTTGCAGGAGGAGCAGAGCGAGTTGTGGGTTGTCATGGAGTTCATGGAGGGTGGAGCCTTGACAGATGTGATCGATAACAATCCCAGCATCACCGAGGATCAGATTGCAACGGTGTGCTTGGAGGTGAGTTCACCAGAAGCGGCGTGTCGCAGCAAAGGACAACTACACTGACCATGGTGTTGTAGACATGCAAGGGTTTGGCGCATCTGCATGCGCAGAACATCATTCACCGCGACATCAAGAGTGACAACGTTCTCTTAGATAGCCGCGGTAACGTCAAGATCAGTAAGTTGCGCACATACATCTAACCCAGAAAGTCTATTCTAACAATGTATTCTCTAGCCGACTTTGGCTTCTGCGCTAAGCTTACCGAGCAGCGCAACAAGCGCGCTACCATGGTCGGTACCCCCTACTGGATGGCACCTGAGGTCGTCAAGCAAAAGGAGTACGGCTCCAAGGTTGACATCTGGTCTCTCGGCATCATGGCCATCGAGATGATCGAGTCTGAGCCCCCTTACCTCAACGAGGAGCCGCTCAAGGCTCTCTATCTGATCGCGACCCACGGCACTCCTAGACTCAAGAAGCCAGACAAGCTGAGCAAGGAGCTGAAGGCTTTCCTCAGCGTCTGCTTGTGTGTGGATGTGAAGAGTCGCGCGACTGCAGTTGAACTGATGAACCACGAGTTCTTGAAGAATGGTTGCAGTCTGGCAAGTCTGGCGCAGTTGTTGCAGTTCCGCCAGAAGAGCAGCGCACATTAAAGCACTGAAAATTTGGGATACGAGCGATTTCTTCGAAGGCGTGGCTCTTTGCTGCGTAAAAGCTTTGGATAAGAACGGCCACTAACTGCAGGTATCTTCTTTCGGCGGTCTAATTAGTCTTCGACTTCATTGACTGTGCCAGCGTTACCGTGCGCTTTTCCTATCAAGAATTTTCGACAATGGGCAAGATTCGACACGATCACTGGTGGGCATTTGGCGGTGTCATGGCGTTTAATGATTCACATTGCGACGAGGGGATGAATGCTGGGACGGTCTTTCTGCATTTGGATTTTTTGCTTGCACGATTTGGATGGTTGGAGAAAGCTTTCCCTTTCGAAGCCTTTCTTTCACGCATCTTCTTGCGGGATACCTTTTCCTTTTCTCTGACGACGGCTTTTCGACTTGATTGTGAAATGCCGTCTTGCCGCTGACTTTGGTTCTATATCAGCGGCGAAAGCAAAAACCTTCGAATAGACTCTTTCCAGTAACTTTTGAGGCTCCTTCTCTCGTGTGGCATTACAGCGGATGCGGCGTCTGCTCTCGCGAGCGGGCACGGCTAAGCTAATGATGTGTACATCGACTTTGGGAGCTTTTACACAAAAGGATACCTGTTCTAAAGCTGTTTCGTGCCGTGAATGATTGGAGTGCGTGCTCAACTGACGTTTCCATCGCGATGTGGACCTTGTAGATGTGCCTGCCATGGTTCAAATCCTGAATGCTGTATAATGAACTCTTTACCCCCTAAAATCCCATATCCGGGTTGGTGGATTTGTTGTTCTGCCATCCTGGCCTCGCCAAGCTCATGAGCTGACCCTCGTCATCCAAAAAGTTAGCGCGATTGCACCTCGATGTCCAACCTCCATTGCACTCTTTGACGCGCATCTGCTATCATTTACTCCTTTCCAAGTAATGTCCAAATCCTAGTGATCCCTAAATATCGTCAAAGACGATCGCGCCGACGCGACCAAACTATAATACAGCATGCCGCAACCAGTGTCCTTTGCGAAGACCACGCTCTCTTACCCTATATATGCTGCCGATTTCGACCCTTATGGTAGAGGATACTTGGTAGTTGGTGGAGGAGGTGGAGAGAGCAAGTGAGTTCCGAATTCGGCCTTCGTCCATTCAAAATCGGATCGCCTGCTAACGCTTTGTCGCGCGCGAAGGACAGGTGTAAAGAACAAAATTGTAAGTTTATAACCCTCGAAATGCATTGTCGCCTACTACAGACGAGTATTTATATGCTAATGCGATCCAACTCCAGACCCTTCTTGACGTCTCCAATCCCGCCGAAATCAGCACCTCAGCCGAGCTCGAGCTCTCCACAGACGAAGACTCCGTGTCTTGTATAGCGAACCTCGCGTCGAAAGACGGCCTCATCGCGCTCACCGGCATCAACTCTGGCTCTAAAGACGTCGAGGCAGGCAAAAATGAGCACTTTCGCGCGTTTCAGATCGACTATCCCAGGCGCGCCGAGCGCGGGAGCCCGAAGAAGGGCAAGTCCAAGAGCCCAGGAGCGAGGAAAGAGGTGGAGGGTAGGATAAGTCTGGTCAGCAAGACGAGCGTGTTCAAGCCGGCGGAGAGCCCGAAGAAGGAGACGTATCAGCGGATAATACGCCTGAGTCCAGCGAAGAGAGCGTCAGGAGGCGGGAGTAAGAGGTTGGGGGCGATTGCGACGGGCTTTGCGAAGGAGAGCGAGGTCATTGTATTCAATGCGACGACTGTCGCGCCGACGGAGAGGGATATTGTGACGAGGATAAGCCCGAGGAGGAATGCTGAGGCCGAGGATCTGGATCTGGTGGAGCAAAAGGACGGAGAATTTAGACTGGCGTTTGCGACGGAGTACGATGTTTATGCGCAGGACATCGAGTACGACTTCAACCAGAGGAGGCCGAGAAAGCAGCTGAAGGAGCCGGAGAAGGTTTACTCGGTACCTCCACCAGATACGTTTGAAGGACCGGGACGGCCAAAATTTAGGGCGCTGAGGTTCTTGACGCGGAATCATGTCCTTCTGCTCGCCAACTTGCCGTCAAAGAAAGGCGCTGAACTGCTGATTTTGAAATTATATCCAAACGGCACAGGAGAAGTCGTTTTAAGAAAGAGGCTGGCACGACATGTCAAAGCGACGACGGGCATGGACGTGTGCGCGCTCGATCCTGATCCTGTCACGGGCGCGAGACAAATTGTCGTGGCCGTTGCTGGTCAAGATAGCTCCGTCTCGATATTCACGCTCGATTACCACGGAACGAAGAGCGACTCATTAAGCACGTTCAGGGCATTCAGCGTCACGAAAGACGTGCACCCTTTCCAGATCACCAAGATCGTTTTATCACCTTTCCATGCGCCTGGCTCGCCACCCTCCTCCACATCCAGCCCAAACTCCTCACCGAAAAAGAACCGCAAAGAGCAAGAGCAGCAATCGAAAAAGCTTGGACGGCAACATATCCACCTCGCGACAACTTCAATGGGGAACACTGTCGTCGTTGACACTCTGCCCCTCCAGCCGATCCCCACCTCCGACAAATCCACACGTTACATCCTCTCCTCCGCACGCTCCTCTGCCATCCAAACCGGTGCATCTGCACTCGTCGTGGGCGTCGTGATGCTCGTGTGTCTGCTGCTGTTCCAGTCGTACCTGGCGATCACCTATCCCGATTCCGCTATCGGGCAACTCAGATTCGACCAGTACATCCCGCAACCGCTCCGGGATGCGGTGGGCAACCTCGCGCCGCCGGGTTCGAGAAGATTCGCGGTAGTGCACGACGTTGAAGATATGATCACGCATCCCCTCGACTCAAGACGGCGCATCAAAGACCTACTGCACCACCTCTCCTCGCGTTCTGCGGCAGCATCATCCGAGCCCGCCGCTGCGGTTGTCGTCCGGCCCTCTGAGCCAGACGCCGATTCCGAGCATCCAGACAGTGCCTCCCTCGAAACCGAAGTCCATCCCAATGAGGAATCAGTGCTGCGAAAGGACGGCGATGCGAAGCGCTGGGACCAGCTGAGCCATCGCGAGAAGGAGTGGTGGAGGCGGAGACTTATTGCGGCGGGTGCGTGGGCTGTCGAAGAGGGAGAGACGGTGCTGCAGGGGATTTTCTTTAGTAGCTTTGCTGGGGCTATCGGGGATATTGTTGCGGAGGCACTGAGGTGAGGAGGGAGGAGTGATTGCTGTGTATTGATTAGGCTTGTGTGATAGATTACATCTCCAAACTACTTTAACCTAACAGGTTATTCATTCCACACCGTTTGGCCCAACCCAACATTTTGCTGTATATGAGCGGATATTAAATATAACGCCGGGTCTATCAATCATGAGGACTCTCTCTGGCTTTACGCGTTCACCTTATCCAAGACGGCCCGAGCCTCTTTCAACTCTTGTCCTGACTGCAGATTCACAACCACAAGATACAGCGCGTCCTGTCTCATATGCTTCATTTTCTTAAGTGTTCATGCCCTCCTCGCACACCCTGGGCCTGGGAATACGTCCCTAGCTAATGCCTGCTTGATGATCCGTCTGCTCCTCTTATCTGGCAGCTAGTACTTGCCTCCTGATACAACCGCAAGGATATTTCCACTGTTAAAGCTGCCATTCTCAACTTTCATAGCAACAACAACAGCAGCAATGTCTGATAATCGATACTTCAGAGATCAAGATCGAGGAGTCAGAAGCACCGTATTTAGGTAGCGAGGACCTTGAACAGACCCACTCCTTCAATATTTTCTGTGGAATTTGGAGCGAGCCCTGACAGAGTATCGATCAGCTCAATTTGATACTGGTCATGGATAGGCCCTGCGGCCCCACGCCACTGACGAGGGATTGCAGATCCAGTGTAGTGGCATGGCTTAGCGGAGCTGCTCGCGCTTCCTCTAGATTAAATTCTCTGGTCTGGAGTCCAGATTCGGACTTTGAAATCTAAGGACTTAAGAACCTGTAAGATATAACTCTGCTATCTGACAAAAATGCGGTAAAACGATGGAAGCGACGTCGGGAAAGTTTCATGCGCGTTGACATAACTCTTTGCCCTTATGTAAGCAGCGGCCCATGAAGGCTTTGACGTCGGCGCATGCAAGTGCATGTGCTTCTAAGGATCTGTTGACGGAAGCCTTGAACGAGGCACAGTCTGTCCTCTGTTCCTTTCTATTGCTACCTGCCAGCTGGCAGCATGAACGATCTGTTGTCACTCTATTCTCAATCCTGCCGCGTGCACCGTAGAAGCTGTTAGCGAACGTTGCACAACCCGCCGTTGAAGACTCGACCGGCAACGCGCAATGCTTCTCCCATCGCTGGCCGAAAGTCACAATCCGACACCCGCTACGCTCACATCTGCAGCATTCCTTGCGACCACTTCCGGCAAGGCTCATAAGGGCATAAGCGGTGATGGCTGGTCATCTCTTATTGGCATTGTCACGGCGATTGTTGGCAATATCCTCATTTCGGTCGCCTTGAATACACAGCGATACGCGCATATTCGTTTGAACAAGGAGTGGGCAGAGAAACAGAAGGCACGGCGAAAACAGGGACGAGTGAATGGCGGTGGCGTGGGAAAGCCATCGGGGCAAGGGCAGAGAAACGGAAAGGCAAAGGCCTCATTGAAGAGAAGACAGACGGCAGACGGCGAGGATCCAAGACAGTTCTCAGCAGACTACTCGCTGAACTCTGGCACTGAGACTGATCCCTTGATTTCTCGGTCTGAAGAGGAAGACGAGGATGAGACGGCGTCCGAATTGACGGCGAAAGAGCTAGATTCTTCTGATGGCGGACAGACATCTTACCTAAAGTCACCATATTGGTGGGTGGGCCTGGTATTGATGACAGTAGGAGAGGCAGGGAATTTCTTAGCATATGGATTCGCACCAGCCTCGATTGTGTCACCGCTTGGTGTAGTGGCACTCATCTCGAATTGTATTATCGCACCGTTCCTGCTCAAAGAGCGATTCCGGAAACGTGACGCCCTTGGCGTTTTGATAGCCGTCGCTGGTGCCGTCACGGTTGTTGTCAGCGCAAAAAGTAGCAATCCGAAGTTAGGGCCGGATGAAATCTGGGATCTGATTGCGACCTGGGAGTTCGAGACGTACCTGGGAATCACGGCATTTGTCATTATTTGCCTCATGGTTGCCAGCGAGAAGATCGGAGGCAGCTCGATCTTCATTGATCTGGGATTGGTTGGCCTCTTCGGTAAGAATATTGTTCAACTTTGTTAACTTGCTGAGTCTAATTGGATGTTTAGGCGGATACACTGCCCTCTCCACGAAAGGCGTTGCCTCACTTCTCAGCTTGACGCTGTTTCGCGCACTCACATTCCCAGTGACCTATCTGCTGGCCTTCATCCTATTTTCCACGGCAGTCATGCAGATCAGGTACTTGAATCGAGCATTGCAGCGATTCGACTCAACCCAAGTTATTCCCACGCAATTCGTCCTCTTCACGCTCTCTGTCATCCTTGGCAGCGCAGTTCTCTATCGAGATTTTGAGAGGACCAAAGCTGAGAATGCCGGCGAGTTTATTGGCGGCTGTGCTCTAACCTTCGCGGGCGTGTGGCTTATCACTAGTGGCAGGAAACGTGAATCAGACGAAGAGGAAGCCGAATATCTCGATGAAGAAGATGTGGATGCAATTAATCTGGTTGACGAGGAATACCACGATGTGCCGGATGATGAAACTGAGGGTACTGCTACAGAATATCGAAGCCGCAGGCCGAGCACTCAGGTATCCGTGCCGTTTGCTATGAGTGCTGCTAGTACGCGGAGACAGTCCCGTGTCGCGGCCTCTCCGCATTCACCTCGCGTGGTATCCTTTGATCCACCACCAGAGACGCCTATCAGCGAGCCTTCGCCTATTGCTGATATCCCAACCGCTCCCGCATCACTGACAGAGAACCCGTGGCAATCTTCGCACGAGGGCTCTCCTACTGAACATGGGTTACTTGGACCGTTTACACCCCAGCCATCGAAACCAGAGCCGCCACCATTCCTTACATCTACCTCGGAACCAGTCCTCCATACAGGCGTACGTACACATCAGGTGCGGCCTCATACTCCACATACGCCTGATCCGTCAACTGCAGCTCACACGCACGCCACTCCATCTTCCGCGGCTGCACATACTCACGGCCATCCAACAACTCCACGCACTAATCCATCGAATCAGCTTCGCCATTCGCTCACTGAGTTCGTACCTGGCCCACTCCTAACTCCACTTTCTGGCTCTTTGAGTGCAGTGGTCGCAGACACGCTTAGAAGAGGCGTTGACGCAGCATCCATCAGACGTCGACGGAGTATCGCGAAGACGAGGCTTCCAAACATGCCCAGTCCTAGAGGCAATAGAGCTAGGGGCGCTAGCGAGGCAGATCTATCCGCCGCTGCTGCGGCAATTGCACCGCTCGCGCACCGAAGCAACGACATTAACCCTACCAGAAATGACGAAGAGGAGCCTGACCAAACGATAGAAGAAGCATCGCCAACGGCGATGAAATCAAGAGGACAAAGTTTCAGCAATACGCTGGGGAAATTGTTCAAGCCCAAGAAGACTAAGAAGGATGGAACAAATGCAGACTCGGCGCCGCCAACACCGGGCTGATCTTTGCGTTTGGCTGTAAATAATTGTAATGTTGGTGAAGAAGTAGAGGCTGTGGCGGTGCGTGCATAGCACTGGCGTTCTTTCTCTTCCTTTTTAGCGAAGCGCATGGAATGGAGCGCGAACAGTAGATTGTATACCCCGAGGCGAAACCCTTGTGCTTGAATCGTTAATATTTTGAGAAGGCAGACTGGTTTGAGCAATTTCGTTGAGCGTTGGGTATATCCTCCTCACACAAACAGACATGTCCACATTTTCCGATGTCGTCGCGAGCCTTACTCTTCCACGTATGTGAGAGCTCTCTTGAGGCCTGGATTTAATATGCTCTAGATTGTACTCATGAGGAAACACGTCTAACAAATGTAACTTTTATTGGATGAATGGATTCTGCATTCTGATAGTCCGACGTATGGGAGCTATAGCTCAACTGGTTTTTACACCCTTCTTCCGCATATTCTGATACGCGGACCAAAGCGCTTCTCCGAAAATCTCATAACCCCTCTGATCTAAATGCACTCCGTCTGCCAGGTGGTTTACAAGATCTGGGTTACTCCCTATGAACTCTACGCGCTCATCGCCCAGAGATCCCACCATTGCGCGCAGCATGTCGTTGCTCTCCTCCACGATGCCTTGCTTCTTGAGTCGCTTGCTGCCCCTGGGGCACAGGGCGCATACGCATATGCGCACGTCTGGAGATGCCCACTTGAGTGCCTCGATGAGGAGCTTGTAGGACTCGATGTGTTGTGGTGAGAGGGGATGCTTGTCGCCGACAAGATCGTTGGTGCCGATTTCGAGCATAACATAGTCAACGCCAGAGTCCTTTAGCGCCTGGAGCAGATCCTTATTGACGAGGCGGTAGATGACATTGCTAATGTGGTCGCCGCCAACGCCGCAGTTCATGACCTCAGGGTACCTGATTTCCTGCGCTCCGAACGGCGTGTTGCAGCCAGTTGTCTTGAAGCGCTCGAGCATACTGTCGCCGAGCAGCAGGCATTCGATGCGCTGGCGTTCAGCGAGGGGCCCCACATGATCACTGTCGTGCGTGGTAGAGGAGCGTTCCTTATATTTGGCGGCGGTTCGAAGGCGGGAGAAGAGGTCTCGTTGTGGCGAGGTAGATCGGGAGGCGGGAGAAGAGGCCATCATGGATGACTTTTGTGATTCAGCTCGATTTTTGATTCCGGTGAAGCGAAGGCCAATCATTGATCGAGCAGTGATGACTAAGACCTCAGTGGCGTGAGACTGAATTGAATATATGCAAATGATAGAATTAAATTCAGAGTGAGCGTGCTTTTAACACAGCAACTGACTCATAAGGAAGTGTGGGTCATGCGGTCTCCCAAGTCGGAAAAGAGACACCGGGCCTCGAATCAGGGGGGTGATTTCGTTGATTATGAGAGAAGACGGCAGTACCATATACGTTGAATAGCTCTTGCTTCTCGTGCATCTCGGGATTTCGTTGGATCGCCGTTGAAGGTGGATCTAATTAAGTTCACCTTTCTGGCCACCACTTCGCGTGCCATCGGCAAATTATGACCTTTAGCGGACTTTGGCGATGCTGGGGTTAGATTTTGCTCCACATGCGCACCGCATATGGCACCGGTCCAGCCAAATTGTTGATTTGTCTGTTTTCATTCATTGCCAGTTTTTCAGCCTCCTGCTCCATTCTTCTCCAATTGTGGCCCGAATATATCCTCTCCTTCCCTCATACTCTTCTCCCGCTCGAGCTTCCTCCTCTTTGCCACGCTCTCATCCAATTTTCCATCTACAGTTTCATCCCGTTTCTGTGCGCGATTCAAGCTGACGAGGTCCACCTTCTCGGGGTTTTGGCACTTATATATCTTCTTATCGATGCGGATAAGTTCATCGCGACCGAGTTGCTCGAATGATTGGAGCATCTCTGCACACAATCGGATCGTGGCCATGACTTTGGGGAAAATAGTAGAGGCGGAAGTGGCACTAGGAAATTTTGTGGATAGATAGAAGCTCGTAAGCGCTTCGTCGGCGAGAAGTAGCGATGCGAACATGATTTGCGACGGCGTATAAAGGAAGTAAGCGTCTGTGAGTATGCCCGCAGAGCCGAGGGTGAGCTTCGCCTGTCCATAAGCATCGTCAAGTCTCTTCCGGAGCGCTGCTGCACTGTCCTGCAACATCGCACCATCCTTCGGCGGCAGTGCTTGCATAGCTTCCTGAACTTCTTTTGCTGTTCGCCCCTCGCCAGGTAGTAGCGCCGCCTGCCCCTCTACCATTGCCTGCATTTCCATGTGTACACCCCGAAGTGCATGAAAAGGATGTTTCACGTCAAATGTAAATCGTATGCCTTGCGTGAGGATAAACTCAGGCGCGAGAATGTCCTCGTTCGTAACCTTCTTTTTCTTCCCCAGCCCACTTTGTAAATTTCGTACGTACTTGTCGAGACCCATGTAGTGTGGTTCAGTTTTCGTGGCAAAGTAAAGAGAGGTCATCATGATCACGCGGGGGTGATAAGTCATGGGTGAGTTGGAAAGGTAGAAACGCTTCATGAACTGAACTGCTGTGGCCTGTGTATGGACAAGTTAGCTTTGAAGTTTGATATGAAGAAGGTAACATGGAGCTCACAATGACGTGAATGGGGAAGCTGAATTCTTTCGCTTCGCCGATTGTTTTGGCCTGAGAGCAATAATACTCTACGAGCATTCTCTCTTCATCGACCGTGAGTGTCTCCACCTCTGCGTCTTTGTCTCCATGAGCACTCCCATTTGCCTGTCCATTCTCTCCCAACGGCGTCGAAAATCCACTCGAGTCTGCTGAAGCCGCGGGTTGGGCCTGGCCACTTTCTCTGCTCTTCTTGATTGCTGCTTTAACGCGTTCAGCCGCCAGGGCATTGGTGCTGTTGCGGAGCGAGGCGAGCTTCTCTGGAGTAAAAGACCAGAGTCGGTATTGTGTAGAGGTGCGGTATATTTCATCTTCAGTCATTGTGAAGCGCCAATAGGAATTAGAAGAGTGGTGAAGATGGGCAGAAACGGGAAGTCCGAGAGGAAGCCTTAAATAGCTTTGGCGACACCTGATTTAAGGACAAAATACCATTTGTGTTGAGGAATTTCTCATGATGAGTATCCTAATCGAGAGGCTAACGGGACCAAAGATTCCTTAGATGCCTCTGAAGCACGAAATCATGGTACATGTGATTGAAAGTCTATCAACTTTTTGGAGGATGTGGTCTTGGCCGCATCGCCCACCGTATTGCCTGTACTTCGTAACCCCTGCTCATGCGGCTTAATATGCATCAGGTAGCGAAGCTTCAAAAGTCCCAGAGACTTCTAAGCTCATTTACCCGCACCACGCGGAAATCCGATTGCTTCTTAGATAATCTCAACATGTAGCGTGTCCGGTGTCACCTCTCCATCACTACATACAATCATCCGCCATGTCTCGCCGACAGGATCCCTTCCGCTCACGCCCTAATGGCGGTGGATATGGCAATGGCTACGCAAATGGCTATACCGCGAGCGCCAGTACCACCAGCGTCGAGGACTATGACCCTTACAACACGAACTCCTACAGCTCGACCCCCCAGAACAACCCTTATGGCTCCAGTGGCTCCGACCCAAGCCTCGCACCTCGCTCCCGTCGCAGTCCTGAACCTCCGCAACCTCCTGCCGCGAGGCGCGATCGACGCGCTGGCCGTGCAGGAGGCTATGGTGGCTTTTCATTCGAGGCAGAGGAGGACGAAATGGAACAGCAGGGAGAGCATGTGAGGAGACCGAGTAGTATTGAGAGGATGGGCGCGAAGAGGCGAAGCGGAGGAAGTCCTAGAGCTTTCGTGGGGAGAGAGAGGAGAGGCGGCATGCATGGAAGAGGGATGGGTAGTGTGGACATGAATGGGGCGGGTGGGCGGCAAATGCAAGGTTGGTACTACATATTTGGAAGAATGCTCCTACTTTTGGAGACGAGCACATGGATGGGTTGCACAACGTGAACAAGGGTTTCACTACTCGTGGAGCGCCCTGAGGTTATAACGTCCATCTCTGCAGCCTCTCTCAGTTCAATTGAAATCAACCCTCAGTTTGAACTATGGCTAACACACAGAATCTGTTAGATATCCTTCAGTATATCCAGCGGGACTGGGACTTCATGTCCAGCGAGCAATGTGTGCCTGTCCAGATCGCTCTCCAGCTCATGGATTCCAGCTCACTCGGTCTGGCACACCGGCTTGGCGAGTTTCAAGATACTCATCAGCAGCTGCAAAGCGCGCTCAAGGCAATTGTCAATGAGCATCACCAAGGTTTCAACAGTTCTATTGGTACCTTTCATAACATCCAGGCGGCAATAACGGCCTCGCAAACCCGACTTCGGACCCTGAAGGACTCACTGATATCTGCGAAATCAAATCTTTCTACGGCCAAGCCGGAGCTAAAAGGTCTTGCAACACAGACTCAGAACTACGATGACATGCTACAGGTGCTCGCCAGCATCGAGCACCTCCAGAGCATACCAGAGCAACTGGAAGCAAGAATCACGGAGAAACGGTTTCTGGGTGCGGTAGAACTCCTGCAAGATGCGCTCCGCCTCATTCGAAAGTCCGAAATGGACAACATTGGAGCCCTAAGCGACCTGAGAGTCTATCTGAGCAACCAAGAGCATTCGCTCACGGACATTCTGATTGAAGAGTTGCACAGCCACCTTTATCTTAAATCTCCGTATTGTGAGAGCAGGTGGAAACAGTACGCACCTAGTTCAACCACTGGTACCGACTCACCAGAGCAAAGTGGATCTGCTGCTCTTGCCAGAGGCAGGAAGCTGTACCACTTTCTGGATAAATTGGACATGACAGAACCGATGGTCGATGATGCGACGCGTAACCCTGAGGCTGACACATTCAGCTATATACAGTTGCTCATTGAGGCTCTGAATAACTTGAACCGACTTGAAGAAGCGGTGGAGATGATTGAGCAGCGTCTTCCCGTTGAGCTGTTCCGCGTGGTGGAGCGGTCCAATCTAGAAGTCGACCAACGCCACCCGAATAGTCTACGAGCGACAACCGGTAAAGGCAGACTCGACGTCCCTGGGCCAGATAACCCTCGAACCGTAGTTTTGATGGACCTTCTGAACACTGTCTTCGCCAGATTTGAGTCAATTGCTGAAAGCCACCGTGTTGTTCACGAGGTCATTGCTGGCATTGTGAAACGTGAGGGACTCAAGGATGCGAGCAACCTCACACGTGGTTTCAGAGAACTATGGAAGCTCTACCAAAGCGAGATCCGCTCGGTCCTCCACGACTACCTCGCCACTGACGCTCAGGCGTTCCGGTCGGGCCAGGACGGTTACAACAGGAATATCTTCAGAAAGATACAGAGGGACAAGAGCAAAGCGATGTTCAAGCTTACAGATATGGACTCAAAGTCTTCAGATCTCACGATGGAGAAGGAAGACCTTGAGAAGATCTTGAAGGCTTCGGTTCCTGGACTTGTTTCAGATTCTCGACAGACTGATCTGCCGACGGAAAGTGGAACCGTAAACGCTATACGCGACGGTGGAACCGGCCACAAGCTACTCATTGAACCAAGCGTGTTTAACATGGGCACCTTATTACCACCATCTCTGGTATTTTTGAATCGTTTGAAGGAAGTCGTCCCTCCAAGCTCTGACATCGCCACCTCGACACTTACTATGTTCCTCGACGAATTCCTGGTTAATGTCTTCCTGCCCCAGCTTGATGAGACGCTTGTAGAGCTCTGCGCACAAACTTTTACGGAGAGTGATGCATTCCAGCTGGAGCCACTGTGGACTTCGATGGCCCAGAAACCGATTTTCAAGGGTAGCAAGAAGTTCTTTGATCTTATTACTGCCTTTTGCAGCATGCTGGATAATTTACCGCATGATCAAGCGTTTAGTCAGCTCATCGTCACACAAATGATGACGTACTACGACACATGTATGCGGTGGTTTGACGGGTTGGTTGCTCGGTCGGAGCCAAAGGCGAGCGGACGGATGATCAAGTCGAGCGCGTTCCTTGCTAGACTTCCAGAGATGAAGACGTTGATGGCAGAGCTACGCGATGCCAGCGACGAGTCACGTTCAGAGATGATCGATAAAGAGATTCCTATTTTCTTGGAAAAGGTGGGAAGTGAGAAACTCGACGAAGCTGATCTCATTGTGGAAGGAAAGAGCATATCCGCACTCTGCCTTATCTATACGAGCATGAAGTGGCTCGCCTCGAAAGTCTCGCATCTCCGACACATCACTACCCAGACAACAGACTCGTCGAGGCGGCATAGTGGCCGACCGCAGCTGCAGCGCAGCTGGACGGATGTTGCGTCGTCAGACCCGCAGGATCAGCAAATCTCGGTGTATCTTCCGCTTAGCAAAGAAACTGCTGCTGGCTTCGATCAGGCGGTGGGCCAGTACAGAGCACTGGCAGATCAATCGATTGAGACTTTGCATTTTGAGATGCGGTGTCACGCTGTATACCACTTGCAGAAGAGTTTGCGAGAAACCTACATGCTGGAGCAAATTGTCAAGACTCCACAGGAAGAGATCAGTGATATGAATGCGGACTTGGTGGCTTTCGATGAGGAGTTGGGCAAGGTATTGCCAGCCAAGCAACAAGCGTCAGTCTCCATAGCTGTTATTTTGATTTGAGAAGCAGCCTGAAGATTGAACTACATGCTGACGGATACAACAGCTTTATCACCACAGGTTTGGGCGCCCTCATGGACCAAGTCCTCGTCTCTATGGGCAGCAGCATCAAACTTATGAATACCTGTGGGTGCAGTCAAGTGCAGATGAATATTTTGGTGTTGCAGCAAAACCTTAAGAATATAGAACCCGCCGCATCGTTCAAGCGCGCCGCGACGTACTACGATTTGGCCTTTAGGGGGGCTGACGCGGTGATTGCAAAGGCGAAGGAGGAAGGCAGGGAATGTGGGTTTAGTTATGAGGAGATGAAGACGCTGTTAGAGCTGTGCTACAGTGGGCCGATGAAGAGTGAGGACAGCACTGTGCAAGTGCAAAGGCAGTTGGACGAGCATCTGCTGGAGTTGAGCGAGTATTTGTATTGAGCTTTGAGCATTGTCAGTACTGCATAAACCTTCAGCGACTATTAGTCTTGATTCTTTTTGGGGCTTGGACTCTGGCGTGGATAGCCTTGAGGGATACCAATTCAATCAGCTTCGCATTTAGCACCTTGAATGCGGAGGGATGGTTTATATTGTCGTCAAGCAAGGGTCTTAGTTATGTCCCGAGCTGTGTGGCCGCCTGCCGTACACTTCGCGCGCCTCGCGCATTCAACTCTTCAAAGTGAAAGAGAACGTTGCAACACACCAACCTTCACTCCGCAACACTACTGCCCCTCTTTCCTTTCTTCTACACTCCTGATGAAACCTTGAAACTTCATCAACTCTGTCGCTCGACTCTGTCGCGCCTGCACTCACCACCATGGCGACACTTACCAACGGTCACAATGGAGTGAATGGCAGCCGCCATCAATACCAACCTGGTGCAGAGCGCTTTTCCGACATTCCTCCGGCGATCGATATTACGGTGAACGAAGAGGGCGACGAAGAAGCTGTCGAGGTGAATCTTGTCGAACTTCTCGATGACCCAACCGAGCTATGCACGCTGCTCGAGAACGAGAATGTACCAAAAACATACTGGATGGTGATCGCGCTCGCATACGCGAAACAGCGCAAGGTCGACCATGCGATTGAGATTCTGACAAAGGGTATGGGAGCGCTGAGGAGGGATAAACCCGACGAAAAGCTGAGCATGCTTTGCGGTCTTGTTTGGATGTATCTCTGGAAGTGCAGAGAAGCACCCAGAGTCAAACCCGGTATGTCCACTCAATTTTTGAATCACCACGTAACTACAATAGTAATTACGTGCAGATGGAGTAGTGGCTTCGGAGGCGAGGACCAAGGACTTCTACATCCAACAGGCAACGAGCGCACTCAACGAGGCGGCGCGATTGAGCCCTTCTTACGCTCCTCTCTTCCTTGCTCGTGGCGTCCTTCATCTCCTAAAAGCTTCCCTACAAGGGCCTCCGAAAGCAACACCGGGTGGGCAAGACAATTCGGAGCGCATGGAGGCGTTGCGCAGCGCGTTGAAGTGCTTCGAAGACTCACTACGCCACTCTCCAGGCACAAATCTCATGGCTGTAATGGGCAAGGCTCGTGTATACTTTGCGTTGGGGAAATATGCGGATGCGCTGCAGGGATATCAGACAGTCCTAGAGCGAGCGCCAGAATTGGTAGACCCTGATCCAAGGATTGGCATCGGAGCCTGTCTTTGGCAATTGGGACATAAAGAGGAGGCCAAGAATGCCTGGGATCGAGCATTGGAAGTGAGTCCCGATTCGACGATTGCGAACATGCTCCTTGGAATCTACTACCTCGACTCGAGCTCGAAGTACCCTATCTCCGACCCAAAGTTTGCGGACCTCTACAAGAAGGCAATGATGAGCTATACACACAAGGCATTTAAGCTAGACGATCATTTGCCTATCGCTTGCGCAACATTTGGTGGTTACTTTTTAGTCCGAAAGTACATGCCACAAGTGGAGAGTCTTGCGAAACGAGCAATCGAATTGACAGACGTCAACGCTATTGCCAGCGACGGCTGGTACCTTCTTGCCCGAAAGGAACATTACGAAGGAGATCCTTCCAAGGCCCATGAGTACTATCTGAAAGCGGATCAGGCCCGCGGTGGCGATGAGCGAGGCTACCTCCCGGCCAAGTTCGGAGCGGCTCAGATCAGAGTGCTCATGGAAGACTTCGACGGTGCGAAATTCCGTCTTGAGAAGATTGTGCAACAGTCAAAGAGCATCGAAGCCATGACGCTGCTAGGTACACTATATGCAGAGGATGTCTTTACTGCCCAGTCATCAGCTGCGAAGGAGGATAGATCTGCGGAGAAAAAGAAGGCAATCGGCCTCCTAGAATCTGTGCGTATGGCGTGGAAGGACCCGAAGAAGAAGCTCTCGCCTGACTCGGCCGTGCTTTTAAACCTTTCCCGACTTTATGAGACAGACCAGCCGGAGAAGAGCCTGCAATGCCTGCAACAAGTTGAACAAATGGAGCTGGACGCGATACCGGAAGACGACAGGCCAGAAGACATTGAAGATGAAGTTGAGATGAAGGCAGCTCTTCGCGAACAACTTCCACCGGAACTCCTCAATAACATGGCTTGTTTCCACTATCAAGCAGAAAAATATCCGGAAGCAAGGGAGCTCTTCCAATCCGCTCTAAATGCCTGTGTCAAAGCAGGCGACAAGGACCAATCTCTCGACACCGATGCACTCGTCACAACCATCTCTTACAATCTTGCACGGACATACGAGGCCGAAGGCCTGCTGGATGAAGCGAAGCAAGTCTACGAGGGTCTCGTAGCCCGCCATGAAGATTACACAGATGCCAACACCCGACTGGCGTACATCAACCTTCGCCAGAACCCCACAGAGGAAGGACCAAAGGCAGTCCAAGAACTGTATCAAGCCGCGTCCAATGACTTAGAGGTCCGCGCGTTGTATGGTTGGTATCTGTCAAAGTCAAAGAGGCGAACGGGCAACATTGCAGAAGATGCCGAACAACGACACTACAAACATTCACTCCAACAATACGACAAGCACGATCGTTACTCCCTCACAGGAATGGGAAATCTCTACCTCACTGTTGCGCGTGAGATGCGTCGTGAGACTGACCAGGATCGCCAGAAGCGGAGCAAGATGTATGAAAGAGCTGTCGAGTTTTTCGATAAAGCACTGCAGCTAGATGCACGCAATGCGTATGCAGCGCAGGGCATCGGCATTGCCATGATCGAGGATAAGAAGGACTTTCCTGGCGCTGTGCAAGTGTTTACCAAGGTCAAGGAAACGTTGAGGGATTCGACCGTCTGCATCAATCTGGGACATGCCTATTGTGAGCTGAAGCAGTACACCAGGGCTATTGAGAACGTAAGTGCCCTCACATCATTCGCCACTTCCTCATACTGATACACTGACAACATGCACAGTATGACGTTGCGCTTGCAAAAGACCGAGCCAATGATCCACAACTCCTGGCCTGTCTCGGCCGCGTGTGGTACCTTCGCGGCAAGCAGGAGCGCAACATCCAAGCTATGCGCACATCACTTGAGTTCTCTCAGCGTGCTCTCGAGGTTGCGCCCGACCAAATCCATTTCCGCTTCAACGTCGCATTCGTCCAGTTTCAGATCTCTCAGACAATGGTCAATATCCCAGAATCGCAGCGCACAGTTGAGGATGTGCAAGCAGCGCTTGATGGTCTGACTGCTTCTATCGACTCGCTCATTGCAATTGCTAAATCACCAAATCCGCCGTTCCCAAGAGGCGATATCGAGCAGAGAGCGAACATGGGTCGGAACACAATCAGAAGACAGCTTGAGCGTGCTCTTCAAGCTCAGAAAGAGTATGAGGAGAAGAATGCAAGTCGTCTTGAGCAAGCGCGACAGCTGCGCGAGGCAGAGATACGCAAGCGAGAAGAAGAGAAGAAGAGATTGGAGGAAGAGGCCGAGGAGGCGAGGAAGAAGATTCTAGAGGAGAGAACTCGCATGCAAGAGCGCGATCGCGAGTTGGCTGAGCAGCGAGCTGATGAAGAGAAGGCGAGAGTAGATGCGGAGATGACGACAGACAGTGAGACTGGCGAGCGGAGGAAGCGCACGAAGAAGAAGGCTGCCAAGAGGAAGAAGAAGGGTGAAGAAACCGGGGACGAGGATGATGGTGTCGAAGGCGAAGAGGGTAGACGAAGAGGTACGCCGGGTACAGGCGATGAAGATGGCGAGCGTAGGAAGAAGAAGAGGAGGCGCTTGGAGAGAAAGAGCGAGAAGGCCAGCAAGAAGTCCAGCAAGTACAAGTCAGCAGACTTCATCGAGGACAGCGACGAAGAAGATGATGCGCTGCAGGAAATGGACAACAATGCGAAACTAGCGGAGAAGCTGAATGATGATGAGTCGATGCCGGATACGCCGATGCCGGATGAAGATGGGGAAGATGAGGAGCTTGACGCAGCCCCCAAGGCAAGGAAGTCGGCTCGCGTCATCGACGATGAGGATGAAGATGAGGAAGACGAGCGGCCGGCTAATGGAACACCGCCAGAGAATGGAGTCACCAGCGAGGCTGATGATGTCGACATGTTCGGTGATGGTGAGGTGGATGGTGGAAATGCTGCTGCTACCGATGAAGATGAGTGATTCTGCGGCCAATACTGCCTTTATAGGATGCATCAGCACAGGCGCTCTTTGGGGTTTTAGACACCGACACAGGCAAATTGTTGTAGGATAGAGTTCTTCTGATTGGGGACTACTAGTAATGAATGGCAGCCCTTCATGTCTTGCATTCATGCCTTTACAGTCTCGACAGTGGTCAAGGTCGGACTTTCTCTCTGAGCAAATCACCAGAATTTCGTTGCGCTTTTTTGGGCTCCTTAGGCCATTCTTCGGTGTCCTACACTAGTGTGGCAGAGATTTCAACGATAGACACCCACAGCCTCGAAGGTGACGGAATGGTTGAGACGGCTATAATACGCTAGGCTGCTGAAGTACATAATCACTATTTCAGGATACTTATGTCTATGTACAGTCTAGATATATCATACTGAGCCTGCAATGATGCTCCCGCCCAAGCTGAGGAGCAAAATTCCACTCAGTGGTATCCGCAGAAGTGTGCCACTGAATGTCAGTGTTGGAACTTGGAGGAGTACCTATATCTGGGTGCCGGGGTGCCTGAAGTTCGACACGTGGGGTACCGATAACTGGGTACTGGGTAAGGAAAAGGTTTGTCCCCGGGAAATCCCGCATTATTGCCCCTCATTGCGGCTGGCTTGCCTTTGCCCACAGACCCCTGCTCGCTGTTCGTCGCTGAAATAATTGTTGAACATCTGCGCTCAGACTTTTCAACTTCACCGTCAAAGCAGCACACAGCTGAGGCAGACAGTGAGAACTTCATCCTCCGCATACACTTCAGTGGCTTGACGGCCCTTTCAAGCGCCGCTTTCTTTCTGAGTGCTTCCCTGGACGTCATTCCTTCGGGCGCCTATCGATATCTGCATCGCCTCCCACGCTACACACCCCGGCGGCCTGCACATCACATTGTAAATTTATCAGCCCACTCGAAATTTCCCTCCTCCATCAACCACCTAGCCCCTCGCACATAACTTCCGTTCACGATGCCCCCGGTCTCCGCATCGAAAGCTGCACGACAGGCCAAGCGCGCCGCTGAGGGCAAGGAGCCCAAGAAGACGGCCGCCTCAAAGGTCGCATCGAAAGCGTCGTCAAAGGCTGCGTCAAAGAACGCCTCCAGCGCCTCCTCTGTCAACGGCGATGACCCTATGCTCGATGGCGATACTCCTGAGCTTGGAGATGATGCAGTTGCAGGCGTTGATGAGAAGGTAAAGAAGTTGACGCTGCAGGAGGACAAGGATGGGCTGTCGGATCGAGTGACGACTGGTGTGCTTGCCTCGCTAGAAGCGAGTCGCGATGTCAAGATCTCATCGGCGAGTTTGGTGTTCCATGGCAAGGTTCTGATCCAGGATTCTACGATCGAGGTTAACTTCGGCCGGCGGTATGGACTGCTCGGTGAGAATGGATGCGGCAAGTCGACCCTTCTGAAGGCCATCGACAAGAGGGAATTTCCATTTCCGGAGCACGTCGATATTTATCTGCTGAATGAGGGTGCGGAGCCGAGCGATCTGGGTGCTTTGGAATGGGTCGTGAGGCAGGCGGAGAACGAGTTGCAGAGGCTGGAAAAGTTGGCTGAGGATATTCTGGAGCGAGATGGCCCAGAAGCACCGGCCTTAGAGGATATCTACGAGGTATGCTTCCCTTTACCCCACGTATTAAGCTCAACTAAATGTTATAGCGCATGGAAAGCATGGATCCGTCGACCTTCCACACTCGCGCATCTCTCATTCTCACTGGTCTCGGATTCAACAAGATTACAATCAACAAGAAAACCAAAGACATGTCTGGAGGCTGGAGAATGCGTGTGGCACTCGGCAAGGCATTGTTCGTCAAGCCGTCGCTGCTGCTGCTCGATGACCCAACGGCACATTTGGACTTGGAGGCTTGCGTGTGGCTGGAAGAGTACCTGAAGAAGTGGGAAAAGACGCTCATACTGGTCTCGCATTCCATGGACTTCTTGAACGGTGTCTGTACCAACATGATCGATATGCGGCAAAAAAGGCTCATCTACTACGGTGGTAACTACGACTCTTACATCAAGACGAGAACCGAGCAAGAGACGAACCAGTCGAAGGCATACGACAAGCAGCAGGAAGAAATCAAGCACATCAAGAAATTCATCGCATCTGCTGGCACCTACGCCAATCTCGTTCGCCAAGCCAAGTCCCGACAAAAGATTCTCGACAAGATGGAAGCAGATGGCTTCATCGAGCCAGTCATTCCGGACCGCGTCTTCACCTTCCGCTTTGCCGATGTCGAGAAGCTTCCTCCACCGGTACTATCGCTGGATGATGTCACCTTCTCATACAGCGGCAAGCCAGAGGACAACCTGTACGAACACCTTGACTTCGGCGTCGACATGGACTCGCGAACAGCTCTCGTCGGACCCAACGGTGTCGGCAAGTCCACGCTCCTCCGCATCTTCACTGGCAAACTCTCTCCCACCAAGGGCAGCGTCTCCCGCCATACCCATCTCAAGCTCGGCATGTACAGTCAGCACAGTGCTGAGCAGCTTGACCTTACCAAGTCTTCTCTTGACTTTGTTCGCGACAAGTACTCTAGTAAGTCTCAAGACTACCAGTACTGGCGGCAGCAGCTTGGGAAATATGGTCTCAGTGGCGACGCCCAGACTGCGCTGATGGGGACGCTGTCGGAGGGCCAGAAAAGTAGGATTGTGTTCGCGCTGTTGGCGATAGAGTCACCGAATATGCTGTTGCTCGATGAGCCGACGAACGGTCTGGATATCCCGACGATTGATAGTTTGGCGGATGCAATAAACTCGTTCAACGGTGGCGTTGTGGTAGTTTCTCACGACTTTAGGTAAGTTCTTCTGATCTCTGAACAGGCTCTTCTTTTGAACAAGAACACTAACCATCACGTAGATTGCTTGACAAAATTGCAAAGGACATCATGGTGTGCGAGAACAGGACCGTCAGACGATGGGATGGCTCAATCGGTGACTACAAGAACCACCTGCGGAAGAAGATGTTTTCAACGGGTGCCGTTTGAGGTGGACTTGGTATGGATTTGACGAATTTGTGCATGAAATTGGATGAGAGCTTTCGCTATGGCTGAACATGCTTTGCTATGAACAGGATTTGATTCCTGTGCCCGCAGGGCTGACGCGAGCAGTCGGCGTGTTTTCGACGGGATCTCTTCGCGGCGCATGCGGATACATAGATCGCTGATAGAGGCGCATTGGGAAGATTAGAATGCTTCTGCAGCATTAATGACAAAAGTGTTCGTTACGGAATAAACTATTTAACGGTTTCTCAACCCACTGTCGCAATTTATACTCTACCTCACGTACATGTGAGCCATTGACGTACGCAGCAGCCCATTGCCGGGGTCTGGCATATATCCCGTACTAGCTTCTTCTGTATCATCATCGTCATCTCCATCCAATGTTCCGTCCATCTTCCAAACAGGCCAGAACTCCAAATCTTTCGCAGCGGTGATCCGATTCTGCCAAATAAGCGTAGGATTCCGGATCAGCCTGGCGGTGTGGTTACCTCGCAGATCGTCCAGGGCACCAGAAAGCTGCCTCAATCCAGATACAATCCACCAGAGTTCGCGGTCTGCTGCACTATTGGCGGACCCGCGATCGTGCAGATATTCGAGCATTGGAATTAACTTTTTCAGCGAAGGCAGAAATTGGAATATGCAACATGCCTCAACCCACATCGTCACTGATTTCCGATCGACGAGGAATCGTGCGAAAATGGCCGTCCAGGGGAACGGCTCTTTGAGTGCCTCATCAAGGCGCAATTGGTTTTTCACGCTGAACTGCTGTGCTTGTGCTCGAGTAAGACCTTTACCCTCGCCTGAGAAATGATGGCCTCGGGACAAGTGTGTGTACCAGCATAGGACGGCGTAGCGAATAAATGGGTATACTTTGTTTAGATGATCGACGATGTGGTTTCTGGTTAGCTGCACCTCTTCTGCAGCTGTAGCTCGTATGGTGTTCGCACTGGCCTCTTCGAAGCCGCGGCAGTTTGCAACGGTATCGTATTCAAGCGGTTGGAGAGGCTTCGGTGGAATATCGTAGCTGAGATATGACAAGCACCGCGTTGCCAGATGGAGATTGACAGAAGCAGCGTCTTGGAGAGAGAATGAATTGCTGTCGTCCCGGCGTGTCTCGAGATATTCCTGGAAAGAAAGGTGAATGAACCCCAGGTTCCCTGTTTCGGTGATCTCTACGAGCGCACAAGTTATTCTTGGGATGCAATCCGGAAATCCAACGAGATATTGCAGCTCAGTAGTGGGCTCCCCGGGAATGATGGCTAATGCTGTATGTAGTGTTCGCGTGTCGAGCGGGTACACAGAAGCCGAGAGCCACTGGATCACATCTGCGGCAACCGCTTTCTCCCTCACATTGGATTTTTCGAGCGTTTTGAGGATCCGATCGTATAGCGTGTCGATTCCTTCGAGGTGCGTGGGCTTTGTCAAAGCAAGTAATCGTTCCCTCGGCGTAACAGCGGGGCTCTCGAGATAGTTAACATATAATCGAGCCCACAGAAACATACCATTTGCCCTCCGAGCAACTTCCTCTGCAGACTCTTCAATTGCAAGGCGTCTCGGCTTGCCGAACAGACCACGGTATGACATACGTCGTATATGCGCCTCCAAGAAGTTGCGGATATCGTCAAAGTTTAAAGTGCCTGTCAAGGGGAAAACGCGAGAGTCCCAGTCCTCGGGCTTGTCGAATGACTCGAAAGTAGAATCCGGAGAGAGCGTGAGAGTTGGCCGGCTAAGCAACAAGACTCGGCAATCGTGAGACCGGCAGAGTTTCTTTATGAAACCTAAGAACATCTCCGGCTCGTCGCATTCATCTACAGCATCAATAACCATGTATGTGGGATATTGTCGTAACAATATGTCCACTAGGGCCAAAACGTCATCCATTGAAGCTTGAGGTTGTCGACTTCCAGTTTTTCTGAGCAGCAGTCCAATAGCATCCAACGTGAGCCTGTTTCCTTCGTGTACGTGTAGCAGTTGCATTGCTATTGATTGTAGCGCGGCCTCGACGCTTCGCGTACCCCATCTATTGGAAGAAGTAAAGTGAAAGAAGGCGACTATTGGCGCATCCTGGTCACTGGATCCCATGTCGTATCCCTTCTCCACTAGATCATCAATAATGATCGCCGACAGATACGTCTTGCCGAATCCGGGTTTTGCTACCGTATTTAGTTGGGGGGTCTATGTCTGTTCTAGAAGGTATCATACCGTGGATGAGCAGTATCCTGTCTATCCAGTTCATTTTGAGCAAACTCTCATTCCCAGAATGGTCGTTGTGGAATTCCGCATTCCGCCAAGAGCCGTATGTTGGTTCTAGGAGGAATTTCTCCCCGGATCCAGAATATCTATCGCGTCTGGCGCGCTCGTATATGTCTCGATACCGCAGGCTTGAAATCCAACTCTTGATATCGCTGAGTTGCTTCGCTATGTGCGCATGAGCCACCCGGACAAGTTCTAATTCGCGCATCTCTTACCGTAGAACTGTTCTTGCTCTGCAGCTTCTTTGCGTTTGGCATTCTCGTCCTTGGCTTCTATTGATTGGTGAAACGAGCACCTATATGTCCTGACAATCAGCCAGGGTAGTCTCGTTGATGTAGGCAAAGGATCCTTACGGCTGTGGGCTCGCGAGAAGATACGGTATACATGAAGGCAGAAGTCTATGAGATCAGCGTATATGAAGGCTAAAGCTTGCGCGAGTCTATCTTGATCGTCCTTTTTAACAGGTGACGCTCGGCAAAGGTCGAACCATGACTGGTATTGCGGAAGTGTGAATGCTATGTTTTCAAACATGTCGGAGACTCGCTCGAGGAGAGTAACTAAATTGCTTCCGAGCTTTGAGGAGTCAGCAAGTTCAAAGTCGCCATCGATTCGTGGGCACGCGCCTGGAAGATGAGACGGATTGTCCCCCATATCCCGCCAGCCCAGTCTGGCTTGATTTGCACGAAGATGTTGACTACGTCAAAGTACGGCGCAAACACAGTAGAAAAGGTCGCAATCTTCCTGCAACATAATGCTAGCTTGCTCCTTTGCTCATATTGCGTGCTGAGGGACCTGATATCCGCCACCATCTCTTTATGGGACGAATATGCGCGGAACGAGGCACGGTCGTCCTCGGACATTGTTCTGCGAATTGCCTCCAAGGAGTTTTCGAATAATATATTCGCACTTTAGAGGTGTCATTTCAACTGTTATCCCTGAAATTGTGTCTGCTTGTGCACATACTCAGCCATGTTTGAAGAAGGGGTACTCCGTAGAGGACTCGAATGGGTCAAGTCGAACGTACGATACTCCGTATGTAAAGAGATTACAGACAGCAAGAGGAAAAGTGAAAATTGGTGAACATTTCAGTAAATCAGGATTTCATTTCCTCACATCAAAGAAATTATTCACAGCACAGCCACAGCCTACAATGTTATCGTTCAACTTTATGTTCAGCCTCGTCTGCTAAGGAGGCTGTGTGAATGAAGAACGTTGGTTCTAGCTCCTGTTTCGGCTAAGGGGGCATTGGGCCAGGTTGAGCCTCGGATTAATTTCGGCTCTTTAATCCACTCGAAAACCAGGCAGCGCACCAGAAGGGGTCTTCAGGTGTCTCTTCCTCCACGCGGCCCATCTGCACCTCGACCTCACCTGTCTTCTGCATCGATGCCCGAGGACGAGAGCCGTGGAAGTAGCCATTCACGCATCTGCGTTCCCGGCCCTGAGAAGATGGTGAAGACTGGTGCGTTATGTGACGCGTCATTCGATCTCTCCCGATACGATTTGTCGACGTAGAGTTGGGTTTATTTCATAAAGGACTGAATTTCTATTTCTTCATGCTTGAGGTTGTTAAGAGTGTTCGAAGTACTCGACGCTCATTCCATCGAAGTGGAAATCTGTCTGCTTAAGACAATGGCTTCTCCACGTCTACATTATCTTTCCAATCTCCGCACATATCTCACCGTTGTAGTCATATACCACCATACAGCGATACCTTATGGCGGCGACGGGAGCTGGGGATATAAACTGCCGAAGAGTACTTCGAATCCAGCTCTAACCGCTTTCAACGCGCTCAATCAGACCTACTTCATGGCCGGGTTCTTCTTCCTATCTGGCTTCTTCTCCCACAGGTCCGCGACCCGGAAATCCAGTACGGCATTTATCAAGGACAAAGTGCTTCGACTTGGGCTACCGACTTTTTTATACGCGCTCGTTGTGGAACCGATCCAGACGATGATACTGCAAGTCGTCATCTCCCGCACTCCGCAGCGGTCCATTGCGGATATTTGGATCCAGCATTTCAAAAACATCAGGGGCGTACAGGGTCCAGTATGGTACTGCGCTCTGCTACTCATTTTCGATATCATATACGCTCTGCTCTTCGCGCGTCAGTTTACCAATCGATCGTCACCCCCGGAAGCCTTGTCACGATCTTGGCTTCTTTCTTTGGTTGCCACTATCGCATACGCGTCCTTTCTTCTTCGGATTCCCTTTCCAGTATCGGAGAAGGGCGTGCTGAACCCATTAAACCTACGTGTTGGGTATGTCACGCAGTATATTGGATACTATGCACTTGGACACATTGTCGGCTCACGTGGAACGCCAGACGTGGGCATGGGCGAGTTGCGTCCACCGGGTCTCGCGCTACGTTTGTGGGCAGTAACCATAGCCACCTCCGTTCTAAGTGGCTTCTTCCACGGGAATGAAGGCGATGCTTCAGACCGAGCGCGAGGCGGCTTGAATGTCATGGCAGTTTGTTACGCCATCTTAAACGAGACGGTTGGCTATTTGATCCTCACTGGCTTAGTAGGAGGTTTCCGACGATGGTCGTTTACGACAAAGAGTTGGGGATTTGTGCCAAGATATGCATATGCTGCTTTTCTAGTTCATGTCCCAACCGTCATTACTTTGCAAGCTCTGTTTGATAGGTGGGACGCGAACGGGGTGCTTAAAACCCTAGTTGTCGGTACGCTGAGTGTTCCAGCCGCCTGGCTTGTTGGTTGTATAATTGCCAATGTCCTACCTGGCGCGAGGAAGGTCATTTTGTAGAGAAGACATAGATCTTCACGCGCCAGTCTTTTCCGTTATTTACAGGCCTGGGCTTTTCGTATGATGCATGGTTCATCACAACGCGTTATAGCTTTGAGGTCAATAACACACATTAACGTAACCATGGAAGTTGTCAAGTTGAAGATTCAGCCATATCAGAGCAAGTTCAGGCCGAGGTTTCTCTGAGCCGTCCAATCAGCTATCGAGGTTGCTGTAGCTGCTCCATTATCCACTCGTACGAGACACAGGCATATTTTTCCACGCCTCCGGAAGCTGTTATCTGTTGTTCGGCCGGTTTATTATGATGGCCAGTAGAAAATTTCAAATCACCATCTGAAGTTTCTGTGCGAAGATTGCTCTTCCATAGATGACCTTGGGCCATTGATAGCTGGTTCGTGAAGGAAGACGCAAAAACAGAAGTGACCAGAAGTAACGGTCTGTGGGGGGCAGCGCTGAATATAAAACTCATAGGAGCTTCTCGACATTCAGAAGAACCAATTCAACAATTCGACAATCTCAATTGAAGAATTTGGTGTTGATAGAAGCTTCTCGAACATTCCATCGCCCTTGGAGTTTTGGCGTCGCACGGTCCAACATCCCACATTCAACGTCACCACGAGACCCGGCATCACAGACCGAGCTTGTTTTCCTGACCGCAAGCAACTCAGTCGCCGCCCAGCGACCCAACATCGCACCACTCTCTCGCTGCCACGGAGATATTAAGACTTTCTCCGCTACTCTGACTCCAACCTTCTTTCTCCTCACTCTAATTCGACGACATATCTATACACTGGTTTTACACTCCGCCTTTTCCCTCTTCTAATCTCTCTCTACACACTCGATCATGGTACGCGAGACCAAGCTTTACGATTCATTAGGTACGCATATACACTTTTATATTCATCTGGTAATTATGGGCGATTGCTAACGACCTTTATCACAGGAGTCAAGAGCGATGCTTCTCAAGACGACATCAAGAAGGCATATCGAAAAGCCGCGTTAAAATGGCATCCAGACAAGAACAAGGACAACCCGGATGCCGCCGAAAAATTCAAGGGTGAGTTTCTCTACAATTTTCTATCCCATGTACGCACTGGCTTCATATCGTTTTCTTTATTGCAGGCCTGAACAGTGGCTAACATCAATTCTTCTACAGAGGTATCTCAAGCCTACGAAATCCTCTCCGACCCCGAGAAGCGCTCCGCATATGACAGTTATGGCCTCGAGGGCATGATGGGCGGCGGCGCCCCACCGCCAGGAGCAGATGCCGGTGCAGGCTTCTCCGGCGGCATGCCTCCAGGCTTCGATGCTTCGAACATTTTTGGCAACATGGGCGGTGGAGGAGGCGGTACGCGGACCTTCCACTTTACCAGTGGTGGTGGGAGAGGCCCCAACGGCTTCTCTTTCAGCGACCCGAACGATATTTTCTCAGAGTTCTTGAGGGGTGGTGCAGGAGGAGGAATGGGGGGTGCTGCGAGAGGACCCTCGATGGATGGAGATGAAGACTTTTTCAGCTCGTTCATGGGTGGTGCACGGCCGAGTCCCGGCGGTGGGCGAAGGACGTCTTCTCGGTTTGGACCGGCTAGAGCGCCTACGCCGGAAGTCACTGTGGTGGAACGAGAGCTCCCGGTATCGCTTGAAGATCTGTTCAGGGGTGCCACAAAGAAGATGAAGATAAAGAGCAAGAAGTTTGATCCCGCGACTGGCAAGCAGATGATGGAAGATAAGGTGTTGGAGGTGCCGATTAAGCCTGGCTTGAAGGCGGGAAGTAAGATCAAGTACAGCAATGTTGGTGATCAGGTGGAGGGTGGAACGCAAGATTTACACTTTGTGGTTCGAGAGGTAAGAAATACCAAATACCAAACAACAATTTCTGATGAGACGATGCTAACTTCGGTTACAGAAAGACCACCCCTTATTCAAGCGCGACGGCGACGACATAATACACAACGTTTCAATCGATCTTAAGGAGGCCCTGACTGGCTGGAGCCGGACTATTCAGACCATCGATGGCAAGCAGGTCCAAGTACACAGCGGTGGTCCAACAGCTCCAACTTGGAAAGAGCGGTTCCCCGGTCTGGGCATGCCGAAGAGCAAGAAGCCGAGCGAGCGGGGAGATTTCGTTGTAGGGGTTAACATTAAATTCCCGACGAGTCTGACCGCACAGCAGAAGGAGGTGCTGAGAGACGTGCTGTAGAGCGATATTAATCTGATTGCATTGGGCGTCGTTATCAGGAGTTAGCATGATTGATGATGGGAAAGGCGTTATGGGAGCATTCACTCCACTTGGATTTCATTGTCTATATATCAATTGGCACTTCAGCGGGGTTCGGTTTCCACCCGAGCGAAGAATACGAATTTGGAAAAGAATTTCATACGGGAATCTGTCAAGTTGGATTGGTCCGAGTTTGGAGAATCTTAATGAGTGAACGGATGAATGACGACTGAATACTGGCTGGGTGAAGTCACCTAGGTGCTTAGGCCTGTGGACGTAGATAGTACGTAGCAAATCACTAAGAGATCATAAAGCGACCCTCTCAGCTATTACAAGACACAGTGATTAATAAAAACTAAAGAGCAGGTGGAGGCTCTCGTCCAGGAGCGCGACTCTGGGCAGCAAGACCAGTGCCAAGCCTAGCCGGCCTCAGCTAGCGGGAGCCACTTCTTTTAGCCACCTTTTGTGATTGGCAAAACTTAGTCACTTTCAACCACGAATCACAATACGAGCAGCCTTTGTTTGCTTCGCCGGCTTCAAACAAATGAAGTAGGAAAGGTCATCGAAGAGGACGGCAACGATGACGCGGAGATCATCCCCCAGGGTCAAAATACGTCAAATGCATGTCACGCGCAGTGCATTACGCATATATAATACATCAGGCACGAAGAGGGACTGAACACCAGCCGGAGACCTAAAAACAATCTCACCGGTGCGGAGCTTTGTCGCTTTTTCCAGAAAGTACGCCCGGGTGGCAGGACGTGGAATTCATCCGATGCGATAATGATAAAGAGATCGTTTCCGGCGAGCGAACGAGACTTGTAACGGCGCCCCTTTTCTATGATATCGAGAAGCAAATCTTCTAAGATGGGCTGGGTAAGATACTCCCTAAAAACCTCGAATGCAACTTTACCAATACGAGGAAGCTTCTTAGAAGTGTAAAAGATGACTTTGAAGACGTCGCTCCGTAGAGTGTTCGCTCGCTGGAAACTAGCTCCTCCGTATGTCGCATTCGATGTCGCAGGTGGACGGTCGAGCTCCCGCTGTTTAACAAGTTCCTGTTTCGAAGGTCAAGGGAGAAAGCGGACAAATCAGCAATATAAACAACCGGATTGGAGAAAGTCAGACAGAGAAGAGGAAAAATTCTGAGGCACCGATAACTGAATAAAATCCTTTGTAAACGTGCCCCCCGCAGATTAAACCCAGCAATGGTTCTAGAGCAGATCTCCGAGATGTAATAGGCCAAATTGATTAGCAAATTTTAATGATTTAACGATGCATTTGGATAGTTTCGACTGATCGAGTCGCGAAATCGATTTGATAGGGCGATGCCAAGACCCCCGTCTCGCACCCCGCACGACCTGCAAAATTCGTCCCAGCTTCCAAAAATTGGAAATAAACCTCTAGCAAGCTGCGTTTTGCGAGTTAAAGAAATAAATAATCGAAAATATAAAAGAAAAGACAAAAAGAAAGCCCGATGCGGGGGTCGAACCCGCAACCTTGAGATGATACTCTTCTTAAGAGTCTCACGCTCTACCGATTGAGCTAACCGGGCTCCGAATTATGCTAGGCGGAACATCAAAAATGTATATAAACACAAGACGAAAAACTGTGATCGTGCTCTTCACTCATAGTGCATTTCCACACCAGTCCCTTCATTTATTTCTTTGTAAATCTAGGATATTATTTTCGTATGTGTAGACTACAGTTTGACAAAAATTTTAATGATTTGATTGTCGTAGTGAGCGTTGGCAGTGATTAATCGTTGTCTCGACGCCTCCTGGACGGTGCGTGCGAGCGGATGGGACTGGACCGCGGGTTCAGACGGTCAGCTCAGCGACTTCACCTTTGAACACTCAGAAATATCCATTATCCTTTACGATCTCGAGTCAAAGCATCTATACTCTTCTATTTGCACCCACAAACTTAGGCTGACCAATGTAACGTGCGACAGATCCTTTGCGGTATCTGACCTGCACCTTAGTCCGATATTGCGATCACAATCATCAGCCGACTTTGCCTCCATGGACGCAGCGAACTATCCAACGTGAACGACTGGTCTTACAGATATTCAATGTGCAAATTGCCTGGAGCTTCTACATTAGCTAAACTTATTCAGTTATCTCTTTGATGCCCATTGCCATTCCACCGGGGGCGCACCTTAAACGGATCCCTGTATCCTTTCGAGCACGACATCGACCCTCAAAGTGAGTTGATGAAGTCGGCTCATTATTGGACGGCATCCTACCCACGAACCCACCATCAACCGTGCGGTCACAAGCTTTGAACAAACAGCTGCCTATCTCAATCGAGCAGATTTCATGCATTTTGGAATTCATCGTATCTCTGACGACGGCATTAATCAAAACTCTACTACCAGGGCTCAGTTGGTAACATACGAACAACATGTCCGAGACCTTCACGACGACGACTACATAGAATTGAGCAATTCCCATTAATTTCTGCTAATAGATCCATCCCACGACTGAACTTGAGACTTCTCACGCTCGAGCATCCGCTGTCTCAGGGTAGGTTCGCCAGGCCATATTAGTAGTACGACCGTGCTTCCTTCTATTTTCTCAAAGTATTACTGTCATTATCATGCCCCATGCAGGAAGGCCCGCACTTTTCGGGATCCGATACACATGATTGGACGATGTGTATTTGAATTTGCGGTCCCAGATCGAACCAGACATGGCGCGATTTCGAACCTCTCCGCTGTCATTGCATCATCCTTGGGCTGATGTTTGATATATGTTCTTACTGCCACATTACACTTCATTTGAGCCAACTTTCGTGCCCTCACTCTCCTCTCATCATGGCTGATGCTCTGGATGAAAAAAAGACGCAACCAATTGATGGCGCACAGTCGGAGCTCTCCAGAGACGAAGAGTCTGTGGCCATCAATGAAAAATCACTGCTTCGGAAACTTGACTTGAAGCTTCTTCCGGCTGTCTCAATCCTCTATTTGCTCAGCTTTCTCGACCGCAGCAACGGTAATACCACAACACCCAAAAACGACTACCGTTGCTAATACTAAACTCCAGTTGCCAATGCAAGAATCGAGGGCCTCACAACAGACCTCCATATGACTGGAAATCAATACCTCACTGGCTTGACTCTCTACTTCGTTGGCTATGTCATTTTCGAGGTCCGTCGAGACTCAACACACTGCCAAGAACCTAATCCTTCAAGCAAATTCTCATCTTCTGCCAGATCCCATGCAACATAATTCTTAAACGGACAACGCCTAAATTTTGGCTTCCAACGCTGACAATTGCGTGGGGAATCGTGGCCACTCTAATGGGGATCACCCAGAACCTCGCTGGCTTCTTCGTTGTTCGGTTTTTCCTTGGTATGAAGTATCCATTGACTGCATAATCCCTTTTGCTTACGTGCTTCAGGAATGACGGAGAGTGGTCTATTCCCCGGTACGGTGTACTACTTTTCCATGTTTTATAAGCGTAAAGAGAGGCAGTACCGCGTTGCGCTTTTCTTCTCAGCCGCGTCTCTCGCTGGAGCTTTCGGTGGCATTCTGGCATGGGTGAGCAGCAGCATATAAAAAGAGTGCCACCACAGACATCTGACCAAATCACAGGGTATTGCACATATGGATGGCGTCGCAGGACAAAGGGGCTGGAGGTGGATTTTCATTTTGGTATCGTTAATTCTTCCTTGTTAGATTGACCCCATGACTGATATGCTTTTGCAGGAAGGTATCGCAACGGTGCTTGTCGCCGCTACCGCTTACTACTTCATATCAAACTACCCGCAAAACGCGAACTTCCTTTCCGACGACGAAAAGAGCTTCATTCACGAACGGCTAAAGGCCGACTCGGATGCCACACGTGATGAACGTTTCAATTGGCGCAACGTTTCTAAGGCGTTCACAGATCCGAAGTGTTACCTCTACTGCCTTGCATTCCATACAATGAGCCTACCACTCTATACTCTCTCCCTATTCCTCGTAAGTGTCTGCTAAAATTCAGAGCTCAGTCGTATTCTGACTTGCTGAAGCCGACTATCATCACTGATCTTGGCTTTTCTGCTGCAAAGGCACAACTACTCACTGTTCCACCATATGCCCTCGCAACAATCCTCACAATCTCCTTCGCTGTGATTTCGGAACGCGTGGGCCGACATGCGCCTTTTATCATCCTGTCTTCATCTCTCGGGATAATCGGATACATCATTTTGCTCACGAACCCGGACCCCACGCATCGACCCGGAGTATCATACGCGGGTACCTTTTTCGCTGCCGCCGGAATCTATCCTTCAACAGCCCTCGTACTGAGCTGGCCAGCCAACAATGTCTCTGGCCAGACAAAGAGAGCAACAGCGAACGCAATGCAGATATCCATCGGTAATTTGGGCGCGGTCCTCGGCACCCAGTTGTACAGGCCAGCTTGGTCCCCGAGATATTTCGTTGGACATGGAATGGCGCTAGCGTACATGTGTGCGAACGTCGTGGTTGTGCTTATTACATGGTGGGTCCTCTCGAAAGAGAATAAGAGAAAAGAGTTGGCAGAGGCGCGAGAGGGGTTACAGGTTACTGATGATGAAGAGTGGCATGGGGACGAGGATTTGAGATGGAGATTCACGGTATAGAGCTAGGAAACGAAGAACACGCCCGAAGACACCGTACGACCCTTCCTACCGACCCGGTGCATTCTCAGATGCAACTCAGTCTAAGATTCCGCAGTTTCAAAAGTCGGTATGGCCATTGTCGAGTCCAGGAGCCTCGAACATGATCAAATAGCCAGCTTCCTTAATGCTGCCTTGTCCGTGCATTCTTTGATTCGATAACAGGTGTTTTTCTTTGACCAACTTTTGAAACCGGGTCGAGTCCTTTTGCTTGCGAATTGGTGAGACCCTTCCTTCCTTCGAGGCACTCACACGCCCATATTTTGATTGTGGCCGGCAAATCCACATGCCATGGATTTTGTTTTATCGGCAATTAAATTTTTTCACGCGTCACACCAAGGTCAAAGTAATAGACCCAGCTGACAAACATCACGTACATTGAAATCCGGAGTAGTCAACTATTCTGGAAGTGATATATAATGCGACACTAATACTCTCGGCTTTATGATGTGAGGAATGAGCTTGAAGATCAAAAGAGCGTGTGATTGGGTAGCTCGAGAACCATGGTATTGCTCCAAGGGTCCAGACAACGCGCCACCCGAAAACCGTGGACTTCCGCCGAAACTGGCTATGCTTATTGATGTCGTATATTCCTATGGGAAACAAAATAAGCACTGTAGGTGATAACTTTCTCCTTCGATATCGTGAGAGTACAGTTGATTTCTTTTATCATAAAGTCTTCATAACCTTTCTTCGAGCGTACCCGCAATTTCGCTATTCAGGCCACTTTTGAGAAATACCCACGCAACTGTGTGGCTTGAAGAGGTGAGGATGTAAACGGATGCGGATCTTTCGCGCCGAGTCATGGCGCTCGAAGGTTGAGGCTGAAGGCGTGAACGCCTCATGACAGGGGCCGCAATGTCTCCGGAAACTCTCCAATTCGCCACCAACTACACATGTAGTCGTTGCTCCTGCTATTATTGATGGGACAGGACTTAGTTTTGCCTCTAAACACGCAGAGCGTCATCAGCACCAGGCGTGAATGAAGCAGGAAGGAGCAAGCAGCTGGAAAAATGATGACGCCTCTGAAGAGTCGGTACAATGATTCCGTCAGACGCATCAAATATATAAGAGACTCACTCTTACCTTGTTGACTTCTTCAAATTTCTCACTCGTCTGCAATCTTTTCTCAATTTGTTGAAATTTTCTGGAGTTCGTTTTCGTTTACATCACATACTGAATCAACATGGCGGAAGAACAATCCGAATATCTTCTGGGAGCCACCGATGACGAAGTGCGGCGCCTTACTATTCAACAGAGCATAATCAAACATGGCATGGGAGGCAAACTCATTCTCGCGCCGGTCGACTTGTCCCAATCGAATTTGGCAATCCTGGATTCAGCATGTGCTGATGGTAAGCCTGGCTGTGTACGGCTTGAATCCAGGACAGAATCCCTAACGATATTTAGGGTTGTGGCTTCGTGATGTCTCCAGCCAACTCAAAACCCCGTATAAACTCGTTGGCGCCGATCTTATGCCGCAATTTTTCCCCAAATCCACTCCGCCGGAGCTCAAACTCATCCAGCATGACTTTACCAACCCTTGGCCCGCCGAGTTGCACAACAGCTTCGACCTCGTACATCAGCGTCTGGCTCTTGCAGGTGCTCGATCTGCCTCCGTCGAAGACTCCGTCAAGATGCTGCCGACGCTGCTGAAGCCCGGCGGCTGGGTCCAGCTTGGAGAGTTGGATCTTACTGAGGACCCTGTCGACGGCGACGCCGCTAAAGCCCTGTATCGTACGATGAGAACTCTTTTTGAGAAGGGCGAAAGTGGTAATGCACACTCCTGCCCTGGTACCATGGCTGGCTGGTTGAAGGAAGCAGGGTTAATCGATGTGAGAGAGGAGATTGTGAGGATCCCTGTGGGAAAGCGGGTGAAAGATGGAGAAATGGCAAAAATTAGCGCAGCGCACATGATTCATGTAGCTACTATGATACCAGAAGTGACTAAGAAGATAGGTGGAGAGGTGCCTGTCGAGGATGTGGACCTGCTTTCCCAGACCTATCCAGAGGAGCTGGAGAAGATTGGTAGTGAATTCAGATTCATTATCGCTATGGGGCAGAAACCAAACTAAGGGCTTGACTCCTTAGCATGATCAGAACATAGAAGGAAACAGATAAGGAGCCGGAGGACAACTAGATTCGCAAAAATTGAGTGCATCAGAAATGGGACCAAGCAGCGAGAAACGTCGCGTTTATCGGTAGTAAATAATAGTAACTTCTACCATACTCCATCCATCATGAAGTCCCGTTGACTAGTCATACTCTTTCGCTGGTTCCTCACTAAGGGTCTTCACCAAATCTATACCAGAATAGATAATTGGCCGCGGAGATCTCTCACTGCCAAGCCAAATTTATGATTGCAGATCAAGAATCGTTCGTGAGTCTGATCATGTCAACGCCTTAAATGTTGCCAATTCGGGACAAGCTCCATATCAAATGCGCCTTGCGCATTACCCGATGAAAGATAATGTGCTCTCATTGCAGTACTGATCACGCAAAGTTACTAATCTTTTGCATACCCTTTTCACTTATACAGCGTTCGTAGAAATCCAGCTTCCCTCATCGAATCCTGACCGCGGTTGAATATTTTGTCGCCTTTCGACACTTCGGCAATCTATGCAATGCTTCCTTAAGATGCCTCGCTTTAAAGGAGAACATAGCCATTCATACTCGCAAGAAAAGGCTCTCAACAAGATCACATTAGACACGCTTCCTTATGATATCTTAGATCTCCTAGCTCTTGTACGCTGCACTGGCTGTCTGCAAATCTCCAAGTAGCTTGCTAACGGTACGCAGCACATGAACAAGAGTAATCTCCTGAATCTGCGCTATGTTTCTCGTCGTTTCAACGCCATTTTTATCTGGCATATATTCAGAGAGCTCATTCGAGAAATCCGAGACGAAAACAAGACTCATCTGCATAACGCAATCGCGAAATGCCACCACGGCACCATTGAAAACCTGTTGGGAGCCGGCGCGCCGGTCAATTCCACGAACAGAGCGCAGAATGATGAGCTTCCTCTGCACGTCGCAGCGCGCAATAACTGCATATTTGCAATACGAGAGCTCTTGAGATATGGAGCCACTATCGATGCGCAAAATCGCCATGGGTGGACACCTCTCCAACTCGCTGCGCGGTACGGGCATATCCAGACATTGAGGGAGCTGGTTGCTGCAGACGCAAATGTAAACCAACGAGGATTCCATGGCTGGACTGCTTTGCATTATTCGATCCGTTCGGGGCATGCTGATGTTACGAAGGCACTGCTGGAGGCCGGCGCAAATCAAGAAATTAGAGACAATGACGGAAGAACGGCAACTGACGGCATGAAAGGTTTCAAGTTATAGATGGGCGAGGAATGAAGATCCAAGATTCCACCTTTTTGCTATGCGCCTCGCATCACTGTGCTTTGCCCCAGCTCAAATGATGCTCCGGCTCGCTGCACGGAGGCTGAAGGTAGACTCGATTGTCCGAAGATGAAGAACGAACGAATGAAATTAAGTAACTGAAGTAGCGGCTTTGGCTTCATTACTACAGCCGATGGCATTCGCCAAAATATTCTTGTCTCATGTCCGCACACGACCCAAGAGAATTCTAGGTATTCCGGTAGAGTAGGGTACCAGCAGGACGACCTCTGTTGGAATCCCGCAATGATAAAGGGATCGAATCGTTTTCGATTCATAGCTCCTAAGAATTCATTCATCTTGATCTGATCATTGATTGTTGCCAGGCTCCAGTTACGGAAGTGAGGGAGGCCGAGGAAGAAAATATTTATGTATAACTAGCCGGGGCTAGAACCTGGAAGCGTGGCTTCGGCAACAAGATACCCTGGCCTCTTGGGATTAAACAACCAATCATAATGGTGCTTGCAAATCCATCCGTTACGCCCTTATATCTTCCCCTTTGGGAAAGTGACAAGTTGCAAGCAGAAGAACTCCGCTGTACGGAGTACCTCCATTCCACCTTGACCCCAAACTTCTCAAACTCCTCGATTCCACGACATTGTCTTTCTTTCACTTGTGGCATGCTCGCTTATTATTGACACATACATCGGGCTAAATGGAAGATTTTGAGGCGCAATGGCGTTCGCAACAGAGGCTCTCATCCTCCTTTCGTCCTGCGACAGACCTGCACAATTTCGAAGAAGTCTCATTCTCAAAAGCGTTTGATGATGTCGCACTAGATGACATTTTTAACTTGGAGCAAATGTACGAGTCCGATATATTTTCGAATTGCCAGAAAACAGACCTACCCATCCCAGCCGACGAGATTACCCTGCCACTTTCAAGGGCTTGTTCTTCCGACTTTATTAGTCTTGATGAGGCTACTTATCGATCTCACGACCATGTCACTCTTCTGAGTGAGTCTACTACTGCTACCACGGCTAGCGAGCAATTGTTGTCGACGCAGTCACCCCTGCGAGGGTCGAGCTTGTCATGGGAAGACGAATCTCTCTCTGTTCTGTCACAAGGCAAACCAACATCACGACTTCCTGTCGCAGCTAGAAAGATTCTGCAGGAGTGGTACGATACCCATTGCGAAAATCCATATCCAACTGAAACGGAGAAAGAGGAGTTGAGGACTCAGACTGAACTCAGCGCTAGTCAAGTCTCGGATTGGTTTGCCAATACTCGTCGCCGCCATAAGAGCAAAGCAAAGGGGCATGGAAAGACTGCTCCTGCCTCTGCTGGGGTTCAACTGGCATTCCAGTCCGCAATTGACGCATTCAATAGGAGCAATATGACTCCCCTAGATCGATGGCGCAACTCACCTCCAGATACGGAGGCTGCCCCACTTACTGCCATTGCTAGGGCGGTGGAACATGAGAACAATCAAGCTTCTGGAAAACAAGGTGGCCGTGTACGATCGAAGAAGTGCAGATCGCCGACCCCGGCTCCATCTGTCATATCATTATCCGTGACGCAAAAGTCGAGCTCCGGCAGCTCAGCAACATCAGGACATAGCGCAACTTCTTTCAGTCGTTTCCACTCAGGGGTACATAGGCGCCGTCGACGAAATGTGAAACCCAAAACGACCGCACAAACATCGCTGGATGACGATACTACTCGTGTCTATCAGTGCACGTTTTGCACCGAAAGGTTCAAGCACAAGTACGACTGGACGAGACACGAGAAGTCACTCCACCTCTCGTTAGAGCAATGGACATGCACGCCGTTCGGACCGACCTTTGTCGACCCTGATACTGAGCGGCCGGAATGTTCGCTGTGTGGGATCTCTGACCCATCGCCCGACCACGCTGAGATTCATCGATACTCCGAGTGCCGGGAGAAGCCCCAGGTAACGCGAACGTTCTATCGAAAAGACAATCTCCTTCAGCATCTCCGAATCGTGCACGGAATCGAGAGAGTCCTCCCCTCGATGGACATATGGCATTCGGAGATTAAGCGTGTGAATTCACGATGTGGCTTCTGTAGTGAGCGATTCGTGCTTTGGGCAGACCGCAACGCCCATCTCGCGGAACACTTCAGGCGTGGAGCTCATATGAAAGATTGGAAAGGATGTCGTGGCCTGGATCCTGCAGTCGCGGCGTTAGTAGAGAACGCCATGCCGCCGTATCTTATTGGCGTCGAGGCACAAGGAGTGATGCCGTTCAAGGCGTCGCATGCATCTGATAGCAATGGGATGGGTAAGCACTGTCAGTCAGCAACCTTCCATGACATGAGCTTCAGTAGTCCGCCAGCGCAAGCAACACCTTTCGAGCTCCTGACATTCCACCTCGGGGAGTTTGCAGCGAGTGCACAGCATGCTGGTATTGCCTTGACAGACGAGCTTCTCCAACAAGAGGCCCGACGCATCGTGTATGGGGAGGACGATCCGTGGAACCAGACTGCTGCAGATAACGCCGAGTGGTTGTGCATGTTCAAGATAGGCCATGGAATATCTACTGATTCTGATATCAGTTCGAGCATATCGCTTGACCAGCTGAGACATATCGAGTCGCACGAGGCCGAAATCCACCTGTCATGGCTCGACCATGGCTTGCCGTTTATAACGACCGACTCTCAATTGACTAGTAGAGCTACCAATGTTGCGGAGGTGGTAGGCCACGATGGAGGCGACGCTGGAACTAGTCATTGCATAGCTTTGAGCACAATCTCGACAATGAATGTCCCATGGGCATTGCAGAGTCCGGAGTGTTTAGCGGAACGAAGAGCTCGCTCTCAAATGGGGCTCTCGTGCGCTTTTGATACCTCAACGAGCTGTGGTCGCTTATAGTAATTGCGTTATGGATCATGATATAACAATCATCGCCTGGGAGAACTTTCTGTGGTGTTCGAAGATGGATTTAGAGTTTGTCCACACAGCTCGATAGGGCAATATATTTCAGTGGGGGGATTAGCACCAAAGTCTCATAGATTACAGGAAATTAGTATAATACGCATGCGTGGATCAGTCTAAGTCGCGCAAGTATAGGTTTATTCTTCTTTGCTTTCTGCTAAACCTGGTCTCTGGGTGCGAGGATTCTCGCGGCACGACAATTCAATGGTGTTGTTATTGCGATCTGGGGTGATGATGATGATCACAACTTGCGTGTGTAAATGCTCATAATTGTTGAAATTGCGCATACTAGGCTGAATTACGTCGGAAGGCGAGAGAATCCACATGTCCACAGAGGACCGACCGCAAAAAATAGAGCTGGAGGATGAGTCGCAGACAAAACCAATGGGCCTATAAAAGCAATCGTCTACACCACTTCAAAAGGAAACTGGTTCAGGCTATGCTTCTTTCCATCCTCGCGGAGCTCGTGTATTTGTCACCAGTGGAAGCTTTGAGTGTAGAATATGATGCAGGGAGACTTTCAAGGCGAGTCCATTGCCAGAAAGTCAGGCCTGATTCGTAGACTCGAACAGGTAGGTATGCACATTCAAAAGCTCTGCGCAGATTTCTGCATACATACTATTCTTCCGATGCGGCGTCCGTGGGACTTTGATGCCCAATCCCATCCGCGCCATGATTGCACTACCCAAACCATAATATAAACATCAGTCAGATTCATCATCTGAATCATTACACAACTCCACCGGTCATTAGCATTTACAGCTACCCTCCTTGTCCCCAAAAGCAAGTCTCGAAATCTGATCCACAATCCCACCGCTGGCAACATTGACATTCTTTCCCTTGCTAGGCACGCTCGAGTAGCTCGGCGGGACGTCCAGGCAAGGGTTACGGCTGAAGAAATTTCGCGGCCGCAGCAGCAGTGTCATTGGCTCAGCAGGCATTACGGGGAAGTCCTCAGGCGCCGGGAAATGGGTGATGCCGAAAGTGTGCCACAGCACAATGTCGGTGTTGTCGATGTTCGCGCCGGGGTTTGCGGCGATCCAGGCGGGTAGGCCTTGAGAAGGCTCGCCTGACGATTGCGGGACGTGTCGGCCAGCGGGATGGATTTGGGTGTCGTCATCTATTCGACATGTCAGACGATAGCAAGGACCGAACGGGGAGGGTAAGACTCACATTGAGTAACATGCACGGCATGTCTAGCAAATCCAGCTCTCTTCCACACAAGGCCACCCTCACGCGGCAACAGCGTCGGAATCTCCCTGCTCACTAGCTTGTAGCTGACAGGCTTGTGGCTGTATGGATTGAGCTTGTTAGTATTGGACATCTCCCATGTTCTACTGGAGCTGCCGTCGTAATCACACATCGACTCCCCTTGGGTCGCCAACTTCCGCTTTGCAGCACGGAATGCATTTCCGTACTTGTTCTCTGCGCTGCCGACTTCGCCGGGCCCACGTACGGCATCGACTTCGAAGATCGTGTTCTGCGGACCATCGATGTTAGGATCAAGACGCAGGCAGAACAGGTGCTGGTGATTATGCGCGTTGACGCCAGGATAGACCTCTGTGCCCCAGCCGTGGGTGTCTTCACCGGGGTTCATGGCGTAGGTGTTGAGGATGCCAGTGAGTTTAATCTCGAGCTGAATTGTACCGTCCTGGTGAAAGATCCAGTACACACAGTATTCGTAATTTGCAGCGGTGAATATATGTGAGATGACAAGCTTGCGAGCGCGTGTCACTGTCGTGGTGTCGTCGCGGAAATCGCTGTGCTTGAAAAGGATTCCGGCATCCTCTTCGTGAATGCAGATTGCATTCTTGATGGTCTGGGATTCACCAGCGCGGTTGACGAATGCAGCATCCATGTAGTGGATCGCACCCTTGCAATCGCAGCCCAAGCTGAGGCTGTTGGTCATATATCCACCACCATATTCGCCGAGGTCGAAAGCGTGCTTTCGCTGATGAGGATGCTCGGGGTTACCATACGGAACGACCATCTCCGCGAGGGATATCCTCCAGAAAACGGGTCTTTCTGTGCCCTTGTCGTTGAACGTGATGTTGGATAATACGATGCCCTCACGGTAATTGAAGCCCACATGGACCTTCCAGTTCTGCCAGCTGATCACTCGGCCATCAAGAGTAAAGCTAACTCCCTCCGGCTGCGTGATATTGATGGGTTTCAGGTCTTTCCGAAAGCCGCCCTCCTTCTGAATGGAAATGGCGTCGTAGTTATTCGGCGGAGCTTTGCTGAGTGGACGCCTGACTTCTGGCACATCGATATGGATAATCTCATGAGTGTCGGCATTGAAAATTGGGCAGAAGTCGAGTGGATACGCGTATTGGCAGTCATCCATATCAGGACGATAGTACATGAGGGCTTGTTGGAGGCGAATGCTGCTGCCAAATCGCTCGTCGTAACCGATTGTCCAAGCTGCCGTCTCATGTCAGTTTCCCGGCAAGGTTTGAAGAGCTTCCGGGAGTAACACTTACGGTCACAGTAAACTTTGTGCATATCTTCCGGCGGAATGCCAATCAATCCACACTGCTCGATGACCTTAGGATCCTTCCTTGCTATACCCTCCACAAGCTGCAGGTCCTGCATCGAAATGAGAGGCTGCACGCCCGGCGTCTCTTGCCAAGTGATCACTTTCTCCTCCGCGAGATCAACTACTCCATCGTACACCTTGCTGCCTCTTCCAATCGCAACAATGTCGGCGCGTCGACTTGGTCGTGTATGGCGCGTCGGATTCTGCACCCAAGCCATCATCTCCGCCTTGGGCGGCTCCCACAGCGTGACAGCGTTGAAAGAGAGGCCATTCCGGACCAAATCAGTCTTTTCCTTTCTCACAATCGCAACAGCCTTCTCAATCTCCTGCTCGCTGAGAGGGTCGAATGGATATGGAGTGGGTGTTGTGCCAGTAATTTGAGAGGCGAAGGATTTCAAGCGTTCGACGGCCATTGCGGCGATCGGATGAGGGTAGAATGGTCTCCTGTGTGGGTATTGTCCTGTCTCTAGCTACGATGCGCTCGCGCGTAAGCTGTCAGTGTCGTCTAAACTCTGCGTGCTTCCAGTAAATCACAGCAGTCAATTGACAGAGATATCAGGAGGGACGACGTTAGGAAGTTAAAGAAGATCAATTGCCCTATATACTCAACAAGCTCTACAGCGGAGGGGTCGTCGGAGGGGCGAACAGCTTTATCGCTGCACATTATCGCTCGGATTCACATTCCCAATCCGGCAAATCCATGTGTGCGACAGGCGGAGTCGCGCTTCTGCGCGCCCGACACGGAAGTCTGGAACATCGAGTGGATTTCATGACTGTATTTGCTATAATGGGGAGCGAGAGACAAACTTTGACGGCTCGGAGGGTGGAGGGAAGTAGAAAGGTTCATCGAAACAAGGAAGTAGCGAAAAGGGGTACGAGACACTTCCGAAGTAAGCCCGGTGTGTGATTGGAATGAGCGACTTCTCATCGACTTCTACCCAATGCACGCTGTCATGAGGCTTCCCTTGTCTTCAACACAATCCTTCAGACGTTGATTGCGAGAGAAATCTCATACAATTCTTTTGATGGCTATCCTTCTTCGAATTAAGCAGGTGGAACTGCCCAAATATTCAAAATTTTAATGTAACTAAACGACAGACTTAACAGGGCAAGATCCGTCACCTCAGCTGGATTTTAATGTTATCTTCAATCTCAAACATTCTCATCCGTCACACCTGGAAATCCTGGCGGCATCTTCTGGAATGCCGCACATTCACCCCCGACGCCAGCATACCACGTTGCCCTCTTGCTCACCCAAACCTCCGCCCCTGGTGCAAAAGCATCCAGTCCACCTTCATCTAGCACTCCCGTCTTAATCGTGACATATCCGGGATTTGAGCCGCTGACCGCCCAGAGCACGCACGAACAAGTCGGACAGAAGTGCAGGGTAGCTGGCATTCCGCTGCCGGTTGTGTTTATAGTATACGTCTTGACTTCGCCGTCAACTTTGAACTTTGACTCGGAGACCACGGCATTGGTTGAGAAGGCAGAGGCTGTGATTTTCTTGCAATTCCCACAGTGGCAAAGGCCCTGTTAGACAGTGAGTGCTTGGAACGGATATGGTTGTAATGTGGAAAATTGTTTTCGACAAGCTCACCTGGATCATCGGCTCGTCATCGAAGGAAATCTTGACCGCGCCGCAGATGCAGCTTCCACTTCCAGTTGTCATTTTGAATAGGATGATGATAAAGTGTATTCTACTAGGTGTCGGACTAACAAGCCTTAAAGATTTTCAAACGCACGGCAAGCTAGTTAGGCCACGGAACTCAGCACTATATATTCGATCTGTGCCTGGCATTGTTTAACGTGAAGCATAACTTTGTAGGATTTAATAGTGTTGTTTTGTTCTGCCTGTGTCAGCTGTGATATGTCCGTTCGGTAAAGGCGACGACGGGTTAGCACCACTCTTTCGAAGACCTGGGCGATGTTCGACGAGCGAGCAAGCTGAAACCCAGAAATCTTCGAATCCTGACCGCAGCGCATTCCTCCGTTTAGAAAAACATGTGAACTTTACACGGTCCACGTGACGCAATTGGACGGCTCGTGAGGAAGTTCAGCTGCGTAAGACGGATCGCGGAGATATCCTAACGTTATGCTTACGAGCCATCTTCCATTCATCGGTTGCAGTACAAGAGAGCAATTCAGCAATACAGCAATTCAGCAATACGCAGTCAACAAGATGGAGCATCAATAAGCACGAAAAGCCGCCGAGAGAGAGTCGAACGTTCAAATAAGGTTTGGTGGAGGCAGGCCACCTGCACAGGAAAAGGGAAAGTCCACCATCACGTGGAATTGCGTTTTATTACTGATCACTATCTAATACATATCGAGGATCTCACCTATAGTGCAAAGGGTAATACAAATTAGGTAGCAGACGAAGAGGTCTGTAAGAAAAGCGATGTGGGTCTGAAAGCCTCGATCTTTATATCCAGATTCTTATTCCACGTTCGTACATTTGAGCATATCCCCTGAATCTAGCGAAGCCTGTCGGTGAATGTTCCTCTAGCAATTTGTGATCAAACGTCGTAGTGGTTATATCAACAGCTCGCGACTCATGTCTTCAAGTCAGGGCCGCCAGATGTCAACTTTAACGGCGACTTCTCGTCGGCTTCGCCTAGCTCAACTTCGACAAGTGTCTTTGCATCCTCCACCATTTCTGTGTCTGCTACATCAACATCCTGTCTGTTTGGTTTCTCTTCCTGCCCATCGGCCCGCTCACTAGCATTGAGAGCGCGTGTCAGCCAACGGATCTCGTCATCATCCAAGTCTGCCAATGCTTTTGCCAGCACTGCGGCGACTCTTTCTTTCGCGCATCCCCTCCCACCCCTATTTCGTTCCCGTAGCTCAGAGCGTATAATATCGAGCTTCTCGTTCGCGACCTCTATCGAGCGATGCGAAATGGCCACAAGCAAGAGAGCAGTTCCGTGAGTCGCAAGCACCAGGAGCCAGTTGACCGGCAGGCATTTAACCGTCGAGGAAAGGTGCACTTGCTTTTGACGTTCTCGAGCAAGTAGGTGCTGAGTTGACTGGGTGCTCATGCGCATGCGATATTTGGAGGAATTGAAGAAGAAAAACTCGCTTGGTCGCATCTTAAATATCTGGCATGCGAAGATAGTTGAAGAGTACTCTGTTACTCAAAAATTCAACGCTAAACTGGAGTAAAGGAGCAGGCTGTGAACGTGCCTTATCACTGTGATAGACCTACAGTGCTTCCTTCATATTTTGATATGTCCCGCAGAAAGCAGTGTTGCATTCCAACTTGTTTACGCTCAAAGGATTCCGGTGAGCACAACCATGTCTCTCTGGCCCAATTCTGACGTCGCTCTGCATACTCGCGTAGATTGTGAGCTACACTACATATCTTACTGCCCGCTGTCCGAGAACATTAATATCACCACTGTTCATTGATCAATGTACTTCTGCAAAGTATTGATCGAGTTGTTCTATGGCCATCGATTCGACCTTGTATGCGAGAAGCGCAGCAACTGCACAAAGTACATATGTATATAGCAAGGAAGTTGGAAAGGCTGGAGAGATCTTGGACAGGATCTGGAAAGGGATCCACGATTACGTGCAAGCATACTCATAGATCCATAGGTTCCGCCAAGTGCAAGGTAAGATGTGTACAGCCAGAGGATTGCCAGAGCCGCTTGACAATTGCAAGCGGAAATAGAATTACCGGCCACGACGTCAAATGCGCATAACGCTATACACATGAACAAGTCCACACCAGGAAATGCTCAAAGCCGCAGAACCAGCCTTCAGCACCAGTGCCATGAAAACCCATGCTACATTCCCTTTTGCAATGCCCAATACTCCATTTCTCGAAACACCCCACTGCTATCCGGTCGATCATGAGGTGCAGGTCAGTCGTCGATGCCGTCTAAAAAAAGTCTTTCCAATCCCTATCCCTCCGATATCCCCATCGACCCCAGAACTGTGGCGGCTCCAGGTCCCGCAAACGCCCTACAGCACAGCCATGTTAGCGTTACTTAGGACCCTGGGGATGTTGAAATTGACCGAACACGCCACCATGCTGCTGCATCGATGGATGCTGCTGGCCACCTCCATGTCCACCACCACCTTGCCCGTGATGCTGTGTGTGCGCACCATATGGTCCGCCCGGGCCTGGGTTCGGCGTACCGCTCTGACCCACGTGCAGGGATGCCTGCTGGCCTGTCGGCGTGCTGGGCTCGCCTCTATGCAGCGTTGGCGTTGCTCCGGTGTGAAAGCCCATCATGTTTCCCTGACTCATGGAATTTTGCTGGCCGTTGGTGCCTTGCACCTGACCTTGTGCCTGATTCTGCGCCTGAGCGAGCACAGCAGCTTGCGATGTCGCGGATGCCGGCGCGCCCACACCAGTGAGGCCCCACATCTGGCCGTTCATATCCTCTGGCAGCTGGCCGTCGAAGATTTTGTTGCGCATCTGCCAGAAGACCTGTCCCGTCAGCCAGGCATCACTGCCAGCAGTGTGCTGAGTACCCGTGCGCTGGCAGCCCAGTTCATCGGCAAGGTCTTGCAGGCCAGATTTGGTACCCAGACTCGAGATAATACCGACGCCGGCTTGAGAGACCTGCGCGCGTTGAGAGGGATTCATGAGGAAGCGCTGTGCTTGGCGTAGGATGAATTTAACGTCGTAGAGGTTCGGAAAGAATATTTTTACGAGCTTGCGGTACTGCTCTTCGTCCATTGGAAGTGGTTGCGCCCACATGAGCTTGATGAGATAGGCAAAGTCGTATCCGGAGTGGAAGGAGAGCCATGTGACATCGTCGGAAAGGGCTAGTCCTGAGGTTATTAACAGAGAGCCGAATTCCACCGGATCTATGCCAGCCGTTGCATGCTTCTCGAAATCGGCGCCTTGCTTCTTGAGCATAGATATTGAGTCACTGTTGTACATGTCTGCATCGGTGGAGAATTCGAAGTTGAACTGCCAGGTGCAAGGGCACATGACGAGATTGCCTTGGTAGCCTGGGAGTCTGTTGGTCTGGGTAAGGTTTGAAGTTTCGATCGGTTGCGCAGGAGGTATGTCGCCGTCCATCGAGAAAAGAGTGATGCCGAGTTGGATGATTTTGAGGAGGTCTACATTGCAGCGGAGGGTCTGGTAGTGGTAGGAGGCTTTCGTCGTGAACTCGCCCATCGGTCGTGCTACTACGCCTGGGAACTCAGTATCCTGTGGAGCCATTAGTCACGGTAAAGTCCATCTCAAGGATTGCTGCGCGAATACATACCATGCTGATGTACGGATATCGATCTACAAGTGTTCGCAACAGCGCAATCTCTTGCGCAAGGTTCGATTTCCAGACTTCCCGTATCCTGCTGTTTGCGCCTTTTGTGACCGGCCCACCCATTGCTGCCTCATAGGCTTGCTGTTGTTGCATTCCCGCCGCGTGGAAGCCGGACTGTGCAGCGTGACTCGAAAGACCGGATCCTCCACCGCCTAAACCACCGCCACCACCATAATTTCCTGCATGTATGCCCGCATTTCCTCCTGATAGCCCAGGATGGCCTGGATTCTGTCCGCCAAAGCTCGGGTGCATGCCATAGTTCTGCTGGGGTAGGTTGCCTCCGCCGGGGTGCTGTAAAGGCGCCTGCTGGAGATGGTGCTGATTGAGATTCTGGAAAGGGTTCGAAAGATTCGGCATGTGTTGAGTGTACCTGCTCACCGCCGGCGGCATCGTGAAGGAAAGGCGACGGCGTGAGAGGGAGAAGGGTTTCTCGTTATCGCGTGCTCATACGGTCGTGGGTCGTGATTGTGGTTCAGAAGGGATTGAAGATTGCAGAGGGCGTCAAAATTCGTTTCCTGGAGCGATCGCATGAGCTTGTATAGAGGAGATTGGGCGCTACGCGAGACAGAGTGCGAGAGGTGTTGCTGGGGTGCTGCGTGAAGGTCGCAGGATCGCAGAGTCGAGGTCGGCGTGTCTCCGCCGGCGCGCCAAGCCCTTCCGCCGCTCGTCAAAGCTCCTTGCTCTCCGGCGGCAGCAACCTCACTCCATCTCCAAGACACCAACATTTGCACAGCCATTGTGCCTCACAACAAAGGTCTGTAGCATCACGGCATCTTTGAGGTGTATTTGGAACTGATCGTTCTCACAGAAAAGACACAATGGCGCCCAGGACCAATCTCACTGGCTTCGACCCGCAAAAACTCGCGGCCGCTTCAGGCTCACCTGCGAATGATCCGTGGGCGCGGCGGTACGCACAGTATCTACCCAAAGACAGTCAGGCAGTAACTGACCATGTTCCTTAGAGAGGCATGGCGATATAGCGGTCCTTTCACACGATTCAACCGATTCAGACGGATGTTCCCTGGCCTCGGTATTGCGACGGTAGCCTTTGGTGCATATCTCGCCTACGACTTTGCAACTGCGCAGGAGGAGCACCATCACTGAGTCTAGACGAACATCGCTCTGGGAGTAGACATATAACCCAGTCTTTGCAAGAAGATGGCAGCATTTGAGTGGCGTTTGGGCATTATTTTCTGAGAAAGATGTCTTGCAAACTGTATATACATCAAAATGCGAGATGGCTTTCCTCTGGCATTTGTCGAGCATATCTTACTTGCCAGTGGTAGAGCTTCGTTCGCCCCGTACCTACCGAGTGCTGTTATCTGTTCCGCTCGGGCCTGCTCATTCGGTCCGAGTTTGGCAATAATAGGGCTTCGTTCCATAGAGGTGCAAGTATCGCGACGGCGTTTCCACGTTATGTCACTTGTTTGACGAAGTAGAGTGACTCAAATATGCTCCAACGAGTGCTGCGTGTGCACCCGGCAATCAACGGAGGCGCACGGAGAAGCAGCCGGTCCAGGGCAGCCGTACATAAGCGCGAACAAGCGCAACCCACAGCTTCAGTTCTCCATCATCCTCTGCATGTGCTCTTCGTGCGCATGACTAAACGCTGACAAAGGTTGCAAGCACCTCCAACACAACGACGGCGTCACGTTGCAAGGGATTCTGCCCAGAGCGAACCTTCGCCTGTAGACTATCGGGCTAGCGCACGTGTGTGCCCCGATGTGGCACAGATGGACGGAGCTTGCTTTTCACGCGCGAGCGCGAGCCAGAGCTTCCCTCGCCCGACTTCGCGCTTTCGCGAAGCTTTAGAGCCTGCCTTCCTTCAAGGCTCTTTCCTTTGGGCCTGTTCATTCAACCGACCCCGATCCCTAGCTTGAGTTTGTTGCAAATGAAGGCTTGCTAGCGCCCTGTTTTCAACCTCACCTCACACCTTTGCTAGCCGTTATCGGGTCTTAAGCTCTGCAATTGCGGCCGAATCGAAGCCCCGAAATCCGTAACGCGTGTTGATATTCAAAGACTCTAAACTTTTCGTACTTAACGTGAATCCCTCAAACTTTCACGCCTATAAATCTATCTCTTAGCCTTCTGGACTCCTTCTCAATTGCCAAAATGTCTTGTCCTCAGTGTTTCAGTGGCCACAAAAACCCCGACACACCGAAAGGACGTGTCGAGAAGATCCACGGTCTCTCAACTTACATTGCGGAGCCAGCTGAAGGAACTCCAGTGAAAGGTATTGTCATCATTGTTCCGGATGCCTTTGGCTGGGAGTTCGTCAACAACCGCATCCTGGCCGACCACTACGCCTCAGCTGGCGACTTTCGCGTATACCTGCCGGACTTCATGAATGGTGTGCTGATTACTGCTGAAGTGGCAAAGTATTGGATTTTGATCTATCTTCACAGGTTGCGCCGCACCGGTTTGGATGATGGAGTCGATGGGCATACTCACAGGCCCAGGACACATGCTTTCGAAGCCGTAAGAGCATCTGGTTTCCTCTGGGTGTTCAGTCATCTAACATTCTCAAGGTATCATTTGGTTTGCACCGCATATAGCTTCATTACCTTCCTCACCCTCAACCGTGGCTCTGTCACCTGGCCACGAATCACGTCGTTCTTCAAAGCAGTCCGTGAAAATGAAGGCGCTTCTCTCCCAATTGGCACAGCGGGCTTCTGTTGGGGTGGGAAACACGTCGTGAACCTTGCTGACGACGCCATTAAGGTATGTTGAATCATTTGCTTATCGCATATATTCCAAGCAAGGTCTCCATGCAAGGCTCTCACATCTACAGCCCTCCAACTCCAGACCCCTTGTCGACGCTGTCTTCACCGCTCACCCCTCTAATCTTGCTATCCCGGGAGAAATCGAGAAAGTGGTCAAGCCTATCTCCCTGGCTGTTGGCGACAAAGACTTCGTGCTCAACCTCAAGGGCGTCGAAGACATCAAGAAAATCTGGGCAGGAAAACCAGATGTCGACACGGAGGTCAAAATCTACGAGGGCGCGGGCCATGGATTTGGTGCGCGTGCGGATCCAAATACGAAGGAAGCGGTGAGGCAGGCAGGGGAAGCAGAGACGCAAGCAGTTGACTGGTTCAAGAAGCAATTTACAAAGGTGGTGTACTAGAGAAAGAAATGATGCAACATGCATAGACTGGCGGGATCTGCAAATGGAACGGCAATTCGTGGCATTGAGAGAGCGTCAGATCGATTGACTATGGTTTTCTTACTCATTTTGATTCCTTGACATGGTCACTTCTTTGGTAAAGGAGCTCTCTGGAATGATCTTGTTTTGTACTCGGCGAAAGCCACGACTTTATATTCACTTGATTCACTCCAAGATGAAGTTTTCTATGGACGAGGGGTATTCTATTTCAGCTGCTAATTGTGAGGGATGGTGGGAGACTCGCTGCCTAGTACACCTCCGACGAGAACAAGCCGTAGCTAAGGCACGGTGGCAGTAGAAGCGCATCACTCGGTCACTTCACTCTCCTACCACTTGGCTGCCTATCATCCGCTGCGTGACGTGGTCATGCGCACTTCCGCGTAGCAGCGGCTAGCATTACAGCGCCATACGTCATAGGTTGCTTCAAAGCCTATATATGCTTCTTCTTCCTGTTCGATCTCCCTTCTTTCTTTCTTTCTTTGGCCGAACACAACTTTTCGTAAGTTCAACCACAGAGCTCCAAACAGATACAGAGACTCCATCAGCTGATTAACCTATTTCTGTAGAACAGCTCACTTCAGCAAAATGCCTCCTCGTATGTCTCCAAACTCTTGTGCAAACTTATTCGCGCTTTTCATACTTGCCTGTTCATGACTTACTACACGCTCTGCCAGGACCTGTTGGCTCCGCTCTCGGCCGTACCAAGTCCCTCAGTGACTTGCAAGAACTCAACCTCTCTGACAGCCCTCCTCCCTCCCCTCCTCCTCCCCCATCCTCCCTGGAAGCAGACCGCCAAAAGTCGCGGGATGACTGGATCAAGCGAGGCACCGAGCTGAACGACGCAATGGGCCTCAAAAGCATCAGAGCAACGGAGATTTACCTCTCCATGCTCGGTGGCCCTCGCATGCACAGCCGCAGCCCGTTTACGCAGTACTCGGAGCAGGACGCAAACGGCTGGATCGTGAAGAAGTACCGTGTTCTCGAGCAGGAGGATCTGGACGACCTGACAAGCATGTTCGCCCATATTGGCGCGTCAAACAAGATGGCCGATAACGTGCCGGTCAGTTGGATCCACACGGGCAAGACAGAGGCGTACCCGGTCAGTATCTCTCCTTTTAGTTATCACAAGTACGGTTTTACCAACACCAGGATCAAGGCACCGGCGCCACGTACAGCAACGCGTTCAACGCGAAAGGAGGTCTCATCCTCTCCCTCGACAACGAGAATCCCGAGTACCACGGCCGGAAGCGCGGCGAGCCATACAGGTCAGCGGAGGTGCCGGGGCTGCGGCATTGGTCGGACGCGGTGTTCCTCGAATGGTCGAAGCAGGCGGGCGACGCAGCGAAGAACCTCAAATGGGTCTTCGTGAAAGACGTCATTGAGGAGAGCACGCGCGCTCTCATGGTCGAGATACTGTTCGAGCTGGGCCTGCAGCTGCTGCCGCTATTCAAGGACGTCGAAGAGATCGACCCGCAGTCCGAGCATGGCGAGATGCTCGTCGGAAGTCCCACTGGCAGAGGCATCGCATGGCTTCTGATCCAGCACAAGGCCGAGCTGGGGAGGAAGAAGATCGCGGGCATCCGGTTCTTCCGGGACGATGGTGCGCCGGAGGGGGTGGTGGCGAGGGGGTATGAGGGGCGTATTCAGCCCAAGGCATTCTTTAACATGCTGTTCAGGCTTGAGGACATTGAGTAGGGGCTTGACGATCAGTTTGATTTGGATAGAAGAATGGAATTCCGAACTTGCTATAGACTTCCGATGACAGTGCAACTTGATGTGAAGAACGAAAACCGCAACAGGTATGTGCTTACAGTCATGATGCGCTTATGCAGAACGACGGACTATTGCATATATATATGAGCCTTCAGCCACTATACCTTCGCATGGACGAAGAGAATGCCATATAGAGAGACGAACTTCTACGTATGGTACGCTCTTTGACGAAGAGTGGAGTGCGAGGAGCAACGGTTTGAGGTAGGGAGCGAGGAGCAGGAGCGGAAGAACTGGAAGCTCCATGGCAAAGTATATCAGCCTGCAATAGCTACATGGAACGAGGGGAGACTTGACGATAAGCCTCGCGTCAAATACGATCTACCAACAAGAAGAGCGCTGTATTAGGGGGCAATTCGCTTACGTGTACACTACCTGGCATACGTAGTGTATCACCCATACAATACATCGGGCATCAGGAGGGGCTAAAGACCAGCCAAAGTCTTAAAACAACCTGACTAATATAGGGTTATATCTCCTTTTCTAGAGACTACAGTCTATAAACCGCGGAATTGAAAATACCAAGCAGCACTGCGTGGTATAGTTAATGGTATATATATGTACTGTGCGCCTAAGCTCGTTTACGGTGTGTCATGGTTATGCAAAGGGTGGCTTAATAGGTACGGAATTCGTTCGGCCCCTGGATGAAACTCTCCGAAGGAGAGATACTTAGATAGATTGCAAGCTTCCAGCAATGGTCATACAGCACGTGAAGACAGCAAACTCTAATCTAACGTGAAGGTGCAGTGATAGTCTTGCCCACTCGGAAGAATGCAGTCTCGGATACCTTCAGAGCTTCGCGCGAGAGTGTTGCGCGCCGTGAAGAACGAAGTCTCCCAGACCGTACATAATTCCAATGACGCTCCAACCTGTCTTAAAGAGCGGAACGGCCAGCCTTGCATAGGCGTATAATCACCCATTCATTGAATGCTTCCGACAGCCGCGGGGGATCTTACGCAAGTTCAACTGGGTATCTCCGTCTCTATAAAGAAGGGAATGTGCTATCCGCCAGAAACTTGCATTCATGGTTTCGCTTGTTACGAAGGACGGAAATTGCACAGAGGAATGAGCCTCCAGTGACAGTCCGGCTTCCTTGGAAGAACGAAATTATTTTCCCGGATAGGCATACAGCCATGATCCACTTCGGCGTAGAGAAAAGGCACATCTAATATATAGCCAAGTTTTCCTTACTATCTCAGGAAGATAGAGGATGGATAAATAGAGAGCAAAACTGCGCCGATCACTGCAATACATTGCCATGGAAGCCACTTCATCTTTGGCAGCTCAGTTGATTTTGGCGGACGTATGCGTTCTTACGGGTCACGGCGTAGCTCACAATAGAAACTGACTTCCTGAGATATGTTCGCAGCGATATCGTCGGCGGTCTCCGACACAGCCAAAATTCAGTTTATTCTTCCGCAGGACTTTGGCAAGCATAGCTTTACAAAAGCCAAGGAGATGGCCTCAACGGATATCGTTGGCCTGGGACGGATTTCCATTCATCAGAAATGCGTTCACGGACTGCAGCGTTGCCCTTGATGGCTGAGCATTCGGACAGGAGGCTGCGATCCAGCTCAATCGATGCCGAATAACGTCTTTCGTAATGGGCATGCTTTTCTCAATCCTTCCGGCCCGTAGAGACAAGTCGTTGTTCGACACTTCGGATACTGCTTGAAGACACAGCAGAGCGAGCGCAACGCCAAGGGACAGGTCTGTTCCTGTCTGACAGCAGACGAGAGTTCTCGGAGGAAGTGAATTCGGTTCCAGGCATGTGTGGAGTTTACTGAGCTCTTCTCGAAGATCTCGACTGCCGAGTTTGTGCCCGCGGCATTTGAGATACAGATACCGTTTCTGCATGCGATCTGCAACCTCGCAGTTAGGTGTGATACTGCAGTGAATAATGAGATCGAATGCTTCGTATTTTAGGCGGTCATGGAGAACTTGATCGTGTGCGGTGTAAAGCCATGTCGTATTCCGAATCAGAGTAGGGGTCGCAGCGGTTACCGAGTGAGGACCACTCGAGCCATCCATGAGCTCTTGAATTAGAGCAGGTAATGAGTCTTCAGAAGCATTCAGTAGAATCGTTTGATTTTGCCAAAATACGTCCGCAGAGAGTCCCAGGGACCATCCTTCATTGTCGTCGCCAGCGCCTTGAATGTACCCATCAGCGGCAACATCACCCTCAGCTACCCGCCGAGATGACGTGCAGAGGATGATTGGCAGGAAATCCGTAAATTGTGGAGGTTCTACTGGGAGGGACGAGTCTTGCGTAACCCATAGGGGTCGCAGTGGCTTTTTGATCAACTTCCGAAGGCCTTCGACATCTAGCTTGATGCCTTGCAATTGGTCAGAGAAATGTGACAGAAGCGACTTGACCTGATCGTGCTCAGAGGATGAAACACAACGAGGTGGCGTATGGAGAGCATGAGCATCCCGCAGCTGAGGAAAGAGAATGCGATTCAAAACGGCGCACCATATTGGGACGGTCTTTGACAATGCATCCGGCATGACTACCTGACTCGTTAGCTCGTTATTAAGACTCTTCTAGAGCGATTGTATTGCGACTAATTGTGTTCAAGATTTTAGACGACATCAGAAAATGCACAGTGTAGAAGGATGACGAGTTCGATGAAACTCATTTGCGGCGCACAGATTGTAGCTTTCCAGGAATTATGAGACAGCACATACCCTTCCCTCTGCGAGTGGAGTCAACAATAATGCAGCTAATTTCAAATATCAGCAAAATGAAATCATCCGTGAGTACTATATCGAGCTTACCCTCCAGCCTCTGCGATGACTTCTAGTAGCTGCAGATTCAGTCTCCGAAGGCTAAACGCCCATGTGCCTGCATGGCCATCTGTGCTCTTGAAGTACACACGCTCTCTCCTTCTCTCCGGCGGAATATACCAACTGCCACATCGCTCATTTGCTATGAGGGGTAAACCGTACGCGCCTGCCACTTCTTGTACGAAGCTCGCGTCGGCTTGGATTGACCGCAAGCGATTTGGGATGGACAAGGTTGAGCGCCGAAGAGATCTAAGTACTTGGCCAAGCGAGCTGGTGGGAAGGAGAACATCTTCCAGGCCATCGTAGTCTCGAAAGTCCATGTGTAAAATCGTGTTTCTTGTTTCTCGTTCAAGTGAGGCGGCGGGTGTCCATAAATACCTTTACGTATCTGGCCCGTGCACAGCACGGATGTACCTAGTTTTTTCCCTCTTCTCTACGTTCTTTGCGATTCTTGTCAGGCTCCTGATGTCCATTTGCCCTCGCGACTAGATATGCATTGGACTTTACATACAGGATAATTTGTGTGCTCTATTCATGCTTCGTTCGTAATCTTCTTCAGCTGGGAGAGAGTTTTAAGTCGAGACTTCACCATCACTGGTGCCGGTCCTAGCGAGAACAACGTTTGTTTGCAATGGTCAGTAGACAGTTCATCACTGTGGGAGTACATAAACGTCCTTCTTGCATCTTCTCGGTTTCCATCAGCATTCCGTCTGGTGACACGAGAGGCGTACAAAAGCTGCGGCGAAGCTGCAACCGAAACAGGATAGAACCCCCGAGTGTCGACTCTGGGCGACAAGACCACCGGACTCAAATTGATCATGAATGTTGGCCACTTCGCCGGTACACGAGGAAAGATAGATAGTGTTTTACGTTTGAGAGACGGTAATACCACACTATCTCGACAGAAAATACGTTTTTGCATTGGCTTCCAACATCAGCGAAATTCTACTGATAGAATGTAACAGATGGCTATTCTTAACGACCTGACCAACCAAAGGGACGCGGTCGAGGAAATATCGTAATCTTCTGCCAGGGTGGCTTAAACCTTTCTAAGTCAGGCTACGCAATCAATGTTTTTATCTGCATCTTGTCTAGGCAGTATTCTCTCAGCATGTTCATTAATCTCGTAATCATTCCCACCCTTTCGTTGAAATTGCCCGCTTGAGTGATCTAAGCGACCGATTCGGAAACGCCTAGGGCTGACTAATGAGACCGCAAATACAATTAATGGCCGCTCGAGACTCTTCAGCTGAGTTCTTGGGTTGTGTAAATCAGCAGAAGAGTGAATTGTTGCACACATGTCGCAGAATTCAAAGAAGACCAAGGGCTGCTGGACCTGCCGAAGTACTTCACCTCTTTGCTAATATTCGGCTTCACCGCTGACCATTTTCAGGCCGAAAGGTTCGATGCGATCTTACATTGCCCACGTGCTCAAACTGCCTTCGAGCCAGTCGAAATTGCCAATACGGTCTACGACTATCATGGCCTCGGGAGGGTGATAGACGACGAAGCATCGTGTCTCAGAAGAGTGCGATTCCACGTTCTCATGCTGGACGCGAGGACTTGGACCCGCATGTCTTCAATATCGGCTCTTCTGATATTGCACTGTATCTCAATCTAGCCTATCGCCAAAGCTGTAGCACGGTAGAAGATGGTTCAGACGGACAATGGCCGTCTTGGATTGATGCTCACGGCTATCCGGTTGATCGCATACCGCGAGGGCTTCACTGGATCTCGCCTGATCTGGGTAACGTTGACAGTGTCTTGTTGTCATATTGTACGTTCAGGGCCATTCGTTCCTCACACATTACTAATTCACCAGATGAATCTGTCATTGCAACAATGTTCACTTCAGTAGACGACATCCAATTCCGTGGGCTACTCGTAGCGATGTCTTTCATCGACAACTCTCCGTCATCCTCCGGCGTCCTTCAATCCGTGTATGCTTTGTCCGCCTTACAACTGTACGGAAAAGGAAACGCGGCACAGTACAAGGATGCCGCTCTAGCAGCACTTGAGCTGTCAACAAGACAAGCCCTGACCACAAAAGACAGACTGCAGCATATCGCTGCGAATTTGCTGTTGTGCTCTTACGAGGTCTGTGCAACACCAAGAACTGATAGGGTATTGTTTTTGACAATCTTTAGATATGTACTTCGCCTGAGTCGCCTTGGGCAATGTACATGTGTCACGCCAAGATCCTTGCCGAGGAAGTGTTCTGTCTCGACCAGACATACGAGGGCGATTTCCTTGTCATACTCCAATGGATATTCCATCATGACGCATTTTCCAGGTTCTCCGTCCGTCACTACGACAGGAGAACACCGAAAATGATAGCATGTGCTTTCAACGATCAGATAAGACGTAGGGCGCTGTTTTCGGGCAACAATACTCAGGTAACCTTCCCGTAGCACTGATCACCATCTTAAGCGGAGGCAGTGCCTGACTTGTCATAGGTCAGCAACGTGGTCGGGTGTTCAACGGAAGTCCTGAGCAGCATTGCAACGCTTTTCAACACTGTTGTGGATCACGATGACCCGCAATTTAATTCACTGGAACGAATAGAGATTTTAAATACCATTGAGCGAAGTCTTGCATATTGCTCGCAACATGTCGATGCGAGAAATTATGGAGACGCATCGATCCAACCAGATACGGCCGCAAAGGTAGCGGAGCTCTACCGCCTTGCTGGCTTGGTATATCTGTACCGTGCAGGAAGAGGGATGCCAGCAAACGCTCCCAAAGTACGCAACGCCGTCGAATCTGGCCTGTCAATACTCGCTACTCTCAATAAGCTCGACCGCGCATTCCCATTTGTCATTCTGGGGTGTGAGGCAAGGACCGATGAGGAGCGCCTTGTCGTATTGGACCTTCTTCGACGAAACCAAGCTCAGAAGGAGCTGGGCACTTCCAGTCGGGCCCACTGGTTTATCCAAACATCTTGGGCGCAGGACGACCTTCATACCGAGAAAGAGGTGAATTATATTAGAAAGCTTGACGCTATAATCAGCTTGGGCAACGCGCCGCCCTCTTTTTCCTAGGGTACGAGAGTCTCGACAAACTGGATTATTGAGGCGATGTGATTCGAGGTACGACTTGGAAGGTATGGGAATGCCTCCACGACTCGGATAAAGGCCAAGTCCCTTGCGAACCATTCAAAATCGCTTGCCATGTGGAAACGAAACCAGTCACGCCTGAAATCATCTGATCTACGGTGTGTTAACCTCAGCGCCGTAGCATGAGAGTTAACAATGCCTGAGGACCTCGAAAACGCCCTGCATGTGCAATCACTTCACGAGATACATAACTCTTCACGATGGAAATTTAACTCTCCATACGGTCTGGTTTTATCATATATGATATCTGCGGTATATCGACAGCTGGTATCATGGGATAATTTAAGGACGAGGAACTGTTCTAATTTGGAGTAAACCTGGCGGGAGAAGAGTCGGCCCAACGGTCCATAGACAAAGAATGATGACATTCTACTCCATGCTCCGCATGGCCTCCATAATGGAGATTTCGGTCTTTCGGTAATTGTCCGTGCAATGGGCTTATTAAAGTCCGATCTGCTTTGTATATCGATTGGTTTCAATGACGGAGCGGAGCTTTTGCCACAGGCGCTATGCCTAACTCGTCCTCATACTTTCCTCATCGGTCTAAAGGTGACCTTTGAAAATACCACAAGGTTTTTCCAACCGATTACTCTGTGCTTATTCAAAAGTCAGACTTAAACTGATGAGGAAAGTATGGAGACGAGCTAGGAATAGCGTGCGTGGTAGTGGCTCCACAATCTTTTAAAAGCAGCACACAAAGAAAGCACACAATTTTCCATAAGGTATGGGCTCTGTTTTAGCCGAAGTTGGTCCGTTCGGGTGCTTACCTTGTAGCCTGGAGCTGGAGAGATCAAACTTTAGTTCGCGTCGATGCACAATCCCGTAGTTCAACTTTTGATCGGAAGCCCTGCGTGAACTGAGCAGCAACCCGCCTTGTTGGTCATTTCACAGTTTCGGGTACTATGGGCAAGCAAGCCAATTCTACTCTACGGAGCAAGTCTTCCTTATCTCCAGATCTGCGATGGATTCCTTCGCGAGCTTCTCTTGATCCGCCCACGCTCACAATTGGATTGCTTTACCAGCATCTCCTTCAATATGTATAAAGCCATCATCATCTCTTTTGCAATCTTGGTCTCTTACTACCTCAACCATTTCTCATCTCCCATCTCGCCTACATTCAATCGTAGACAAAGGCGAACACGATGCATACTGGCTACCACGCTCTCATCGGCTCCGCAGCCAAAATTCCTGTCAATTCCACTAAGCCAATTACTTGCTTTAGCCCGGTTGTCCTCCGCGTTCCAGATCGTGCTGTTGACCTCGAGCTACGTGTGACTGCCCCTTCAACCGGGGATGCCCTCCCGATCATCCTTCTCTCTCACGGCCACGGGCGCAGCAACTCGCTTTCATCGTTGGAGGGATACGCGCCTCTGTGCGAGTTCTGGGCAGCGCATGGCTTTGCAGTGCTGCAGCCCACGCACCTCAGCTCGGCATTCCTGGGGCTTAAGGCACCCGAGGGCCAGGAGCTCTTCTGGCAGGACAGAGCGAAAGACATGGTGCGCATCCTCGACAACCTCGACGACATCGAGGCCGCTGTGCCAGGGCTAGGGGGCCGCCTCGACCGCACCCGGGTGGCAGTCGCAGGCCACTCAGCCGGCGCGTGGACAGCCAACATGCTCCTCGGTGCCGGCAACACAGACCCACGGGATGGGTCATCATGGCACGAGCCTGAGACTCGTATCAAGGCCGGTGTCGTCCTTGCTGGCATCGGAAATGGAGGCGCAGATGTCTCGGATTTTGGGAGAGGACTCATCCCATTCTATAATGCAGACTTTAGCACAATGACGACTCCAGCGCTAATAGTGTACGGCGATGAGGATGTTAGTCCACACTTGACTGTCCGCGGTGCCGACTGGCATGCCGACCCATATGCACTAGCTCCTGGACCGAAAGATCTGCTTATGCTCAAGGGCGCAAAGCACGGGCTCGGAGGCATCAGTGGGTGGGATGCGGGCGAGACGTTGGATGAGAGTCCGGAGCGGTTGGGAGTAGTGCAAAGAATGACATGGGCGTATCTAAGGTCTCAACTGTATGATGGGGACAAGGCATGGGCAGAGGCATGTAAGACTTTCGAAGAGCTTGAAGGACAGGGAATGGTTGAGAGTAAAAGCTGAGCCAAGCTCCCGCATTATATTGTCAGCAAATGATGCACAGATAAGTAGTTCCTGCGCGAGTATTTGTGGTCTCGGAATCAACAGAGTTTGTTTGTCAATCTAGGTATCTTTGTGATATCTCAAATACCTCGAGGTATATAGACCTCCAGAGTAGCTAGCTCTCTCAGTCAAGCATGTTACTCTGATCTTCAGAATTATATATAGTACAACACTCTTCGACTCCTTGGCGAGCAAAATAGTCTTGAATGTGAGCAGAGGTCTGTGAATGCCTTTGGTGTTTATCCCTCGCGATGACGTCCGAGTCTCGAGCCGGGAAACCAACCACACCACCTTTCTTACTGCTCCAAAAACACCCGACTCAACACTAAACGTGATCTACTTCTCGACAATCGATCAGCCAGTGACTCACCATTACTCTATTTCAGTATCCAGAACAGAACTTTCCGTTTCGTTGCCTTTCTAAGGTGAGTAGATGCTGCCATGTTTTGCAACTGCTACTGTTAGCTTTCGCACCTTTGAGTTTTTTGCAGCATTCTCACGCATTGAGCGATGATAACTTACACCTTCCTCCTGCCAGAAAAAGCCGAATCCTTCTAAGCCAGTCTTCCCAAGTCCGCACAACAGCAATGGAATCCCCTACTCCGTCGGTTTCACAGGCGGTTGACGGCCTCTGCCAACTCGACCTCGAGGAACAGCGAGACAGCACTGTCCCATTCCGCTTCCTCGATCTGCCATCAGAGCTCCGTAATGCCGTGTACCGAGTCGTCCTTCTGGAATTGCCCCGCCCGCAATTCAATCCCGAGTTCACGGCCCACTGCACTGAATGGTATCCATTCTGGGACCACCAAGACGACTCGAATGACGGGGAAATGAATCCGCATTGCGCATACCTCCACAGCTTCCCGTACGCCGTGTTTGCGGTCAACCGACAAGTGCGCGAGGAAGCTCTTGATATCATCAACTCCGCAAAGCATACCTGGATAATTTTGCGGAGCAACCTATCGGGTTATGCGTCTCGACTCTCTGCCAAAGGCTTCCCTATTGCCTTTACAGGACCTGTGAATGGTATCAAGCATCCACTGGTGACATTGGAGCTTGTACTTCCTGAGATCTCCCCTCGGTATCCATTCGATTCTTTCGCTGTTCCAGCGCATTGGATGTCGCAGCTGGTGCGCGCAATAAACGTGACCGACGAAAAGCCTGGTGCAATACTCACTGTCACTTTCCATGAACTCCCGGGCGCGAAGTTTTCTCCGGCACCATTGCCGGATCTGGTAGCTACTTTCAGCAACCTTTATGAAATGCGCCAGGTGAAGGTCGCCGGTGTCGATAACATTTTAAAGACGAATAACCCATCGTGGAACGAAAGGTTCCCGCTCGGCATAGCTGGCTTCCTGTCCTGCGGAGAGAGGCTGCCCTCTCCAGGATATGTCCTCGAAATGCTCAACCGTGTCCGGCCTCATGGTAGAACGCTCTGCAACGAAGGATGCTGGTATCAGGCTCTCGAGGCCTACGTTGATGCTCTAGCTCTGATCCGCGACTATGGCACTCTTCATCCAGACCTGTTCTTCCGCGGATCTCGTGCAGTCCAACGCGACGTAGCCGAGCAACTCGCCTTGTTCGCCTCCAATGCTGGACTTTGCATGTATAAGCTTGGCTTTCTTGACACGTCAATTGGATTCCACGAGCTAGCCATACGGGCCCTCCGCAACAAGAAGAACTGGAGGGCCAAGGTTTTCTTTCGCCGTGGCATCACGTACGCTGCGCTCGACCAGCACCGGCGCGTGGCTATTGATCTCTTGAACGCTCACCGCGATGGCGGCCAGGACGATGCAGTCGTGCGAGAGCTACAGTCCGTCAAGACGAAGCTTGCCGAGCTGTATCCGACCGCGAGGGATCCTCTGAAGGAGTGCAAATCGGAATACAGAGTGTTCTTGCTGTCTCAAGGCGTCAAGTGCAGCCCCGCAGATCCCCTTGGAATCAACCCCTCGTTCGAATATCCGTATGATTATGATTCATAGTAGGACTTTACTCCACGAGCTTTACTCTTGCGGCTCCCTGGAATAGTCAGCGAACCATTCATGGGTCAATGCAATCTGGTGGCGAAACGAGATATGTAGACGTACAGAGGAAATCAAAGCACGGTATTCAAAGGGGAATTGATTGAAATACGGAGAGGTTGTGGAAGGAAGGAGATGAATGAACTTCACGGGGTGACGGGGCCAGATACCACTTGGGAGTAGGATTAATAATCAATCAATCAAGTTTCCAGAGATATTCTCCTTCGCGTTGCAGAACCAAACTCGTTCTTATTGCGGCGGTTCGGTCGAGCCAGCTCAGCTATTTTGTCACCGTCGTGCTAGCTTGGCGCGGAGTCTCTATGACGCTGTTAGACTCCACCACTCACACCGGCAAAATACGAAGAAGCTAGTTTCCGGCGAGCGAACGAGAAGTGCTGAAGGCGACGGTTATAGAGTGGCTCCGTAGACTGTGCTTTCGCGGGAAACTAGCTCCTTAGTACTTTTATAGAGCCTCTCCAACCCGCGAGACTTGAGATATTCGTACTGCTCGGGTCTCCTCCACAAGCGATTGCGCTACCTGTTCTGTGTGCGGGTCGAGGTGATCGGTCTAGATTGCTCCGCACTTCGTCGATGTCCTACATGCTGTACTCCGTCAATATACAAGTATTAAAAGGCCGTCATACGAGTGAGTGGGTAACTAACCTCGGCCAATCCCTTATAACCCAAACCAAGCAAATTCCCCGAAGGCGTTGCAAGATGTTTCAGCAGGTTACGGAAGTTTGAAAAGAAAGAAGACAAGTGCCAGCCAGTAAAGGCCAGCAATACCGCTTTCACAAAGTAGCAGCAAAGGGCCTTTAGAAACAGGGAAGAGAAGGAGCGTATGGTTGGCTTTTCGCACTCATCATTTATCTATTAGTCTTACAACCTCACAACTGCGGCACTCATGTCCTCTTTCTATCCTTCACTCCTTTTCACCCGCAGGCCCTTTGCGCTGCCGCAGAGTATATGAGTAGGACGTCGGGCGATCCAGGCCCACAAAACATTCGACGCAAGCCAAACCGTGCTGGACGAAGTGAGGAAAAATGCCGCGGGCGACCGACCAACAGGAAGAGAAGATTAGAATCGAATCGCAAGAGTTTAGAAGAACAAAAAGCAAAACTGCTCAAACAAAACGCCATTTCGTGCATCGTGCGCTTGAGAGGGAAAAACATCTGTGCGCCTTAGTTGTACATGCTGTGAAAGAGCCGCCGTTTCGCAGTACGACTTTGACAGTATCGGTATTGCATGCACTCGCCCCCAAAAATCCAAGTCTAACCCGCCGGCGGCCCGAGTTGATGCCTTGATCAGCAGCTGTTGTATTACTGCTTCAATATCGCTCTACGTCTTCTGCGCTCTGAGGCCGTGCAAAGTAGACTCATATCTCCACAGTCTTCATCTCTTCTTCCGTCTTCTTCTGTGGACCGCCCCTCTTGCTCTCCTCATCGCCCACCTCTTCGTCATCGCCAATTCTGAAAGCAGGCTTGGTCGCCACCGGCGTAGCAAGCAACCCGTCTACTCCAATCCTCGGCGTCGCGTCCGGGTCACTCTCCCTCTTATTCTCCTTCTGCACCAGCGGCGTCTTGTCATCCTTGATGCTTCCGAAGCTCGTCACTCTGCCCAAATCGCCGCTCGCCCTCGGCGAATCTACGCTCACAAGCTTGTCCGCATTGCTTCCTCTCACAGCTCTTGCGGGCAAATCTGTGCGCACCGAGATCTTTGTGGTCGGCTCTTCTGCAACTCTGGCGAGCGGGCTGCTGACGAGTGGCTGCTTGCCCTGCGCCTGTGAGAACCGGCTTGGGCTTCTTCCGCGCTGGGGGAAGTCTTGATCCGAGGATACAGACGCGGTAGGCGAGGAATATGGCGAGTCGTGCTGGGAGCCAAATGCTCGAGGAGGTGGCGCGCCCACATTCGGATTGATCCTGAGTCCTCCCTTTCCAGGAGCACCGTTCGCAACAGGTGGCGGGCCCTTCCTTGGCTGTAGCCGCCGACCGTATTTCCTCTCGCAGCGCCAGCGCAAGACCTCCATGTATGGTACATCGACGCCCGGCTGTCTATCCCAGAACTCGCGGAATCTCAGCTCTCCCGTCTCCTCGTCCACATATACCTTGCCGCCATTGCCTCGTCCCTCTAGCGGCTCGCCATCCTCCAGCTTGAAGTCTCCAGCGCTAAAGTCATCGGCCACGGCGGCGAGGAAGTGTGCCCAGGAGCGTGCGACCACAAACTTGCAGTCGTAGTCGCGGCCGAACACTATGATCTGGCCCCAGCGGCCAGCAGAACCAGGGGCAAGGTCGACGGCGATGCAGTTGCCTCCCCAATCGCGTGCGAGCGGGATCCAGGAGGGATGAGTGTAGGCGTGCTGGATGCTGTTGGGCGGGTGGGATGTCTGGCGGGAGAGGAGGTCGCTGCGCCATTGAGGGTTGTTCGATTGCGTAGGGCTTACGAGGGGAATGGTAGGCGCAGACGATGATGAAGAAGCGGCACCGATGCCAGCAAAGGCTTTGGTTGGGGGGGTTGGTGTCACTGTTGAGATTGGCGAGGAGAGACCGTGCACACCGTTGGCATGTGAATTGGCGGAGTTGCGGGCAGACGAGACGGGGGAGAGGTACTCCTCGCCGACTTTGCGCCAGTTTTGCCACTCTTGCACGATTTCCTCGCAGTCGAGTAGCATGCAGCCGAATATGATGCCTGTTGGCAGGCCACCGCGCTCTTGGCCATCGTGAATCTGCAATGACTCGCGCACATCCAGGGGTAGGGTGCAGTCGAGTTCGTGTTCGAGTTCGTTGACATCATTCTGCGTGCAGGGTTCGGAGAGGTTGTCGTAGAGCTCGGTGTAGGTATCTTCAGCCCAGTGGTCGATGCGCTTCCAGGAGTGGTTCACTGGCGGTGCTGGAGGCAGGCCGTCGCTGAAGTTTTGCATCTGAATCTCAGAGGCAGAGTTGTCGGTCGAAACACGCTGGAGGGAGGTGCGCATGCCGGGCTTGTAGGGAGATTGAGGAGACATGCGGCCGTTGGCGCCATTCACAAAGGCCGAGCCGTCTTCTATGCTGTCGTGTGCGTATGAGAGGTCTGGCCGCGACTCGAGAGCGCTCGTGGCGATGGATGTGAGGGGGGCATGGCGGCTCTGGGGAAGGGGGACGTGTTGTCCGGTGCGGTATGGGGAGTCGTGAGAAGCGTGGCGGTCGTACGAGGTCATTGTGTGCCAGAAGGAGCGCCATGATGACGCGAGTCTGCGGCAGAAAAATTGTTAGACAGGCATTCCGAAGTCGTGGGGAGATGATGAAATTGATGAAATTGGGGCCGACTTACGAGGGTGCCATGGCGGGCACCGAGACGGCTGCAGACGACAGTTTGGCTGGTGTTTGCAGTGGTTAAGGTCGGGCTGGGCGTGGCATTCGAGCGAGCAGAGGTGTTTTTGGCGGTTGATGATGAATTGTTCGGTGAGGGTGAGGAGTGGAAGTTGGAAGGCACCCTGCACGCTGCAACTTTCCGGTGCAGTGCAGAGCAGCGCAGCAGTGTGCAGGCAGGGCAAGTCGCGCCGTTAAGGGGGACGCGCACGGGCGCCGCACAGTGCTAGCGCTGCGAAGACGCGCCTCACGACCAATTTTCAGCCGCGTCGAACGCCCATACAAGAGCTTAATTCGTCCTCACCAGCACGGCGCCCTCTCCGCTCGCTGGGCACCGCATGCACCGAAGCTTCGCAGCGCAGCTCTGGTGGAAGGCGGTGACTGGTGGTGCGGGCGAGGCGCTGACGATGGCAGCGTCGAGCGAAGGGTGACTCTGAGTAAGAGCAGCTGGACACAGCGACAGGAGGAGGCGGAAGTACTGCAGACTCTGTTCGGCGAAGCTTGCCTGGCAGAGTGCTTGCTTCGCGCTTGTTGCTTGTTCGGTCTTGAGCGAGCGTGGCAAAGAAAGCGTGGTGTTTGGGGAATAAAGAAGGTGGAGCGCGATGCAACAAAATCATCCAGCGGCCCCGCCCACACCCTCTGACATGCGCCTTATAAGAAGGACTGTAGCAGGTATAATTAGAAGGGCCCATCTCAAACCGCGCGATCGCTGCTCGACACACCTCACGCGTGCAAGTCGATGGGCAAGCAGCATTCTCCATCCGCGCCGCCCATCGACTTTCGCCATGTCCAAGGCAGCGCAGAGTGTTTCAAACGCCGCATCGCTGTGCAGGCGCGCAGGCCTAGCGCTCTCCATTCCAGGCACGATCGCCCTCGCCGCCCAATCGCCGCCCGCTGCCCCTCTGCACCTCCACCTCCCGCCAGCATCGCAGCCTTTTCGCCTTCGAGAAGTGCCCTGCCCGACCCTGCATCCATGCTGTAACCTGCAACACTAATCTTCCGCCCCGCTGTCTTTGGTGGGATTGCTCCATAGGCAGCGGAGATGAGAAATGCACTCGCCACCACTTAAGGCTGTGTATATTCCCCTTTTGAGCGGATGCCATTCTATCCGGCATTCTCCCTTGTCCTGCACCGGTGGTAACATCACTTGATCACCACAGCTACATCTTATGCTGGTTGCGGTGAAGTTCTGGACTCTTTCAATGTGCGATAAGATGCAGGCACAGCCCGCGTATCTCTGGCCTGCCAAGAAAGCCTACGCAATCCCCCGCTGCGGCTCACTCACGATAGAGCAGCGGATCTCCTCACGCCTTCCGTCGCGACTTCAGATAGAGCACCATCTCTACGCGTGGCTGACTGAACATCATACGCCAAGAGAGCAGATGTCGGAGTTTGCTGCAACCACATTCCGACGCTATGGGAGTAAGATGTGTAATTATTCACATTCGCGGCAAGCTTATACAGTCGTCAACTTTAATTTAATCATGCCTCGAGCTCTAGAGATATCCTTTGAATAACGACTTATAGCATCAGTCTTACCTAGTACATGGATTCGGCCCGCACTTCTGATGAAAATAGCAATCGAAATCTCTATACCACGTATCATCCCTCGTCTGATGCGTCCACTGGCTCGCCGCATCCGTACAGTAATTCTGACTCCCATGCGAATCGGCCAGCTCCAAGCTTGCCTCGCTGCTATCCCAGTCGCTCGTGCTGGTGAAGTAGTGATCGTAGTGGAAATTGATCTCCGCCTGCTCATGCTTGAAGTTGTTCGACGTCGATATCTTTACGTCGTCCATGCCAGGGTTTTGCAAGGTCAGGCTGCCCGACGAGAACTCGCTCATCGGATGTTGGGGGTTTATGAGCAAGTTGAAGGGGCCGTAGAGCCAGTATCTGCCACACGCTCAAAGTCAACACAGGTGTTTCGTGAGAATCAAGAGGACGAGGCAGCGGGCCAACTAACCTAACGGTATATTGCTTGTTGACTTCATCGATCCAATGATGGATATGTACCTTCATCATCCCCTCAGCCGCCGCCGGACTCTGGCTGCCCGGTATATCCTCCTTCGGATGCGGCCGTGGTGCTTCTGGGAATGCATAGTCAACCGTTTTCGTGTGTATCTTGTCTTTCGAGTTTGGTCTGCCCGTGGGATTGATTTGGACCGACCACGGCGTAGACGTTGGCTTTTTCGTATGAGCATGCTTGGCAGTGGTCTCGGGTCTGGGTGTGGGCCTAGGGTACCTCGATGTACCTGACCTGAAAGATACGCGGTGGGTTGAGTTTAAATATGGATGATGAATTGGCATCGCTTTGGATGTATTTGGAGATCGGTGTGGAGGTTTCCAGCCCTTGCATGCTCTGTTCCAGTCTTTGCAAGTGTCGGTGTGGTTCTGGAGCTTATTGTACTCGGAGTTCCACTTCTGACAGATGTTGTACCAAGTCCGGCATGTATCTTGCTGGCCCAACGTGCTGTTCATTGTATAATTAAAACCCTCAATTCGTGCTGAGGAGATGCTGCTCGAGGAAGCGTTGAGTACGAGACCCGGGGCCGCAGAGTAAACGACTCCAATGGTTGCAAGGAATGTAGTGAGCTTCATCGAAACAGTTTGATTCGTTTTTGGCTCGAACAGGCGCGCGGAACGGATAAGAAATCTAATCTAACCACGGGGGCATAGCATCAAGCCGTGAAACAAAACACAATAGACAAAAGAGACGGTCGTTATTAGGCTACATATTCACAAAGCATCGATGAAACTGGGTCCTTGACAAGATATGAAATATGAATTAGCGGAGCGGGCTGCGCAGTGGGATAAGACGGAGATGGCGAAATCAAAGAAACGTGGCATTGCCATTGTAGCTATCCGATCTTTGATAGTACCATCTTCAAAGCTGCAAGGTTCCAATATAACGATATTCTGAATCGAGAATTATCATGGCTGTGCGGTGGCAACACGCACTCTACGCGAGCTTGAAGAACGGAAGAGGGCAAACGAGGGGGGGTTTATACTCTAGGGAGAAAGAGCAGTAGAGAAAATTTGAAGTCTTGGCGTTAGTGTCGCGCCCAGGCACGCCCCAATCACCTGTCCAGTCCACTGCCGAGCTCAATTGCTCTGACCTCTAGGTGTTGCGGAGAGTCTGTCGTTTTGAACAGCTACAGCTTCCGTAGTTCTGTATTCAAACGCCCTGCTATTCACGTGTTTCAGTCATTTTTCAGCATTCTTGCAGCAGACTATAATATTTTCTTCTTCTTAATCACCTCGAACTATACTGTCTGGTATCAACTAGTGACTGCAGGCGTAGAATCACGTCAAAAGTTCCAAACTCGAGATACGTCTGCTATATCTCTTTGCAGCCTTCTCCAAGAACATTCAACTCCACACCATTTGCGGCGAAGTCAGAGATAAGCTCCTGTAGAATAGATCTCCTGGCCTGCACCCGCTCTAATTTCGCATTGTTGGATAGATCCTCTTGTTCGATGTCTTCGTCAAAATTATCCGCCATCCAAATCTTGATCCTTTTCAACGCAGGCGGAATACGTCGAGGTTCGCACATAAGATGCTCCAAATGCGACACAACAAGCCCAGAGCAACTGTGCAGCTCGAGAATCTCCAGTGACGGCGGAATCTGAGACGCTAGAAGGAATGGGTCACAGTATTCGTTGAATCGGTCTTTCAGCAAGCCGTTGTAGCGGGCCCATTCGATATATATGAGCATATCCATTGTGATCGATAAGACCTTTAGAGCGCCATAGTTGAAAAAGTTGCCACATTGAGCGCGAGGTCTCCGCAAATTGGGCGCCGGAGGAACGCGAATATCGATTGTCTCCATCTCCCGGCTCAGAGGATCCAATACGCTTCCAAGGTCTGACCACTGCCATTCTAAACGCTTGCGGAGAGATTCCGAGGCACGCTCGTACAATCCGACGGCCTTGTAGGTGAAATGTTTCAGTGAATTCAAGCCACTGACAATCTCCATGAGGGTATCGGTCCTGATGAATGTGTCATGAAGCTCCAAACGAGGGAGATACAAGCCCTGAGGCACGCGTTTCCGTCGTGAGCTAAGTTCGTGCTCGAAGATGCCATCCCAGAGTTCCAGGGCTTCAAGAGTCGGTAACTCCAAGAGCAACTTGGCTATCGAGATAAGTTTCCGGCAGGAAAATACTCCTTGCGGGCGAATACTTCTCATTGAAATGCGACGAAGTTTGGGAAACGCAAGGTGATGATGAAGCAGGCCGGAGTAGCAGGAACAAGATTTTTTAAAGGCTATCCCAGAGTCTACAGACACAACCTCAACGTTTGAGAGACTTGGCAGGAGAAGAAGCAGATCGTCCGTAGCTAACCATTTGCCGGTTATCATGAGAGTCTTGACGCATTGTGCAAGGTCAGCTCTTTGTCCAAAGGTCTGGATGAGGTGCGGTGCTGTGGTCACATTCAAGCCAATAATTCGATAGAGGAGCGGATTTGAAACATGATGCATCCTCCTGGAGGTCAAAGCCAGACTCCTTAACTCCTTGAAAGCTAGATATTCGAAAATCAGAAAGAGAAGCTCATTGGACAAGTCGGTTAATGAAGACATGACAATTTTTTATATATCGAACAGTGAAAAAATCTCAGGCTCGCCTGTTGAAAATATATGACTGCCACAACAGGAAGAGACCAGTGTAAGAAATTCATGGGAGACTCCTAGGGAAGGAGGATTATATGCATATGCATATAAGTCTTCTCAAGTATATATTACCTGCACGCTTAGGCATCAAATGCAGCTCCGTCGCGGGAATTCAGTGCCGCCGTAATACAGCAGCCGCACTATCGTACGGCCGATTCGGCGAGATTGATATGATGGAGAATAAACATGTTTCACCTCAAAAGGGAGAATAACACATCCTCCATTCGATCGTGGAAGAATAGATGCATGATATGGGGTGATGTCGTCAGATGCGAAATTGACTATGCCAAAAATAGCAAATTGTATAGCCGGAACCGTGGTCACAGTTAATCCGGTGTACGCAGTTGGGCTGCTGCTGCGTCTGCCCGTGCTCACGACTTCTGGGTCCATTGGGTAAGATGCCAACTTCATTTCATCGACAAGCAGCGTGAAGCTCGACGTTTCATCGCCCTTGGTTATACGCAATCGACCGACTCCGCGACTGCCGGGACGCTCCGTCGACTGCACTGTTGCATTGTTGCAATAACTGGAGCCTCGCCCATTGGCGACCGAACGCTTGCGATGGCACGACTACAGTCTGGGATGTCCTCCTTCGGAGCATTCCAGAGAACTTCAATACTGCTGTTGCTCTCTGGGATGTTAGTTATGCGCGTCGCGGGACATGAACACCACATGGACAATATAGAAGAGGGCCAATATGTATCAAATGACCCAATCGTAGGCGCACACACACCCTCACCAGGTCTGACCGTGCTCTAATGGACGATAGGATTCGGTTCTCTGGGCGCATATCCTTATACAAATGCTAGCATGGGGAGTGATCTTCCCAACTGGAATGGTGTTGGGTGTAAGCCAAGATTCGTTGATACCTGCAACAACAGGAATCTCACATTGCACCTACAGATTGTCCGATCACGATGGCACGTTCCACTTCAAATATTCGGCGTCGTTCTTGCCATAGTTGGCCATTTCCTAGGACATGCTCACAAAGGCCGCCAATTCGCCCCGAACGTCCACTCCTCGTATGCGCCCTGGCTCGAGTTGCTCGTGATAGTACAGGGTGTATTGGGTGGATATTTGAAGCTGCACCTTGAACGTGGCATTCAAGGAAAGATTAGGAAGTGGATTGTCATACTCCATGGTGTCATTGGGAAGGTCATGCCACTCGCCGCATGGATCCAGATGCTTTTCGGTGGCATCACGGCTCTCGGCTTCTGTCGCAATGATCATCTCGGCCAGTGTCTGGCGCATTTCATCATGGGAAGTGCTTTCATCGGCTACGGAATCCTTCTCACAATACTACTCCTAGTAGGCCAGCTGTGGTTGCGGAAAAGTGGCAGGAGTCAGGAATTCTTCGATTCCCTTATTATCGCTGCATGGGGCTGCGTCAACACCTTCACAGAGCACCGATGGGGTGGCCCTTGGGCTCACAACGACTTGCAGCATACGTCGATGGGTATCATCTGGTGGTCTGCTGGTCTTGTTGGTATCTGGCTTAGCCGCACAAGAAACGGCCGACCAAAGAGGAACCTTATTCCCGGCATTGTTATTCTGCTCACAGGCTATGCAATGTCGGCACATCCGCAATCACTGCCACTATCAACAATGGTACACTCGGTGTTTGGGTATACATTGATGGGTGCTGGTCTTGCCCGCATCATCGAAATTTCCTTTGTTCTGAAAGACAGGGACGTGTATGGCAACAGTGGATCGGAACCAAATAGTTTCCAATATCTGCCGCCATTCGTAAGCTCCATCAACACACCTATTAAGACAAGTATGCTAATATACAATCAGCTCCTTTACGCATCAGGCTTCCTCTTCATGGGTGCTACTGAAGAACAGATGCAGCTTCTCTCCGACCATAACGTCACACACGTATCTTACATTCTTATATTATACAGCATTGCTTTCATCCTCTTCCTTTGTAAGAGAACCATACGCATTCTTGTCATTCCGTTCCACTAACATCTAATATAGTTGTGAACATGCTCGTTCACCTCTTCGCTGTTTATGCATGGCCAACGGAGCCAAAGAAACCAGCGGATCTGGAATCTACTCCAATCACCCCAAATGGCCATATTGCCAATGGCCACCTTCCAATTGGGAGGACGCGGCAAGATCGAACGATTTCAGATGCCGAGGAGTTTGAGCTTCATGGACTCATCGCTTCCGACGATGAAGACGCTGAACTGGTGCCTAAGAAGGAGCAACCGTCTCCAGCCATTCACTCCTAGAATATCCCACAATATTAATTTTAGATTGGCGTAGCGGTCCCTGGGAGCATTTGTCGGCGTTTGGAGCGTTTCCTTCGTCCTTTGGTCAAGTGTAAAACATACACGTTCTCTAGATCCGGTCGTAGTTTTAATCGACGTTCGCTGTCCGAGCTGTTGATGCCTAAGCTTAGTATCCAGAATGAGAAACTTCTCACTTCCCCTCAGCAATTTCTCTGAGCGCTGCTAGTATATCCGGTGCCGTGCTTTCTACCGCAGACACTTCTCCGCGTGTCATCTTTCGCAGCACGTATCGGCTTACGACTTCTGGATCGCGAGAGTCTGGTCTGTCGATCCCTATCCCTATCCTAACAAATGATTGCCCGCCCAATGCTTGTTGGATACTCTTCAGCCCATTGTGCCCCTTCAAACTCGAACTCCCCTTTCTCACTGCAATCTTTCCCTTAGGCTTTTCCATTTCATCATGCAGCACCACTAATGTCGCCCTCGCCGCTGCCTCGCGATCCGGCTCCGCTGCAATATCCCATTTCCACTTCCTGTACGCCTCTGCCACACCCTTTCCCGATACATTCATCAGACTGGAGCTCATCCAAAAAGTCCAGTCTTCCTCGGCGAATCCGGTCCGTTGGCTCGCGTTCTCACGGGACGCGGCGCTCCCTTTCTTGTGGCCTAGCCAGCTCATGCCGCGCCCTAATATGGGCCGCGACACCAGTCCATTGCCAAGCGGCTTCTCGCGCACGAAGGAGGTGAAGTCGTAGCCGGCGCCGCGCAGGAGTTGATGTAGCGAGACAAGCGCAGTGTGACCGGCAGAGTGGAGGGTATTTACGTATGCGGGATTTGAGATGGGGTTGCCAATTGAGCAGATCAAAAGGGGGATGCGGGTGTATGGCATTTCGCCATCAGAGACAGTCTCGGTGGATGGAAGGAGGGTCGGCGAAGGAGGAATTGAAGGAGAGGCGTCGGATGGAGGCGATGTCGCGCGTGTCTTCTTTGATTTTCGAGCCATTGTTAGTTGCGGTAACGATAAGTCGCAAATAGAAATTGGAAAGATGGTACTTACAGCGCGGAGAAGAGAGGACAGTGAATGATTTATATTTGTGGGCGCATGTTGAGTCACCGCAGCAGCACAGCCCGTTCGACCATGAGGTGGTGAACTTTCTGGCTCACCTTTTTCTGCTGGCGGTGACAAAGCGAGAAATTCTGCTGGGGTTGGGCGGGAGCAGCCGCCGCTAGGCCGCTTTTGAATTAGGGCATGCTTTCGATATCTTCACGACGTCAGCTTGCATTGCTCTTTCCAACAGCCCGAGGAGATGGGAACTACCCGAGGAACAGTACGGTGTCAACTCGACAACGATCCATCACTTCCATTCGCTAATTCTTTTTACTCTAAGCTTAATTGCATATGCGTCAGTGATGCCTAGAAAGTAGGGTAAGATGCATCGAACGATTGTTAACAAAGTTCCAGTCTCTGTCCTTGTCATGTTTCCACGTATTTGATCTTTAAAACTGCCAGTTGCTATCGAGAAGGAGGCGACTTCTTTTTACCGTTGCAAAGGTAGCCACTGTCCTTTCTTAGATTGGTTGCTTCGGGGTGACCGTATGGACCATGACTCCCGCGGGAACATTCTCCTTGACTCTCTGTCCTCTAATTCTACAAACCATCTCATTTGTCGATATCATTACACTCAATTCAATCGTTACTTGACAAGATGGCAACTTCATTCGACATCAGCCTTTCGACGCTATATCACAAAGGCTACCGGCCGCGAACGCATTCTTTGCCCGGCATACGAAAGCAGAGACCTTTCGGAGAAACAGAAAAACCAAGACGGGTCGCAACATTTACACCACTCTCATATGACTCCTCGCCCGGACGTAGCTCAGCAGACGACGGAGCGGCGACGGCATTGTTTCAAATACACGGCCGCAAACATATGTTTGACCTTCCCCTGGAGATCCGACTTGAGATCTACGGATATGTCCTCGCCGATCAAAAGCTAGACATATTCTATGCTCGGCAGCCATGGCAGCATCCTCTGACCCGCACATGTCGACGAATTCGTGCCGAGGCCCTCCCCATCATGTTCCAACTCGGTACAATCCGGTACATCTCAGATCTCCCAAGGCTCGACTACATCAAAAGGTGGAAAAGCTGGCAACTTTTATACCGCCGCGATATGCTCGCGAACATTCGAAAAATCGAAATTCGGTTTGGTATACACACAGATATAATTCACCTCGTTGTCAGGGATCCGAGAAGCACCGAATTGAGTGGAGCTCTGAAGCTTTCAGTGCAGCTCGATGCTTCAAAATCGACAATGAATGCCGTGCTCGAGCATCGCGGTAGAATACCAACAAATCTCGTGAGCTGGCTCGGATTCCAGATGATAGGGGCCGTGGCGGGTTGTGGGTCGCCCAGTTGGAATGGAATTGCCCTCCTTGCAGTTGTGGAACGAGCACTATCGGCTAGCAATCAGATGATCTCTACTCATGAAGGGTCCTGGGGGACAAGAAAATGTACTGACACGATTATGGTCTCGAGACAGCCGAGTGCGGACGATCCTTTGCAGGTGAAATTATCCACATACACCCTCAGCAAACCCTGGGAGGAGACTCCGGAGAATCAGCAGCGTACTATGGGGATCCGGAATATGTTTGAGAGTCTCTCTATGAATCCTGCCGGTATCAGACATTGTTATGCAACCGTCCCCGGACTAGCCTATTGGACATGGTGGGTGTATCAAACACTAAGGGAATAAAGCTGCACATGGCATAGGTGGAAACAACCTCAACTGCAGCATTCAAGCTCTGAGATTGGTTCAAATGGTATCTGGACGTCAGAATTCGGGCAGGAATTGTTTCGTGTTAATTATTTACTTCCACACATCACTACTGTAGGCGAATAATCCCTCTGTAAAGAAAGTGAACTTCAAGGCAGTGAATGGAGAATCGTACTCGTAGAAATAGCATGGGTAAGGCCAGATGGTCCAAGCTTGCTTCCCGTTTAGGCATTTCGCGATGAACATGCTTCGACATCCAGTTCTCACGAGCTCTCCACTTTTATAATGCGTCTAGCTATCGGAATTCTACAGATGATGTACCAGCCGCTCGACCCATCCTTCGAACTTTGACACCATGTCGTTCGATCCGTCCAGCGGCTACATAGCCGGAGCCTCGAACATCGACGACCAGGCAGAACTCCAAGAAACAACGCTCCCAGTCTTCAATGTCGAACGAGTGAGCCTGCAATTCAATATCTCTGCCGACTTTGTCGCGGCACAGGTTGCAAACAATGTCCTGGTCCTAGCGTTGAGCAGCGGAAGGGTGCTGAGGATCGATTTGGAGCGACCTGGAGATGTTGATGGTATGTTGGAATATGCTTTTTGCCATTTTACTTTACTTCCTGGGCCACTCAAGGCACTATCCCGCTTCAGAATATGTTAGACAAATGCACTGATAACCGCCGCTAGATATCGACCTCCCCAAACGTCCCTCGGAGATTGGCATCATCCGCCGCATGTTCATGGACCCAACCGCCTCACATCTCCTCATCACCACCACTCTTGCCGAAACGTACTACCTGCACACACAATCTCGCACGCCAAAACCGCTGGCCCGTCTAAAAGGTGTTGCGATAGAAAGTGTTGCCTGGAATCCTGCGCAGCCGACGAGCAGCACACGCGAGATACTCATTGGCGCGGGCGACGGCAATGTCTACGAGGTCTTCATAGAACCAGTCAGTGAGGGCTGGAGGAGGGAAGAGAAATACATTAAACATGTCTGGCGAGCAGATGGCCCAGTTGTGGGAGCCTGGGTAGACCCCGTAGAGGGAGCGGCGACCGTGGCAAGGGCGGGACAAGGCGACGTGAGGAGAGTGATCGTTGCGACAAGAGATAAGGTATATTGCTGGGTGGGAAGAGTGGATCGGGGAGGGCAAGACGGTAGCGGTGGTTCATTTGGGAGGTTCTTTGAGCGAGAGAGCGCCGCTGTTTATGAAGGCAGAACAAGCGGTGGTGCTCCGGCAATGCTCGCTGTGAGTCCGCAGAGCGACGAGCGTCCGCCATTTGCACTTGAGAATAGCAATGGTGGGGCGAAAGAAAGAGCATGGGCATGGTTGGAGGGGCGAGGAGTACTGCATGGGAGACTTCTCGCAGACAATGAATTTTCAAGCTTGGGCAGCAGAATGTTTGCCGAAGCGAAATTGATGGAGCGATCCAAGATCCCACATAGTTTGGCTCCAAGTGGACGGCCAAAATCATCGCAAGAGCCTGCACAGTCTATGATTCTGACACAGTGGCATATCGTGCAACTTGTTGAGGGAAGGATAGTCGCGACCAATCGTTTGGACGACTCAGTAGTTCACGATCAGCTCGTCTTGGAGCCTGGGCAAAGCGCACTAGGATTAGTGGCAGATCCAACGAAGAATACGTACTGGTTGTTCACGACACAGGAGATTTTCGAGATCGTTGTCACTGAGGAGGACAGAGATGTCTGGAAGATTATGCTCAAAGCCCAGCGCTTCGATGATGCGTCACAATTTGCGAGAACGTCGGCTCAGAAAGACGCCGTTGCCACAGCATCTGGAGATTTCTTGGTGCAGAAACACAAATATATGGAGGCGGCGGCGGTTTACGGTCGCAGCACAAAACCATTTGAGCAAGTGGCCTTGACTTTCATTGATAATGGAGAGCAAGATGCGCTACGGAAGTACCTCGAGACGAAATTGGCGAATCTGAAGAAGAGCTCTGCGATGCAGAGAACAATGGTTGCATCATGGCTTGTAGAAATCTACATGTCGAAGCTCAACTCATTAGACGACACCATCACAACGAAGGCCGAACTTGCAGAGGGAATGAATCCATCAGAGTCGAGGGACCAACTCGGTGTTGTGAGAAGGGGATTCCAAGACTTCGCGACGAAATACAAAGATGCTCTCGACAAAAAGACCACATATGAAGTCATAAGCAGCCATGGAAGGGAAGAGGAGTTGCTTTTTTATGCAACAGTGGTCAACGACTACAACTACGTTCTCTCATACTGGGTGCAGAGGGAGAGATGGCAAGAGAGCTTAAATGTTCTCAAGAAACAAACAGATCCCGAAGTATTTTACAAATACAGCACGGTGCTAATGGTGCATGTGCCAGTAGAGTTGGTGGATATTCTGATGCGGCAGAGTAACCTGGACTCTGAAAAGCTCATTCCGGCACTCTTGAACTACAATAAGCTGGTCAAGGTGTCTCTCAGAGAAGTATGCCAGAGTATTGGGCGTGGAGAGAAGGGCGTCAAGCTAATCATCTTTGCAGAATCAAGCGATTCGCTACCTGTCGTACTGCATCACACAGCAGCAATCCACAGATCCCGCAATACATAATACTCTAATCAGCATCTACGCCTCACATCCTTCAAGAGACGAATCCCAACTCCTCGCCTACCTCCAAGCTCAATCCTACGCCCATGAGCAAAACTACGATGCCGATTTTGCTCTCCGGCTCTGCATTCAACACCAGCGCGTTCAATCCTGCGTGCACATCTATTCATCAATGGGTCAATTTGCTCAAGCAGTTGACATGGCCCTCAAACACGATGAAGTCGAACTCGCAGCCAGTGTCGCCGACCGCCCTGAGAATGACCAGGCGCTGCGAAAGAAATTGTGGCTGAAAGTCGCAAAGAAAGTCATTGGCAAGACCGAAGGAATCAGGGCGGCCATCGAATTCCTGAAGCGCTGCGAACTGCTGAGAATAGAAGATCTGATCCCTTTCTTCCCGGACTTTGTTGTCATCGATGACTTCAAAGAAGAGATTTGCACGGCGCTCGAGGAGTACTCGCGCCATATTGACGCATTAAAGCGCGAGATGGACGACTCGGCGCGAACGGCGGCGCATATCAAAGCAGATATCCGAGCTCTGGATTCACGATATGCCATCGTCGAGCCGGGCGAGAAGTGCTTCATATGCCGGCTTCCTCTGCTTGTGCGACAGTTCTTCGTATTCCCATGCCAGCACGCTTTTCATGGTGACTGTCTGGGCAAGCAGGTCATGGAGCAAAGTGGTATAGCGAGAAGTCGAAAGATCAAGGAACTTCAGGTTGAAGTAGGCCGAGGTATGAGCGCAGGGAAGAAGAGGGAGAGAGCTGTGAGAGAGTTGGATAGTCTTGTGGCAAGGGAATGTGTGCTTTGCAGTGAAGGTGCAGTGAGGCGCGTGGACGAACCGTTTGTCAGAGAGGGGGAGGGAAAGGGAGAGTGGGATTTGTAGCATTATGGTCGGCGATAAGAGATGACACATTCAATATACCCGTCATGTAAACATTTAAGCTTCTCGTATTTCAATCGTCAGTGCTGCTCTCAATCTATGAACCGAAGGCTGCGTCTCCTCCAGCCCACTCGAGGCGCGATGAAGCTTATGAAACGCCGATCGTTCAGAGCTACGACAGTAGCCACTCTTGTGTCAATAATTGCATACCCGGTCCAGCATGACAACCTCCAGAGCTGCTTCTGCTTCTCCCTTACATGCTGGTGTTCTTGCTATTGAAAGTCATGTAGTTTGCTGCAGGTGAGGCTATCACCTAAGCACCTTTGGTCCTCCAGTTGTTGATGTTCTTTTGCTGTCCTCAGAAATCTACTGAACAAATATTCCTTCAAAGTGTCGACGAGTTTTACCCTTCAGCACAAATCGAGAGAAGTGCTTCTGGACGATACTGACGAGCTCTTGGTGTTTGCTGCGGAGTTCGCAGTCGACGTCCGTCCCACCAGGGACTGTGCGGCCCGAACACAACATTAGAGAACCACGACGGCAGCACTCTGGCATAACGTCGTCGACCAGTCGAAAACTTTCCAACGTCATGGACTCTATGACTGCCAGTACGGTGGGACAGCCCAAGGCGTAATGAGCTGCCTTAGCAGGTATACACAACGTTATCGTGTCTTCCGTGATGTAAGAGTCCCGATAAAATATGTTCCAGAGTAGAAAATCCCCAGGGAAGCTAGACTGGACGTTTGCAAAAGAAATTGTTAGATTCTTCAGCCCCAGGGTTAATCTCCACAGCTTCAAGGCACTAGGTTTTTCGAGGTGATCAGCCCTATGTTCCAGGAGCGGATCGCCACGGCCTCTATCACGGCATGCATTGCAGCCGACGTTGGCAATGTATACGCTGTGGGCTTGACTGAAGCCTTCAAACTGGTATGCGATAACCATTCTGTAGAGTTAGCAGCATTCAACGACGATGCGACAGGTGTCGAACACTCGCTCCAGGACTTCTAGCCGAATCTGGTGACTGGTACTGAGGAGTGGCAGTATTCGAATGATATCCGAGCCTGGGGCAGGTCCAGTCTGGTGAAAGCTGCAAGTTGAAGGGCCGAGGCGGATGTCTGCCGACTGGAGAATACCCTCATAGATCTTGTCACGAAGTTCTCGTGGAAGACCAAGGAGATTAAGCTCTGCTGCGCTTGTTGTATTTCCGTTCGCGGCCATTGTAGTTGGGCTTGGAGGATAATGGTGAACTGCAGATCTGACGATGAGGAGGTGGATCTGAAGGACGAGAGAGCTTGTGTATGACTTGTTCGAGGACGAATGAAAGGAACAGAGTACGAAGCAGATGCAATGACAATGAAAGAACTCACAATAATTAACACAAGCTGTGTATGTCATCTGTGTTTGTGTCTCAAGTGGGGCTCCTTTGTCACAGCATTATCGAACTTCACGAATGGCAACACAGACCCAATTAGCATTATATACTTCACAGCCAACACGTTACGAGCGATCCGTGTACGGCTCAGCTAGTCTATGGAGAGTATGGTTTCCTAAAGTGCAGCTCGCGCAATTACAATGGCTTTGAGCCCTTCGGCAGTTTCACTTTGAAAACCAAAGCCTGGTTGTCTAAGTTGAACCCGGACGCATCTGCGTATGGGAACTTTCCACCGTCCATGAAGCCTGGTCAAGTCAGCATACAGCCGCCTTCTGCAATTATTATAAGCACTTACCATGCTGCGTGATGAAATCGTCGTCGCTCAACGAAAACAAGTAGTACTCATCACCACCAATCGGTGCGAGCGCAAGACTCTCCCACTTCTCATTCAGCAATTGTGCATTCTGTGCGCCTCCGTTGTGCAGTCCGAATCGGTTGAGCTGGCTGTTGACGTTAAAGTCCAGGAAGCTGCAGTATGTGGCAGGCGTGACTCCAGCGTCGAGGACGCCCTCCTCGCTTGCGATGCTGCCGTTCACCTTGTCATGGACTATGCTCTTGATGTCGGTGGCGGAAGAAATATCGAAGACGTCCGCGTGTCGGTAAATGCTTAGCGAGGAGCTTTGACCATGGCCATTACCAGAGTCACGAGCAAGGACGAGGTATTGAGTCTCGGAGATGTAGTGGATCTCGCTCTGCGCCGCAACAGCATTGTCACCGTCGGAGTCCGTGAAGACGGGAAGCGGGACGACGTACTCGGCCTTGTAGACTGGCTTGCTGCTGCCATATCCGTATCCGTATCCGTGGCTAGATGGGATGTCGTACTGCACAAGACGAGCGTAGCGGCGCTTCTTGCCGTGCATACCGCCTTCTTGTTCCAGAGCGCTTTGGATGAGAACGGACATCGTCTTACCATCGGATGAGATGGTCAGTCCCTCGAAGCCTTGGTTGTTCTGGCGGCCGTCCTCAGGATCCGATGGGACGACGGTAACATTGGGGTTGTAGATGGGCGGAGAATCTGCCGAGAAGCTGTCTCATGTTAGCGTATCCTGCTTCCTCGAATCGGAGAATGGGCAAGCGTATCTACCTCTCAGAACCATTGCGGTGGGGAATGAATGCGTCAGGAGGCCGAATCGCTTGTAGCATCTTTCCACTTGAGCTAAACTTGTAGATATACGGGCCATACTCGTCGGACACCCAGAACGTGCCATCGTCATTCAGAATGAGGCCTTCGGCGTCAACGCAGATACCTTCACCACCAGGGCCAGGCAGGCCAAATCCATCTCCGGTGTAAATCGCTCGAGGCAGGTCAGGGAATCCAGGATACTTGAAGGCACCTTTAGCAGTGCAATCCAAGCCCGTAGTTGGCACGCCATCAGGCCCAGTGAACCTGATCGTATCGAGGTACTTCAGTTTCAAGTTTGGCGGAGATGGATGAGCGACAGTCGCACTCTCATCCGGTGTCAGGGTAAAGGCGAACTTGTGCACCCTTGACTGGAAATTCAGCGTGCCTTGCGTATTCCAGCCACGGTCTGGTAGACCCCAAAGGATGCCAGTCCAGCTCTTGCCATGTTTTTTCCAAGCCTTGAGGTCAAGAGCAATTGAGCTGCCTATGCCGCCGATGGTGTCGCCGAACTTATCTCGCGCATCGCCAGGGACGAAACCATAGCCCGCGAGCTCTTCGTAGACGTACGTCTTTCCATTGCACGTAGTCTGGTTTACTACTGGAGATGGTTTGGGGGAGGAGTATGGTGTCGCGCTGGCTATGGCAGCGAGCCCGAGCGTGAGGGCTGGTATGGTGAAATACATTATGAGGTAGTGAGTATTTATACAGAACAATTCAGATGAACTAAGGCCTTTATCCAAGATGAAATGACACAACTACCGCCTCAGCAGCAGGAAAGACAGGAAATCCTGAAGCCAGCAGCATACACAATGCATTTAATAGCTCTCCAAGCTTCCAAAATAGTGGCCCTACCGGAACGCATCTGCATACACACTCGCCGAGCTCGCAGCTCGACCAGGCGGCTGGACGAGCAATCGAGCTACAGCATGGATATGGCATGTAACCCACTCGACGACGCACGGCATGCCATCGCCAATCCGTAAGGATCGATTCCAACTGGGAACGCTGCGTGGGCGGCGGGGTGGAAAGCTCTTGTACCTGCAGCTTGACGTGGGATGCAGAGCCGCGGGGTCAGCACGAGGTGAGCGCTGCGGAGGGGATAGGTTGGTTGGTGAATGGGCTGGCGCGTGGCGATCCTCGCGTGCGAGCTGGACGAGATGGCTGGCAGAAGCTTGACAGCACGATATTGGTGATACAATTGGCCTGTGGAACTTGACAGGAAACACGCAGTCATTAGCAACGTGGAAATGGCCGTTCAGTAATGGAAGGAGAGACAGTCCTGCGGGGAGACAGCATCCAAGGATTTAATAGCACCTGTTGGATACGGAAATAAGAGGCGTGAGGTAATTCCCGAGCGCTGAAGCACGCGACCAATATCAATTGCTGTTCGTCGATGACAGCGCAACAGTACTGCAATAACATTGCCAGTCAGCGTTCACGAGATTTCAAATTCCTAACTCCTTCTCTTCATTCGAATCATTGTTACTGGTTGGAATGGGCGCCATCTATTTATTCATCCAACTAAGTCACGTTATCCAGGAAGACGCCGAGATGCGGCTGGATAAGAGACTGCGAATACAGAGTAAAATGAGGATTTGGGAAGAATAACCAGAGTGGGGCATTGAAGCGATACCTCGTAACTGGTAATGACAATTTCACTTCGAGAGGGTGTCCACATACGCATTAGATGAGAATGGACGGCGCCTTCACTTGGAAGGGGTCATTCATGGTCGACGATGGGGCCAATGTTGCCGCGAAATCGCAGGCCATTATGCACATTGCTTGTATTAGAAGCATCTTGCGAAAGGTATCTATCATCGAAGTCGTAAGTCATGAGAATTCCTCCCCGCTATCTGCGCAACCCGCAGAGAGCATGATAATCAGCAACCCTTCATCCAACTCTCCGCCTCTTTTTCGGGCTCGCCTCGCCAATGTTGCTCTTCAAACCCATATCCGCTGGGCTTGCCGGCCCACTGGTCGGTCCACTACTTGCTACACTTTCCACCTTTCCGCCACCATCAACGTTCAAATTCGCGTTTGGAACGTTGAGGCTCGAATCGCCAAACAGGTCGTCGTCATCAAAGTCGCCAGACAATCCATTATTTCCCGGGTTCACAGTGTCCGCATCATAGCCGCCAAAGTCAAAGAGGTCCATGTCAGGATTCCCGGTAGCATGCACATCACCAGCGGCCGGGGCGGCAGACATGTTAGGGAAGTAGTCGTCAGTGTTCACAAAGCTATTTAGGTCCCACTCAGGCGGCAACGAACCTCCCGGTGCGCCCATCTGCGGCCCAAGAGTGCTGTTTCCATCCATGTCGAGGCCAGGAATTGTACCAGTGGGACTCAGTGGTGTTAACCGCTCCGCGAGATTCTGGACGCGGCGCTCGTTGTCGTGTTGCAGCTGCTGCAGGTAATCGAGTTTGTTCTGATTCTCAGCAAGCGACTGATTCAGATCAGGCACATTAGGGACGTTGGAGTTGACCAGCGCGTTGTTGGCATTTGCGTTGGTGTTGCCAATTTTGCTTGCTATGAGAGATAGAGCGTCGTTCTTCTGTTGTGGAGTAAGAGGGGCGGCTCCATTGGCGGTCTGGTAATTGGACAGTGCGGCAGGGAAGTCGAACGAGCCAGATGTTGGAGTGTTTCCTGAGGCATTGTTGGCAGCATTGATTACCGACATCATCTGCTCCGTGTTTGGAGTATTGGAACTCGCGGCATTCACATCCTGCAGATGATCAAGAAAATTCGGGCTGTCAGCGTCAGTCTTTATCATCGGTGATGCGGTATTGTTCGATGAGGCCTGCGCGCTGGATGGACGATTTCTTGAGAACTGAACTTGATTTGGTGGCCGGAAGATTGCACCTTTTCGAGGTGGGGTCTCAGACGCGGGTGAAGGTGTCACGGTAGTTGCACGACCACCAGAGAGATGTGAAGCGGCATCCTTTCCGTCTGGCGCTGGAAGTAATGCAAGCGGGCGTCTGTTCGGTCGTGGAGGTTGGTTTTGTGGTCTTGGGTTGACGTCGTCCATGTCTCCCACGTCAACGACATTGCCGTGTTGCTGCATGTTCTCCGGAATCGCATGTGCGAACATGTCCGCGAGATTTGTACCACTATGACCTTCCAGGCTGCGATTATAGAATGTCGCGAGGAAAGTCAGGATTGCGTTTATAGAGTTCTCATGCCTATCGTGTAATGTCTGAAATGCGCTCGCTTGCTGGTACAGCTGGTCATTCTGCCGTTTGATCTGAGCAATGACCGATGATATGAACTTTTGCTGGTTTTGGAGCTGGCGCAACTCTTGTCGTACCGCATTCAACTCAGTCTTTGGCAGCGTGATGAGATCTTGGCGCGTATTGGCAGCATCCATCGGCTGGGCCGTCGGAGTCCTGTCAGTTTCCGGCAGAAGCCTCTTCGTTTCCTCGTCGCTGTCACCCTCGCCTTTCTCGCCCTTTTTCCGCTTCCCAGTAGATGGGGTGTTCTTTGGCTTCTGGATAAGCCACAGCAGCTCAGGTCTCCCCCTCTTGAAAAACTCATTGTAATATTCACTCGGTGTCTTCCGCTTGTTTTCGCTCGCCTTCATCGAGTTGTCGGACAATCCCACACGCTTGTGGAATCCATACATGTTCAGCTGTCGAACGAAAGAGGCGTAGTTATTGTGCTTGAAGAGTTCCGGAATGAGCGTCTTTGCAAACTCGTCTTCGTCAAGGACTATGAAAGAGTTGCCGTCGTCAGACCATCGGATGAGGTCAGTATTCTTCGACTCGTCGAGGAAACTATAGATACAATTAGCTCCATCCACAGAGAGGGGAGATGATGTGTTACCTGCTCAACTTCTGCACAAAGGGTGGGATCTGTTTCCGCTTCGACTGCGCTTCCTTCTTCGCAGCCATCGCCCTCTTTTCGAGCTCTTCATCGTTCTCTACTGTTGTAGTCGGCCATTCCGAAACCTGCCCAGTGTTATCCAGGTCCTGCCAGAGATTTCCACCCGCCGGCTTCGACCGCGCCGCAATCTGCTGGTTTGTATTTCGACGAACCAACTGATTTGATGATGCCGCCGCAGTATTCTGTGTATTCGCCATGTTATTCAATGCATTGTTGTAATAATTCGCATCGAAATTTGACCCGCTATCGTAGGGGTTGCCAGCTCCATTCAGGCCCTCCACGGTATTCCAGTCCATGAACTGGTCTCCTGAGTTGGCGGAGGTATCCGGGTAGGCGCTAAAGTTGTTGCTGTTGAACATCGGAGGTGTGGACTGCTGCTGCAGCGGTGAAGCACCCGGTGCTGGGCGTTTACGATTGGGTAGTTGTCCCTGCATTTTGCGTAGTGATGAAAGTACGCGTTACGCCTGTGCAAGTCGCGCTGCTGGCCGTTCAGCCTTCACTGAAAAGTCAAGGAGCGTATGTAGATCTCCGATGTGGTGAAACCCACAATAACTCGCGTAAAGTGACAGATCGAAGAAGTTGTGCGAGGCCTCGAAGGAGTGCGGACGACCCGGAAGGCTGGAAAGTTGTAGGTTGGAGCGCTTCGCTTCGCCGGCTTTATAGCTGAAGGTTTACGCGTGTTTAGAACCAGATTGTGGCAGAATGAGCGTGACACACAGGACTGTGCTTGCCGTCGTTAGGTGGTGGTGGTGGTGAAGTTTGCTGGCTATCAAAGTCAACCGTTGCTCATAACACAGTACGGCGTAGTTATGCAGACAAGGCGGTGTTGAAGCATTGAGAGTCTGCCCCACGTTTTGCGATTTGTGCCAATGCTCAAAGGATTGTGTCGCTGCTTTGAGAAGAAAGTTTTCGCGCGAGAAAGTAAGTCTTGTCTTGTCTTGGTGATGGGTTTGGGATGGGTTTACGGATGGCCTATTGCGTGTCTGTGCCGTCTGCCCAGCATCAGACAATTCAGATGTCATCCGACTGCAGGAGAATGCCAAGCTTTCGGCGATGCGTGGGGAAATCTGCGGCGCCACACCTCACCTATCACCACGTCTCCGACGCGAATTTTCCGGACTTCCATGTTGTTATATCCATCAGAAGGTCGTGTAGCTAGAAACGCGCTGACGCGTCTGAATTTGGATCTACTCTGCAGCGTCTGATATGAGAGGTTGTAAAATGCCTCTTCCCACGTGCAAAACCTTCGACGCTCTTCGATTAAATGCCATGCTGAATGCACCCAGACTGTATCCTTGATATATCAACTCCTATTGCTCCAAACTCCGCACAAACCCAAATCATAGTCGGTACTACCGTCCCACTTCTTGCCTCAGCCTCGCAGCTGCTGTATCCGGCCTAGGTTCTGGCCAGGAGTCCACAGCTTCGTCAACCTCCTCGAGAAAGCTAGTACTGTTGTGTATTGTCGTTCCGCCCAAGACGACTCTGACCCCAGGCGTACTTGCATTGATCTGCGCCACCATTTTTGCCTCTTCATACGTGGTGCCTCCAATCGTGAAGACGATGATGTCTTGCGGCTTGTCCCGAGTAGTTCCGCCACCCTCAACAAATGGATACAGCTGCTCCCGCAACCTGCCTTTGATAAGATCTTGCAACGTGGCTTCAAGTCTTGGAGAATGCTGGGTGTAGACATTTTCTACGCCCTTGAGGCCTTTGAAGCGATCACGTGCGCCGCTGAAAAGGGAGCTCCCAGACTGAAAGAGGTCCGGAATCCCGCCACCAGCATTCGCTACCGACATTGGCTGGAGAGAGTCATGGTAGGTAAGGAGCTTGGATATGAGATGTGTCCGATGTCTGGACACGTTGCCAGCGACAGAAAGGAGGTCAAGAAGCGTCGGCGTGACGTTAGATGGGTGCTTTGAATAGCGGAGTGCGTAGATTGCGGTCAGCCGAAGCTTATTGTCTGCGGGGATGTTTGGAGACTGTATTAATCGTTGTAATGTCTATGAACGTCAGTTCCTGCAAATAAAAGTTTCTGCTCAGAAGAAGAACTTACCTTGACATCATCGGCATGCTTGTCATGACAAGCTAGACTCTGCTCGAGCTCACTGACATCGAGAAGACTATGCTCCCCAACTTGTCGGCTCAGTTCCCCAACAAGAGTGACGTGCTTGGTGACATTTCCGGACAGCTTGCGAAATTCAGGGTATTCTTCAACGAAACGCTTCATGTCCGCTATAGATTCTAATTGCAAGTTTCCCTTGCTCTTCGAGGCGAATTGCTCCACGTAGTCCTTCGCATTCTGACCCAGGTCACCGAAATTGAGGTACATGTTCTTCTTGAAAAATGGATCCTGTTCTTGTGACAAGACAATTTCCTAATATCGTAAGCTAAGGGATATTGGTGGTGTAAAGAGTGTTTAATGTACCTTGAGTTCAGGTCGAATATCTGGCACATTGCTCAGGTCCACTCTCCCGTTCCGAATCCCTAGTAATTCATGGACCATCGCTTGATAGGTCCATTGTGTGAGTAAAGGTGTGACAGGATCGTCCCGCCGGTCGACAATCAATAATATAGGGGGCGTATCGGTTTTTCGGAAGTCGAAGAGGGAGTCTTCTTGTGTGATGTGATACCTCACCTCGGTCGCAAGCTTTCTCGCCAAAAGGCTAGTTTTCGAGTATCGAATAAGAGGCTTCTTCTTGAGAGAGAGAAGGACAGCCGTAAGCCCCTCCGCCGTGCGCAGCAAGGCGTCTTGGTTCCAAATATCGGGACTATTGCTCCATATTCGATGGCTTGGGTAACCCATTCCAAAAGTAAACAAATCTGGGTTTATGACCAAGTAGTCTGCGTAGTATTCGAGGACGTTCCGGACGACTTCGTGATCATCTGCCTCTGCCAGCCGTTCTAAAGAGGATTTCTTGATCACATTGCTGAAGTCTACAACACGTCAGTCTTGCCCCAATTTAAGTTCTGCACCCCAAATCATACATATGTGATATTCTCCATATTTTGGTTCCCGTAGTTCGTCGATGAGAAATTGTATCGAATCGGGGGAAGGGCGGACGAAGCAAAGACATCTCAAATGTCGCATCTTCTCTCTTGACTGGTTATCCAGTCGGCTAATATAATTCTCAGCTTCTACCACAAGGTAAGGGCGTGGCAATGGCGTACTCTGTGAGGTATACTTCATGGTTGAGGAGGGCGGATTGGGTGGTTGCGGAGGATATGATTGACACCTTCAATACATTCAGTAAAACTAGCTGCGATGCGAAGATGTCGAAGAACAAACCTACAGTTTCGGTATCAAGCAAGAGGATCTTCATTTTGGCTGGCGATCCAGAAGCGCTGTCTCCAGCAGACACCATCTTGGTGACGTAGCCGGAGACGGCTTGAACAATGTCCATAGCTGTAAAAGTCCTGGCATAGGTGGTGTTCAATTCTCCGTGACCTCACAGCCTTTGTGCGGTAGTTTAGGGCAACTTTAAGGAGAAAGCAGCAAAGGCGAAGAAACTAGCTTGCGGATGCGCAGGATATCCATGAATGTGAGCTCTCCTCGCGTGTGGTACGTGGGCCAGAAGTTCGGCGAACATGCGCCACACTAAGTACCAGGGCTTGGCGCTCTAGCCACCGGAATGTATTCAATGATTCAATTGGAAGTTCTGCGACTGAGGAGATCTGTTCTCAGGGAGCATTACATGTCTCTTCTCACTGCAGTCGCCCCGAAGATGTGATCACGGTGAAGTATGATTAAACAATTGATTGCATATCCAAGTCTAGTTCATCCATTCGATAATTAAAGACACCCTTGAAAGCAATTGGATATCTCGATTGCGCCTCAGCCTGCTGAAATGCTCCAAATCGATTAGAACGGCAATGTGCCGTTGTCCCAGAAAATTATGTTCCTGACCTGACCGTATGAGCCTCAAGTCGACTTTGTTTTAAGATGAGAGGAGACTGAATCCGCTCTGCTGTCCCTGCTTCTGCATGGTTCAATGCTCTACGCATTAGTGCCCATGCATCCACCTATACACAATCCATCCAATTATTCCTTACTTGTTCAGGCACTGCCACAGCTCACTGCTCCTTCTTGCTGTCCACCGGCTCATACTTTCTATCATCCTCGCCTTCCACCTCTTTCACAATCGTCTCCATCTCTACCTTTTGCCGGTCCCACTCTGCCTTGCCCATCTTCGTCTCCCTCCGGAACAACTCTTCATTCGGCTTCCTGTAGCTACCGCCAAGGCGGTCCCACAGGGTCGTGAACTGGCCATAATTGTAGTTGAAGTACAAATGGTGCATCGTATGGCACGCCGCACCATTCACCACCACGCTTTGGCTGATGTACTCGCCGTCATGAATCATGACCGTCCAGATGTTGATGAACACGAACAAAAAGATGTACGCGAATTTCTGCAGCGGGAACACGAATGGGAAGACGTGGTACGGCACGCTCTGCGACCAGCCGTCGACTGGATGAAACGCATGTGACGCATACGGTGTCGGCATGATCCACTTGTGGTGCGGCTTGTGCAGCGTCTTGTATACGAGCGGGTGATGTAGGCCGCGGTGTATCAAATATATGAAGAAGTCCGTAAAGCAGATGAACAATGGGAACTGGAAGAAGTTGTACCACATGCCCGGACCCTCGGCGGTCGTGTCGTATATCTTGGAGTAGCCGCGAACTTCGGCGAGGAAGAAGGGCACAGTGAGGAGCGCCATGCCGGGAAAAGACGATATGGATTGCTTGATCTCCATGGACATTTGGTTACGGAGGAACTTGGGATGCTGGAAGGCGGTCTTGTCGAATACGAAGTAGTAAGAGAGGCTAGCGCAAGTGAAGTATATGACTATACCAAAGAGCCTAGAAGAAATGTATTAGCTATTATGTACGACTACTGTATGCCATTGAAGGAGAGTAGGGCACCATACCAAGTAATTAAGAACAAGCTTACGGCTTGTCTATAAATACTGTCCCTCGGCCATTGGCTCATGTATGCATACTGAGATGGAGAAAAGGAGAGCATCTGGCTTGCTGGGTGGTATTGCCAATTGTAGGGCGTTGGCGTCTCTAGCATGCTCGAGTAGGTCGCATTCGGTGTCTGCTGGGAGAGCGCATATTGTGATTGGACCGATTGGGAGACTGGCAAGACGGTCGCGTACATGCGGTCGAATAAGAAGGTGTCGAACACCTCAAGGACGACGTCCATCGCGAACAATTGGCGTTGCGCCTAAGTATTTGTCAAGTAGGTAAGTCGCGATTCGTTAAGCAGATCTGATGTGAATTCACTAGGAGAGGCTTCTGAATTGGCGTGCAGTCCAGTTCGGTTGGAGCAGACACAGCAAGACGAAGGGAGGAGGAAGTGAAGAACGCGAGGAGAGGGCGTGTCTTGGTATTTCTGAGGCAGTGAGGAGGCAATGGTGGTTTATTGCCTCTGGAGATCGTCGACCCACACAACCGCTGAATTTCCATCAAGGGGGCGCGCGCTTAACTCCGATTGTGCCGATATTTGGTAAGGAGCTGTACTTTCGGAAAAGCGAGCTTACAGGGGCTAGCAACACTGTAAGCTATCCTCTGCATCTACACGTGTGTCTTGCCCGTCGTATACCTCCTCTATACAACCCCCTCCAGGGAGGTGCGCTCCTGATCGGCACCGTCGTCGGCGCTGGAACACTTTCTTAGCTAAGGGCTGCAACTTAGTTACAGTCCTATACTTGAAACGTACCTAAGAGCAAGAGGAACTAAACTGTCGCACGCTAATAGGAGGGCACAGATCAGCTTGGCCTGTCGTCTGACCCGTGCCAACACTGAGAGTGGTGCTCCTTAGCCACGACCGAGGGAGATCCACCGCCAGAGCACCGTCTCATCGGCTGGGACAGTTCCCGCTGGACTGACTCTGAGCGAAAAGTCACCTCATCCCCAACTCGTCTGTGAAGAGGAGTTCCAAGACTCCGCGGCTGCGATATCGCTCCGATGCACACATGGAGTTCTGGTGAGCTGATGGCTCTGCAGGGACCTCGGGACTGGATGTCTCGTTCTCTGCAAGGTACACCTGAAGTATATGTTTTAGATCAACGTTCCAATCTGTTCGCTGCAGTTGGCTAGCGCATACTGATCTCAAATTCTCGCTTTTACGTCACTTTTTCTCGGAAGCTGGTGGACGGCTATATATTACACTCCTCGGATTGTCTCTTTCATCTCTTTAGCATAGGTATCCGGCATCAGACGCCTCACAATGTCGTCCAGTATCAAGCCGCTAATCCTGCACGCTCACGGTACGGGCCCAAATCCGTATAAGGTCGCTATTGTGCTCGAATCTTTGAATCTTCCATACGAGGTTAAGCTTTGGCAATTCGGCACCGATCCCAAAAATGGCGTCAAGGGAACAACTTTTCTGGCCATCAACGAAAATGGACGTGTGCCTGCACTCGAGGATCCCAATACAGGAGTCGTTTCATGGGAGTCTCTCGCGGTTATCAACTACATCCTAAGAGTTTATGACAAGCAGGGCAAGCTTGGGCCAGGTCCGTCAGAGCAGGAGCATGTTGACTTTGACAAATGGACGGCCCTTCTCGTGAGCACGGTGGTGAGTTATAGATTCTGTAACTTTGTGAGAAATTGGCAATAACGCGCAACAGGGTCCCATGATGGGCCAAGTGAACTGGTTCAAGCACTACCATCCAACAAAGAACGAAGATGCTATTCGGCGATACGAGGAAGAGACACTCAAGTACTACGGCGTAGTCGAAGGCCAGCTGAAGAAATCAACAAGCGGCTTCATCCTCCCGAAGGGATTCACCGCGGTAGATGCGCACTTCTACCCGTGGATTTACCAACACGACTTTGCGGGATTGAGTCTTGACAAGTATCCCGCGTTAGCACAATGGTTTGAAAAGGTCAAGAGCTTGCCAGCAGTCAAGAATGCTTATGCCGCGGTCCAAAATGGACAGAAGTTGTAGCGTGATCGATAGACATGACGAAAACAGAATGATTCTCCAAGGCAACAGTGTTTTGTGGCACAACCACCGGCCTTACACGGGCCCCACAGTTCAGGCTCCTATTTGTTTGGCTCAGTGAATGGCTTTTACAACACCAGCTTCCGAGAACACAATTCTCTCACCACTCCTTCTCTTCCTTCCAATTTGTTCCTTCTTGCTTTCGAGCCACGACTGGAAAAATACGTCGTGTTTTCTACATTCGAATCACAAAACTCGACCCGAGACAGTCCAGTACTTTGCTAGCACTGCGTACGAAACCCGCAATGAGGAAGGCCAAGATGAGGAAAACCACAACGAGGCCTACCGGTATTCTTGCATTTGCGCCACCAGATTCAGTCCAGAAAGTGGGTAACTTCCACCAGCAGGAACAAAGCCGATTTTGCAATCTACCCATGGAACTGCGCTTCGAAATCTATCGCAATGTCATCTTTACCCACGATGTCGACGCTGCTTTCAGAGCCGAAGAGCTGGGAAAACAAGCAGGAGCGCGGAAAGCAATAATGAGCGCTGTTATCAGACTCTCACGCACAGCCAAGAGGATCAACATCGAGCTCGAAAAGATCATCCCATTCGACAAGATGGCGCTGGTCTTCGACTGCGACAATTTCCCTCCCCAAATCGTCATGAATTGTTCACGCCTCTGCACCGATCACCGGCTCCTTACCTTGATGGGACGAGCTGAGATGGCTCAGCTGATCGCAACGAATTTCGAAGGCCCGTGGGACTGGACGCTCTCACAGAAAGACAAGGATCTGACATTCATTATGATGGGGCTTCAAAAGATAGACCAGTTGCGTGAGTTGGTGGTCACGATGAAATGTCGGGTTGGTTCCGACAAAGAGCTGGCCGAGGAGCTGAAGCAAGAGGAAGATGAGCTTCGTGCTCAAGAAGACACGCGTCTATACAAGACACTGGCGGAGGGGCTGGATCAAGAGGGAGATGAGCGTCGTGCTCATGGGCACGCTCATCCGTACGAGAGCCTGGTAGAAGATCTTGTCACACTGCGTGCAGACCCCAGCATCATCTTCAAGCGCGGCTGTGATCACAGCTATTGTGGCCCTTCTGCTGAGTGGCTGTGGCATTTTGGGAAAGTTGAGATGTACTCCTTCGGGAAGGAGCGCATGTGTGGCGAGATGGGAGAGGAAAGAAGGTGCGGTGGATACCTGGAAGCTCCAGAGTGGATTAGTATGGTGTAAATGCAGACCGACGGAGATAGAGTCTGCTCTCCAATGTCAATAGAGGTTTCTTTGGAGGTGGATGACGTCAAGCAAACACACGATCAAAAGGCAGTGCATTTCTTCGGAAGAGAGAGACTTTTATGCGGTTCCAAGTTTTCAGAACCGATCCCACTATCCCGTACAGTGTGAAACCAACCTTTCCGGACATCTTTCAACTTTTTGCCGTGTCCAGTGCTCCTACACGCACACCTCTCTATACCATTATACTCATTGAGTTTTCAAAGCAACAAGAGGAGCGTACTTACTAAGTCAAATCGTTGTGGCAATAGTCGTGTTCAATTATCACGGAAGCCTCTTTCATGGTCTTAACACAGATACCTAAATATGCACCAGACACTTCACCATCGCCGACGTTTGGACGCTATCTCGGGCGAATCGAGCAGTATAGGTCTGGGCCCGAAGCAGTACTCATTAGCATATCGAATTGTTCTTGAAAGGGGCCTTCTAGGCAAGTGCACAAGCGCAGAGCAGATACTGCGGCGGTTGTGATGTAACACACCCTTTGTCATCGTCGGCGACATTGCTCCACAGGCTCAGCAGCCGAAAGAGTGTAACGTTCAAACTGCAACGACGCCGATAATCACGTTCAATTGTTATGGAAGCCACCTTCTCGCCTTTGTCGTAAACGACAAAGTGGCTTTGGTCTGTCTTTCAAGCTGTCTGGAATGCAAACTTTCACGCCGGCAAGGCAATCATCGAGCAAACGTATTCCTCTATATTACCTGCCCTAATGCTGTGTAGGCTGGATGGAGAAGACAAGGCGCACTCTTTACATTCTGTGATCTTATCATGTCTTCCTCTTCCAGCCGTTCAGCCGTCACTATCGTTGATAGTGAAGAAGCAGTACGGTCGCTCCTTGAGAAAATCACAGGTCTTCCAGTCTATCCTCCATCTCTCTATTGTGATCTCGAAGGCGTCAAGCTCAGCCGCCATGGTTCAATCTCTATCTTCTCCTTGTACGTTCGCCCGACACAACAGGCCTATCTGATCGACGTCCACACCTTGGGTGCGAAAGCATTCGACACCGCAACAGCAGACAATGTCTCTCTCAGAACGATTCTGGAGTCCACAACGATCCCCAAAGTGTTCTTTGACATCCGAAACGACTCCGACGCTCTCTTCGCCCACTACAAGATCTCTGTTGCGGAAGTCAAAGACCTGCAGTTGATGGAGCTTGCTACGCGGAGCTTCGGAAAGAAATTCGTCGCCGGATTGGCCAAATGTATCGAAAGGGACAGCTCCCTTTCCCACGCTGAGAGAACCGATTGGATGCAAACGAAGGAAGATGTTACAAAGCTCTACGCCCCTGAGAGCGGTGGTACTTACGAAGTCTTCAATGAGCGTCCTATGAGGCAAGTGATCAGCCAATACTGTGAACGGGATGTAGCTCTCCTTCCGCACCTCTTTGATATCTACGATGCGAAGCTCCGGAAACCTGGTATGAGCCACTGGCCGGGCAAGGTACAAGCAGCTACTCTGGACCGAATCGAGGAGTCGCAAAGTGCAGGTTACGATCCAAACTCGTCGTTCAAGACGTACGCGCCCGGCACTTGGTAACTTTCAGGAGCTTGGGGTTTGGAGGAGCCTGTGTTCATTTTTACGCAATTGCTAAGAAGACAGAGGTACTAAGAGATTCCATAGGATGAGTGAAGACGTTACTTTGTACAAAACCAGATATCAAAATGCTGTAGAATGATGCTACAAACCGTTCGTTGCATGCCTTGCTTAACAGTTTACTATGTGCGTGAAGCCGCATCACAGTGACTACACACCACGGACCAGTCTGAAACCGACATATGGCATTTAAGTTCCATATACAGCAAGTCCAGCTCAGCAAGGCCAGTTTATGCAATGGAACCAAACTGCCCAATGGAAAACTCCAAAAACATGGCAACATATCTTCGGTATACTTCCTTCACCGAAGCCCTACATTCAGACAAAACGCCGACTACCCGGAGGGCTGCAATCAGCGAACTCCGATTTGACGCCCAGCGCCATCATTTCTCAATCTTCTCATTCTTCCTGCCCACATCGTAGTCCAGATTCACCACACGCGCACGGCACGTCGTTCCGCATGCATGATCGTCCTGCAAGCAACACTCGAAGCGCCCACCTCGCCTTCCCACATGCGAACATATCTCCGGAGTTGGCCCCGTTCTCACCAACTGTGCCACAGGAGCAGTAGCAGTCATGTACGTACCTGACTGCTCTCTCGTATCCTCATCCTTATGCCCCAGTGATGGTGTGGTGTCACACACCGGGAGCCTGGAATTGCCGAGCGCTCATGCAGCATGCCAATATCTGAATCGAATCTCAACCTTATTTGCGCGAATCAAAGAAAACGCTGCTGCTCAATTTTGTGACCGTACCTCATCTAGTCTCGATCGCAGAAGGCGGTAGGAGGAATTCGAGGCCGCCTTATCCTTACGAAACGCATGAATCGCTTCTCCTTCATCCACTCAAGCTCTGCTCATGACTCTCCTCCCTGGTTTTTTTTCTCTCCACGCTCCCATCAAATCTCGACACCTGCGCCGCAGGCCAAGTGGCATCACCTCATCACTCATCGTCACCTCCAGCACCTCCACCACCATCAGCGTCTGCAAATTCTCCGCGTTATGCGCGAATTCCCCCAAGAAAAGGGCTCGCCCCACGCGGGCACCACCAACCCCATCGAGAGCCGCCATACTCAGCAACTCGCATCAAATCACCACCCACCACCTCCGTTTCCAGCGCACCAATGCTGGAAAATGCAACGCCTTTCTCTGTAACTTTTCGGTAAGCGACGCAGAGATCAAGCAAGATCCCTTCTCGTCCGGCACACTCCCGCCAATCTGGCAGCAGGGCAACGCGGACCGGCGCAGCGGCTCGTCTTCCACCCGCACCTCCCTTGCCCTCCACCAGAAGCAGCTGGCAGCTTCGGTAGGTGGACGCTGTCGTGCCGCTGGAGATGGAAAAGCTGCCCTGGCTCTACTCTCTGTGCCCTGAAGAGGGAAGTCGCTCAAATGAGAAATTTGTCGTGTCATCTGCAGTGCAGTTTTTCTCTTCATCTCATCCCATCGGTTTCTGGGAAGGTGGATGAGGCTGTCACAACCAACCCCACACGCTCTCCGCGCCCCAATCCGTTTTCCGCATGCGAATGCGAGGCCTGATAGTGGTTGGAGCGCCCGTGAGAGGCTCGTGGTTCGGGAGACGTGATTGAATTGGTCGAAAAATTCGATTGTTTCCGCCGAAACTGCGCTGCGCACACTCGCCGATTGCGTCAAGCATCGCTCGCATTTGACCTGCAAACCCTCCTGCAGTCACGCTGCGCGCCCATTTGCGTCAGAGTGCTTGAAAATTTGACCGTTGAAGCCTTTGTCTGCCCGGCGAGGAAACGCTTTGGTGGAACTGGGCTAGGTTCCAGAGCACTCCCCTCCGGATTCGAGCCCACAGTATTGGACCGCCCGCGTGGTGATCAGCATCATCAGTACGCTTTGGAGATTGATCAGCGATGCGAGTCGAGATATTGGAAACTCAGAGGCGTCGTCGGTTGGTCGGCGCAACATCGCTTGCGATCGCAGCCTGTTTCTTGAATGCCCATGCCCTCCCCAGCTGAAGATCCGATCTTATCGCGACCGCTCCGCTCGGAGGCGTCCGATTGTCCAGCTCGAGGTGTGGAGGCGTATAGATAAACGTTGTCGACTCCTCATTCAATCGAGTCACGTTTAAAGGGTCGTGGGCCGCGGAGATGTCGGGCGCTTCCGCCAGTCGACTCCTGTGTGCTCACCTGCCATCTGGCAGGCATGACAGCTCACAGCTGTGCAGCTCGTGACGGTGCGTTGAACTCAACTGCATCAGATAGACATGAGAACACAGGGCAAAGAAGAATTTTATGTCTAATTTCGCGAGCGTCGAATTATTGGGGTATCAACTAAGAGTAACCACAATGCCTCCAGCCTTCGATGATTATTTTCTAAGAGGCGAGGCTGCGCTTCCCTTCCTTGGGAGTGACCGTGGGCAAAGCGAATGCAAAAGCCAAAGCCAATGTTATGCCCCCAAAATCCGAAAACAAAGGCCAAATCGAAACAGGAAAGAAAGGGTAAAATACAGTCATAAATCATAGACCCAGAGTTCCATCCCATCAGTGCTGCCTCCCAGTCCCAAGGTCCCAAGTGACCTTGCTCCGATACCTAGCCCGGGAGCAGCGACAGTGGCGCTCAACCTGCGACTTGATTGCGCCTTCCATCTAAAATCCCTTGAATATCATAAGCCAGGTTCGTTTGGAAGGATATTGTTTGTTGTTCATCGTATCGTGATCTCGTGAACACCGCCGACGCCGATTCCGGTTCTCAAATGAATTTTGTCAATGAACCGAACTCCTCGAATATCAGAGCGTCCGACATAACGGGCCCTCGCATTTAGAACATCTTCCTCTCAGGGAAGGCCGAATCTCCGAAACTATGCAGGCCATGGCCATTGAAGTCGTAAGCATGGCCCTGCACAGGACCGCCAGCAGCAGCGCCAAAGTCGTCCTCGCTCACAGTGCTGGATCGACTACTCCGACTCTGTAGCTGGACGCTAGACGGGCCGCGCTTCATCACCCGGCCGCCCATGACACCTCTCGTCGGGCTGACGGGTGCTGAAGCGGCGTGAGGTGGAGGAGTTCTGGAGCCCATGGAGCTAGGGTGGTGCATATGATCGTTGGAGCCGCCGGCGTTGGTCGAGATACGGCGGTCTTTGCCGCGGCCTTTGATGCCTTTGTTGGAGTTCTTGTAGAGCGAAGCAAAGTACTCCCAAAGATCCTTGTCGGCGACTGTGACCGGGTCGCCTTCAGAAATGGAGGCGAACTTCGTAGCGAGGTAGCGCAGTGTTTGGGCATGGAACTTGTTTTGGTGAGACTGGTAGACTGTTAGTGGACTGTCCTAATAGCAACGATGAACGACCGAAAATCATCAACAAGTCGACGCAAAGTTGCCATTACTAAGAAAATTGTTTGTCATATCCATAGACAATACGAGAGTAATTCCCTGACCGGACTGAGAGAGACGAAATGGGGGACCATCAATCGCCACAGCACGTGAAAGGAGCGAAGGAATATCGGCCCGTATTGCCGCCTAGGAAACTTTCGAAACACGGAAGGAAAAACGAAAACAGGCGAAGCTCGTTGATGGATGTCGCGACAAAACAAATATGAAACTCACCTTCAAATTGCCTAGTTGGGTGAACTGTTTGCCGCATTCGTCCAATTTGCAGGTAAATGGTTTAATCTGCTGGTGGACGATCTTGTGCGCCCTGACATTGCCACGCTGCGCAAAGGCTTTGCCGCAGATGTCGCAGTTGTAAGGTCGCTCACCAGTGTGACGGCGTTCGTGGGTCTAAATTGGAGTGTTAGCCTTACGAGTCCTAAGTGACATGTGGCCGAAAAAGCGTACCTTGAGATTGCCAAGCTGAGAAAATCGCTGGCCGCAGGAGGGTTCTTTGCAGACCTGAGATAAGAATATGTCAGAAGTGCGCACTAATGCCGTGTTTACATCATGTACGTACAAATGGTTTGACTCCGGTATGCGCCCGCTTGTGGATCTCGAGATGCGTCTTCTGGTAGAAGCTCTTGTTGCAGTCCGGAATATCGCATTGGTATCGTTTTCTGGTCTTCTGGACGCTCTTTGGTGCTTCAACTGGAGCGGGCATTGCCTGCCTGGCCGGCTGTTGTTGCTGCTGGGTCTTGGGCGGTGTTGAATGCGTCTTGGCCTGGATGGCTTTCATGAGAACATCGACATCTGTGTTAAAATTGATGAGTCCGTTATCAGAGTCGCTCGAGTTTGAACTTCTGTAGTCATCCATGATAGAATGGTCGTTAAACAGTTGGCTTGGTTGGATGGGCGAGCTGTCCTCAGTCTTGATGGACGGGCTTCGGTGTGCGATGCCCGAAATGCTGTTTCTGGCTTCTCTTACGTGTGGGACGGCGCTCGAAAGATCGATGGCACCAGGGAAGGTCGCAGAATGGGAGAGGGATGGTGGTGCATATGTGACCGGCACTTGGTGCTGAACGTTATATGGGTTAATTGAGAGCGTCTCGAAGCCGTAGGCGCCGGCCTGGAAGGGAATTTGATTTTGAACAGTGTTCCCAAATAGAGGAACTGTCAGATCAATATGTGTCGGATGGTAGGATCGCGGATTTGAGGGTGCGGTGGTAGTTGGCATATAACCAGACATGCCCATGTGCATCTGGCCCGAGGAACGTCGTTGCCAGAGACCTGGGTGCTGCGGAGCTACAATTGCTGCCATTGCAGCGTTGAGAGGATTGACTGAAGGAACAGGATGATTCCGTTGCTCTGGTCAGAGTTCCAGAGCGTAAACCAAGCAGGTGGAGCGTTGACAACAATAGCGTGGTAGACTGGAGAGCTCGACAATGAGGACTGGTACAATGGTATGCACAGTGATATGCTCAAGTAGTACAAGAAAGTCGATATGAGTATTTGTGGAGAAAGACTGGTGGAGAAATATACAACTCGTGTGTTGGTCGTGGAGTTCTGGTCCGGGAGATTGGGGCAGTGGATAGGGAGGAGCGTTTACATACATATAGCTGTCCGTACCACATCCCACGAGTGAGTGAGTGGCAGCCCGGGGGATGACGAAGTTGTGGGACACAAGGGAGAGCTACCTCACACTAGCATCCCTCCACCAAGCCAGGACGGGGGAACAAAGCGCACGGGGATCTCGACTCGCATCCAGGGCCAACAGGAAAGCCGCGCGCCCATGCATGGGGGCAGAGGAGTGATGAAAGTGCGGCCAGGGCAGTTGATGATGTTGCCCGTCGAAGGCGGCATGGGGGCAATCCAGCTTGCGATGTGCCCTCGATGCCTCCCACGACTGGCAGGGGCGGGATGCGCTTTGATGAAATTTTTGGGAATGCTCGAGCAGCAGAGATCCTGGTCGGGTTCCTCAAGATGGGAGATTCGCAAGGGAGGCCTTGCACGAAGCCGCCAGAGTGCAAATGTGGTCTAACAGCGTAAAGCTTCCCCCATCCACCATTACCAGCCCGTGCTGGCGCGCTGCCTCTGCGGAGAGGCTTGGCGTTCTGCTCACCGAGCACTTTGGAAATGCGGAAAATATGAGAGGTTAATTGCTCAAGTGGGGGTCTTGCCGCACATAGCGAAGGAATTGCGCTGCTGGTATGGTGGAATTGCTGGAGAGCAGCGCTTCGCCTTGGCTTACCCGAAGCAGATGCGTTACTCGAGCGAGGCGAAGGAGGCCTTCTGACATGTCTCTCGGGCAGTAATCTTGCGCCATCCGATATCAGACTACCGGTTTTCGAGTTCTACAGCTGTATTTGTGCCGCATCGATCTTACCGCCGTCGCGTCGGATCGCGCGCCAGCTTTGGCTGATCACGGCGAGTGAGGCTGCGAGAGGCGCCTGTGTGATCTTAGTCAACCATTTCCTTCGCAGGGATTCATACAATACGATCCGATCGGCCTGCTAATGTTATTATTGATGTATCCGAACGCTGGAGCAGCGGCCGAATCCGATTCTGAAGCTGTGGCACTCCCTGCGAGCTCACCGTCTCGCAGTTGTACGAGTTCGCCGTCTCTCACGCACCAGACTCGCTCGCCTTTGCGGATTGGCTGCAGACACGAACTGCTAGATCGCTCCCTGTCTCGATCACGTTGGGAGGGTGTCGCAGGCACCCCGGCGAGCATCTTCGGGGCAGATTGGCGACGTGCCATTTGCTATCCGCTCTACACAACACGCGCCCCGTACGCGGGGATTTCTGCCCGCCATCACGGATTCATCACATCGACCTTTCCAAGATTGATTTTTCATGCTTCACGCGGAATCAAGCCCTTCCGCGCCGTCATATCGTCGCACGCCCAAGGCGCCGCCAAGTGCACGCGATACGCTTATTGCCGGCGGCACGATGCTCGCTTCCATTCTGACAGCCAATTTCACCGCGCTATAGAGGCAGCGCGGTTGACGGATCTCGCCAACTACTGCACCGGCGGCGTGGGACAACGGCGAGCGGAATTCGGGAGCGAAGTTCTAAAGCAGCTTATGGCTGCTCCAACAGGCAACTGAAACAATCAGAGCCTTGTGTCCAAACCGGGCCACATCCGGAAACTCCTTCGCCTCTGCCCGGGATATCGGGAGATTTGGTCCTCGTAATGGCCATTACCGACCTTCTCTTTCTGCACTTCACAACCTGGATGATAGACACAAGGATGATTCCCCACCCGTCAGATCGAATGGCAGGTCACTCTACAAGGTGCGAGCCGAGCACCGTACAATCAGGACCACATCATAATTGATCGTGCTCACCATCAGCATCGTACACGTCGAGAATTGCAAGACACCACATACGCCACCAAACAACAGCTTTACTGCTCTGCGGAGCTGGCTCACAAGACACCCGTTCTCAGCGCGGCGTCGACGCAAATCAGAGCAACCCGACAACTTGGGTCGGCTGGACCTGGTGCACGCGGGCTGCCCAGAGCGCACAGATATCTGTGCGTCGTGTTCGAAGAAGTAATTCTATTATCCAACGCGGAGCCCGCCTATCAACGGCACGCCGCTCTCCTGGAGCGTGCGTCTCCACACCGTCAAGCCTCAAGCCATCTGCCGCCAGATCCCACGCCTTCGACCCGGCAGCATGGTTCGGGACCTCTGCAGCGTGTCCCGCACTGCAAACCGCCTACAGAAAATAGAGCTTGCCGCCAGCCGCGATGTTCATCTGGATGCATTGCATTTTGGGCGCCTTGCTGCCGCTTAATTCGCTGCGCCTGTCCTCATGACAAAGAATTGCGTGAATCTTCCTCCTTCCACCTCGCTCCCGTGTAGCCGCACATCTATCCCAAGTAGTCGGGATGCATACTGCTGAGCTTCGCTGCTGTTTGCGGCAGCCCAGACCATGACTGCGTGCGCACGAGCAAGAGGCGTCCGTCTCATTGGAACAAACCCTGGGTCTCTTCTTCATCATGCGTGAACGAAGGATCCGCCAAGTGTACCTCTTCAGGTACAAATGTACGTGGACTTTGTGCTCACACAACCTCCATTTCAAAATGCCTTTGATGGACCTCGAGACTATTGAATGTCTCGACAGGAAACCATCAATTGCTCGGTTTCGGTCGTTTTCCGACGAATTTCGGGCTGCTAGATGGATGCTTTATCCATATTAAGGCTTAAGTAGTCTGCTCCAGGTCCTTGCAACCGACCTCTCTCGGCCCGTCCGCTCGACGCCATCAATTGACCGCGCCGTTATCCCATGCTCGCGGATACGTTCCCCGGTTTGGCCCAAATCCGCAGATCTCCACCACGAGTCTTAACAGTTTGCGACCCAGCTTAATGGGCGTATCGAGACCAGACGAATCGGCTTGGCCAAGACGTTGCGTGCCCTGTTCGCAGAGAGCAATCGAGCAACCTCATCGCCTTCCGGATCGCATTGCCCTTGCATGCCCTTGCAGAGGTCCAGTGTGTCGGCATGCTCTAGGTCGCCTAAACGCTGGCTTGTTCCAGGGGCAGTACATACTGGAGATGTCCGATTCATGGTCTTGAGTAGAGCTGAAAGAGGACAGAGAGCAATCACGCGCAGAAATGCTGCGACTTGGAATCGTCACACGACTATTGCCCTACGCCCCTGAGATATGCATCAGTTGATGGCTTGCGTTCTGCGATGCTGCAAAATTTGATTGATCTGAGGGATGCACCAGATCCGAACAGTGTGAGCCGTTCGGCGATTTTCTCATTGCTCATTATTGTTCGCTTCGCGAAGAAGCGAGTGGGTAGACGGGACGACCAGACGAGTGTTTCAGCAAACCAGCGAGTAAGAGGGTCGTGCACCTTGTCATCACAGTTCTGAGGCATGGCGTCCCGTTCCCCTCAACAACACCACCTGCCACTGGCACTGGCGGGCAGACTGTAACACTTCAAAGATCCACTGGCGGCCCTGTCGCCATTTCTATTGCCCCTCGTCAGGCCTCGAACTCTTCCGTCGTTCATCCCGTCTCATGATACAAATACAGTGATTCGATCCGGCCTGGGCAGGGCAAGCCTGAGAAACGGTGTTGATTCATCGAGCGTTTCAATCGCTTCCAAACCTTCCCAATATCAGCCTGAAAAGCAGATGTCACGAAGTCCACAGGCATCGCAGCAGCTATGACGTTCGAGTTTATCGAGTTGCCAAATTCGGGGCAAGTCTCCGTTCGGGAACGCTTCATAAGCGACTGCTACGGGGATTGCAAACCTTGCGAGTGCGACACAAAAATCTCACCGCGCGCGCTCTTCTGTCTCTATGAACCCCAGCAGTAAATGTTTCAGATGGCACAGATGCAGCGCGCACCCCATTTGTGTCGCGAATCGGCCGTCACTTTCCTCTCTCGGAGCCGACTCCAGCATTCAACAGCTTCTGAACCCTGCCGAAGATGCCGATTCTATACAGATCAAGGGGATCTTTTCATGGATAGTAAGCACTTCTCAATGCTTCTCAATGCTTCATGAACGTTATTGAGCAGGTTCGCACTCGCGTCTCGCTTCGATAGTTCCACGCGACAATGACGTTGCAGTTCCATTACCGCGCGGTACCAATTTCTGTCGCGTGCGTTGTGGTCGGCAGTTGTTCAACAGTTCGACGTGGTATTTAACAATCCCACCACCACCTTTTGCATTTGTTCACCTCCGTGCCACTCTCTTGACAACCAGGCATTGCCTTGGTTTGGCGATTTGCAAGGCCTGGTCGCGACTCAAAATGCCCGCGCAGTCCGCGAGCTACCCCGGCGAATAGCAGGAGGTGTCTTCAAGGGACGCCAAGTTTCTAAATTCTATATTGAGAATCCATTTGTTTGAGTGGAACTGGATGTTATAGACATGGGTGAGATCATATAGGGTTGGCCAATAGCTCAATTTCTTGTTTGATATTCCAATTCGAGCTTTCATGAATCATGGCGCTTCGGATTCAATATTCACGTTTTCTTTTCAATCTCCGCCCTCACAAAACAACATCTCTCATAGACACATCTCGTATCGCATAAGTGGTGGCGCAATGCCTTCTCTTGCCCGATCGCTCGGAATTGCGCTCGTGGCCTCGATCACAAGGCTCCAGTGGATCATTGCGATGTGCACAGTCTGCGAAGTTCGCGTACGGCGCAAAACAACCACGAAAGCATACGCCAATCACACGCTTCGGAACCGATCCGCGAAGCCTATTGAGCCTCACCACCTTGGGCAGCTTGGGCAGCTGCAGGGCCTCCAACAGGCCGATATTCCCCGCCGCTTTGACACACATTGATCTCCATGTGAGGCGTGTGCCAAGGGCAGCTAATAGCTCCGAGAGAAACAAGATCTAGACACCTTGTCTAGGGCTGCACCGACCGATCGAAAAGCAACCACCTGGCTTCACGGCGCGGGATCCGAACGACCAGGTAAGTCGGCGAAGGCACTCTGTGCATAAATGAGATGGTCCACTGAATGAGCAGTATTACCACCATCTCATGGATTTCCCAGAACCTAGCTACCAGATCGAGTTCCAACTGCATCACGCTTCGGTATGGTCGCTCGAATCACACACGAAAGGCCCAATCCGCTCTTGTGCTGTGCACTTCTGCGAACGGGCCTGCACCTTTCACTTACTCATCTCTTTCATCACTTCTCTCAATTCAGATTTTGCACTTACCAGACTCTCACTCACCCGCAGGAGCTTTCGGTCCCGTGACTCCAATCACAGCTCAAATCCATCCCAGAACGGTGTTGAAGCCCTGGGATGTATTCCTGATAAGATTGTCTGGCCCCAGAGATGCTCGCGCGTTGTGAGGGTTTCCAGTGGGCAAGAGCAGAGCATAGGCACTGCCCGCATCGACTTTTCACGACTACCAGAATCAGGAAACCAGATGTCCGGGGTCATTGCTCAATCGATCGCCCTCTTAGTCAGGATGCTGGTCGATTTGTACCCAAAACCCGCACTCTTGGAATGCTTTTTAAACCGCCACTGGCCAAGCTGCGCGTGCGATGATTTACATTCACATCTCAGCTTCCTCACAGTGGTTCGCAAGAGTTTAATGGCTTAGATGCCCGTTGCATACTGCCTTGCGCTTGTTCCAATGATCGCTCAACATACAACTGAGGCCTCATGTTTTTGGACTCAGCATTCAGCTTCGTTTCGAGCCCGGCTTTTTCGGGCATACAGCTTGACAAGGGCCCCTGCAACGATCAATCCGTAGCTCCCAACATTTCATCACAGCGCGTCTGCAGCACATCTCTGAAATAACCAAATTCACCACTGCCATCCGCGCCACAAGATTTGTGGCACACCCGAACACCTCTCAATTGACCAATCCATCAACCAACACCGCCAGCCCTCTCTCAAAACCACCTTCGCCAGCTCCCCTCCGTTTCTCTATGACCCCTGATATCTTGCCCTGAAGCATTCCGCCCCCCTGTGCTCTACCTTCGTGCCCATGTCCCTGACGCAAAATACAAGGAAGTGAGGCACGCGGAGCGGCTGCATGTGTGGTTGGTTGGTGGCTCGCCCTTCCCGCCGACTTTCGGCGTCCGCCTGAGGTTGTCTCGAAACCTCGCATCAGCGCTGCCCCTTCAGTCCGTTCGGAAATATTGTTTTGGATCTGCTGAAAACACGAGGTGAAACGCGCGGGTTTGAAGTGGCGAACCTCCTCACTCGCGCTCCCGTGAAGGCCATTGCTGGAGGCGACCATGTCCTGGGGCAAATCCGTGCAGGGCGAAATCCGACGTTGCTACGCTGGAGCAGCTGAGGACAGGTATCAGGCCTCTTGTTGCGGATCACACGGCACTTTTTACCGCCACGAATGTTGGCATTGTGAAGACGTTGTGATTGGAACTAAGATGGCGTGAAATTGAGATTATCGAGTGTTACGTGGGAGCTGAAGCGTGTTCTTTTCACCTCCGCGACAGGGAAAAGGAATTGGTTACCAGACGCGATGTGAAGATTGGCAGATTAGTATCTGGCAAAGCTGGTCGCATGCATTCTTGATTGTCAGAGGAGCCTCCACAAGGGAGAAGAGTCTTAAAGGCCCCGAAAGGTCTGAAATGGGCCCCAGGTCGGCAAGGAAAGGGAGTGAAAGTATCAGCGAAGTCGAAGACAGTGATACATCAGACACTTGCTCATTCGGAGACATATCTTGAATTATCCTCTCTACATCTAAAGCGTATTATGCGCGCCCTGAATTCATGGTAAAATGTTTCATCTTTCTATCCCGTGAAGTATGGATGTATATTGTGTGCACGATGGCTTCACCCAATATCGAGCCACTATCAGCGTGGCACATCGTGATCGAGATCCCTTCTCCTGGGACTACCAGCCTCTTTGTATATATAGTGACGCTACTCTACTAGCGATTCTGGAGACATACAAAGATGAGGGATGGGCCGGCATATCACAGGAAAGACAATCCCTATATGTGGCTAGGAAGTCATGTATCATTGCCAAGTAATGATGATCTCCACCTCCCTCGCATAATGAGCCTTTTCCACATCTATCGCTGAAGATAATCATCATCGGATCGTATTGAAGAATCCTCGACACCCTGAACTCATAACAGGTATTGTGTTTGTGCTCTCCGACAACGTTAACCCTGTGGATGGATGTAAAGACGCAGGTCGGTCTTAAAAGAGAATGCGTGCATCTTTTGCTCGGCAAGCAACGTCTCAAAACTTGATATGGGGAACCACACCTTTTATACTCCACGATCCCCCTCCCAGAGTGGAATACGTACAGTCACGGATCCAATGTAATCACAATTCTCACGCACAGAAGTTATAACCATACTTTTGCTTCAACTAAACTACTGAGCGTATCCTATATCGCACCGCCTGTCTCACCAGCCACCCGGTCCAGCGCACTCGAGCAAAGTAAAACAGTCGCAACAAAGAAAGTTGAAAACCCATAATTCCCTTGCGCGTCCCGTGAGGGACAAACGCATCATCCCTTCCATCGCAATATCAAAAGTCCCACCAAAGAAAAAAGAGAAAGCAAAGGGCCGTGTTTGCCAATTCGCAGTGAACGAAAGTCATAAAACAGGTCAGAGCCGAGAGTCTCAATCAGGGGAAGCGATAAAGTCAGCGATGGAAAAGCCCTCCGAAGCCATGAAATCTTTCAGAGAAACCTCGGGCACGTTACTCTGCTGGACCCTTGTAAATCGTGAATAGCTGGGCTCAATCTCATCAACCGGCTTCCGCTTCTTCCTCATCTCCCTATGCCGCTTTTCTCTCTCATCCACAGTTGTCGATCCATCAGCCTCGTGAAGGCCAGCTAAATATGAAATGTGATAGATGTCATTCCACCCTTGAAAATCAGGGGCGTGGCGAAGTCCGCATGGACAGTGCTCCGGCGTGTAATTCTCGAATCTCGCAATAGTAGAAGACAGATCTGGCGTGGGAGCTTCAACCAAAGCGACGTTAGCCCGGGTCTTCAATATAATCAGGGGGATTATTGAGGGCCACGGTAGTCGGTATAACTGCGGTGGCTATATGTCAGCTGACTGTCCCTCATTGAATTGGAAGCAAAGTAAGCGGAAATGGAAAAAGGAGAAGAATAGGTTAAAACTCGGAGAAAACGCGAAATCAAGCTAGCAAAGAACACGTCCAGAGAACAGATAGCAGCGTAGCATCGGCAGTACGAGGCGGGAGCTGAATCTCCACGAAAGGCACCAGTGGATCCGCACCCGCAGCCATGAAACGCGCTTCTCCAGGCGGTCAGTCGTTCAGGGTCCGTGGTTCTAGGAATTTCCGTATCCAGCGCCAAAGTAACGAAATTGCAATACCGCTGTACTCTTCTCAATCCCGACGTTGCGGGTCGAGATGATGAACGGCGCTGCGCTCTCCCACTCTGCTGGAACAGCTCATGCCTGTAGGTCTGTAGGAATGCCGATCGCAACAATGGCTCGAAGGGAAGGGGCATTCAACTGCTATGCCCAAAATCCCATCATCCGGCATCCCACGTATTCGTCTCGAACGACCGTTGAAGGTCTATCGACGAGGAAGAACGCAGAGAGAATCCTTCCGTGCGCCAGGCGCAAGGAGGTGTCAAAGCCCCGAGACGCAGGACTCAAGCCAAGCGACGTGTAGCCCTGTCGACTGGGTGCGTCATCCCGCTCGACAATTTGACAAGTCGAGGGATTCGCGAATGCCCATCTCGTCGCATATCGAAAAGGATCGGCGGTCAAGAGATCAACCGGAAAGCCGTTGCGCCAGGGTCGTGCGAAATCGCATCCTCCTGCCTTAGGACGGCAAAATAGGCTCAGCGCGGGGGGCCATCTCGACGCCAATCCCGCAGAACTGGGGCAAGGCGCATGAGGCTCTCGTATGTATCATCGGAAGGCGTCGTGATGTGCTCCATGCGCTGGATGCAAATGTGAATGCGAATGCGCATCCAATGGCGCCGCAGGATGAGCTAGTGCGGAGAGGATTCCTTCGTTTACTCCCGCGTTGGCGTGCAGCGCGTGCATTGCTGGAGAGGCACTGATTGTCGTCGTCGAACGGCTGTCGAGACTCGGACGGCGCCGTGCGCGTGGGATGGTCGTTGCGCGACAAAAGCGGGATGCGCCGCTCAGCAAACAGCTTCTCAGCCAACCAGCCCAACCACCCATCTCACCCGTTCAAGCCACAGCCCACACAATTTCCACGCTGGTGATACATTGCACACCGCATAGTAATTCTCCCACAATTTGAGTGCTGCACGCCGTGTGCCCCAAGCTCGGAGTGCATGCAGTGCGCAAATAAGCTTATAGTCGACTATAGTGGAACACGTTGCGCGGCAGCCGCTATCGAGAGGTGTGTTGCGCGCCCGGTTGGAGTCCCAGGGTACCGGCGAAAGCTTGTGCGTTCCTGCGGGTGCATGCGCCAGCCCCCAAACTTGCCTCGAGGTCGTACGACACCCCGAAGGAATAGCGACGAGTTTAGATGCCGACCAGCGTGGGGAAACGCAGCGCAAATCGGTATGCCGGCTGATGCGCAAAGGGCGCAGCGATTGTGAGGAAAGATAGTCGAAGAAGAGCCGATACGGGAGAAAGCGAAGGATCCAGAAAACGGCGACGGGAATGATGTGCGCCTTGCAGCGGGAAGGATCGCGCATAATTTTTCGCTCCCGAAAACAACACCACAAACGAACAACACACGATATGCAGAGTAAGAGCAGATCGCGAAATAAGACGGCAATTGGAAACGAGCGAATAATGGAGAAAGACGACAATAGCATGTGAGAGGACATGGAGGTAAGACACATTCCAACATGGAAAATGAAAGGCCATATTGGGAAGTGAGAAAATAGTAGAGCACACTGACCTCCAGATCCTCGCCCTCATGTCTCCACTTCCCGTAGCGAACAGCTTGCCCGTCGGACTGGGGGCGACCGAGATGACTGTAAGACGAGCAAATTAGCAGCTGTACACGTGCCGATAGTAGCTAATGCCCTTGGTTTGGCTGGTGTTGTTGTTGTGGCAAACGTCAATGTCTGAAAATCCGGGGAAAGATGCAAGCAGACCCGCTTCTGCGGTGATGTTTGAACCCCGATAAGTTCAGGCAAAGCCAACATCACACTACCACGGCCCGCTGCATGGTTTAGCGTGGGATGGGGACATGAAGATGTCGATTGTCCATGAATGGAACTATCGACATCCGTACATATCTCGCGTCCAGCGACCACTAAATGCGAGCGATCGCCGCGATGATTTGCATCTAGTGTCTCTGCAATCCTTCCATCTCTTCCGGAGAATTGAGCTTGACCCCACGGGTATTCGAGAACATTGGAGAAACGCGTAGGATTCGAGATAGTACGTACCGGAGTTCTTGTGTCCCTGCAACATCAACTGAGCGCTGCCAGTAAGCGGATCCCAAAACTGCACACCACGATCCTTTGATCCAGATAGGACCCAGTTGCCGTCGATGGTGAGCGCGACGCTAAGGACAAAGTCCTAATTTCCACTCCGTTAGCATTCATCCTATCTGCAACCACGAGGGTCAGCATCCTCAATCAGCTCACCTTGTGTCCTTCGAAAGTGCGGATGCACTTTCCACCCCTTGGGCCACTGCCTGGTACATTTCTTGGCGCATTCGCCAGCTCCCACATCTTGATCGTCTTGTCAAGACTGCCCGAGACCAAGTCTCTGCCGTTCGGGGCGAACGCAACACTGTAAACGCTGTCTCTGTGACCAACATCGCCCTCCAGTCTCTCGACCAGGAATCCGCTAGTCGTATCCCAGACGCGAACGCTCTTATCCAGCGAACCAGCAGCCACCAGTCTATTATCAGGAGAGATTGCCACCGTGGTGACTCCGTCGTCGATCGTCATGGAGAGAATCTGCTCGTTGCGGTCGACGTCCCAGAGGCGCACGGTGCGGTCACCCGAGCCGGACGCGATCAGGCGGCCATTACGGGCGAAGTCGAGGGAATAAATGTCTTGCTCGTGGCCGCGGAATTCATTCTTGATCGTGCGGTTGGCGATATCCCAGACCTGAACAGCGCTGTGTTAATAAAACATCGTCCGACTCCAATAGTCTCCCCGGGTCGCATACCGGGAAATAATGTAGAATGCATTTGCCGACAGAACGGAGGTAAGGAATTGTTAACTTACCCTGATGACCTTATCCTCAGCACCAGTCGCAAGATACTTGCCATCTGGGCTGAAGCAGACGCTCCTGATATACAAGTCGCCATCTTCTGGCAGGTCACGATCCTGCAGATGCGCCACCATGTTGCCAGTGTCAACATCGAAAATCTGCGCACTCCTGTTGCAGCCAGTGGCAACGTATCTTCCATCTGCGCTAAATCGAACGCAGCAAACTACGCTCGCATGTGGTAAGTTGTGCACCAGATCAACGTCCAGGGTCCGGTGGACACGCGGATTGAAGATGGCATACCAGTCCTGGCCTTCCTTGCGCTTCGATGGAGGGAGATCAGTCAATTCAAGTTCGGCGAGGCAGTTGCCCACGTTTGGGATGTTGCCCTGCAGAGAGTGTTGGTTCTGAGCTTGGAAAGGAGGGGCTGAAGGGGGCGGCACCTGTGGGGAGCCCGGATACTGGGCTGGGTTTTGCTGTGGAGTTGGCGGGCCTGGGGGACCTCGAGGAGCAGGGCCGGCATTTCGACCTCTGCCGGGACCTGGAGAAGCAGCTGGAGGTGGAGCTTGTGGGGCGTAGCCTGTTGTAGAGCGTACAATGTCAGAATACGATTAAGGACACGGGCATGGGAATGGAAAGGGGATGCTCAGTGGGAATGGCGCGCCATCCTGAGGAGAAGAGTTCGAACAATGTCTTCTCTCGCACTTCCACAGCGGAAAGCTTTCATCCAAGAAGTGCACGTGTAGCTCTTCGCTCTCAGAAAGGCGATACCATATAATGAAGTTGTGGGGCTTGTTGTCCAGACGTACCGTTTGGTCCTGGTGGAGGCTGGCCGTAGCCACCGAACGGGGGAGGTTGAGGAGGGCCAGCAGGAGCGGCATTGAGACCTGGCGGGCCTTGTGGGAGGTGTGGAGGGAGGCCCTGAGGTTGCGCAGGCTCCTGCGGCGGAGGTGCTAGGCCAGGTCCACCTTGTCCAGCACTTCCAGCCATTATGCCGCCAAAGAGATTGCTGGGTCCATGACCGAGAGCAGGTGGAGGAGGCTGTGATGGACCAGCCTGATGAGGACCGCCAATATGCGATTGAGGAATGCTACCACCAGCACGTTCGAGTTCTTGACGGAGGCGTTGGAGCTCTTCTTCGTATCTACAAACAGAGAACGCAGTCAGAACTAGTATCTTCACTTCAGCGTTTCCTGAAGCTGTGAAATGGTCGTGGTGTACTTGTTCTTGATGTCCAGCTGAGCGCGCTCAAGCTGATAGACCTTGGTGCGAACCATCTCCATCTCGTGAATCTGCGCCGCGACTGAAAGCTTCAAGTCAGCAAAGAACTCGCTCGCCATGACGATTTTGATAGGCCAAGCGATGCAGGGTTCACAAAAAGCAAGTCAGGAGGGGTTGCGCAAAGGTGGACATGGGCGCTCAAGCTCAGGCGGAAGCTGAGAAGTACTCTGTGATGCTCACACTGCTAAAAGAGGCTCGTTTGAATAGGTGCAGTGATGAAAGCGGACTTACGCTGCTGCTCATACTCTCCCGTGCGTCCGGACGACACGTCAAACTCTTGCCGGATCTGCTCGAGCAACTCATTGAGACGATTATTTGGCGCAGGAGGCGGCACCATGCCGCGATGCGAATTGTACATCTTGTCCGCGACTGTGTTTGCTTATTCCCGGTGCGTCAGGAAGCTTGTTCAAACGGCAGCTGCAGGGCGTGAGGATGCGTTTGCGAGCGCGGGGATTGCTATTGAGCTATGTGGCAATCAGTCCGGTGTAGGTGAGAGGAGGCCACGGCAGTCTGGAGGGTGAGAGTGGTGGTGTGCGGCGTAGAAGTTGGGCGGCGAGGCTGGAGGCGCAAACAAATGTTTGACAGTCGTTTGCTGGATGGACGGTGGCGGTGCCGACCACGGAGAGCGGGCGAGTGGATGATTCTCGCGGTCCTTGAGTTGGAGACTGGCGATGCAGCGCAAGAGAAGCTGGAGATGGGCGGAGAGTGGTGGTGAGAAGGAGGAGAGGTTGGATTGGAATTGGCGCTCAGCTCAAGGCGACTTGGGGCAGGCAGGCACGGAGCAGCTGTGGCACCGCCAAGGCCCAACCTTAAGTGACGGTGCAGGGGCCCAGTTCGGCAAGCACAGCCAGCCTGCTCCACATTACCGGCAACGACATGATAGATCGCATCGCAACTGCCCAGGCAGCCGGCCCGCGCGCGTCTGCTCTGCTGCCGTGACCTGTCGTGCAACAGCGAGCAAATATCGCGCGCAAGCCAAGTTGGCGCGCGCAGGAGCATTTTCTCGCCCGCCCTGCTGCCACACGCGCAGTCTGACCCCGGGCGCGAGCCACGTTGTGTCATCGTCCAATTGAGGCTCTGCCCTAAATATAAGGTGTGGCAAATGCTGCACTACTCATGTTCCCCGTTCCGACGCCGCAGCTTACTCGCGCGTCACATCTGCACACCACTCCACGTCGTATTTGCTGCGCTGCCTCTTCCCTTTAGCCCGGCGACACTTCCGAGTCTCCCTGCCGCTGGAGTCGAGAGTACGACTCTTAGACCTCTTTGAACCTCTTTGAACCTCTTTGTTCGCCGAACGCCTTCCGTGCCAATTAGCGTTTTGCCCTGGTCGCGTGCGCCCAATGATCGTGTAGCCAGATCAATTACAACCACTCCAACATGCTGGACATGTCCCGACGAAACGAGCCTCGCCGCATTAACTCAAGAGCATATCATCGTGTGCATGAGTGGTATTGCAATATTTAAAGGCCACTGGTCTTTCACTTATCGTAAATCTGCATATGACACTGTAGTGAAGAAAGAATGAGGTCACAGGGTCCCCATATCCGGTCTCGCCGAATTAAGGTTCCCTTGCTTGTGTCACTACAACATAACAAGTTTCGCAGTTCCGTTTCAACATTCAAGCTTCTGCCTATTCCCTCCTGTGCAGACCCTGCCTCAACTTGTGAAATCTAAAGCTCATACGTATAGCCCCCGTCCGATCACGCCTCCAGGTGCCGTCTTGGCAATATCAAAAACGCGCGACTCGCTCGCCTTCATACTTCTCGGCTCTACATTCGACGTTGATATCATCTGGGACAACAGCCATATCCCTTTTTAAGATGCAGACTACAAGCGATATCCCGGATCGATCCAAATCACAGAGCAGCATCGCCCACAGCTCTGCCTCTTCACGTGCACGCCGCCAGACGTGGCCAATGAACATGGCACAGCTGCACAATGAGAAGACCAAATACGAATTCGAGGCGCAGGGCTCCGTCAAACATCTACAGCGACTTGAAAGAGCTAGAGAGAAGGGAGGCGATTATAGTGTCAACCGACAGGTGATAGATCCCGATCCATTTCTGTGTATTTCTGGCTCTGACATCTTTAGATCCTATTCCTCGGCATAGCGGCATTTGTGCGTGAAAATAACCAAATAGACATTGGTTTCACCTCCCACGATGGAACTTATTCAGTCGATTTCGCGTTGCATACAATCAGTCCCAAGACGACCTTTGCACCAGATGGTTCTCACGCGCACACATCAGACGACGACCACGATGAAATTGCAGAGTCCATTGCAGACTATGTCCTTGACAAGCTCAAAGAGTATGAGAAGGAGCACATGTACAAATTTGTAGGCGCAGGTATCAACAAAACTGCCGCCACGATCAGTCCTCAACTCCCAGCGCGCCTGTGGGCAGAGCTGGACGCCGTGCCATTGGTGTTTCAGCGCGGACTCGAGACCGATCGAGGTTTGGATCTGACTGCTGATGAAGAGGCAGACACGATGGCGAGAAAGTGCTTGATGTAAGCACTGCATTCTATTGCGAACCTTTTGAAAGAACAGCCGCTGACAATTGAGACAGGATGTTCGGTCCAGGCATACAGCCACGAGTTGTAGTCGGGTTCCGGAACATTGTTGAAGTCGACGCCAGTGCCCACGCTCGTCTCACCACTCTGCAGCAATACATTGACTCCGTTAGTCCCCAGACTTGGAAGGCAGTCTCACATTACGCAAGGTCCCTAAAGGAGCGCAACATTAAGATCGCCTTCTTCAATAGCACTCCTCAAGGCGGTGGTGTGGCTCTCATGCGCCACGCCCTCATCCGCTTCTTCCGTGTGCTCGGCGTCAACTGTTCATGGTATGTACCAAAGCCCAAGCCAGAAGTCTTCCGCATCACCAAGACAAACCACAACATCCTCCAGGGAGTGGCCGATCCATCTTCACGACTCTCTTCGGCCCAACGTGCAATACTGGAAGAATGGGCAACCTCAAATGCGCAGCGCTACTGGACTGTTCCCAACGGCCCACTCGCGTCTCGCGACAAAGGTGGTGCAGACGTAATCATTGTCGACGACCCACAAATGCCGAATCTCATTGTCGAGGCCCGCAAACAGGATTCTACTCGTTCAATTCTGTTTCGCTCGCATATCCAGATTCGTTCCGACCTTGCTGACAAGCCTGGGACGCCGACATCTGAAGTATGGAACTGGGTCTGGGATTCCGCGCGGCATGCTGACGTTTTCATCTCGCATCCCGTTGCCGCTTTCGTGCCATCCAGCGTTCCGAAGGACAAAGTCGCGTACATGCCTGCTACTACGGACTGGCTCGATGGCCTAAACAAAGAACTTAGCTCCTATGACAGCCAACACTACATTCAGGAATTCAATACCGAGTGCTACAAGTCGAAGATGACCAAACTTGCGTTCCCAGCGCGCGACTACATCGTGCAAATTGCGCGCTTCGACCCATCAAAAGGTATCCCGGACGTCCTCGCCTCCTATGCAGAGTTCCGCCGCACGTACCTTCCATCCTCAACGCCGAAGAACAAAATCCCGCAACTTGTAGTTGCCGGCCATGGCGCGATCGATGACCCGGACGCAAGTCTGATTCTCGACCAGACCATGGAGCTGCTGGATACCAAGTATTCCGACCTCAAGCAGGATGTCGTCGTCATGCGTCTCGGTCCCACAGACCAGCTCCTCAACGCGCTGCTCTCAAACGCAAAAGTCGCGTTGCAGCTCTCAACCCGCGAAGGGTTCGAAGTCAAGGTTTCGGAAGCGCTGCACAAGGGCATTCCCATTATCGCGACTCTCGCCGGCGGCATTCCTCTGCAGGTCACGCACGAGAAGAACGGGTTCCTTGTCGAACCGGGCGATTACAAAGCCGTGGCGGGACATCTGGCGACGCTGTTCAAGGATGAGGAGGTGTATCGGAGGATGAGTCGGTATGCGGCAAGGCATGTGAGTGATGAGGTTAGTACGGTGGGAAACGCGCTGTGCTGGATGTACCTTGCGGACGCATTGACGAAGGGCGAGAAGGTCGTGCCTAAGGGGAGGTGGGTGGCGGATTTGGCGAGGGAGGCAGCGGGCGTGCCGTGGGAGAGTGGAGAGGATAGACTCCCTAGAAACGTCGGGGCTTGAAGAGGTGAGAAGATCGGGTTGCTGGTGCGATGCCCGGAATTTATTACAGGGGAGAAAACACTAGAGATGCTTTATGGCGAATGGAAATCATCGCAGCTTTACTGCTGTTGTGAACAGACTCAAGCACATTCGGGGAGTAATGGCTCTTTGGGATGAAGAATCTACACTGCAAAACCTGCTACAAAGGATAGACTTGTTAAATACATCTCTTTTCGCAGATAGATCAATGAAGACGGCATTAGAAATCATTCGCTGTACTTCGTTAACCGTCCACCCTTTCCCAAACATTCCTTAGAAGCCGTCTACCAAACCAACCCTCCACCCATTAAATCACAGGCTGAATCGTAGTCCCGTCCTCAGCCAGCTCATCCTGCGGCGACCGCTTCTCCGTGCCGCTCTCTTCAACCTCTTGAAATAAGCCCTGTGGCGCGCGCTTCTGCTCTCCAGAGTCGTCGACACTCAGGTAACTAAGTTGAGCAGTTCGTTTAATGACTGGGAGCTCGCTCCCGTCGGCCTCTTCAACTTCGGGAAACAGGCCTTGTGGGGCACGTTTCTCCTCTCCAGAGTCGTCAACAGTCAGGTAGCTGAGTTGAGCAGATCGTTTTATGACTGCCAGATCACTATCGTCGGTGATGGCAGGATAGAGGCCTGCGACGGGTGCGGCGAGGGTAAGAGTGGCCGCAGATAGGGCGGCGAGGAGTGGGAGGAGAAGCATGACTGGTTGATGGTGTATATTAATGAAGACTGACTTGGGTATAGGTCAGAAGTGGTTGTATCGTGGTCGAAATATGGTTCGAGAAGCTTTGCAATCGACGGCGATGTTGAGGTCATCACAGCTCTCCCGCTGTCCTTTTATATTGTGGTTTTTGCGCTAGAGTCTGCCTAGATGGCATCTACTTCTCGTCTGCCTTGCGACGATCCAAACATATCGAAGTCTCTCGGTGGGGCCAAAACCGAGGGATGTCTTCGCGATGCTTTTTATTCGCAAGGTCGAGTGGAGTGAGGTTGTATTACAACCCATGTCCGGTATGCGATCAGGCACCGAAATATGCGATGCTTATATACCTATATTCCTGCTTCAGTTAGCTCTAGAAGAAAGTCTCGGGCACATGTAGAGAGTATTGGCGAAGTTGAAGCTGAATCAAGTTGTAGATAGCAACTTCAACTGCACCTAGCACTTAGCGCCCGTGACTTTTGCGTAACTGTATCAAGTTGGATTGTGATGGAAGAGATTCCTGTTTTGAATTCAATGGTATTTGTACAAGAACTGAAGAGAATTGATCCTTGGTCAAGCGGTGTGAAGCTTGACAAACGTGAGTTCATTGACCTCCTCTGATGCCTCCTTAGTGAACGCCATGCTATGCAACAAATCATCAAATCGTGGAAATGACCTCGCTCGTAAACCATTTGCCATCACTTCTTGATCTGCTTTGAGACCGTACGTCGTTGCTTGACAGCGGGGAATGTCATGCGATTCTGCACCTTCCGAGATCTCTTGATACGTATCTTCCTGCCGTCATCGCGTCTGCCTCGAGTCGTTTTAGAGTGCCGTCGCTTGCCAGTCGTAGGTTCGTCGACTTCCATCTCTGTAAAAGAGGCGAAAAATCAGTATGCATCTCCAAAGTGCTCGGGATTTACCCGGAACGTTGATGGTAGTGCATCCTTCAAGACGTCGAACTTGAAGCCAAGGCCTTCTCCTCCTTCCGCAAATGCCACATCGCGCGAGAGGCCTAGCATGAAGATGAACCGTCCCGAAAGCTCCTTATTGATCTCGCTCTTCGTCTTCGGCGCCATTGCCTCAGAGGCGCGTGATGCAGTACTGTGCGGGGTGCCTGCAGAGGCTTGAGACCCACCTTCAGTGTTGCCGCTTGCTGGCTCATCGTGTGAATCGGTTGGGTCGTTGCTTGCTGCCTTCTCTGGATCTGCGAGCGCATCAAATTTCGATGGTGAAGTAGGCTGAGATTTTAACTGACCGTTGGCCTTGTCCACCTCCATCTCTGGCCTCTCTGGCTTCGGCTTGGCGGCTAGATCCTGGAGTCTTTCTGAGAGGCGCTGTGTACGTGCAGATTCGACAGGACCGAAGACAGCAGCTCGAAGGCGTGACCTTTTGGCCTTGTTCGTACTCGCACGCGCTGATTTCGCCATCGTTCGTGTTGAATGGGGATTCGATGGATTTCGCTGGTGATAGGGGTTGGCTTGTGGTGTTGATTGTTGATCGATGGGAGCGGGGTGGGGTGTTATTTATAAGGAAGACGCGAACGCCAAATTTGCGCGACTGCAGGCAGAAGCGAGTGAAGTCGGTGGTGTGTTGTGTCGAAAATAATGTGGGGCTCTCTCGGAGCCGCGCTGCGGGATGCTTGGCGGGCTCGACGACCTTCAATCGATAACTGATCGTGAGGCTGCCTGATGAAACCTTATACCTCCTCGAATGCTGCCTGAGCTGGTTCTTTGCGCTTGACTAGCCCGCCGTGTGAATTCCACGCCGTTTTCCTGCCTTTGCCACCGTTTGGTAAGACAGCTTTCGAGTGAATCACTGGCGACACCGAGCCATGACCGATAGCTGCCGGTAACACAGTCAAAACGTTCCCAACTTCGACCTGCCTTTTCACCTCCTTCAACCATTCGCATCTGCCATGTCCACACGCCACCGACCCAAGAGCTGTCGATTTCTATTGGTTTTCCTCTCAACAGCGCGCCTTCCATTTACGGGAGTTGCGACAGACGCCTCATCTTGACGCTAAGTTAGACCAACGGTGCTTTCTACGGGCACACGCTCGCCGGAACAACGAAAAATGGCGTCTGCCTATTCCAGTACCCCGTCGCTGCAAGCACAAGCGGATACTCTCTCTCGAAGAGTAAAACAATTGATCAATACCCGCTTGAAAGCAATATGCAAGCAAGAAAAGCTGGGGGTTACTGGAGTGAAGGCCACCCTTCAGCAGAGGGTGATTGACCGTACGTTCCTCATTTCACCATCGAGAATTATTAGTTACGCGCAAACACCTTGTTATCCATTGATTGGACGACACCACTGACTGGTTGGTCGCGTGACAGATATTCACCAACGCGCACGAAGCGGAGACACAGCTGCAATTGCACGATTAACCTCCGAGATCCACCCTCAAGGCAACCCTCCGCCCACTGGTGCGCCTGCCTATAACTTAAGTTCATCGCCACCGGCTGGTTCACACTACACTATGACAAACGGTTACACTACTGGGGCTCACGGCTCGTCTTCGCGATCCCACCTCGCATCCCATCAGCGTAAGTGGAAAATGCGATGGAGTTGAAGTGTAGCTAATATTGGGATAGGCCGAATCAACTACAAAAAGAGCCCGTTCTATGAAATTCTGGAGTCTGTGACAAAGGAACTGGAGATTCCAAGTAAGCCAGAGGGTTTGTCTTCCCCAAGCACTTGAAGAAACTAAAGCACCTTACAGAACTAGAGGGACATCGCCAGTCACTTGCGTTGAAGATGGAGCTTTTAGCAGCTCAAGTGGATCGTATGAAGACGGAGCAGAATCTCCGCATCATGCTGTTCTGCGCTGGAGACCCAATCATAGGCTCTTCCCTCTCCAGCGTAGATATTGCATTTCCCCATCAACTGGAAATAAAAGTCAACAACGAAGAAGTCAAGGCTAATTACAAGGGGCTTAAAAACAAGCCCGGAACCACGAGGCCGGTAGACATCACTTCGTTCTGCCGTACCAAGGTCGCGGGCGCCGAGAACAACATTTCCGTCATGTTCGCACTGACATCCAAGAAATACTACATGCAGGGCATGTTAGTCAAGAAGCATTCCGTGAAGGAGCTGACTGATCGCATTCAAAATGGCAACCAGATTACCAAGCAGCGTGTGATCAACGAGAGTATGTTAATTGAGAACGAGCGTTTAATGCACGGAAGCTGACTCGACTTAGTGCTTGCAAAAGCCAATGACCCTGACATTGAGGCGACATCCACAACCCTATCACTCAAAGATCCAATTTCTACTTTACGACTGAGATATCCCTGCCGCTCTATCACCTGCTATCACAATCAATGCTTCGACGCTATGATGTTTCTCGAACTTCAGGAGCAAGCTCCAACATGGACCTGTCCCGTTTGCAACAAGGTTGTTGTATTCGAAGGTCTTGCCGTAGATCAATACGTCGAGGAGATTCTTCGGGAGACCTCGAAGTCTACCGAGCAAGTAACAATCGAGCCGAATGGTGTTTGGAAGGTTTCCGCAGAGTCCACATCCAATTCTAGGAACAGTGCTCCAGACGATGACGACGATGATAGCGATGATCTCGTCGAGATTTCCGGTTATCGCCTCAAAGACCTCAAAGCCGAAACCCCCGTCACACCCTACTCCTTCACCAACACTCCGCCTCTTCCAGATCCTACCTCTGCAACACGTAACGGTACAGGCGGAGCAGGATCGAAGCGCAAGGCTGAAGTTATAGACCTCACGCTTAGTGACGACGATGCCCCGGCCCCAAAGCGGCCAGTACACTCTTCCGCTCGTTCATCTTCCCATCTCCACGATCCTCTGCGGAATGGCTACTTGACACCAACTGGAGGTAGCACTACTCTCTCTTCCAACGTAATCGATCCCTTCAGAATCAATAGCACCTCTTCAAATCACGGCTTCTCGCTTCCTCAGCCCTCCCGCACCACACCCCAGCAAGGCGATTATTCGCGCGGCTACCCATCTACTTACAACCGATGACAGACACCCGCTGCCTCGTTTCGCGAACCTCGGACAACACAAGACATTGATTGCATCTTACTCTAAGCATTCGTTTCTTGCTGACCGTGTTTTTTCTTTCAAGACTCCGTCAGCCAACCGGTACCCGTTCCTAACGAGATTAAGACAACGCTACGAGGCAGCCACCTGAAGATGTCTTACACACAAAATGAGCGCGGCAGCACCACATCGAACCTCAGAATCAACCCTGGGCTCAAGAATCGTTCAGCACGAGACCAAAAAATGACTGGAAGAAGACAAAATCACATCAAACAGAGGCAGCGCAACCGGGAATTTGAGCAGACGATGGTTGCGGCACTTGATCAAGTGATTGCTGAGGTGATCGCGAAAATGCGATAGAGGGAAAAGTCGTAATGCATTGTTCGGAGCATATTGCGTGGCGTTCTTCTGGGTTTATTATGTGGGGTTTGGGGCATTGCATAGGCGAACGAATGGGCTGCGAAACGAAAGATATCCAAGGGTGGAGTTCATAGGCCATGATCTGTCGGTTCTTTCTTTTTTTCGCTTTCCTTTCGCTTCTTTCGGTGTCTTTCATAGAGCTGCTGGGCATGTTTTCGTACAACTACATTCGTGTAGTAAAACGTACCTCAACGATCATGGTTCAAAATGCGCCGGGCATCTTTTTGCTTCCGCTATGGCTGTGCGTACTTGATCTTGAAATATGACTGTTGAACTCAGATCTCGTTCGCGTTCAGAGTTATCTTCAATGCAGAGGCTTAACTTGCAACAACTGAGGATTCGCCTTGTTCAAGAGCCCCAACATGTCGCCTGTCATTAAAGTGGCCTACGAAACAAGTGTCCCATTGACAGTACTAACAGACGAAAATGGAGATGGGAAGAGAATGGTTCAAAGAACGTGCCTCGCAATTTGGAACACCCATAGTAAATTGTGCTTATCACTAAGTCTAACTATTCCCAAGATGTACAAATGTCTTAGGAGCGTCTGCAAGTTAAAGGCACCGGTAACGCAGATAAGTTAAGACTAATATGTTAGACGACCCCAACCCCAGCTGTCCTCGCCCCAATACTGTCTTACATCAAGCAACGATATCGATCTGCAGGGAATATAATATCTAATCACTATGTAGGCTCGAGCCTTACGGTGCACTGGGAAGGGAGAAGTGCCGTGTTGATCGGCTTTCAATTTCAAAGCAAAAACCTTGACGCGCTCCAGAGAGCAGAGATATTTACCAAGAGAGCTCATCGTCAGCTCGTTGTCAGATGCAGCGGTGCGAACGGATGTCTTGCATCGGATCCACGGTTCAAACATATCCGGCTGCGTTTCTTGAACAACATGGACATAGACCTCTGGAAAACAACATAGAAATTTAAGCTGAATAGGCTATGACTCTCGGGGAAGGGCAGAGCGTGGTCAGCCCGGCAGCCGTGTGAATGCCGCGATGCGTTGATGGGATATGCTGCTCATCCAACCCCTTCCAACTCTGGAAGGATGGATCCATATGACTGCAAAGAAGACATGTTGATGTAAGAGAACGCAAGCAAAGTTGCGAGAGAACTGCCAGTAGCAGGACTCGTAATTGTGGTCGGTATGTTGTTCATCTGAATTGGGTGGACTAAAGGAGAGTCTAATTTAACAGTTTTCCCTAAGACGCATTGGGTAAGTAGGCAGGCACCGATCCGGTTTTATTCGCTGGAAAGGGTATAGAGTTGCAGCTAAGAAAACTTTTCTCACTCGTGAAATCACAACGCCCTCGTTGGCTACGGCAGTCGCTTCATCAAGTACGAAAAGGCAGGGGGTAGTAAAGACGATATTAGATTCTTCCTAATCGAGGGCGAAATCGTACGCGCGCGGAACAATCAGACTCGAAGGAGGAACGCGGCGTACCGTGTATTTCAAGGAATCATGCCGACGTGTAACCCCAGTTTCATGTTTGCTTCGCCATCTGGCACTTACGCAGGGCTTGTCGGGACCCCGCATAGTATTATCTCATGTCAGCCACAATCGAAACAAGAAACGATATGCAAAAGTAGAGATGTCGAGGCCGCCATAACGCTACCTTATGGCGAGCGCAAGAACCTCGTCAAGAACGAGACGCCGTCCTGCTTAGTTCCGCCAGCCGGTTAATCGCATTGCCGTTACCTCCAAGAAGCCTAGTTCTCCCATAATACCATAACGTATTGGCCATCCACCCGCAATTTCACTGGCGCAAAACGCCAAGAGTCTTCTCCACACTTCAGAGCGCGACGGGACTAGCGGCCGAAGAACATCCTAATGGAGCAGGTGCAGGCCGTCTCGTGGCTGGGCCTCGTCACGAACGCCGAGCGTGGTTTGTCGTGTTGTTGGAAGGATTGCATAGCGCCTCCATACATTTGTGGTCCTAGTCATGTCGGATGTGCGACTACGATGTCTATGGTAAGGCAGAATCGGCCCAACCACGTCCAGAGGCGGGTTACCGCGAACCCGTCACACAAAATTTTGCGACTGGCGCACTTGGCGCTTCTGACAGCCGCCTGAGATACAAATAGAGGACCCTTGGCTGTAACCTGAGCCGCAGCTCACTCTGTGCAAATTCTTCTCGCACGACATCGCCATCATGGGCACCGAATCACCAAAGTACGACGAAAAGGATGTCTATCCAGCGGCCACTGATGTCGACCAAGGCGAAGTCCACGAAAATGCGGACCAGCTTCAACGACGACTCGGCAATCGACAGATCCAGCTCATCGCCATCGGTGGCTCAATTGGTACTGCCCTCTTCGTAAGTATCAACTCGGCTCTGTTTCATGGCGGCCCCGGCTCGTTGTTCCTGGCGTACACTATCTACAGTATCATGCTTGGCCTTGTCAACAACTGTGTCGCCGAGATGTCCACCTACATGCCTGTCTCTGGAGGCTTCATTCGATTATCGGGCAAGTGGGTCGACGATGCCTGGGGCTTCATGGCAGGCTGGAACTTCTTCTTTTATGAAGCTCTCCTGATCCCCTTCGAGATCACTGCGCTTAATCTAGTGCTGTCGTATTGGAGAGATGATATTCCGGCCGGTGCTGTTTGTGGCGTGGCCATCTTCCTCTATGCGTGAGAATATACCCTTTCTTTCCTTCTTCAGGCCCAAAAGCAGCTCCCACCGGAACGGATCAGCTTAATCCAAAGCGCCAACCAGTCCAAAAGCAGCTTCTCCATTCCTAAAGCACCTACTTACCCCCAATCCGACGTGCAAGTGCTAAACACTCATCCTACAGTTGTCTAAACGTTCTAGCAGTCAGGGCTTATGGCGAAGCTGAATTCTGGCTGTCCGGCGGAAAGGTCATACTTATTATGATCCTATTCTCTTTTACATTCATCACCATGGTTGGCGGTAATCCGAAGCACGACGCATACGGCTTTCGCTATTGGAATAATCCTGGGTCCTTTGCGCAGTACAGAACCACTGGCGATCTAGGTCGTTTCGAGGGCTTCCTCGCCGCACTCTGGTCTGCATCTTTCTGTGTTGTAGGCCCTGAGTACATTTCCATGGTTGCCGCGGAGGCCAAGAGGCCGCGCATCTACATTAAGCAGGCCTTTAAAACCGTATACGTCCGATTCGGCGTCTTTTTCATCGGTGGTGCTCTGGCTGTTGGCATTATTCTTCCGTACAACGATCCAACTCTCACCGATATTCTGACTGGAAGTGGAAGCGGCTCTGGCACTGCTGCTGCGTCGCCCTATGTCATTGCTATGACCAACCTTGGTGTCGAAGGACTCCCGCACCTAGTAAACGCTCTGATGATTACGTCCATATTTTCCGCAGGCAACACATACACTTATGCCGCAACCCGCACTCTTTATGGCTTGGCGTTGGTAGGTTACCCTGTACCAGCCGTTGGCGCAAACATCAATTTTGGAATTGTGCTAATTTGAATTTTAGGAAGGACGGGCCCCGAAGTTCCTCCGCTATTGCACAAAAAGCGGAGTTCCCATCTTCTGCTTTATTATCGTCATGTGCTTCCCATGCCTGTCCTTCCTCCAGCTATCTAGCGGATCAAACGAGGTTCTTACATGGCTTGTGAATCTGATTACGGGTGAGTCACAATATTATTCCACGGCAGACTCGACCCTTGCTAATGCATTCTATGTGACTTAGCTGGAGGTATTATTGACTACATCGTTATGTGTGTTACTTATCTCTGCTTCTACTATGCTTGCCAGGCTCAGGGTCTCGATCGGAATACGCTTCCTTATACTGGTTGGTTTCAGCCATACTGCGCATATATTGGACTCGCGTGGATGTTTACCGTGGTTATGTGTTACGGATATTCCGCTTTCAAACCATGGGATGTCACGACCTTCTTTACAGACTACACCATGGTCGGGGTAGCGCCTATCCTGTTTGTCGGCTGGAAGCTGATCAAGAGGACGAAGCCTGTTAGATCTCACGAAGCGGATCTCGTCTGGGTTCGTATCCTGTTGTGCAAACATGAAACTCGGGCTTGCGCTAATTTGCTCCTCAGGAGGCTCCAATTATCGATGCATATGAGGCCACATTCTACGAGAAACCTCTCGGGTTCTGGATTGAGCTTGTGCAGATGGTCGGTTTCCGCAGGAAGGGCTTGGGCGACAGAAGGCGGAGCAGTGTAGTCGTCGATCCTGAGTGAGATTACGACTGGCATGCAATGATTCGGCCTTGTAGGGTGGCTCAAACTCTTTACCCATTGCTTTTGTATATTAGAGTTTGATAGATACCCAAGTTCGAACGTTCGTTAATGTCACAAACGAGTCAATGACGTTTTCGCGCACGAATGGAAATTCTGAATGTATGGATTCCAAAGAGAGAGTGAATCCCGTGACGCGGGATTAAACTGTGGGGATTTGTCTAACTAATAAGCCGGACATGAAAACATGGGAATTAGTGGCGCGTTCTCGTGTAATCCTCAGCATCTGATTTGCCAATTCGTCTGTGGTGCAGTGCTTCGCTTCGATCCGTTGCTGCAGATCTGTCAATCAGATCATTCCTACCCGATACTCCCTGCTCTCCTGCTCCCCTGCCGCACATATTTCTTTTGATGATACTCAACAGCATTGTGCCTTAACCCCCTGTGAACACTGTCGTTCTGGACTCACAGAGTCGTATTCGTTGTGAAGCCCTAACTTAAGCCTTCTTTCCCTCACAACATGCTCCCACCAACGTTGTAGGTCTCGTCGATCTCCGTCACAACTCTGGCTCGGACACTTCGGCCTCGGACTCGGTTCAGCTTGCCTTCAGTGGTGCATATGATATTGTATCTTTCATACGACTTATCTCTGGTGGCCTTCAGTTCACCTCCTACTACGATATCTTTCGCCGTCTTGAGAATCAAGGTGGCGTTACGCTCCGCAGCTGGGACCTTGACCAGCTTTTCCACCATAATTGATCGAATGCGCTCCGACACCTCGTCACAAAAGGTGTGAGGTGATATAACAACGACCTTGAGCTCGTGTCCTGGTAGGATATCGAAATGGACCCAGAACATACATTCTGCAGGATATCGTATACTTGTAGCCTGACGATCAAAGTAGTGGGCGCTCCACTCCAGATCCAGATGTCTAACGTTTCCCATCGGCGCGTAGTTTATCATAGACGACAAATACGAATCGGCGACCGCTTTTTCTTCCTCTGTTGTGTATGATACGTTGCCACAGCTCACCCGAAACCGTCGGGGGCTGTAGAAGATGGGGAGACTCTCTTCACGAATTCGTCGATTCGTTCGTGCGATGGGCGGACTGGTAGGGGGTATGAAATGGCCCATATGGGGTTCAACTACCATTTTCACTCTGTCATTGCCGCAGGTGGCGTTGTAGAAGGCCTCGTACACGAGAAGTCGAAGGTCGGTTGGAAGATCAAGAAACCTGAAAGGCTCCTTCACTGTTACAATTGATGAGAGCAATACAACTGCCTTAGAAGAAAGGCTGAAATGAGCTGACCCAGGTCCTCTTCGTCTTCGAATGGTTCCAAGCCGCTAACCAACTCCGTCGATGTGTCGAGATCCGTGATGCCGTAAGAGCCAAGGTCAAGCTCCTTTTTGTCTTCGATTGGGTTTAAGATGTGCTCCAACGGATCTTCTGCCAATGTGTCGGAATCCATGTCGTGAGAGTCAAGGCCAGGGTTCTCTTCGAGTTCGGCTGGGCTCAAGATGCGGTACTGCTTTGGAAATGGGTCTAAATCTGTGTCGGAAGAGTCAAGAAGACCAAGGCTTTCGTCGTTAGATGCATGGATGCTATCCAACTCCGTCGATATGTCGAGATCCATGATGCCGTAAGAGCCAAGACAAAGGCTGTATGTTGTCTCAAGAGCAGATGGCTGAGGACAAGAGGAGGAGGAAGAAGGAGGAGAAAAGGGAAAGAACCCGCGGGAAGAGAGTTAAGGAGCGCGTGCGAAAAATAAACAATATGGTTCCGACTTCGGCCCCAGCGGCTGTTACCGGTTCTACGGCAATGTACAGAGTATCTTATTATATCATTTCATTCGCAAACAGAGCGTCCATCCACTCAAGACTTCGATTTCGAATCCTTGCCAAGGATCCAATTGGATTGAAACTCTGTGAAGTCAACCATACTTCCTGGCTCGTACACTTCTTTTGTATTCTTAGTCGTAACCTGATCCATCTTCAGCAAGCATTCCTCTACCGTCCGCATTTGGTTATCTCCCTCAAGCACTCCCCACACACTCTTTCCTACCGCCCAACCTGACGTGTTAAACACCTCACCGCTGATCTTGCACCCTTCACTCGCTAATGCTAGGATCATCGGTACATTCCCTTCCGGCTTGTAGCGCGTCTTGAATAGCTCCTGAACATCCTCCGAGAACCGCTGGATATGCCTCTCCATCGTCGGTGCATATGCAATCGGACTCACACAGTTGACTTTGATATTGAAGGGTGCACCCTCCATTGCGAGCGTCTTGTTCACACCGAACAGCGCCCCCTTGCTGAAGGTGTACGTGCTGGCCGTTGGAAAGCCTAGCATCCCGTCCGAGGTAAAGTTTACTATGCGTCCATAGTTCTGGGCTTTGAAATGCGGCCAGGCGGCTTTGGCGATGCTAATTGGCGCAAGAACGTTTGCTTCGAAGCTCGCGCGAAAGTCATCATCGGTCAGGTTCTCGAAATGCTTCCAGGGGATCGCACCGAGAATTGGGTTGACCACAGCGTCGACACGGCCGAACTTGCTCACCGTCTGTGAGATGATCTCGGAGCCATTCACTGCGGATAGCGTGATACCGTAGGCGGAACGCCCGTCAGAAACAAGCTCTTCTACCAGATTGGCGGTTGCTTCAGCGTTGATGTCGTTGACGACCACGTTTGCGCCCCCCTCTGCTAAGGCGCGGCATATGACACGCCCAAGCTTTCCGGTACCTCCTGAAACTATCACCGTCCGATTCGTGAAGGTATCTGGCCCGCAAGGTGCCGGCATGCTTGATGCATCCATATCGGCGCTTAGAGAAAAGAGAAGCCAGGACGCGACGAGCCGCCTCCAACTGGTTCCCTGGTGTTCACTGCTACCTCAAGTACCGTACTCTTGACAATTATTCTACTTCTAACAGAACATGATTTAATAGCTGATGTTTTGCGTCAACGTCATCCCATGGGTGAAAGATGCTCCGAGTCAGATGAGAGAATGGATCCATGGATGCATCCTTTGGGCATGTTCCTGTATACACCGACGATAATGGAGTCTTAGAGGCTGCTCTGTTGGCATATCTCAATGGTCCCAAGAATGAGGGATGGATCTCGTCGAGTTGGCTGTAGATCAAGTGTTGAAGGATTCTCTTACTCGCGCCACAGTAGAATAAGGGATAGCGTAAGCTTCACTAAAGAGGAATAGCGGCACACGAGGTCTGAGCCCGCTCAGCACAACTTCGAGAGCATCTTTCTTTATATGCACATGACATGAAGAGGTCATTGATTGCGATGATGCTCTCCGCTACTGGCTCGATAAGTATGTATCCTGCTATTCCCCGCGTGCGGGTAAATGCACAAAGCTGGACTGCCCAGCGAAGCGGCAGTTCATTCCGAGGCATGTCAGGTATTTCTACTTCTGAAGCCATGCTTTCCAAATATACAAGTTTCCTGTAATCCTCACGATGGCTCCTATGAGCTCAGAGAGCACCAGTAGCATTAATGACTCGTCCTCCCGGCCGCTCAACGTCGCCATTATCGGCGGCGGCATCGGCGGGCTGTCTCTACTCATCGGCCTCTTGCACAATGCAAATCTGAATGTAATCAAACCACACATCTATGAAGCTGCAGCGAAGTTCTCAGAAATTGGTGCCGGAGTGGGCTTTGGACCGAATGCTATCGAGTCAATGCGTGTCGTCTCGCCGGAGTTTCAACAACGATTCTTCGCCATGGCCACCGATGCAGACCCTGAAGTCGTTAATGGCGTCGAGGTCCCGGTCTGGAATGAGATGAGGATGGGTATGGATGGCAAGAGTGAGAAATGCCCGTTGAAAGCTGGGGATGTGATCACGAAAGTTTGCTTCAGTGCATGGAAGAAGAATGTACATCGTGCACACTTTCTTGACGAGATGGTTTCAATGCTGCCTGGCGGAACTGGAGAGGGCTTCGTTACTTTTGGGAAGAGATGTACTGACATCCAAGATGGTGAAGGGGGAAAAGGAGTCGTAATAAAATTTGCAGACGGGATGGAGGCGGAGGCTGATGCGGTAATAGGCTGCGACGGAGTCAAATCAAGAGTCAGACCAATTCTGTTGAGGAAAATTGGCGATGAGGAAGGAATCAACCCGCGATTCTCTGGCAAATATGCATATCGCGGCTTGATCCCGATCGATGAGGCAGTCGCTACAATCGGAGATGTCGCGAAGCGGAGCCATATGTGGTATGGATATGATGGTCATTTTGTATGTTTTCCAGTTGACCGAGGGAAAGTGCTAAATGTAGTCGGATTTCGGACAAAGTTCGACGGGAAGTGGGAATCGCAGGACTGGGTGCTACCAGCAACGGTTGAAGAAGCACTGGAAGACTTCGTGGACTGGCCTGACAACATCAGGAAGATGGTGCAGTCGCTGCAAAAGCCGGATAAGTGGATGTTGTTCGAGCATCCTCCAGCGAAATCATACTGTGATGAAGCAGGCAAAATCTGTCTTCTCGGCGATTGTGCTCATGCAAGGTGAGACTCAAAGCCTCGGCAAAATTTGAGAAGACCTGACCGTGTCGACAGTACTCCACATCATGGTGCCGGAGCGGGTATGGCTATAGAAGACTCTGCTGTGCTGAGTAGATTACTTGGTGCTCTTGAACAACCAGATCCTCGAGCTCTTGCCGCAGCGTTCAGGTCATACGATACGGCACGACGGGTACGAACCCAAAAGCTTGTAACAACTAGCAGGGATGCAGCTTTGCTGTACGAATTTCAGACGCCAGGCATACTTGATGATATAGAGAAAGTCAGAAAGAACGTGCAGGAGAGGCTGAGATGGATTTGGGACCTAGATGTCGAACAACATTGTATGGAAGCTGTGAACAGGCTGAAAGAAGAAGTCAAGTTACTGTGATGGTTGCTGGATACTGCAGAACAGGCCAGGGATCAGAAGAGATTTTCCAATCGCCTCGCTTGGCTGTGAACCAGTTGATAGTTCCCAACGGGTGTGGCTCCAGCGGACTTGACTCATATCCTTAAGCTGCCTTCACCTTGCTGGTTCTCAGGGCGCGCATAACCCACTTTTCTACACTGTCTAGTAAGATGAGGATCTCAAATCTGTTCACTATTAAAGATTGCATAAATAGAAGCATGGCGAAAATGAAACCGGCCAGTTATTTGCATAGAAGCAGATGTCATTTGATGTCGCCGGTCTCTGGATAAGACTAAGCTAGAATAGGAATCGCTTACGTTACGGTACCTAGCTAGCTCCAACCCGCCCCTGTCATCCATGCACGCCATGCAATACCAACGTCACCCATCGTGCCTTGATTCTGCTGCTTCCAATCCGAGTGCGAATTGTTCGCACATATACGCCAAATCCACTGTCTTTCGTGCAATGACGTGCGGACGAGTCCATTTACGGCTCAACGCCTGGCTTACGAGCGAGCCATGCGCTAAGTGACTGGGTTTCGCATATATGTGAATTAACCATCAGGTCCAAAGTATTCCATCTGTTGATCTACTTTGTCTCACTATTTACTTTTCTGTTGCTTTGGGTATTTTATAGATTCTATTCGTTTTGAACCATAGACCGCGCGACTATTAGCTAGAACATTGACGTTCTACAACAATGGGGGAGAAAGGTCGGTATATCCCTTGCACATAAGTACGCCATTTCTCTTACGAATGGGATCGCAGACACCGAACCCAGTCCCCCTAACTCCGTCCTTCTGCAAGCTTTCGAATGGAACGTGCCTCCGGATAACGCGCACTATACGCGCCTCGCGACCGCCCTACCCTCGCTCGGCTCAATCGGTATCACTGCACTATGGCTGCCTCCCGGCTGCAAGGCTGCCAGCCCTGAGGGCAACGGTTACGATATCTACGACCTGTACGACCTCGGTGAATTCGAGCAGAAGGGGGCGCGGGCAACGAAATGGGGCAGCTTGGAGGACCTGTTCACACTGAAGGACAAGGCCGACGAGTGTGGCGTCGCGCTGTATTGGGATGCGGTGCTTAACCACAAGGCAGGAGCGGACAACACTGAGCGGTGCCGCATCGTCGAGGTAGATTCCGACGACAGGACCAAGGAGGTCAGTGAGCCGTATGAAATCGACGCATGGTTAGGCTTTGACTTTCCGGGGCGCGGAGAGAAGTATAGCTCGCAAAAGTACCATTGGTATCATTTCTCGGGGACAGATTACAACAACGAGAACGGGAGAAAGGCGATCTACAAGATTCTGGGTGACAACAAGGACTGGAGTTCCAGCGTGGATAAGGAACAGGGCAATGCGGATTACATGATGTTTGCGGACATCGACTACTCGCATCCCGAGACACAACAAGATGTTAAGGACTGGGGAGTTTGGATCACGAAGAAGTTGGGGTTGAAAGGCTTCAGATTGGATGCTGTTCAACATTTCTCGGAGAGATTCACATCCGAGTGGGTAGACTTGGTGCGGAAAGAATGTTCAGAAGATATTTTCTTCGTCGGTGAATTTTGGGATGGGAATAGACAGTCCCTCATGGATTGGCTGGATAAAATGGGGAGGACGTTTAGTCTCTACGACGCGCCACTTCTGAACAACTTTAGCAGCATTTCGACGGCCGAGAAAGCCGACTTGAGGAAGGTATTTGATGGTAGTTTGGTGCAACAGGAGCCCGTGAATGCAGTGACGGTGGTCATGAACCACGATACGCAGTATGAACTCCTGTGCCTCAATCTCAAAGCTTTGCGAGATACTGATGGAAACGCAGGCCTGGCCAAACCGTGGAAACGCCGGTCGAGGGCTTCTTCAAGCCCTTGGCATATTCGCTTATCCTCCTGCGGCAGGAAGGATATCCATCCGTTTTCTACGGCGACCTGTATGGCACGCAAGGCAAGCATGCCGAGCCGCCTTCATGCGGTGGCAAACTTGCAGATATAATCCTCGCGCGCTCGCTTTATGCCTTCGGCGAGCAGGACAACTATTTTGACGAGGCAAATTGCATAGGCTGGGTACGCCGGGGGACGCACGATAGGCCATCCGGTCTGGCTTGCGTGATGAGCAATGCAGACCCGGGCCAGAAAAAGATGGTCGTGGGTAAAGAACACAAGGGAGAGATATGGACTGACGTGCTTGGCTGGGAGACGGGAGAGGTAGAGATTGATGATGAAGGGTGAGACTGGTCTTCCAAAAATTTGCTTGTCTGGTAGAGTGACAGTGCTAACTCTATCATATCCAGATGCGGACTGTTCCCATGCCCTGGGGTGTCGGTCAGTATCTGGGTAAACAAAACCGCCGACGGTCGCGACAGATTTCCCGTAAACTTTGATAGTGACATCTATGCCAAGTAGTAAGGTCTGCTGGATTAGGATCTGCTTTAATAAAGGATGTTTGGAGACTGTTGATGGAATGCGCAGCGTCTCTTAGTTTTGTCGTATGACGGTTGATAAAGGCGCTATATATAGAGATTCGTGACGAACGGAATAGACTTAAGATCCCATTTGAATCTCTAGTCTCATCTGGATTACTTTACCAAACCAGGCAATGATCCTGTCTCAGAGCTGGAGGACAACCAAGTTTGAACGGGTGTTCTACTAGTAACTGAACCCAGGTGCCCCATAGAGCTAGTCTCTACTCTGAGGTGGGAGTAGCATAGCAGGTACTGAGAACCCCATTTTGCTGTGAGAAGCTGCGCATGCAACACGAAGTGAGCAATGCACTTTGGATGGAGTGAGAGGGCCTTGGCGAACAGGCAGACAAGCACGATAAGCCAAAAGGACAGCATAGAAGATACACGGAGCTTCTGACACGATAGCAATAAGCTTCGAGCATTCACCGCCTTCACAGCCACAAGCCAGGGGCTTCGTCTCCCTGTTTGTATTTCTTGTACGGAGTAGCAAGATTCTTCCGAGAGCGAGGATCTTAGGGCAGAGTGGGTATAGTACGATCTAATTGGGAATAGTGCGAACGGCAGGACGGGAGACGGGATTCCAAATTGCACATGCGCTCGAAATGACCTTGACGCGTCGACGCATCTCGACGATTATGGCGAGACTGGCCAGAAAGAGCAATGGTGAAGCTATTCAGCCGCACAGCTGCAACCACTCTTGACACGCCTTGGCCTCGGTCCTCCTGCTTTCCCCCTCTCTCGCCTAAGCTTGACGAGTGCTGGCTCCAATTCGTGCAGCAAGCCGACTGGCCTCGACCTCAAAGACCAAATCATCCCTTGCCAACATGATCTTTGCGATGCCGTATTCTGAAAAGCCATATCCAGCGGACCGATGCCAACCTGGATACGGGTCGTATCTCAGCCTCACCTGATGGCGAACCTACAGATAAGGCGCATGCGCTTCAACGCCAGTGAAGCTTCGCTTAGAGGGCTGAAAAGCTTGACTATACTACGACCGTTCGCAGCCCAAGCCATTGGCCAGGAAAGCAGCGCTGCATGCTGCCTTACAGCCACGGGGCTCCTCTAACCCTTCCCTTATGTCGCTTCTGATGCAGTTGATCTAAATGCATACATTTTTGAATGCAATAGGACGTCATGTACCTTGGGCCTGCTTGAGGACGGCAACCGCTGAGAGCGGTCAAGAGTCGAGACCCGGCTCATGAACTGCTTGAAGCTGGAGCACTTGGAGGAAATGCTAACTCATGATAGGAAGACACATTTCGAGCCGTTCCTTATCTGTCGACAGCGGAACATCAAGGTAGCCACTACAATGGCGCATACCACTCATTGAGCTATGATGTGGCGCAATCTAGGCATCCCAATTGCCTCGTTTGAATGTCTTGGAAGACGCCGTCAATTCTTCGTACACGCCCATTCTGAAAATCTGAGGCGGCGGCTGCTCTCAAATGGCCTTCAGACATCCTAGTTTTCTTCGTAGATTTCAGCCTTTCAATCCAGCTCAGTTTTTGTCTTCAGCTCTTCTATCAACGAGGTGCATTGACTTGTTCTTTTGTCTGAGTGCGTTGCACGATATAAGTATAGTCTTAGGAACGAAGCTAATCTCATGATCTTGCAATAACCTATCACTTTCAAATACTCTCAATTCCACTATACCCTGAAGTGTCTTTCTGACAGTCATCGTTTGACAATGGCCACAGACACGGTACCGCAGACTGGGATACCGCAGACTGGTGTGTCAAGGGTATACGCCGGAATTGGTCCACTCTACCGTATCGCCAATACATCGGAGAACAACAACATGCAGGACCAAGTTCATGCGTTCTGTACTGCGATGCAGTCAGTTCCTGTGATTGATGATGGAGCGTACGCGGATAAACTCATACAGGCCGTGAAGAATTCAACACCTGTAACTGCAATCTCCAAGTATTTCAACGACGTGCAAGACGTCGGACAGACGGATAACAAATTCGATGGCATTGATTGTGGTTCAACCATAAACGATTTGGCAGTAGCGAGCACGGCATATGCCCTTTCCGGCGTCACGGACTACAACTTCAATAACGGAATCGACGGGGTAAGGCAGTCCTTTGATGGAGCTGCAACACTTGCTAAATTCCTACAGCCCGGTGCACTAGATATGCTGAAGCGCTGCATCACTACGTTGATGCCCGCCATGTACGGCGATCACATCAATCAGTGAGTCAGGGCGGTTAGAAATTTGCACCATCGGCTAACTGTAGCAGGCAGCTGGCAAAACTCGGGCAATCAGATCTTCGGGCTTTATCTTCCTCGCCTAGCTCTGATTTCATAAACGCATATCAGTCAGAGCTGGAGAATCCCAGTGAGCTCTAACGCCGTTGGAAATATAACTTGCACTCACGTTGAAAAGCATTCGCCCATTTGGTGAAAATCTATGACGACGCACACAATGGAGGCAATTACGCCCTGAATCTCCTCTTCGCAAACGCGTATCTTCACTATGGCCCTGGATTTACAATGTCTTCGAACGTCGATCTAGTGGTTTCTGAGGTCACTCATTGGACCGATATCATCAACAACTGGGTCGAGCAGATGCACGAAGACCAGCAAAGCCTTCAGGCCGCCAGACCCAATGCTCTGCCGCAGGAATTCGTCCCTCACATCTCATCGGTGTGCGGGCTGAACGGCTACCCAGACGCGCAGGCAACCGACCTTGTGACCGCAGTGAGTCAACAGATCCATCCAGAGCTGGATGAATGGAAACTGGGACAAGAGATTCAATATTACCAGACACTGGGGCAGAAGATCATGGGGGGTTGGGAAGGGAAGAACCAATCGTTCGTGAATGTAGCGAGTACGTCCGTCCAAGCGAATTGGCCCAGTTCCGTCCCACCCTTCGATGAGGCCGACAACCCCGGAACGAGTGTCATTAAGACAATGTATCATTATGGTGACGATGCGATGGCATTCGTCAATGCGAACAGGTCTTATAGCTTCCTCGCCAACGAACAATCCGGTGACAGAACGAACGTGGTAACTCAGAACGTGGGCATTTTTGGCTCATGTTTCAAGCCTGGCACCAAGGTCCTGACCATTGGAGGAGAGGTCAACATCGAGGACCTGTACGAGAATCTGGAGATTCTCACACGAGGCGGCGACGTGCCTCAGATTGGGATATGTTCCGACGAAAAGGTCATGGTTTCGACGGCTAGCAGTACAGGGAGCCCCACACATCTCTTCGGATTTAATGATGAATCTCCCTTCTTCACCGCTGGCCATGTGTTCCACACGACTACCGGACTGAGAGCGATCTCTCCGCACATAGCAAGAATGGAAAACCCTTGGGTTCAAGTGGGAGAGCTAAGGAAAGGACACACACTTCTACGAACCACCAATGGCAAGACCTATGAGCAAATTACAATAAGGGCATTCACTGTGTCCCAGGCAGACTGTGACCATGTCTACGGAGTGCATCTTCGCGAAGGCATGCGCAGTTATCACGCCAACGGGTTCTTGGTTCACCTGAACTACCCTGAGATCACCTTGAAGAGTATCTCAAGGACTTTGCTCACGATACCGTCGAAGGAGAGAATGGGCATGCTATCATGTGTGCACAATCTCAAGCCATTGTTCGAGCGATTCGGCATCGAAGCGATCTCAGACCTTGTAAACCGCGAGCTCGCTCATCTCAGCACCCTTCCTCCAGCGGCGCTGAAAACCAGACCTCAGATTTCGAAAACTGGAGGTCTACAGCATGTCACGCGATCTTGGGCGCTGAGGGACACGCGATCGAAACGCGCGGATGGCTTCAAAGGAGATTTACCAGAGCTTGACGTCTATCAAGGCGTGGTGTACGTCGAATCGAAATACTGCCCAAATGCTCAGATCAAAGAAAACACAATCATCTGGAGTCGCGATGTTGCCAACGGGACCTGGGAGCATGGATTTGTCAAGTTCGAGAGAGATCTCCTGTTGGGGCATGGCGCAGTTACGTACGGAACAGAAGATGCATCCCCCAATGTGCGACATATCGCGAACGTCAGGCGATTCATCGCTGAGCCAAGAGCACGGCGGCCACCTAAGCCCTTGAAGCAGAAGGCGCAAAGTTTCGCTTCAATCAAGGCTGCCACCAATTCGAAGGAACGCGCAGCACATGTCGCTAGTGCTATCGAACAACTTGACAAGCCGGCTACCACCAGTGGCAATGGGCATGCGAAGCCTGTAGTCAAGGTTACGGAGCCTCAGCAGCCAAGTTCTTCTGACCCTCAAAGGGCCGCAACTTCACCTAGCGACGACGATAACGACGACAGCACAGCATCCTTCACCCTCATGGACCCGTATAATCTTTCTTACGATACAAGTGATTGGGTTGACGGCCAGGCAACAGCGAAGACGCCTGCAGCTTATCTTCAAATCTACACTGCGAACGAAAATACGTCACAGCATTTCACATGCAGGATTCCCGATCTCGACACTTTGAGGGACAAAGTATGTGAGAAGCTGCAATCCGATCAGAGTATCAAATTGGAAACTGTACCAAACCTGTATGATTGCTTCAACCTCGTGAACGACGACCAGACGGCCAGCTTCTACTTCACTATGAAGTACGCTAGCATCATAGCTTCTGCTGCGGACAACTATGATGACAAGAACCCAAAGTATTCGAATCTCACATTCAAGAACCTTGGACTCGACCTGCAGCTTCCGTTCATCTTTTCTTCCATGCGCCTTACGCTGAACTGGGATGGTTCGGCGATGAGTGGAATCATTCGGGAGTTTGATCCCACGATGCTGGACGATGATGGGAAGAGGCATTTTGTGCAAGGCTCCGTTGCCGACGAGGACGTTCCCGCGGAAGTCGTTCGTGCCTTCGTCTCCAAGAACACGGTTGGAAACCAACCAGAAGCTCCGCTGGCATTGAAGAATTCTGCTCATCTTCCGCCAAAGGCGCCCGCCGTTGCCATGGTGGAGACTGCCGCAAACAGCCTTCCCGACAACTACTCGGATGGCGCGAAGGAGCTGTCTACTCTTCCGCTTGATAATTCTCAGCTTTCGCAAGATTCGAACTTTTTGCTGTATCTTGCTGCTAAATTCCAAATGAAAGTTGACGACCTCAAGACCTTCACTGACGGTGTTAGGCCAATCGAAGGCATGACCAAGGGCCAGCTTCCCGCGGAGCTTGCATCGAATCTCCCTGGTAATCTCGCGACCTGGCTTCAGGAGGAATACATTCCAGCTTTTATCTCGACGAAAATTATCTCACTAGATCCTTCGGTAAAAGCTGCCTGGAGAATCAACTTTAGCGACATAGAAACAGGGAAAGTCACCCACTGGTTCAACGGCAAGGGCAAGGGTTGTCTCAGTCAGGTTCCGGAATATACGCAACTGAATGAACTGATGTCGACGTATGCCACACTTCAAGAGTTCCCACGCATTCAGGACTACCTGAGCGACACAGAACCTGACCCTGTAACCAAAAAAGTTGGTGGCGAGAAGTGGGCTGAGGCTCTATACAACTCCCAAGGGAGGAGCTTTGCTCTTGCAGCGATGGCAAATACTACCAATGTTTCAGTAAGTATACTTCCGGAGGTTTATGTATCAGTGACTCATTGCGATCTAGGGCACGTCAAGAATGCAAGTCATTTGCAACGGTATGTTCGATTCTCTAAACTTCCGGTTAGCATGAAAGGGGGCTAACTAAAGACAGTGTTGAATACCTTGTCACCAATATATGCAAAGTCGATACAGACTTCACAGACCGCTACTGGTGAAAACAAGGCAGTGACACCGACCGTAAGTTTGTACACTGCGGTAGCGAGTATTGTTTAACATCAACAGAATCTCCTTCCTAACGATGATAAGCCATACGCCCTGCGTATTGTCGAGGCATTGAAAGCATACAAAGCATCGGGCTTCCATGCGAGATACATTGGCCTCCAAGACGATACTAACTCCGAGCTCGAGTATCAGTTCTTGAACGACTCGGTGCAAAGCCTCTGGACTGAGCTCCTATCGACCGCACCTGGAACGCTTGGAGGAGACCTTGCAAACAGTCTGCAGCAAGATGCTCAAGATTTGGTGACAGAGATGGGCGTCGACGAAAATGAATCAGCTGCCAATAAGGCGTAAGTAGCTCCCTCCCAGCAAAAGCGAGTGGCACAGATTTCTCAGGCTGCGTTCTTAGTGCGACGATGGCGGCTATTGCCTCAAATCTCATTAGAGGGATTGCAGAGGCCTCAAAAGTCATCGGTCCCGCAGTCAAGGGCTTAGCGAAATCATTTCAAGCCGTCCAAACGGCTCTGGATAAGCTGGAACCCAAAATGGCCAAGATTGGGAAAATTATGGGGCCATGTATGGTCGTTCTAACGGTAGGTCAGCTTTGAATGACACGGAAATCCACACATTCAGCTAATGTTTATGCGAAGGCGGCAATGTTTGTATACGCTGCAGTTGGCGCATATCGAGACTGGAGCAATTTGACTCCCACTGAGCGAGCTGTGCTTATTCTCTCCACGATTCAAACGACCCTACAAACCTTTCAGGATGGGGCAGAAGCTCTGAAGCCTGCCTGGAAGTGGCTGTTCCCAGACAAAGCCCCAGATGTCAGCATTGCACAGCGAGATGCCTCTTGCGCATCCGCCGAGGAAAATACCCAAACTCGACTGCCGGAAGTTTCTCAGAACTCTCGAAATATTGGCTTACTTACCGATGAAGAGCTTAATGACAACGCTTCCGCTCTTCCTGGCGGCATTGCCGATGATGAGGCGATGGCTAATCAAGTTGGTGATGACATGGTAGGGGCTGTTGATGGCGCTGTTAAAGACGGCGTCGAAGTCGCTATTGGCGAAGCAAGTGTGGAGGTGGCCGGATCCATAACGTCAAAGCTCAGCACCATGTTCGCATATTCCACACAGGCTGTGAAAGGCCTTCTAGTGGTAGTGGGAGTTGCGGTGACGATTGCAAGTGCTATCAGTCTCGCCCAAAATTGGTCGGACATGGACACCATAGAGCGCCGGCTCAACATCGCCAACGTGGCAGTGATGGGTATTGCTGCTGTTGCTCCAATACTGTCCGCTGCAATCGAAGCCGGTTGCGTGGCGGCCGGAATAGCAATTACAGAAGGAACTGTTGCTGCGGGACTGATAGCTGCTTGCTCCTGGGCCGGTCCCCTAATGCTAATTGCGGGTGTAGTGATCGCTTTCCTCATGATGTTCCACCAGTCCTCGCCAGACCCACCGCCATCTGCACCAGAACAGTGGATACAGGATGTTGGACAGGGATACACCGATGGACTTACGCCGCCTCCAACATCGCAATTAACGTGGACTCTAGGTCCTCTGCAAGAACAAGCAACTGTGCAGACGCTTACTGTCACTGGAAAGAACACATCCAGCGACAAAATCACACTGGCAGACATCGAGATTAAATTCCCAGCGGGCGGCTCGCCGGGCATGCTCTACTCGGAAATGACATTTGCTGCGACCTCCAGCGGCACCGCCGCAACCACTCCTGGACAAGTCAGTGTAAGCAACACCACAGCAGAGACTCCGGATGTGCAGCTTGCCACCACCAGCGAAGTGGTGGGTAGTGTTGCAGGTACGGCGGCGATAACATGGCTTGCCAAGCTCGTGGGCCCGCAGCCTCCAAATGTAGACAACGACCCGAATAAAGAGCAGCCTCGCGACCTTCTAGTATTCAATCCGGGAGAGCAGATTCAACTTTCCATAGTTGGAACTGTGGAAGTAAGGGTGCAAGGGCACGATGGGCCATCGATTACGCTTCACGAGGATTGGGTCGACGATAAGAACAATCCGTGGGATCAGTGGGAGAATGTGGTGCCGGTATGGGCTCCGACCACGTCGTGATGCTGTAAGCTTCTGGTTACGGCAGTCAGTCCTGAGGATGTTTGATCACCTTTCCGAATTACGCTTCGCAAGCCATGTACTTATCGTTTCTTTTCTTATTTTCCTTCATTAGGTATCTATTTTGTCTGTTGGTTAACTCGTCGATACTACTAATCTAATCTTCTGTCTCTGTTCTGCACTGGCCATGAATTACATCACATGCTGCTGCCCATTATGAGCGCTCTAGTATAGCTTCAACGCTAGTTTTCTAAACCATATTTACAAACTGTATTGTATTGTTCGTTCATAATCACGACAAATAAGGCGGAGCCTACTTGGCGGAATTCGGAGGTTATTACTGTATATGGTAATAAAACTAGAAATATAGATAACGTTTTTCTCTGTGTGCCGGCTAGCACCCCGTGCCGGCTAGATTAAGAGGTACCTGACATTAAATCAATTCGGAATTTGTATATGCCTCGAAAATTCCCGCGCTTTTATATAGACTGTGTATAGTAATTACTCCAGAGTATTTAATACGTCTTCCGGCCTAAAGATTATGATTACGTCGTCGCCTTCGCGCTAGGCTTATAGAGAGCCTCTTTTAATAGCATAGCCTATATTCTATACCTTAGTACTACTATTATCTTTTTACTATTATTAAAACTTATAAATCTGTTACGATCATGGATGGAACACGGGACTTCAGGGTTAGGGTTGATCAATGTGAGCAGGAGGCTGTGATCACGGGGTGAGCAGTTCTGTAAACTGGTATATAGGAAGCAACTTGTCGCTTCGTTTGACAAGTTGCGTTTAATTTCTTAATCAATCAATCCATATACTGCTACTTGCACTACCCTTTCGGCTTAGCCTCATTTCATAACAAGATCTCACACGTGACCTAGACGCACAGGAGTTGCTGTGGTCATAACAAAATCGCTCTTATACGAACCTTAGACTCTTCTAAGACTATTAATAAAGTAAGACCAACCTTATAGCTCTTATATAGCGCATATTCATACGCTATTAGCATACTAGTTAGTTACCTCCAATCAAAATGTTAATACGCCGAAACAACCCCGTACGCCGCACGTGAGGACTGAAACGATACTGACTATTATGTAATGACTTAGCGTCTAGTAGACTACAACAGAAAGATAGCCAAAACCATGGGAAGTTAAGTGACCCATAAGCAACCAAAAACAACAAACGTCTTGGCATATCCTTGCGTCACAGCAGTCCCGTAGCTTGTCGAATCTTGCGGCTGAAGTGTAGCGAGAAAGGCCGACGCCGTTTCTGATAGTCTTAGCGGGGCGGGAACAACCTCTGTTTCCGCCCGATCGAGGATTTCTTGAGGACGCACCCTCGGGCTAGCCACCAGCTGGACATTCACCAACAAGGATTCATCTCATATATCAACGACAGAGAATACGCTATTGTCTTATCCGTGGACGTTCGATTGCTTTCAGTGTAACTATAGCTGTTGTTGCAACTGCGGGCAAATTCCCCGGCTTCTATTGCCAACCAACTCTGACTGATCTTCAAGCCTCGGCTGACACGTAAGTCAATATGGAACCTCAAAGTGTCAGCTATCTCGTTGTTGCGAAGCTGATGATGTAAAGGTATAATTCCCTCGTTAACAGCAAAGAGCTGCAATCGGAAATATCTGCTGCCTACGTGACGATGGCGTCCACTCAGGGCCAACGCATCGAAGCAAACTGCAAAACTATCTGGGGCAATGACTGCGAATATGACCTCGACATCGAAACCGACGACTATGTTAACTATACATGCCATGTGAAAAAGGACTTTGGGACTTCGTTTGGACCGCCATTGGCGATAACTAGTCTCTGTTATTCAAGCGAGGCTGCTTGTGCAGAATTAGACAAGATGCTAGAATTGTGGGCGAACCAGGTCAAGCGCGGAACACCAATGACGAGGGATGAATCGTTAGAAATTTTTGGCGGATCGAAGGGGGAGCACAAGAATCTTTTGAGTAAGGTTATGGATGCGTTCGAGAAGAACGAGGGTGAAAAGCTGGTATAAGGATTTGAAAGGAATCTGTCTAGGATGGAGTGCTGTGCTACTAGCTGATAAGCTGGGAGATATCCTCTCGAAAAGGTGCCCCGTCTAAGCGGCCTACTAGCTTATCTCTGCCAGCGAGGATCCAGGGATAGAAAAGAGAAGTGAGCGTTGCTAAAGTTGCTAAGGATGGGACTGAAGCACAGAATCTGGAAATCACTCTGATGACTCTATACATTTCATGGATAGTTTCTTACGCAATCTAGGCAAATGCTTGCTTCCCTCTTCAAAGTTTCCAGAATTCTAGGAAGCCTTTTGTCATAGCTTTCAGGATCGTGATGATAGCTAATATAGCTCTCAGGATGGTATTTCCCTTCTATACGTTCGCCTGCAACTTGTCCAATCTTTTCAATGACCTCCGATATAGGAACTTCAAGAATCTTTAAGGGTCCAAAGTCCTTTCGAAGTGATGCATATTTGTCGGAGCGGTTTTTGCCCCAACCACACGAGCAAGCGGCATCTTCTCCCCTGATTAGCAATTGAGCTACTTCCGCCCGCTTCTAATAGGTCTGGATAAGTTAGTCATTCTTGCTACTAATTCATCAGAGCTATGACATACGGAATGCTTTCAGAGGTACAATTTTACTAGTAAACTCGTCATTCAAGAATTCCAAGTAAGACCCGTTGTAATTAAGGACAAGCGAGAGAGTGTGCGCCATGAATGTGCCGACATCACTAGACAGGAATGCCGCTGCCATAAGATATCCCATGTCTACCCTTTCTACATCGATTCTGGGCTTTAGCCCCTGCATATTGGCGAACCTAAGGGCAACGTTAAGATCGTATTTATCCGCCACAATAGCGACTTGGAGAACTGCTTTTGGTGTCAAGAATTGCGGCACATCGTCGTTACGATGATGAATAACTCGGCAGATTGTTCGTAACGCTTCAGCGTCATCTTCTAGTAGTAAAACTTCCGATGGAGATTTATAGGAAATTCCTTCACCTTCCATCCATTGGGGTCCGAACATGGCACCGAAAACTTTGGATGCACACCGAAGGCATTGGGAATGAACTCTTAGCCGTACGTGCTGAGGACCGACCACTAAGATAACATCGCCATCTAGAGAAATGTTTATGACCAGATTTGAATTGTCGTAAGGCTTCGCGGTGTCTGTGTTTTTGGCTAACATGGTCGATGCGTCGTTTGTGAATCATGACTATGTCAAGGTAGTTCAACTTCAGCGCGATCGACGTGCAGCTGACCTCCGGGCCGACCAGGAAGGCATCGCTTAGTCGTCCGACTATCGAGTCATCTTGCCAAGCGCGGCACCAGAAAATTCCAGCCACGCAACCATGTGAAAAAGCTTGGGTTCTTTCGTAACTCCGCGCTATTTTATAGCAAGTCTTTTATACTATTACTTTGCTCTTATTTTTAATAGCTTCTATCTCTTTTTTTTATAGCCTTTTTATATTTATAGGTATATTCTATAGCTTAGTAATATTAGAATAGCTTTTAATATTTTTACTTACTAGTATTTAGAACTATTTTACTATATTTTATCTTTAAATATCTAGATAAGCGGAACGTTATTTAATTTGTTATAGCCTATGTCATTTCGTATTTCGTCGCCTGATTATTGCCATTGATTCGCCTCTCCAATTTTCTGATTAGCTCTTAATTGTGACCTGCAACGCAGGTAACAAAATACCTGCGCCCGATTAATTGAACAGCTGTAGTAAGATCAACTTTTGCTATTTAGAACGAGCGAGAACATCTCTAAAGGCTGAGTTAAATATGCACTAATGGACCGCCCTATGCAGCGAGAAGCCCTGTGCAGCGAGAAAATCGATAGGTACTTTGTCCTTAGAGCAATCTCGACTTCGCATATATACCTATTCGCACTTACTTTTGCGTACGTCCTGTGGTTGGGCCGTTTTCCAGGAACCCTGACATCTCTCGACCGAAAATTACGTTGGCATCGCCGTCTTGTCGCCTGGTTTGCGGAGAGCTTCCTTCTAGTAGCATCACGAGACACATCCACTACAGATCCACTATGGACCTCTCATCACTCCTAATAGTCATAGTTTGGCAGTTTCCGAGCCTAGACGACGATTATATTCCAACTCCGCGGATGCTTGCTGTGAAGACTGGAATTCAGATTGGACCAAATGCATAAATTTGACACCAAAAGTTTGTCAATTTTCTGTTCTCGCCTTCTCGATTCTAGCACGCTCGTTCTCGATCGTCGTACTTTCAATATATATTACCCCTTCTCTTACCTCTTACCGCCCCTGTCAATAATTCTTCATGCTTATTATTAAATGGATTCGGCGGCATCGTAGTTGTCCCACTTCCTGCCCTCAAACAAAGTTGCTTCCCTAACTCGTTCTGCTCACAGAGCACCCGCTGAAACTCTTCTGATCGTTGAAGACTTGATAATCTTAATGCTGCTAGCCAGAATATGTGATCGCGCATAGGATCGTCTCTGGGATATTGGCATTCAGTAATATCGCGGCATGCAACGGTAAGTAATCTGCAAAGCTCTCCGGTCTCGAGTGAGTACGCTTGAATTTTGTCGATAAACACTCGAAGGATTGCATCTTGAAAAGTTTGGGCAGCAAGGCGCTCTCCCATTGCATACAGCTCCGAGAGGTGTATGAAATCAGAGCCGTTGTTGCAGGCTGGCTTCCAGCCTGGGATATAGAGGAAGTCGGCGAAATGGGAGAAGATATCGGGCGATTCATCAAGATTAATCTTCAATGATTTTGCTTCCTGAAAACCGCCGGCTAGACCTTTCTCAAATCTTTGTGATGCCTGACAAAGGAGGGAAGAGTGGAGATGATATGTCTTCTCTTCTCCAACTTCGATCGCAACGATGCGGGAAGTGAGATAGCTGCTAAGAATTAGAGATTCGGCAAATGAGATGCGCAGCGATTGAGATTCTCACTCAGAGTAAATGGGATTATGAGTTTTCCTTTCGCTGACTTGTAATGGAGCAGCAATTAGGCTGTCAAACAGAGCCAGCATTGCGCCAGCCTCGTCGCTAGTATGGACAACAGCCAGGTTGGGTGAAGCTTTCTCCATGTCGTGTGGTGTAGATTGAATGGCATTTTCAGTATCGTTCGCTTCATCTTGTTCCATGGTGGCTTTTGTGCTAAACCTAAAGAAAAGCTGACTGTGAAGCCTAAAGGCTGGAGTTGAGATGCGGTGTAGATTTGCGGGCAAGAGCTAGGTATCTACATGACGCAATGAATGAAACACAGAGCTTTGACGCCTGAACGGGCTGACTTGCGGGCTTCTCCCACGACACACGACATCCATCCGGCCCGCTGTGGGATTTTACGTTGACTCTGCCAAACGAAACTAGCCCGCAAGAGTCTCTAGAACCTTCTATAGTACGCCACAGTACTGCGCTCGAACCTCTGCAAGCCATTCAGCGCTAATACGAAAGCATGATAGTGTACTATATAATACATATAATACACAGTCAGCTAAATTTTGCCGATATTGAGTAGTATTCTGTGGAGAAATTGGTCAGAAATAGTGCTATATTAAGTAGGATTCCACAAACTCATATGGAAGAGACTTGAGGTACCCGATCTGTGAGCCCATCTCGTTGCATAGGGCTTCTCGTTGCGCAGGGCGGTCCGTTAGGGCGTATTTATCGAAAACACGCAGATTCAGTGTGTACAACTTTGTATTAGCTAATGACGATATACATCTCGCGGTTCGACATATTGCAGCTACGACTCGACTATTTTGTCTCCCGCTTGCCTGTCCATTCCATAACCGGCTACCGAGCCCAGTCCCTTCAGGCGCAGACTTGTGCAGGTGCTATTGTCCTGCAATCGGCAGTACCATCTGCGTCTCCGTGACTTGCTTCTTTCTGACGTACCGGATCGTTTCACGAACTCTGCGACCACCTTCGACGAATGAATACTTTGCGTTGATGCGATGGTACCCGTTGAGCCGAGGGAGAAGATCCAGACCTTTGCGCGCATTTTCGTTCATGCTGATCTGGTGGACGATATGAAGGAGTGTGTGGCCGTTACATGACTGCGTGAGAGTAGCACAATCAGCCGTACTTCTCAATATCTCCAGTATGGTGCTTACGGCCGAGTCAAGAAGGATTCGGGGAGAAATGAGCCCAAAGATGAAGTTAGCCTTTTCAATACGGAGGTCGAGATAGACAGTGAACGGTGTTGGTTTGGAGCCGTCCACTACGAATGCCGACATAAGTGTCAGGTGCCGAATATTGGTTGTGAGCTCGTTGGTTCTGATAGCAGCCCAGCGAGCACTAGGTAGGAATTCAATTCCATCCAAATCTTTCGAGAGGATCATCAAAGAGAAGATTCGCTGACTGAAGGACAGGCAAAGGCTCTCCTGTCGACAGAGTTTATTCACACGCGTGATCGCCTCATGCTTTAGGGTATCGCGATGTCGGCTAGGTCCCTCAAGGCATACCGTGCTTCGCCCGGTTACGAGCTTGTAAATCATAGTACGAATTTCTAGGGGCAAGTCTAGAAACCTGAAAGGTTGTGAAGGTTGTGCGACTGAGGTTGAGAGAGTCGACACCTCCGAGCTTGAGCGTCGGCCTGCCATCTGAGGCCTCATGGTTGCTGTGTTGAAAGAGAATTCTAGATTGACTTTCAAGCTTGGTTCTTGATATGGTAATAATGTGTGAAGTGTGCTTGATCCGTGGTAGCTGAAATAGCGAGAACATGTGAGGTGACGAAGTGTGAATTGCATTGTCAGTGTTGGAAAAAGTGAGCTTAAATTGAACAAGTGAAAAACTAAACACAAACAAAGACAATCCATATAGACCGTAGTTGTGGTAATGTATTGATAACAACGATACATAAGTTTTTGCTGAATGGAGAAAGATGCGCTCGGGCAGCCGGAGCGTACCTAATGAACGTATTACGCATTACCAATATCTGTCTCATGACAATAAGATGTCGATTGCCGAATAACACATTATCCTAACCACCAACAAGGCGTGACACCGCCTTCAGTGTTTCATTCTGATATCGAACTGACAATCCATGAAGCTCATGAAATCCCACATTCTTCATTGGTATGAGGGTTCGATATTCCGTGCTTGACTAATGGATGTGTGGCGTATAGTGGCGATTTAGAAAGCGTCAAGAAAATCCCACCGCCGGGTTCTCACATCCCGTTCATCCTCTTTGAGGGCTCTTAAAAGGATTTGTCGTCCCCAGGAAGAATGCGATTCGGGGGAACCTCGCCACCACTGGAAGGTGACACGTGGATTCCGCGGTGCGGAGGTATCTCACCTCCCGACGAAGGAGAAACATGAATTGTGTCCGGGACGACGACGCCGCCCGAAGCTGGGGAAACGCGGATTGGCGTTGCGGCGGAGAGGGCCGCGAAGACCGTGACGGCAATGGGGAGGACGGAGAAACGCATAGTGAGAAAGATGAAGGGAACAAAGGAACAAAGGAACAAAGAAATTAAGAATTAAGAAATTAGAGGGGAAGAAATGCGATGGTATTGATTACTGAGGACTTTTTGGGGACTCTGAAGTTTGTAAGAGAGAGAACTGGTAAACGGGAGTCGTGCGTTATTTTATAAGATCTTACGTCTCCACATGATACCAAATCTGCGAAATAAGACGGAAAGTTGGGCCATTGTTTGTATGGCTCATTGGACAACGTGGAGACGTGATCTTCTAGAAACTCTGTAAGAGACGAAAATAGGGTGAGCACAAGGGTCGATGTTGTGGTGACTAGGGCTTCGCGGCGGGAGAAAGTGCCTCATTTAGCAAAGGGTTGTGGCGCAGGGAAAGGCCTGCCGACTGCGAATCCCCTCAGCACTAGGAGCCCATGTCACGTGAGATGTCCCTTGAAGCGGTTGCAGATACTTGCCATATTATTAAGCCAGTTGACGGTGAGAGCTTTGACAAATGGTGTCTTTTCATCTCCATCATTTCTCAATAACTAGACGCTGTTCCTTCTGTGTGCGATCGACAAAGCTGAAAGCGGACCTCATTCAATCTCCTCTTTGGGAATGTCATACATCTCGTATTAGGTCATCATGTTCACGACCTTTTCTGGCATCCCCCCTGATGAATCTTTGCCCCAGAACAGTGACTTGTCCGGCAGCGGCGCAAAAGATTCGCCGCGACTAAAACGACAGCAGGTTGCAAGAGCCTGCGACTGGTGTCGAGCGCACCGTATCAAATGTGATGCCAGTTATCCTTGCCGGAATTGCAGGAGTAAGGGCCGCGAATGTAGCACGACCGGCTCGCATGAGGTCCGGACTTACTCCCTTGCGATTAAGTTAGTAACCAGTCCGATCGTTCTCATAATTATATTAACTCATACGCTATCAGGGAGATTGAAAGACTAAAGAACCGGGTCGAGGAGTTGGAGCATCAAATTGATGGCCATTGCTGCACTATCAAGCACAGTCGACCGGGCGTGTCACTGCCTGCAAATCTCGATCCTCTCAAAGAGCATGGCGGAAACAGAAGATACTGGGAGTGCATTTACACCAAAAGTGCTCACTCCCAGTCTATCCAATGCTATGGCCCTTCATCTGCGTTTTATTTCATTGGACGATTCAGCGCGTACTTGAGCAGACTGCTTATGCAGCCGCAATCCGACGAATTAACGCAACTCCTCTCGGCAAGCAAGGTCTTCGCAAAATCGTTGGGAGTGGGTGTCAATAGGGCCGGTGATGGCCGACTAACTGAAGACGGATTTAGACAGGGAAGCAATATGACCAGGGCGGAAGAAGAATACTTCTTGAGTCTCTTTTGGTCCTCGTATCATTGCATCTATCCGATCCTCGATGAACATGAATTTAAAGGCCACTACGCATCCCTGTGGCAACCTTCGGGGCATTTCCGGAAACCTTCAGCCCTGGTTGACATTGTTCTGGCCGTCTGCATGCAGTATGGGACTGCCCTTATTCCTCCTGGAACTTCCAATGCGGCTGAGCATTGCAGAGGTGGAGGTCGCGATGCGATGACTGCGGGTCGGAATCTCTACCGGAGGTGCCAGGCTTTATTGACAGAAGAGTGGGAAGGCCCCTCTGTTGCTACTCTGCAATGCCATCTTTTCTCTGTCATCTATCTCTCAAATGCTTCTTTCCCGAATGCCGCACATAATGCCCTGGCTTTAGCCATAAGGACTGGGATTATTCTAGGATTCCATCTGGAACCTCCGGAGAGCCTTCCCAGAGCTGAGAAGGCTTTTAGAAAGCGTCTCTGGTGGTCGGTATATGTTTTGGAAATGAAGGCGGCCATGGAGCTCGGACGGCCTCTGGCTGTGAACATCTCCCAGGTTACATGCGGGATCCCACTGGTCGATGAGCCGGAAAGGGGTCTGAATCCAACATCTCAGATGTCTTCTGAGTACTTGAATTGCCTTGATACGAATTCCCAATTCGTCAAGCTGATGTTAGCCACTCGCAGCGTCTACGTCATGTTCTACAACAAGTCCGCCGACGTTTTGGGCAAAAATGGTCAGGATAGCTTGTATGAGGACCCACAAGCTCTCGAGAAGATGGCCGAGTTTCTGTCGTCGAAAATGGAGTACCTCCGCACGTGGTCTCGCGAAGTTCCCGAATCGTTGAAAATGCAGAGAAGGGACGCTGGAGACGCGTTCTCGACAGCCGGGTCAACGCTCGATCTCTGCCCATTTGTTCCATTCCAGCTCCAGCGTCAGCGCCTTTTTTTGGAGCTTCAATACCATAGCGTAGCTATGTACCTTCACCGGCCCTTTATCTGTTGCGGTCAGACGCGAGGAAAGGACGCTCCGCTGATTGATGAAAATGCAAGTACCTGTACAAAGCATGCGATAGTCATTACCAACATGATTCATCAAGTTCTCAGCGAGACGGATCTTCTGAATGGCTGGAATGAGACCTTCCAATGGCAGTGGCAGGCCGCCCTTACCATGATTGGTTATGTCATGGCCTTTCCTTTGGCACCTTCAACACCTTTGGCCCGTGAAAATCTTGATACTGCAATAGCAGTGTTCGATCATCTGTCCAGCAGATTTGTCATTGCAATTAGCGCTGCTAATGTCACACGGGACCTCTGTGCGAGATCCGACTTTCTCATTGAGCGCTTCGCGGGCTTGAGCAGTGAAGAGTTGGAGGTAATTAATAGCGGTGGGTCCTTTGAAGCCGTGGGCATGGCCAATAAGACTCTGGCGGAAAATACACCATCGTTTGAATTTCCGAGTTCGTCTGAACCTGAACCGTCGAGGTTCAGATTCGACTGTTTTGCCAGTCTCGAATCCATTTGCACTGGTGGTACCAACATATCGGATACCTGGTCTTATGGTGTCATGGAAGATACCTCGCTGGAGCTTTTGATGGGAGACACATGGCTTTCCACGGAACTGTCAGTTTCAGATATCCAAGAACCGATTCCAAGCTTTATGCCTCCTTGAGCTACTTTCCGTGTGGCGGGCTTAGTTTCAGTTCCTCAAGTCGATTCGAAGTACAGTCAAAGAGAAATGCATTCTCGTTAACACCCGGAGTGCTTGTCGCAACCAAGTGTTACATCATCGGCCTAACACTGAAGTGGAGCACGCTCCGGCTCCGGCAGGAGTATATATATCACCGATTCCATGAAAAAAATTTCTCGCCCTTTCCAAACATCCTTGCCTTCTAAGAGGAGTACACATAACATCGCACAAAAACTCCTGCTCTTCTTTTCAAGACACAAATACCTTCCGAGACAGATCCCAACAATGGCAAATTTACTGAGTCTGCCAGCGGAAATGCGCCTGGAGATCATCAGATATGTTGTCGGTCCAGGTTTTGCGCGCGTTGGTCACGTACCGAATCGGTGAGCACCTCTTTTCCTTTGTTGATGGGTCTAAGGGCAAAAAGAATTGCGAATGCTTTCATATTTCTTCATATGCAAGCGCGCCAACTTGAATAGAATAAGTTTTATGTATACAGTCTCCCAAACATCGCGCGCGTCTGCAGGCAGCTTCGCAATGAAACACTTCAAGATCTCTACCTCCACTGGATTCCCCACTTACACCTGGTCCGGGGTTTCTACGCCGCCAACACTATCCTCTCGAACTGGAACGCCTGGCAGGCTAATACCGCTCCGCATCTCCTGTCGCGGCTCAAGAGGGTCTTTGTCACCCTTGTAGCTCATGGCCAGGAGCAATACAACTTCGAGTTGAGGCTCTACTCTGCCAGCCTGCACGTCCGCCTGAGCTCACACTCAAGCATCGCTCCAGCAAGCTGGGGCGCTCTCGCACCCGGGTTTGTAGCGGCGGCGGCGGCACCAGCCAACAGCTGGGATGGCAATACGCTTATTGCGTTAGCGAACGCTGTCATCGCCGCGCGAGGCGCAATGAGAGCGAGCCCCATAGCGCCGCCTAACCGTGGCGCAAGAGGCGGCAGCTCGATCAACCTAACGTTTCAAGGGGACCAGGCGAGCGGAGGAGTACGCGTTCGAGCACGCGTGAGGGGTGGACATCTGAGCGCGATGGAGGAGGCGGAGGAGGTGCTGGGCACCCCGCAAGGCCAGGCTGTGCCGTTCATGGACATCATCAGGCGTGCGGCTGGGCATTGACGGCTTGTGGGCTTCGGGCATGGTGGAAGGTGCTGCGTCGAGGCGGGGAAGTACAGGTCGCTCAAGTTTCTATCTTCGGATTCGGCTGCTCGTGGAGGATTTTGAATTAATCGAATGCATCGCTATAATGCATGTACACACTGGCTTCTCTGTGTTTTGAGGACTTAGATGGATAGGTTGCGTTGATATTGAACTGAATCAAGCATTGTACTGCTTTCTCGGCGTCAACTATTTAGTAGTATTTGCCTGATGTGAATTGCATAGTCCACAGCGCCTGACCTGGCAACTCGAACTTGACCGAGCCCTGATTCACATGTGGCAACACGTTCACCTCCGTCCAGTCATCGTTCGGTGTAGTCTTCACAATTCTTTCGAGCCTTGATTGCTTTGTTGGCAATTCCAGCTGCAAGTCATACGACCTCGTCTGGTTGTTCATGAACAAAACACTCCACTCTCCACTGTTCGCTGACTGCGTTGCAAAGGCATTCACTCCACTCGGCAATTGATCCTGTGGAACATCTAGTCTTCTCGAACCTGGGCGATGGAAGTAGCTAAAGTGCTTCAGCATGAAGGCACGCTTCGTCAGATAGAGCTTGTAGTCCCTAGTTTTGTTATAATTCCCATCGATATACACGAGGCCAGAGTTGTATCCTGCTGTTTCGTTGATGGCAGTTGCACACGCAGGATTCACTGTTGGCGAACAAGGAAGATTTGTTACGGCTGTCCACCAGTCGAAGGACTGCGCTTGCACAATGGTGAGGAATTGCCAGACATATCGCGCGACAATGAGGGCGTTCGTCATCGTGGGATCGTACTGCGCACCGAAGACAGTGGAGCCGGAGCCAGCGTTCGTGGAGCAGCATGTTTCGGTGAACTTGACGGGCGGAGGACGGCCATGTGTCAGATTCAAGACCAACGCGCGATACTCGGCGAGAGATTGATCAGTCGGATAATCGTAGTTGTGCACAGCGATGTTGGATAGGTACTTTGTAGAAGAGGGAAGCCAGACAGGATATTCCGGGAATGCTTGAGTAGTTATCTGGCTGGTCTCATCGCCGATAATATCAACTTCGCTAGCCACTGGAGACGACTCCATTGCTGCCGCAATATCCTTGAAGACCAACGGTCTGAGTTCTGGACTCACAGCCATTCCTTCTTGGCCGCAGTCTGCTCGATTATTGTCCGGCTCGTTCATCGGAGAGATGTACCGCAGGTTGCCAATGCCATTGCTCTTCCAGTGCGCAAGCACCGTCTTAATGTACTGCGCGAAGCTTGGCGCTTTTGCTGCGGTCATGTTCCAGCCACAAGCAGCTCCATTGTCGGCAATGTGGGAGGGCGCGGCATTGACAAAGAACGTAATGTACGGCACCCCATAACTTTGCGCCATCTTCAGGAATTTGACACCGGCGTGATCTCGATTCCAGTCATATGTGCCGTTTCGGAGGAGGAAAGACTCAACGCGGGAACCGTTGGTCACGACTTGCTGCTCATCGTGGCCGCCGTCTCCACCCATGTTGTAGCGATAGGACGAGAGATACAATCCATCTTCTGAAAAGAGTAATTCACCAAGCTTTTTCTGGACCGACACTGGGAAGTGGATTAGATCATTCGGCCACCATGCGCCTGATGCGCCAAAGGATGTAATCAATTGCTTTGGGATAGGATCAATCTTGACTACGCAAAAACCGTCAGAGTATGCCAAACTTGCTTTTAAACTATCGAATACCTGTTGTAGCATCTGCTAGGAATGTGAAGCAGGCCAATGTTAGGACAAACGAGAGCCGTACGGGAAACATGTTGTCTTGACTGAAGAAAGCCGTCGCAAGAGTAACTGGACGGGTTGCCTACCTGTTCCTGAATATATGACGACCTACCTGATTCCGGCAAAATGCAAACCCCGCTGAAAGGCTCGTATGATTCTAAAAGCTTGGTGATCGTCCCGCAAGATCTGGTGAAGATTGACGGACGCTGCAGGAACGTGTTATCCACGAGAACAAGTTCGTGAGGTAGCGCTCGGGGACCTTTCACCCGTTCGCGTTTATGAGGAGCCGCCGAAGGATTTGGTTTTGCCGGAGCCCCGGAGGGAAGGAGGCACCCGGAGATACGTCCACCCGGGGGACTGTGCCTACTAAAGCCTCGGTGCAGGCTACCTAGAGCTTGGTTGAGTCGGTCCCTCGGAGAATGCATATCGTCTTCCGAGTCGCCATTGCAACGTTGTGCCTCCGCAGTGATGGCACAGCGATTCCATCGAAATGGCACGTGGTAGCACGGGGGGCTGAAAGATCCTTTATACTGCCCTTGGAGGCGTGCGCCCGAAGAGGCCCCCGGGCTGTGCTGCAACACAGCCCGAGCCGAGCGCGACTCCAAGACATTGTGCTATCGTGCAAAGAAAAGAGACGAGCAGATCAATAGCGCGAATCAACCCCCTCATTTAGATATAGTCGTTCTCGGCCATGCTAATGCTGGAAACAGGAAGTTTTAGAAGGAAGTTTGCTCAGCTCAGACACAAGCAAGGCGTCTGTTTGCATGGAAACAGACGAGATCCCGCCCTTCGCAACGCCCGTCTTGAATCCTTCAGTTGCAGCCTCGGATTCTTTGCATTCGCCTGCCTTTGTCTGTGCAAGCTGGTTGCCAGCTTGCAGTTCATTTCCATTGTTCACCACTTGATATTAGGGCGACCAGCCCGAATGACACATTCTTTAGAGGTGCGACCTGGGCTTTGGACAGAGACCAAACATGCCCAGCAAGTAGCATGAAAAGCGACCTTATATGAAACAATTTTGCGATTAGCTGGCGGACAAAGTCCATTTTTGGAATGAGGATCTGGGGCCATCTCGATGTTTGATTGGGCCAGATGCAAGGTTTTGAGGGATTCGATCCATTCGTCACGGCTACAACCATAACCGTCACAGCCACGGCCCTGTCGCGCATCTCATTAGACGGCATTCGCTGACGACAATCCCTCCGTTTCCCCATCCTCCTTACACGTTTCAGGCAATAACGACGTGGAGATTGTTTAAGACATGGCCTTGCCTACTGCGAACCCTCAGCCTCGCGCGCCACTCTTATTTTTAATGTGCGGGAATGCCGTCATGTAAAAGCTCCATTCGTCCAAGATTTTCATTGCGGTGGTCAGTGAGCGAGCCTCCGCCTTAAGGCTGTTCAAGGTCCAAGCTCATTGGGTAGTATTTGCGCTCCACGATGGCCGTACTTAAGTACTTGTTAAATTCTTCACTGTGCTGTTTATCTAAAAGTCACCTTCAAACACGGAGTCTCGTTGAACACTCGCTCTCTACCACCAACATGACAAACTCCCAATCGTTCGCTACCAGGCTCTTTGGCCTAACGATCCTTATTTCTACCCTCTCTGGTTTCATCTCTGCCACGCCTGCTACGACGGACAAGAAAATCATATACTACCATTCAACGATCAATAATACAGACACGCCAGTGTCACTCCTTCCGCTCATCAATGGGACGTCCGACCAAGTCGTAACAAACATTATCATCGGACAAATGCATCTCAATACCACTGGCCTATCCCTGAATGACGACCTTATCTCATCCCCGAAGTTCGATCGGCTATGGCCAGAAGTCGCGCAACTCCAGCAGAAAAACATCAAGGTGTCTGCGATGCTTCTGGATAAGTACAACGTACTCAAGGGCAACCAGACCGTCTTTGACGAGCACTACGCGTTCCTCCACGACGCTCTCAAGGCGCATAACTTCGATGGCTTCGATATCGATGACGAAGACCCGACAGCTCTCCCGATCCAAGGCATCGAGCGTCTGATCGACCGCCTGCGCCAGGATTTTGGACCTGATTTCCTGATATCTATGTCACCTGTTGCCTCTGCTCTCGCGGGCGGCTCCAACCTGAGTGGCTTCAATTACACCACGCTCGAACAACAGCGCGGCAAGGACATCGCCTGGTACAACGCACAGTTCTACGGCGGCTGGGGCGATGCAAGCACACCAGATGGCTACGACGCTATCGTGAATAACGGCTTCTCCCCAGACCGTGTCGTGATGGGCCTGTTGACGAACCCCTCAAACGCTGGATCAGGCTTCGTCGACCTCAACACCACCAAGGCGACCTTGCAGACTCTTACGTCGAAGTACCCTCAGTTTGCTGGCGTTGCGGGCTGGGAATACTTCAATAGCTTGCCGGGTGGCACACAGGCACCGTGGCAGTGGTCGGAGTTCTTTGCGCAAGCTCTGGGTGTGAACACCGGTTCTCAGTCGAGCAAGAGAAGCACACGGGCTGTTGCGTTTAAGGCGTGATTTCTGAATTGATGTTTCGTTTCGATTATGTATATTGTATTATAAATTTTGCGGGCACGGACATGATAGCGTTTGGGCAAGATTCAAAGCATGCGATACCACTGATTTAATTTTTATTTTGAACAATACACTCAAGGTCCTGCTGTTCCATACTGCGGCTGCACATTGAACGTCTTATGGCAATATCTCGACCATTGACGTCTTTCGAACTTTTCCAGCTTCTCTGCGCTCCAAGAATCTTTGAGAGGCTCATTAATCGGCTCAAGAGCCATCTGTCCACTTTTGCTCGAGCAGCGAAACATGATCTTCGTGCGATCCCAAGTTGTTGAAGTCGCATGCGCACCTTCGAGTAGCCTGTCGTCCCACCAGCTGCCTCGGGTAGCGCTGGCCATAGAGATGAAGGCCGTCTTTTGGAAAGGTTGTTTGGTGATAATGGAATATATATAATCCGCACAGCAGAGAGTTGTGGCAGCAAAGAGCATTACGAAAGCGACGATGACAACAGGAATGCGGACAATGTACACCTCGCGGGATGGTTCACCAACAGTTCTGATAACTCTTGTGCCCCATTCAAATCTCGACGCTGCAACGATGACCGATTTCGCTACCAAGCCTGTCAGCCCTTCGATACGTTTTGCGGTCGGGCTGTATCCGGGACAGTTGGTTGGGTTGACAGAGGTCGAGTTCTGTTGCGCCACTTTCCACGGAACTGCATTGATGTATTGGTACAGAGCATCCAGACCAATGGTGTCGAGGTCAGAAGTATCTTGAACGGGATTTCGAAGGCAGTCTTCCCAGGCAGCACCGCCCCACGTACATGAGGCGAGGTACCATTCCAGTGTCGGTGTGCACTTGACTCGACTTATCCACATGCCAGAATCGAGAAGCATACCCGTGTCACCACCTTCCCGAGCAATCTGGGCCTTATACATTTGTGTACTCGGTGCGCCTGCAAGCGCGACAAAGACGAGGTAGTTGGTCGCCCCATGCGGCACTCTGTTCGACCACGACGACGCATTGTTATACAGAAACTCCGTACCGAGTCTATGAGGGTTGTTAAGATCCAGGACAGTACTCTGCTTTGAGCCATCTGGAAAAGTGAACTCTACGAATGGCTGGCTTGTCATGTTCAATAAGTACGATATTTCGGATTCCGCAGATACGCAGTTCCCGGCCCAGGAGTAGGCGACGATATTCTGGTAGACGACGTCTCTCTCAAAGGATTGTAAGTTTGGCGATGGTCCAATATCTCTCGGCAGGTCGGGTACCTCATCTGTAAGACTGATCAGGTCGCCATAGAACAATGTGCCTGCAAGCTCCAGAATAACGTCGTTTTCGTCGAAGTTCGGCTTGAAATCAGCTTGGTTGGTACTGTTTTCGTTCATAGCGATATGTAACGGGCAAAGCTGTCCAGTCTTGGTTGGAACTGGAAGGACACTCTGTCTAACAGTTTGGGGAACATATGGACCGGTTGTGATTGAGAGAGTTCCGACAGGTACGAGCGATGCGCCGACGATCATGAGGACGATCTGGACTAGTGCCCTGTAGCAAGAACAACGGAATATGGTTGGAATAGAGCGCCATCCACAGTTCGACATACGATCAAAGTCTGATACCGATACTGAAGTCGAAGAGGCGATTTGGAAAGGGTGGATCTGGCGGATTTCTGACCTGGTTTGCCGCACTACGAGAGCGAACGAAGCAAGAATCAATGAAAGAATGATACCGGAGTAGAATTGATTCACTTTGGATAGATTTCCGACATTGAGTACTCTTCTCGTACTTGAAATGGGTGGGCCAGTGAGCGAAAAGATGGTAGCAATCAGTGCCGCAACCGTGAACAGAGAGAGGAGTGCAAGGTAGTATGTTAACGGTCTTCGAAGTAAATGACCCATTTTGCCTTGAGGCGTTTAGAGGTAGGGGAACACTGACTTGTGAAATGATGAGGAGGAGAACATCAGTCCCGTTGTCCTCATGATGTCTCAATGTTAATAAATGGCACACCTTCGTGCTCGGACGCCGGATATACAGCATCAGAACGAACATATTTGTTATTGTTCTCTTTAGAGGTCTCTATCCGACAAATAAAAGGGGACTGAAATCATAATCTGTCTGAAAACGAGAGGGAAATGAGTTTGGCAGGGCACGTTGCTGATAGCATAGAGAGATGAGTTCAAAAAGACCTGTCAAAATGCAAGGCCGATCATTCGGTGCACACGTCACGCTGCAACGGCAAGCCGAGATCCATCGGCGGCAGGGAGTCAAGGCCACGCGAGGTACGGATAAAAGGAGCAAGGCACTATTTTGTTCTCTCCTGCCTTACAGCCTTATGTGTGGCGGCCGCGATACGCAGTTGTAAACCTGGACATCACATCGAACATCGGCTCGCTGGATGCATGTGCGCCGGGCAGGCTGACTCAGGCTCGAGTTGCTCCAAGCTTGTTAAAGTCTGTCGTCGTTTCAACACGCCTAGTGAATAGGGGATGTGCGAACGTTGATGAAGAATTCCGAATGTGGATGTACATAATATGTAAGGCTGAAGCAAAGCAGTCGAACTCCGAAGGACATAACTATTGCCTGTTTAAGGGTCTTTAGGGCTGAGGCGTTCAGGTACCGAAAATCAAGTGGGCCTGGGCACGTTCCGTACCCGCGATTCTGGTTAGGGCTACCCAGAAGTTGGTTGGCTGCTTATCATTTCCCGAGACTAATTCCTTTCTAGCCAAAGCTCACTGGAATGGCCTGCTTCAATAATTTTTCAAGTTTATCCTTTAGAATTCGAGGCAAGCCTGCAGTTTTTGGGGTACTTAGTATGCTGGTGCAGCAGTCCAGCAGTCTTGCATATCGGCAGTGCAGAACGGCAGATGCACAAAGTAAAGTCATTTCTGGGGATAAGATGGACCCAATGCAAAGACAAACAGCACAGGAAGAGTATGTTCCTTATTTGAGCGAATTCTAGCCATTCTCGTAGAAGAAGCTATGTAGTAAGTAGCATTGCAATATGCGTGGTGTAGCAAATCATTACCTTGATCTCAGCGTAATCCCACTCCGAATGGGTATGCAATGTATGTCCCATAAAATCTTTTCCTCGTCGGTGTCGTATGCAAAGGCGCCATAGGGCTGCCACATTCAAGCTCTCTCATCATTTTCGTCGCATCCGAGTCGCAAGATCAAGTTCCCTTGAACAAGAACTGCAAGTCCTCCGGGCTCAACTTCTCCATTGCCACCTTGTCGTTGTTGATGCTCGCGCTAATCATATTAGCCTTCTTCTCCTGGAGCTGAACCATGCGCGATTCGACAGAGTCTTCGATGACAAGACGTGTGATGACACAAGGGCGCTTCTGGCCGATACGGTGGCAACGATCGGCGGACTGCCACTCGGCGGCAGGATTCCACCATCTGGAGACATGTCAGCAATTATATGGAGAAAAAAAGGTAGCAGTGAAAGAAAAGGCAAGACGTACGGATCAACGATGAAGACTCTGCTAGCCTCCGTCAAGTTCAGCGCCACGCCACCAGCCTTCAAGCTCACCAAGAAGACCTCAACGTCCGTATTCTTCATGAAGTAGTCGATGCTCCTCTGGCGCTGGATCGGCGTCATACTACCATCCAGCATGACGGTATTGAAGCCCGCACGCCTCAGCCTCCACTCAATCAGCTGCAGCATGGACGTGAACTGGCTGAAGACGATGCTCTTGAGCGTCTGTTTCTTGCTGCGCAACTTGTACAGATCGTACACCAGCATCTCGATCTTGGTTGACGATGTCCAGTTCTCCATCTTGATGCGGTTGATGATGGATGACTTCTTGACCAGCTCTTCATCCTGCTCGATATCAGGTTGCTCCCAGTCGATAGACAGCGGAATGTGGCAGCGCGGGCAGTCAGGATCAGTGCCAGCACCTTCGCAGGATTGGACGTAGTTCTTAACACAGGCGCGGCAGAACTCATGATGGCAGCGGGAGCGGATGGCTTCCTCAGCAGGCTCGTCACAGATGTTGCACACGAGAATGTTCTGGCCACCTTCGGCGTGCTTCTTGAGCAGAAGATCAGGGTGATTGGCGACTTGACGCATCTGCATAATGAGGCCGAAGATGTTGGCATAGTTGTTGAGCATGACACCGCGTGAGACATAGGTATCGAACTGGCGCGTGGTATTCGTCATGATGCTGCTCGAGAAGTCGCGCTCGATTTCGCCGAAAAATTCGTTGTGGATAACAATCTCCTTCGGCGGAAGTTCCATAGAAGACGTATAGTCCTTCTTCATGCGGCGAAGCATAACGTGTGAAGTGATCATATGGAGCTTATCCATGGCCGCTTCGCGCATCCCCAAATCCTCGCCAGTGATAGGGTTGAGTAGCTCCTCATTGAAGACGGATCGGTGCTCAGAACCGCTATGGCCGCAGTCGTCACACATGTATTCTTCGTTCAGTGACCAGTGAAGCTGTGCACACTCGCACCTCTCACAGAAGTAGTCGGCAAAAGGGCGAACCTCCAGGAAGCGTAGAAGAGAAAAGAACTCGCCGATACGGTTTTGAACTGGTGTGCCTGACAAGCACCACTTGTAAGTTCCTTTGAGAGCGAAACATGCCTTCGCAACACCCGTTGTGCGCTGCTTGATGCTGTGGGCCTCATCAAGAATGAGGCGATGGAACTTGACGGCGTGAATGGGAGAGTCCTCTTTGACAATGTCTTCCCCACGGCTCCAGCCCTTGGTCTCCTTCCGGTAGAGTGATTCAAGGCTGTTGTAGCTAATGAGAAGGACGTTGTATTTCTTGATATCGCTCACGCTGAGGTTCTTTGATTTGGAGTTCGAGTTGTGGTATACGAGGACTTTGAGCTTGCCATCCGTGTAATCCCGAATCTCGTTCTGCCACTGCATGAGAGCAACAGGCGGGACAACAACAAGCGTAGGGTCCTTCGCAGGGAAGTCTGACATCACGAGAGAGACAGCCTGGATAGTTTTGCCCATTCCCATCTCGTCGCCTAGCAGCCCACCCTTGTATTGGGTCTTCTCTTGTTTCATCATCCAGTCAAGGCCTTCCAGCTGGAAGGGCTTCAGCTTGCGATTGATAGAGGCGGGCTGAGCCGCAGGAACCGGTTTAATGACAGGAATCATCTTTAGATCGTCCCACATGGTGTTAATCTCAGGATGAGCATTCTCAAGTTTGGCACGACGCCTCTCCTTCCTACCCAGTCCACGCAAGTGCTTCATTTGAGCGATACGTCGACGATGGTTGCGCAACGCTTGAGATGTCGCGGCGCCTCGCGCACGTCGTCCTTGTGCTTGAGTGTTTGCAGCTTGCTGCAGAGAGGATAAGCTCGTCAAAGAAGAGTCAGAGTCATCAACTCTGTTAGCATGCGGTTCACGGGGAGGTGGCATTTCTTCCTCAGAGTCATACACGCTCTCAGAGAAAAGAGACTCGTCATCGTCGTCTATGAAAGATGCAACACTGGAGAGGTCCGATATTTCAGAGACTTGCGCAGCGCTGGTAGAAGCACTTGCCTTCACAGCAGCAGGCGCAGATTTAGCAGCAGACTTTCCAGGGTTCCGACTCGGAGCGGTATTGAGACGTTTGCGCTTCGAAGGACCAGCCAAAAGCTCGTCATCAGATGACAGAATGTCCATGTCTTCATCGTCAGAGTCCGGTAGCACAACAGCGTTCTTCTTTCGATCTTGGGGTTTGACACCGCTGTACTCTTCTTCTTGCAGACGGCGAGCAAGATCCTCGTCGGCTTCCAGCATATCGTCCTGGACGGCCTCCATTTCCAAAGGACTCCGCTTTCTCTTGCTACTATCCCGCGCCATCATTGATTTCTTCCCCTTGTTGTTCGAAGCACCGGCAGGTGTCATAGATTTGCTCGTGGCAGGTGTCTCGTATTCGATGTTCCCAGCGTTGGAGCTGCCTGATTCTGAGAAGGCAGAAGCAGAGTCTTCGGAGTCGGGAAGGGTTGCTTTCGAGCTTGGCAGAATGACTGCTGAGAAGACTCTCTTTTTGGAGGGTTGGGCAACTATGTTGTCCATAACCTCTTCTTCGGAGTTATATTCAGGACCTGAGCTGTTCTGGACGATTGCTTTGTTCGAGAAGCGCGTGCGCCGTGTTGAGCGCAAGACAGGTGTTTGTGTACCACTGCTGCGTGCTGATTGCCTTGCGGGTGTCCTCTTGGACGCTGTTGAAGAATCGTTAGCAAAAGCGTCGCAAGGGACGGGAGCTTATTTGCCACATTCGGTGACAATCAAGTGAAGGGAACGTACACGAAGCACTGTTCGCGCTGGCTCTTTGGAGTCTTGCCATTTTGGGTCAGCACGCTGTTGTTCTTTGAACGCAATGCTGCGACTACGATGGGGGAAAGAGGGCGAGAAGGGGGGGGTGAATTACTCACATTTCGACGGTCGAGGGTGGTAGATATGCACTAGCGTGGGGCCGCTCAGCCGAGCGACGCGACCGTCTCACCCCTGATACGCGCACAACCGTCGACTGGACGACGAATTGTGGGCGAAAACACGCGTGGAGACGTGACAAACGAAATGCGAGTGTACCGCGATGGTTGTTAAACGGTAGCAGGCAAAGTACACTCTATCCCCAATTACGATTTCTGCCTGCAAGCAGAACTCCAAAAAGAGCAGGAACGCGTGTCACGTGACAGCGTGATGCACTTTAGTGAAAAAGGCAACCCTAACCCTAGTGCAATGAAGAGCAATTCTGCGCGCGAACTCTGAACGGCAATGCAATTCATCTACGAAGGATCTAGTATCCAGGGAGCAAAATGCTTGGGTAGCAGATCGCTGAAAAATCAAGCGTAGCGTTCACTCCCTGGGTACTAGATCCTTCGAAGTGTATTGATCCACAGGGTGACAAAAGGTTGTCCGCAGACTCGCAGTTTTCATGGTGCTGAATGGCGATAGCGTGCAAGTCTTTTATTTGGTTCGCTACTGTTTAGTATGCTCCAAAGAGCGTATAGCTGACATTTCGGAGATAGTTTCGCTTATACTGAAGTAAAAGAGTTGAAAAATCCTCACCTTTTAGTGCTACTCTACATACAACTTCCCTGACGGCCAAATATTGTCACTCTCGAGCCCTCCGTAACCTCAAGGCACAATTGCCGAACAGAACGCCACAATTGAGAATACCAGTACCGACTATGCGCCACCGCTTTACCATTTTGTCCCCGTACCTTGGTCAAACAAAATTGCCGTCATTCAATCCATGGGCCAGGTCGAAGTCGTCATGCATGACCCGAAGTCCTTCCGGGGAGGGGGATCTACAGTTCATGGATTTGGATACAAGGGTGCAAAGTCCCAAAAGACGTAGTTCACTAGTAGGGCCGCGGGATCGCGCACGTTGATTGATGGATTTATCAACAAAGTTGACAAATAAGCACCGCTTGCAGATATACCGTCCCAGGATTCAGCATCGCAACTTTTATTGCAGCCACCCACTCCATCATATAAAGTGCGCTCAGAGGTATGTTTACTTATCCCGTTGTGATTCTAGAAAGGGAACAAAGCTAAAATGCTGCTGCTAGTTTTTGCCCTCATAGCCATAGCTGCTAGGGCAGCCAGTCATGATCCATTCTCCCCTGCAAATTGGCCTTTGCCACACAACATCACTGGGGACTCGTTGACCTCGACTGGACAATGGGGTGGAGTCCACGTCCATGATCCGTCGGTTGTAAAGGGTCCGGATGGATACTACTACTCATTCAGCACTCACAACCTCGTTGCAATCTCCAAAGCGCCATCTTTAGATGGATACTGGAAGTTTATCGGGAGCGTCTTGAAAGGCGAGAGCGTAATTCCTCTAGCCGGTCGAAACGATACTTGGGCTCCAAATGTTGTACAAATCGGCGATACCTATTACTGTTACTACTCGGTCTCGACATTCGGGAGCATGGACAGCGGGATCGGACTGGCGACCAGCAGGACGTTGCAACCTGGATCATGGACGGACCACGGGCTGGTACTGGAAAGTGGCGCGACCAAAGAGTATCCATTGAACGACACGAATGCCATTGATCCCAACTTCTTCCACGACCCAAAGACTGGAGAGAATCTGCTGAACTACGGCAGCTTCTGGAGCGATATCTGGCAATTCCAGCTCGCTAAGGATCTGAAGAGCGTATTATGGAAACCTCCGCCAGTACATCTGAGCTTCGATCCGGTAGGGACGAATCCCGAGGAGGGCAGCTTTATGAGCTACCATGACGGCTGGTACTACGTGAGTCTCTTGTCTTATGATTCTCTGAGCATCGCGAGCTTACGAAGGTGCAGTTATGGTACTCCCATGGCATCTGTTGCGGTTATAACGTTTCAGCGCTTCCTCCACCTGGACAAGAGTAAACCTTCCTGTACTCCTTGACAAGTTTAGTCCTTCGATAACATCCGCCCCAGGTATTCTATTCGTCTTGGCAGATCGAAATCGAGTCATGGTCCGTTCCTCGACCGAAACGGTACTGACCTCGTTGATGGAGGAGGATACATCGTATACGGCTCACATGACTACGTCTACGGGCCCGGCGGTCAGGGTGTTCTCCAGGATTACCATGGCCGCGACGTCCTGTACTACCATTATGGTGTGTATCAATGTATTCTCTTGTAGTGAGATTGCTAATAGACGGAACAGTCCCAACGTACATCAGCTACTTAGACACGGACAAGCGCTTGGGATGGGACTACATTGATTATGTCGATGGCTGGCCGGTTCTTGTGTATTAGGCACTTCGTGATCTGTTCCTAATTTCAAGAGTACTGCACCGTTTGGTCTTTCGTTGTTATTGGAGCTTAGAGCTGGGGCTTCTTACACTCATTCTCAGTGCCTCGGAGGTGACAAAAAGGTCCGCCGCAGTTAGATACTGAACAGCCAGAATGTAAAGCCTCTACAAGCTATAAAGTAACAAGTTTGTCAACAATGTGTTACTACTGTAATAATCCAGTGGGACGTAAAACTAAGCTTTCCGGTGCGATCTCGTATACGTTGAAGCGCAAAAGCTGCTCGCTATTTTGTCAACCTCAAGAACCCGATCGGTGGAAATTGATGGTACGTTTGAACAATACCTCTCTGTCAGTGGCCACCACCTCTTAGCGGCTATTCCTTTTTAATATGCATTCCTCCTTAACGTCCATCCCTTCCTAATATCCATCCCTTACGGATCGTCGCGTCGAGTATGAAATTCCCAATGGAAGATACCCAGCGTCGAAGCCTCAAGGCTCTGGATTCCGTCGCTCAAAATTAACTGGATTGGCAGGTTGAGATGACTGCTGTCAACGATGTCTCTCTCGAATGCCTCGTCGCGCCCGACCGGATCAGACTTAAGCTCTCGGTGCGAAGTCATTGAGAACACACTCTTCACTGGCTCTGTTGATTTGGTCCAGAGCAGCAATTGGTGCCTGACAGCTCTCCTATCGATCGAATGGGTCTGAGGATTTCGGTTGCTCCATCGCCTAACGATCCCATCAGTTTGGGCACGTCCAAGAGGAGAGCCGTCTGTTACGAAAGAGGTGTGGTCACTTCAGTTGCGTTATTGCCTGCGAGGAACATTTCTATAGAATCTGACAGGGATAGCATTGAAACAAACTATACTAAGAGCGCTGAAAATGCGACTTGTAAGCGAGGAAAGAAACATCATTGATATACTCTCTGTGACGAGAATGTCTTGGGAAGGCATAATGTAATGGAGATAATATGGTACAGCACCACTCAGAATCCTCCCATGAGTCCTCTCCCAATTGCAGCCGAGTATTTGGGCTCAAGAACTTTGATAGTTGAGAGCCCTAGCTCACCTCAGCCACGAAATTGTTGGTCTGGGCTTGTACAGGTAGGTGGTAAGAAGTTTGACGTACTACTGCATGGTGCACAAGTGATTATCCTCACATTCAATAGAAACCAGCAGCTTCGATGAGAGGCCAGCAGGTGCCTGGGTCTCATCCCGCAGGCTAATGAATGCACTGCTGTGCCGCATGCCTGAGACGCCGCTTCCCCTTCACGGGCAGAAGACCCAGATTGCGAATCGAAAAGCCACCGTTCGTATCTGTCGGTCATTCGGTCTTTAGCTGTAAGTCAATAGCGCTTGAGCATGGCTGCTGACCGTGGCAATGTTTTCTTATATCGAGATTAATGTCAGATCACCACCTATGTACGAGTTGCTCAGTGCAAGGACGTTGAGAACCAGGCTCGTATCTTACAATCCGGAGAGGCATGCCAGCACAGGTGACGACATCTTCCCTCTTTCGCAGTATATTCAGCGTTCTCGCAAATAAATCTCCCAGACTTTGGGGCTGTTTTCAATACGATCACTTGTGCTTTACGCGCCGGTTTGATTTTATACCCCTGAAGTTGCTTACAGTCGTCTATCGTGCGCTGGTCCCGGCCCAGTGGTACTTAAGCGCCAGCACCCAGTCTTCCGACAAGCCTCAGTTTCATCGCATGTCAGAAAACTGAACATGCTGTGCCTCTCTTAATGTCTGCGCTTTCATGGAATCGAATGGGATCTTTGGCGAATGTGTCTCTCCAGGGCGGAAACGTCTCCCAATGTCGTCACCCGCAACTTCGCGCCAGCCTCATGAAATGTCGGCAATGGTTCCGCCAGCATGAACGAGAAAGCTACTCCGGACAGAATTCTATCTTCTTCTCAAGACAAGAAACTGGTCGGTTGGGTTCTTGAGTCCCCTGGACGTGGCACGCTTTCTCTCATCACGACTTGCCTTTTCACAACATTTCTCTGCACTTGGGCAATCATACATCCCCGCGTTACTCGCAGCCCTTCTCGCCGGATCTCTCATAAATTCGCAGTATTCGTCAAAACAATACTCGCACCGGAATTCCTGGCTGTCGAGGGCCTCCAAGAATGGAGCCAGGCCCGCAAAATAGTTCAGCAATGCGGACACCTAACCGACGGAGAGCTGGACCTAGTCCGAGCATTCTATATCGGCATGCTTGCTCTACGTTACCGCGCCGAACAAGGCCAGAAAGTGATATGGCCAAACCAATACCAATGGCTACTTGAACAGCATCTCGTTGATTGGAAGGACCATGAGTCTTGGGGTCTTTCCAGAGAGAACATCAGGGACAAAAGCAACGCGGACACTACGGTCAAGCTCTTTGCGTTCGTGCAGGTATCCTGGTTCGTTGCACAGAGCATCATGAGAGCAGTCCACGACCTGCCAGTCTCCCAGCTGGAGTCGATGACGCTTAGCTACGTGCCTATGTTCGTAGTGACATACTTCTTTTGGTGGGCTAAGCCCAAAGATGTGCTCACACCATCGGTTGTTGAGCTTCCAAACATGTCCCTCGAACAGAAAGTGACTTTCGAGAACATGTCTGTCGACTCGACGTTTGACGACGAGCATACGAAACAACAAGACTCGTGGTGGAACGTCTGGAAGCTTACGCCTCGAACATTCGAAAAGGAGGCGAGAGACAAAGCTTTTGAGGAGATGTCTCATAACACACTTTCAAACGTAGCTGACGAAGCAGAACGTGAATCCCACGAAGACTCAAAGCAACAGCTCGCCGACGAAAGAGTCGACGCCAAGAAAACTTCTCTCAAACAATCAGCAACTAAGAAGCCGGCGCTCAGGAAGTCTCATACCGAAATCGTCTCTTCCGCAACCGAGAGACCATCGCTTCGGAGAAACCTGACCGACGTCAAACCTCATGTGCGCAGAACCCCCCCAGAACAGTCGCCTGCCACAGACGATCCACGACCAACAACTGTCCAAATCACCGACGTCTCCTCCCTCGAGCCAACCTTCGTCGAAAAGGCCATCCGCCGCGCCACAATCGGCCTCCGCACCACAAGATCCAGCGGTCTGACCAGCTCCACACAACGACGAGACCGCGTCCTCCCACAGTACCCGTCCGAGACCGTCCTCGCATACTGGGACCCGCAGGTCTACCACTCCAAGATATGGCCCATCACCTGTCTGTTCGGCGCGTCTTTCGGCGCGCTGCACCTCATAAGCTGGCACACCGTGTTTCCCACGCTCGTGGAGACTTGGCTGTGGCGGGTGGCGGCGATTACATCGATTGTGTCGATGCTCATATTCATGCAATTCGACAAGGTCGTGTTGAGATGGGGTGGCCCGCTGACGATATTGTCGATTGTGAGTCCGGGCGTATATCTGTTAAGCCGCATCGTCATGATTGGGGGAGTCATTGCGGCGTTCAGAGGAATGGATCCGATAATTTATGAGACTTATGTTGTTAGTACATACTGGGTACATCTGGTTTGAGAAAAGCCATCTAGTTTTCACAGTCCAGGTGGACCGAAACGTTGAATTGTGAAAGGAAAGCGGAATACAAACTGCAATTAGGAAAGATTCATTGTCTAAATAGATCTCCAATGAAAGGTAGTCTATCCTCGCAACGTCTCCCAAAACAGCTTATGGAAACAATCACAAACATGACCCTTTCTCGGACCAGGCCAGAAGGAAGGCCACCAAATCTAGGGAAATATGCAGGATCTCTAAAGTAAAGCTTTCTGGCATGCACTATCGCGAATCAAGGATCCTCATCACGGCCAAAGTGACGACCTGATTCCCCATTATCACATCATGCAAGCCCGTCTTCAAGATCTCCTCTCTCACAATCCCGGTCTCTGTTGCCCACTTCGTCACGGTGCCTGCGGGCCCCAGGTCATGCTTCTCGTCCAACCCCGCATGCTCGAGTTCCACACGGCTCACACCGTTGGGCTTTGTCGCGTTAACTGCGTGCCAGAACAGCTCTTGGCTATGAGTCCAAGGTACATCGTAGTCGTCTTCCGCGTGGATGATTGTGATGCGATACGGTGCACCACTGGCTTCGTTGGCGTGAATGTATGCCGCGATTCGATCCTTACTGGACCACTTGTGGACTAGGTATCGCTTGAGGTAGCTGAAGAGTGGGGGAATGTTGGCAATGGGTCCCAGCAAAGGTATTGTACCGGCGATTTGATATGTGGCCATCAAAGTAGCTGCGTCAACGAACGGCGCTACGAGGACATGGCCGGCAAAGACAATAGAGGGAGACTGCAGAGCAAAGTCTTCCGCCACGGCGAGGTTCACAGCTGTTCCCATGGATTGGCCAAAGATAATGATCCGCTCCGGTGGGATTTCTGCCACTTCCAGAGCCCATTGAACAACTGCAACGGCATCTTGCCGTACACCTTCTTCTGTTGGAGTTCCCTTGCTGCGTCCAAAACCTCGATAGTCGAAAGTCAGGACATGAATCTTGTTAGGATCGCCCGCGGAGAGAGCACGATAATTTGGGACTCTATAACCTGAGCCCACAGTTCCTGCGGCGCCGTGCATATGAATGGCTAGGATGGCATCTGGGTCCTCGCGGAGCAGCTTGAAAGCGTGTCTCGTCCTGATGTCTTGGGTATAACCAGATGATTCTGCTAGAAGTGCAACTTCATTTTTCCGATACAGTTCGATGGGGAGGATATGCCATGCGAATACCGCATTACCAGAGGGTGAAGGGATGCCAAAGGGAGTGACTTGATTGTGCAGAAACCCAAAGATTTCGGGGGTGTTCAAGTCTTTGAACCAGGTCATCTGAATCTTGTGCAAGTATATAACATGGGTTTGGAAAGAGTCCAATGTCAAAAGACCAATGAATGAAGCATAGAGCCCAACTAGGACTGCGGTCGAAAGGGAGGCATGTTTGATTAGAAGCGCAACGGCGCTTCCCACACTCATATCGCGGGAGCGTGGCCAAATTGAATTTGCTTCAAGGAATTCTAGTTGGTAGTGGAAGGGTATCCAAAATGAATAACACGTCACAAATATGGACAGATTTTCAGTCTTGTTATGCTAAATCCAGAGATAAGGAGGTCGGATTGTAGCCGCTGAGGCTGCGATCCACGGAGTTGCGCGAATTTTCCTCCGCCCAAAAGAGACCAACCTGAAACCTGGCGCCTCGCTGAGGTGTATTATTACGCAGTCTCCGCCATATCGCGATTCTGGATTTTTCCTATATTATAACATCATAACAGCTACTACTCTAGTAAACAGCAACATTGTGAAAAGCTAGCTGCTCAACTTGAATTCTGGAAACACATCGCGCAAGGTAGAGCAAGCGATAGCCGTTCTCTGCCTTGAGAGGCAAAATGGTCAAAGGTAAAGACGCGTCCTGCAACCTTTACAGAGAAAATTTGTCTTCAACTCCTCTTAAAACTCACATGCAATATTTACTTCCATTAATAACGCATCTGCCACCCTGACGACAGTCCCATATCCACTGCCGGGTTCAGACACCAACACCATAACCGAGATACATCTTGATGAAAGAGACGAGAGCCTTCCCATTTAGCTTCTTGCCTTCGTCATCGTCGCAAAGTCTCTTAGCTCCGTTCGGTGACGTGACGTGAGTCTGCAAAATTGGATCGTTGATTGATCCGTATGAATCGTAGACCTTCACCAAAATCTCTGGGTTCGCGCTTTGACCTGTTTGAATGCGGAGCCTGATGAGATTTGGATTGTTCCATATATCAAGCCTTCGCAGATATTGATGATATGGCTTGATAGCTTGCAACCATGTGAGCTGGATCTCTTCCTCGCAATGGCAACGAATCTCAAACGCATTGCTGCTGTAGTACAGGGACAGCACTTCGCCTCTAAGCCCTTTGCTGACTTGCGCAATTGGGGGAATTGGCGACATGATGATTTTGTCATTGTGTTTCTTCTTCATCATGGCGTGAAAAGCGGCACGGAAGCGGATCTCGCAGTAGTCCCGCGCGCCAACGAAACAGCTGGATGCTTCGAAAGCGTCATCTCCTTCGAATTCATCCTCAACTGTGCCAACACGGCAGTCCCTGTATTCCGACGACTCCCAGAACCAGCATGGCATACACGCAACGTAGTGGAATTTACCGGTACAGCCCATGAACGCGTAGATACGGTTGCGAATTTCTGCTGGCACTCGCTCGAATGGGAAGTAATCGGCAAGACCTTGTTTCTTTTGAAGAGCAGTAGCCCAGCCCGCAGGTGGAACCGCAGTCGCCTTTGGCGGAGCCATCTCGAGGGCGGTAGCCGCGACGGGTGAAGACAATTAACTGGTCGCGCACAGAGTGAGTAAAATAATGTCTCTCAAATGAAATTGATGTTTTGAACACGCGGATGATGAGAGTGAGCCTTACAGATTTTGCGACGCGTCTTGCGTACCACAAGTGGTCGCGACGTGTAGAGACGTTTGACTAGCTCTGCGCGAGAGGGATTGAAGACGCGTCTTTGAGATGAAATGAGACGAGTTGATCGCGTTGTCGATGAGACTGTGCGATGCGGAGGATGAAGTGGAAGTGGACGGCTGCAGCCTGAAATACTCCATCTAAGCGGCGTAGATGAGCTCATTAGTTGACTGAAGGAAGGAGCGAGCCACCACCCACCCTTACCGACAAAATCGTCTCTGATGCTCAGGGAAATAATTGAAATGGCTTGGGAATGCACCTCAAACGTATGTCGGCACATCAGAGTTATTTGAATGCAAAACCCAGCGTTCTGAGGAGAGCGCAACAAGGTGAGCATGCGGCCCAAAGATTCTTGAGATCCCCTTTCTCTTGATAATGCACAATCTTTTGTCACACAGCAAAGTCGCCACTTATTCGTCTCGGCAGAAATATCTTCTACATGCCCAAGTACAATCCAGGATCTTGAGCGCCTACCGTGCCATCGTCGTTGCTCCACCTCGCCTCCAGCTCTCCCAGAGATGCGCATATCAGCTAAAGCATGACCGAAATTTCACATTGTGATAATAATGTACCAGATGGAAGGCTCGGTACACTGTAGGGTTTCCGCCTAGTTGAAGGATAGGCGTAGATACGGTTCGTGTAATCCTTTTCTTAGTCTGTCGGATGCGGACTGAGCTTAGGACATCCCATAACGTCAGCAGTAATCCAGAAGAAACATGTGATAATGTTTGTCCAGTGCAGAACCGCTCGAATGCCTCGTTACCCTTGTTCAGGGTGTAAAACGGACAGAATGACCTATCCGGTTAATCAAATCTAACCTCAACCTAGCTGTGCTCTCATCCTCGCTGGGCCCAAGCCCTTTCTAATCTCATCTAGTTGCTGAAGGCCACCTTGTTGTCTTCCCTTCTTTCTCCCTTTCTGCCCACCTCCACCATTCGTTGGACCGCCAACCGCGCCACCCACTCCACTTCCCAGAAATTCATCCATCAACCCGTCAAAATCACTCCTCAGCGTCTTCGGCTGCTCCTTCATCGCGCTCGCTCTACTCGTGCTTGAGAACCCTGAGAGAGCAGACACCTTGCTCATTCCCGTCATACCCGAAGCCATCGACATGCTGTCATCTCCCTCGTATTCTTCGTCATCAAAGTCGTCGTTTGCGTAGTCTGCTTCCATCTTGCCGAAGCGCGCATCGAGAAGAGTTTGGTTCTCGTTGCGAAAAAGCGCGGAAGATGTCATAGAGTAGCTCGAGGTGTCTGTCATGGCGCCTTTCCGTCGCTTCGTACGGCCTGGTGGTGGGAGAACAGAGAGTTTTGATGACGCAGTGGTCATGATCGTTGATGGAGGTACGTCGACTGAAGCGAATGTGCCCTTTGCAGCTTTCTGATCTTTCTTGAATTTCGAGAACTCTGATAACCATGCGCCGTCGCCGTGATCGTCAGAAGATCCTGATCCTGGTACTTCCTCATTCAGCGGCCCATCTTCCATTTCAACATCGTCCATTGCCGTCGATCCTGTGACACCTCTGTCTACCGCTTTTACTGTGTCATCGCTCTCCCACCCCTCGTCGTCCAGGAAATCTCCACTCCGCTCAAACTCTTCCAAACTGACCTCCACTCCATCACCAGCCAGGGCTCCAAAGACATCTTCTTGATCTTCTGGATCCACGTACGCTTCGTCGTCCAGCGCCTCCAGTACCTCTCGTAGCCTTAGATCCATATCCGGTTGAAAACCAGCGATGTCTGTCGGTACAGGCAATTGACTCTCGATCACACGATCAGTACGGCTCCTCTCGGACGCATGGGACGGAAACGAATATGCTGATCGCGCATCCGCTGGTAATGACGCTGGGACGAGAAGTGGTACGCCGCCGTCCAATTCTCCAGCGTCCGCCGCATCATTATTCGAACTTGCTGTAGTTGGCGGCTCAAGCTCAAGATCCCGAATCGCATCTTCTAATCTCTGCTTTTGCTTCCCCTTGTTCTTCTGCTGTGATGATGATGACTCAATCCACTGCGCCTCCCCTCCTTCACCCAGGTCCCGCATATGCTGCATGTAGTCATACTCCGTGTCGTCGTAGTACACGCCATACTCCGCCGCCTCGCCCTCATTGCCTCTCACAGATCCACCAAACTCTGAAGCAAGGTCGCTGAGTGTAGTAGACCGACTGTTCGATGAATACGAGGATGCACCAGACTGCGATGGTGCGGCGCCATGCTCTTGGAAAACTACGGCCGGAGTGGAATCATCGTGGATCAACGGGTCGTGCTGAGGGCGATGGAGGACGGTGAATGTTGTCGCTGTCTTCTTGTCACTGAAATGGCATTAGCTGAGAAATATCCCAATTGCATGGTGGATTGCGTTGGTCGTGGGGCGCACATGAACTTTCGTCGAGGCATGGTGTCTGTCTAGTCGGGTTGACGATCAACCTTCTGCTGGTATTGAAGCCGTTTAACTCTTCGTGACTCTAATATCAAATGGATTCAGTTTGCTGCGCAGGGTTTGTGTGTGGATGGCTTTCGGAGATGTCCAGGACGAAACTGCAATTTCTTGACGTTGAAATTTTAGATGGCAGTTTTACGCGAGGGTTTATCGATAACAATTTCCACTTCCTATTTTAGTAATATTTACCATCTTCGTTTCGTATTTTCAAAACACCGCTCCGCTTAATTCGATTCATGCCTCCTTATATCAGGTCAGCAACATGTGCAACTACGAAAGTTTCGGGTATGCCCTGATTTAGTTTAAGGTACAAAATTTTATGTAAAGAATCAATAGAACCGCACCTAACTCATGACATGCGCGAACATGATCTCTCCGCCTTCTCGAGTTGTAAAATTAACTGCCCATCTCCGTTTGCGAGTCTACAGAATACATGGTAGTCATCATGTCGGAATCTCGACGCTATGATCACCTCTTGACAAGTAGCCCGCCTAAAGACTACGCTATGCTGAAGCTCAATCTGAGCTGCTTCAGTCAACTGTATAGAAATTCCCGAACCATTCGTGGATTTCGAGATGAGGGATCCAAAGGCTACGGAGTCCTGTGGCCCCGCGCCACCATGCAAGGCTGAAACAACGTTTCTCCAATCACTGCAGCCATCATGTCTTAGCCTTGGTGAAGACTGAGGCACAGTCATGGATCCTTCAAAACCGGTGAGGTCGAGATTCTCGTGCATGCCGCTTCGTTCTTCGTCCAATTCCATTGGAGTTTATCATTCTGTTGGACGTTTGTGGATTGCTTTTCCATTTGGTTCATCTCTTCTGCCCCTTTTCTGAGCCAATGCACTTTCTCTCAACGCCATATGGTTCACCAACCAGTCCTCCGTTCATGTCATATCAACAACAACACCCCTAAAACTGCTGTCTTTCCTCTACATCAGCGCCTGAGCCTGCTGCTTAAAAAGTTACTACAAATGCCTCGGGTTTATCCTAAGCTCATCCTCCTAGTATTACTACCGGCTCTCATAGAAGCTGCTTGTTACATGCCAAATGGCACAGAAGTCCCCGGGGATTCAGTTCAGCCTTGCAACCAAGTCCAGAACACACATTCTACGTGCTGCGGTACAAACTTCACCAAAACCGATCTTGCGAACGATATCTGCGATGCGAATGGCTTATGCCAAAATTGGGTTACGTACCCTGACGGGAGGACAGAAAAGAGTTGGTACAGGGAGTATTGCACCGATCAAACCTGGAACACGCCGTTCTGTCTCAAGAACGTCTGTTTCACTAATGGGGTGAGTCTACTCTCCGTCTTGAGAAAGCTACGATACATGAGATTTGTAACCTGACACGAATGAATATTAGACTGAATGGGGCAAAACTGCATTGAGCCAATGTTCTGATGGGACGTGGTGTTGCGGCTCCGATGAAGAGAGCACTTGTTGTCAAACTGGGTCAAACAAATTTCGCCTTGCAGCAACTGTTGGAGCTTCTACCTCAACTTCGACCCAATCTACCTCCACGACGTCCACGCCACGCAAGACTAGCTCGACCTCTTCCGCAAGCGCAAGCGCGACCTCGCTCTCTCGTAATACCAGCATCACTGACGGAGCAAAGGCGGGAATTGCTGTCGGGGTCGTGGTGGGGACGGTAGCGCTTGCTGGCTTTGGCTATCTGATCTGGCGGCGGATAAAACACAATTCCGTTACATCTGATACCTTGCGAGAAAAGGGTCTCGAGCCCAACAAGTCCCTACTTCCATACGAGATTGACGGAAACATTGCTCCGATGGAAGCGGATGGCACACCAAGAGCTGAGATTGACGGCAACATCGCGCGAATAGAAGCGGACGGCACCCCAAGAGCTGAGCTAGAATGATCGTATGAAATCAACCGAAATTCATTCGAGAAGCGTTTCGGTAGTCGCGCTTTACGGTGGCGGCGGCCCACTCTATGTTATGACATTTCGCCGGACGGCAAGCGGTTCGCGTAGGCTCCATCCTGTAAGACGAGAGAGGAATGGTACGTGAACATTGAGCCACAGGGCCAGTAAGAGAAGGGAGTAGTAAAATCGTTCGAACGGCGTAATAGTACGAAATTACTGAGTGGAGCACTGCGCGAGAAATTCAGCGATGTGCACCGGAAGCTCGAAAAGGCTTAAAGTTCCCAATTGGGCTCGAAGAAGGTTATAACGGGCTCCTCAAGCCCAAACTGGCGCTGAAATGGCCATGTGAAGTGTACTTGCATGCGTTTTGGGTCTTCCAAGGTTCTTGAAAAGAAGCCTGCGAAAATTGCGGGACGAACCTCAGTATTTCGCGGCAAGCTCACAGGAATGTTCCTTTGAGCAATAAGATCAATGGGGAAAACTGCCATTATTATGGATATCGAACTGATGAAGATTAGAACAGATTGAGATATGATGAATAGAGATTTTGTACCTCGTTTAAATCGTACATTTATTTATACACTATACATGTCGCTGTGGTATCTTTCAATCTATGTGCCTTCCAGAACGCCATGGCAATGCATGATTGGAGAACCTGTTCTATGCAACCTCTAACACTCCCTGATTCCCTCTTACCTCCAGATTTTCCCCTCTTAGACCTCCAACAACCCTATCTTTCCCATTCTTTCTCCTCTCCGCCTTTAACCACGCTAACAGTGTTAGAGCACCATTCATCGTGACTCCCTCTATCCTCCTCGCCATCCCAACACTCTCAGGCCGAACCTTGTCCAACAATGTCTTCTCCTCTGTACTCAACCCATGTACTTTGCCATAGTCTATATCTAGCGGGAGCTCCAAGCCCTCATCTCTGAGGAAGACACGCATCGCTCCTTCTTGGCGCTCGACGTACGGCGCATATGCACCTTCAATGTCGACTCGTGCTCTTACGCGGGGCGAGAAGGACTTGATGTTGGGGATGGTATCGATAAGAGATGACGTGGTGATCGCTTCGTATGCGAGAAGCTCGAATGCGGAGCGCTTCACCGTATCCGAACGAACTGGGAAGCCAGATTGTATCCAGGATGAGCTGCCCATTTTATGGGATTTGAGCAACTCGATGAGTTCCTGCATCCCCGCCTGCTCGTCGTTGAATTGAGCCCATCGTGTATCTCCAACTACGCCAGCCACCCGTCCCTTAGCTGTAAGTCGAGTATCTGCGTTATCAGCTCGAGACGACATCCGGTACTCGCTACGAGACGTAAACATTCTGTACGGTTCGCTGACGCCCTTTGTAATGAGGTCATCGATCATGATGCCGATGTATCCTTCGGTCCTGTCTATGATCATTGGCGGTTTATCCTGCGCTGCGAGACCGGCATTGATTCCTGCAACGACCCCCTGTGCGGCAGCTTCTTCATAGCCTGTCGTTCCATTGATTTGGCCAGCAAGGAAGAGGCCTTGTATCGCTTTCGTCTCAAGCGTGCTACGTAATGAGCGTGGGTCGACATAGTCGTATTCGACCCCGTAGCCAGGCTGCAGCATCGTCACGTTCTCCAAGCCTGAAATAGTCTTTAACATGGCTTCTTGTGCATCTGCTGGAACTGTCATTGATATCCCATTCGGATAGATGACATCCGTGTCAAAGCCTTCCGGCTCGAGCCATATGACGTGCTGAGTCTTGTCCTTGAAGCGGATGACCTTCGATTCCAGTGATGGGCAGTATCGGGGTCCTTTGACAGTCTCACGAATATGGATAGATTTGTCGAGATTGGCGCGGATAATGTCGTGCGTGGCGTCGTTCGTGTACGTCATATGACAGAGGAGCTGGTCTTTCACCGCGACAGTGTCGTTCAGGTAGCTGAAAGGCATGGGAGGTTCGTCGCCTTCCTGAATCTGCAGATTTGAGAAATCAATCGTCTTCTTATCCAATCTCGGCGGTGTTCCCGTCTTTAGCCTCCCCAATTGAAAGCCTGCATCTCTTAAACTCTTGCTCAGTCCTGTCGTCGCTGCCTCTCCCATCCGTCCGGACGGATATGCTTGCAGCCCTATATGTATCTCTCCACCAAGAAATGTCCCGGTAGTGATCACAACGCTCTTGGCAGGAATGATCTCTCCGCTTTCCAATCTCACACCAGTGATCCTCCCATGCCTTCCCAGCTCCTGCTGTCCTTCTCTCTCCACAATGATATCCGCGACTTTTCCTTCCACCACACTCAACGCTCCACTCCCCATCGTCTTATATTCCAACATCTCCTCTTTCATATATTCCTTATACAGCGATCTGTCGATCTGCGCACGTGGTCCCCATACGGCCGGCCCCTTTCGTCGATTCAGTACACGAAACTGCACGCCTGCCTTATCCACAATCCTGCCCACAACGCCATCCAGAGCGTCAATCTCTCGCAGCATCGTGCCCTTGCCAATGCCGCCAAACGACGGGTTACAGGAGCACACGCCGAGATTGTCGAGCGAAGGCGTGACCAGCGCGGTGCGTGCGCCGCTACGCGCAGAGGCGGCGGAGGCTTCAGTGCCAGCGTGGCCACCGCCGATAACGACGACATCGTAGGGGCTAATTACGTTTGTGAGGACATTGTTCTGCGATTGTAGAGTGTATAAAGTGGAGCAGAGACATACCGAAGCTCGTTGGAGACCGTGGCGAAGGCACGGCGTAGGGGAAATTTGGACCGTACTCGAGGCGCATGGCCCCAGAGAGGTCGAGCACGTATGGCGAAAGCCATGTTGAGGTAAGTTATGCACAATTGGAAATTATTGCCAAAGGCTATTCCGCGGTCGTCCTGAGTTCGAGCTTTTGCGGAGTCGGCTAAACTTCGGATCACTTTCTTAATGGTCGAAATGGTGGTCAGGATTCTGCTCATTAGACCAAGACGATGGACTTTCACAATCAAGGCAAGCAGTAGGAGACACTATTGATCTCATATCTCATACATACTCAGAGATACAGCAAATAGTTGTAGTGGAGGATGCCTAGAGATCCAGCGCGGCCCAGCCCGTGAACGCTCATAGACATAGTGTCAACGAAGTTAACGACAGCCGTTATGAGTGGAGAATGCGTAACCGGGATATCAATATTGACCTCCAGATCGCCAATTGCCTCCCCATTGCTTCATCCAAACGCCAAATGATCCACCAATACAGATTTCAATCAAAGGCGTGTCTCAACAGACTTTACGCAGCCGCGGCAGCTGGTTGCTCCTGTTCAGCCTCGGCCATATCTTCGGCTTGTGGGCGAGGTCGGCTGAGGACTTCGACGCTCCCTAGAGAAGAGAACCTGTCAGATATGTTCGGAACGATCGGTTTGAAAGGAAGTGTATAAAGCAGGTGTCTCAGGCTTCTATCCCATCTCTTGCCAAATACAGCATGATGCAAAGTTTGATATGAAACGTTCAATCACGTACTCTGAACAAGATTGAGAGCAGTTCTCTTCTTTCCTTCGGCGTCGTCGTAGGTGCTCATTGACGCGTTGGCCTCGCAGTGCATGAGTGTGCTATCAACCACACCATCAGCAATTGCTCTGTAACAGCTGCACAATCATTCCTCATCGAAATGAGCATACCCTTTAGGCAGACCCAGCACATAATCCCTCCTCGGGCCCTCATCGAAGCACGCGATCCTGTACCAGCTCGTTTGTGGGTTGTCGCGCGGTCCGCTGCTTACGCCCATCGCATAGCGCACCATCTCTCGTCCAGTACTAGTGTTAACGAGTTCAGGTTCGGCGGCAAGACGTCCAATGAGGGTCATACGCGCCAGCGCAGAGCGCGGGGTTGTGGAGAAGGAGCGAGAGGCGGAGGAGAGCGCGGGGCGCATCGTGCGGAAAGTAGTGGAGGTGAGCATTTTGAAGAAGTGAAATAGTATTGAGACGGACGAGAAGACTTGAAGCGAGTGGGGAGAAGTAGTTGAGGGGTGCTGTGAAAGATACGAGAGACAGGGAAGACGCGATAAATGCATGATGCGACGCGACTGACTCTCGCGCGTTTGTAGGGGGGCGGATGTCGGCATGATGCCGGCATAATGTCGGCTCTTTCCCGTCTGAAGCTCCTTTAGCGCGCCAAGCTCGAAGTGACGGGATCGCCAGGCTTGCTCCGCAACATCGGCCAGTTATCGACAGAGAGTCTACTCTTCCCGCCTCTCTGCTTCGACTTCAGCTCCCTCTGTCTCTCCGAATCGAGAGCTTGCTTCAAGATGCAAGCCTTTCGCCGCCCTCTTACCAATGCCGCCCGGTCAGCAGTACGGAACCAGCGGTATTCAGCGGTATCCGAGAGCTCCAAGTATGCATCGACGAACGGGAACTTGCGTATAAACAAGGACACAAAAGTCATATTTCAAGGGTTCACCGGACGGCAAGGAACGTAAGTGGTTTGGGCATATCCTCGAGCTTTAGAACAAAGCTGATCGTCTCAGTTTCCATGCGCAACAAGCTATTGAATACGGTACGATACATAAGCCTTCAGACTCGTCACGATCGTAGACCAAGCTCACGTCTCAAAGGCACAAAGGTTGTAGGAGGCACAAATCCGAAGAAAGCGGGCACAGAACACCTGGGCAAGCCGGTCTTTGCTACTGTCGAAGAGGCCAGAAAGGCCACCGGTTGCGATGCTTCAGCCATCTTCGTTCCTCCTCCGCTCGCCGCGAAAGGTATTGAGGAGGCAATTGCTGCAGAAGTACCTCTCGTCGTTTGCATTACAGAAGGCATTCCACAACACGACATGATCAGGGTAACGGACATGCTCAAGACGCAAGACAAGACCCGGATGGTTGGACCAAACTGCCCAGGTCTTATTGCTCCGGTATGTTCTGGCTTTTTTATTCTAAATGTTAGCATGCATGTGGACTAATGCATATCCGCAACAGGGCCAATGCAAGATCGGTATCATGCCAGGTTTCATCCACAAGCGCGGCCGCATCGGCATCGTGTCTCGTTCCGGTACCCTCACCTATGAAGCCGTCAACCAGACTACACAAGCAGGACTTGGCCAGTCTCTCGTCGTCGGCATTGGCGGCGATCCCTTCTCTGGAACAAACTTTATCGATTGTCTAAAGGTCTTCCTGGAAGACGAGGAGACAGACGGTATGATCATGATCGGCGAGATTGGTGGCTCGGCCGAGGAGGATGCCGCAGAGTTTTTGAAAAACAACAATACCCAAAACAAACCAGTGGTGAGCTTCATCGCCGGTATTAGCGCGCCACCAGGGCGGAGAATGGGACATGCAGGTATGTGGCGAGAATCATCTTGATTAATGACTACCAGGGGCTTGCGAGCTTACAAATGAACAGGCGCAATTGTCTCCGGCGGTAAAGGCGATGCGAACTCCAAGATCAGAGCGCTCGAGGCTGCAGGTGTGGTTGTGGAAAGAAGTCCTGCGCTCTTAGGCAAGACGCTGCATGGTGAATTTGTTAAGCGGGATTTGATATAGCGCGGAGCATTCCCATTTCATGTCGAGTGGAAGGCCTGACAGATACTTTTACGGCCACTGCAACTCCTTTTGGCCATCATTTCCGCTGATGCGTTTTCGGCCCCCAACTGTATTGGACGGTTTGAGCTTGTCAAAGTAGTTCGTTTTGCCTCGGGTTCGCGGGTGGCTGCGAAGAACATGTATATTTTGGAATGAAAGATGCTTATGAAGTGGCAAACGGGCACGCTGCGGGTTAAGTTCTGATGCTGCCGGAGATAATAATGCGCATTCCATAAGCGGCCGCAGTGCGGAGTGCAGGTTTCTAAATGGGGCGCTGTCAAGTGCAAGTGGCCATCACGAGAGGATGGCCTGGGCCAAGTGGGCGGCTCGTCCCGCAGTCGGTCCAAAGTCTCGGATGATCAAATTTAGATAGCTCAGCTGCCCGCCCACACCACATGTGGCCAGGGAAGACTGAGAGCCAGGTGCTGGGTGCCACCTTAAATCTTGACGCGCGCAGCTGAGCTCCAGCATGCTACTGTTTTGCACTGTCGAAGAACTGAGTACGTGGATTTCGAGAAGCAAGCGCAAGCGCTGGCGCCATGACGACGACGATATCCGGCCTTGAAGAGGTCGTCGACGAGCTGAGCAGGGTCGATGCGAGGGCGTGCAAGCTGTATAAGACTTGCAAGGACTCGAGATTGCGCGCATTTGCCGACGAATGTAAGTATCCTAATCTTCCGGACAGGCGCACCCATGGTACTGATTCAACATCGCTGACTCAAACCCCACAGTGAAATCACTTCTCAAATGCATCGATATAGTCGCGGAACAGATCGATAAATTCTCATTTCTTCGAAGCAGAGAGGGCGAGCCAAATCGAGCGAAGTTACAATGTCTATTGCGAGATTGCCAGAGCACGCTGTGGAGGCTCGAGGACTATCTGGCCAGGCACTTCGGGCCACGCGACCTGCCCCCACCACCGCTGAACGAGTCCCGCGATGTACAGGCGGAGCTGAAGAGCCGCAGAAATGCTCTTCTTATGTGGATAGAGGATCTAGTCAATGAACCAGCTAGAGAGACTCCGAGAGCACTCCCGCCCAGTTCACCACCACCTGCTAGGAAGAGGACACCACCTGCAACTTCAGCGGAACGATCGCCTGCAACACCGACCGCAGAAAAATACCAAGAAAAATACCACAGGAGACACACTAGCTATGGCGGTGGTGGCGTGCCTCTTCCGAGGCCGATCAATACAAATTTGAGGCCTCCATCTTCCGATGCAGGAAGCAGATCCGCGACCAGTCCTAAGGCGCCCCTAAGCCCATATCAAGCAACAGTGGAAGAAATTCCGGACGAAGGATCTCCAGAGGATGACGACAGATCTCCTTACGTATCAGAGTATCACATGACTCCGCCAGGTTCGTCATTCGAGGCCAGTTCGGAGTCGTCGGTTGCACAAGAGCCTTCCACCAAAGCGGTAGCGCCCAATTCAAAGAGCACGGACAGCTTTGATGCCCAAAGTTCTAGTAGTAATCAGGAAAAGAAGCAGGCACTGCCCAAGGTTGTTATGCCCGACATCAATCGCAAGACTTCATATAAAGACAAGCCATTCCTCAGCCCGCATGACGCTGTACCAAGACCTGATCAATCACGAGAAGAAGTGTGGCAAAGGCCAGAAGAGGACTTCCAGCTTTGGGACACAGACGACGACGAACTTGAGGAAGAACCCATGGGTGCACGAACGCCATTCCGTGTGGAGAGCATGTCTGCTCAGAATACGCCGCGTGATAACATGCCGCCGCCGCCGCCGCCGCGACCACGGGCGCCCTCACGTGCTCGCTCAGCGCAACAACAAGGAGACACCAGGTCAGGGAAGCAATCCCCTCGATATTCTCCCGGCCACTCCCCCTGGGTGAATACACAGTCATACCCTGATGATGGCCGCTTTGTTGGAACTGGAGGAAAGGAGAAGTTCACCCCGCAGCCATCACCTCGGGACCCATCTAAGGAATATGTTTCTGCTCGACGGCCACGCGCAGCGACGCACACGCAAGGCGCTCCTTATCCTCCTGACGATGCCCCTTTCTATGCAGGCAGCAGTGCGTTCCATTTTATGACTGGTGCTGCGGAGGGCACTTTCAACGTCGACCCCCGGGATGTCTTCAACAAGTTCCTCGGTGGAGGAGGTACCTCCAACGACGATAGAGACATGTATAGTACTGCAAGCAAGGAGAAGGAGAAATCTGCTTCGGACTACGATGAGCGAAACTCCAGAACCGACCGAGGAAGTAGAGATGGAGAAGCGCCTCCTAAAGAAATTACGACGCAGATCACTCTTGAAGAGTTCTTCAGTGGCACTAAACGCAAAATGAAGGTCACTGGGAAGGATTCCGGTAATCACAAGATTATTGAGCTTCCGATAAGGCCTGGCTTAAGGACGGGGGCCAAAATACGAGTCTCGGGCATTGAGATTGACCCGGACAGCCCTCTCGCTGAGATTAATTTCAGTATACAAGAGGTGAGCTTCTGATTGATAGTCGATCCCGGGTTGATTACTGACCTTGAAGTAGAAACCTCATCCTAGGTTCACACGCCAAGGAGACGATCTCCATACTACGATTGACATAGACTTATACGAATCTCTCTGTGGCTGGGAGCGCTACATAACGAGCATCTGCGGAAAGGACGTGCGCGTTCGAAGCACGACTCCAACAGGGCCAAAGTGGAAGGAGTGCTACGCAGGCCTCGGCATGCCGAAGAATAAGAAGCCCAGTGAGAGAGGCGATCTGTGGGTTGGTGTGAACGTCAGCTATCCCGCAGCTTTATCCGAGGAAAAGAGGAAGATGTTAAGGGATATTTTGAGGCCATGAGTGGTCGATGGAGCTATATACTAATCATTTTCAATTTCTTGTAAGGTTTTGATTGATGGGCGTTTCTAGTTTACTCGTTGTACACATTCTCATTTCCAGCTTCAGCATAGCGACATGGCGTTGCACTGATTCTTTTCTAGTCTTCATAATACCCACTCGATTATTTTGGTTCTCAGTTTTGAATCACTAGTTCGTAATTAACATCCTCGCATTGGCGCATGGTATGCGAACTCCAACGGTTACTGTTCTCCCATTTGTTCCCCTTTTATTTCAACGATTGCATAAACGCAGTAAATGGCGCACCTCGTCAACGCTTCCGTCTAGAATAAGTATAAAACTCTCTTTCCTCTCCTCTAATCTTTTCGAGGCGAAGTCAAAGCATAGTCACACAGCATCTCGAGCCATCGAAGTCGAGTACCATCAGTTTCCATCTCCAAACCCATCAAATGATCAAAATGCTCTTCATCCAACTCTTCTCCCTCATCGCCAGCATAGCCGCCACCTTCGCAACCCCAGTGGACCCTATGTCGATCCTCAATGTCGAACCCCTCCCGCTGAACATGTCGCTACCGCTCACCCTCCCCCGCCGCGACGCGCCCGTCTGCGGCAAAATGACCTACTACAACACCGGCCTCGGCTCGTGCGGCATCACAAACAACGATGGCGAGAACCTGGTGGCTCTGGCCGATATACACCAAAGCGAGAAGTGCGGAAAGAACATCCGCATCACGCACTCGGACACAGGGACGAGCATCGATGCCCCCGTCCAGGACACGTGCCCGGTGTGCACGTATGCGTCGGGGGAGGAGAACGTCGTGGCAGACCTTTCACCGGCGCTGTTCAATGCACTGGGTGGTGGAGATGGGCATTTCCAGGGATGCTTTTACTTCTTGTAGGTATGATATTAGCTTCGCAGTGGCGGCGAGAACTCTTGCTGATGTAGTTGCAGGATGATTGTCGTTAATTTAGCGTTCTGTTGTGCGTTTCTTCCGCTGCTGGCAATAATTTTCGACATACTGTACTCTTTTTCTGAGCACTGGTGGGATGTTTTGGAAACTGTTGTGGTTGTGTATGCGGAGCTTTTCCTACTTGTTCTTCTTATTCCTCTTAACGGGCTGTTCGAATTTATAGAGGATGCCCGGGCAGTATGGCCTATGCTTAATTGAAATCGATTTGATAAATTAGGTATATGCAAACAGGTTACTGAACAACATCAGTGTGTAGCCTTGATGAATAACAAAACATACAAGTTTCTCAATAGTTCGCTATTATTTAGTACACTCCGAAGAACATAAAACTAAGCTTTCGGGGATAGTCAGCATTACCATGGACTATAAGAGCTATTAGGCCTCAGACGTTGCAGCTTGCCTAGTGGCGAAATATCTTGTCACTTCCAGTAGCAGCTTTTATCAAACGAGAGGACTCATCAAGAGGCTGGCGAAGGAGGCTGGTGGGCTGCACTGCCATGTGCGCCACAGACGCAGGTTCCGGGCTGCGTACGTCACGGTGATCGCCAGGCGCGGCGCTCTCAATCAACGAGCATCGAGCAAGCCGTACGACGCAACTACGCGGCCTTCGCAGCCAATTCCTCTTTCAGCCGCCCGCTTTACTTCTTATCACCACCACTATCACAGTCTCCACTCCCATCCACATATCTGTCAGTAGCTTCATCCTCTCTCGATCGTCTGGTTCCTCCTGCGCTCGCTTCTGGGCAGTCCGGGCACGCGCCCCCACTTACTCCGAAGTACTTGGCTTTGGACGAACTGCTCGCTTCTTGTAATATTTTAGAGAAGAAGACACTATAATTTCGCCATGGTCCGAAGGAAGCCTGTCGGGCAAGATGCGATGGCGAATCCTCAGCTCCAGCCAACTCCGAATAATCCACCATATCCGATCACACCCACCATAGAGCCGCCACTACCACTCGGTAACCCTCCAGCGGCTACTTCACAGCAGTTACACCCGTCCACTTCCTTCGAAATAATTGGAAGAGGCGAGGCACCCAAGGCTGCGAACGATGGACTGTCAGATCACGAGGATTCCGACTCGGACGATTGGGATAAAGACGACACTGATGATGAAGAGGAAGAGCAAAAGGATGCGCATGGCCTTCCAGCATCTCTGAAGGTCGGAGGAAGCAGAGACGTGTCTCCACATCCACAGCCGACGGCTCCACTGCCTGCCGCGTTAAGAGTAGGACCTCCAGCAGGTGTTCATCCGCAGTTGTCACAAGAGAGCTTGATATCAGAGCAGAGCAAGAGCTCCAACCCATGGGTGAATACACAGCAGCGACGGCCTTCCATACCCTTTCAATCAAACAACCCATACCTGCGTGTGCAGCACTCCGGAGAGAGCAATCCGGCACTAGCAAGTTCGTCGTCAATATGGGCTGATGGACCCCCCGAAGCTGTAGCAGCTCCGGCGCCAGCACCGGTCGAACTACCTACATACCAGACACCTACAGATGCCTTTTCCAAAATGTCATTAAACGGCGCGGTGGTGTCTGCACCGGAGGAAGAGCCACCCACGCCATATTCACGGCAACCGCCTCTCATCTCAGTTGAAGCTGAGAGCGAAGCTGAAGCGCTCTTCAATGATGCTCCCAAGATGCCATCCTCTCGACCACCTGTTCCTCCAGTCCAGGACTTCTCACAGTCGGCTCCTCCTGTTCAACACGAGCCGCAGCCGTCATCAGTATGGGATGATCAGTTGAGGGCCGACGAAGCCACTGCGAAAGAGCTTGCGCACATGGAGCAACCGAACCAGGAACCAAACCCCTGGGATGATGGAGGGGCACGTCCACAGCTTCCGCCACGAACTGGCGATGAGGAAGTAGCGCCACCGAAACCGCCGCGACCTGGCGATACAGAAGTAGCTCCACCGCAACCACCGCGACCACAAGTTGACATCCCTGCAATCTCCACTCCGTCACGATCCACGACAGAATCACCTAACACTGTGGCGCAGCGACAGCGCAAAGAGCATTATTCAATAAAGCACATGCGATGGTTTGATGAAGCGTCGGGCCAGCTACGAGAATCGCCAATCCTCATTCAAAATGCGAATGGACCTTGCCCGCTACTTGCACTCGTCAACGCACTTGTCCTAACCACCCCTCCAGGCTCTGAAACCGCCCTCGTTGAGACGCTCCGAACACGTGAACAAGTCAGTCTGGGGCTTCTGCTCGATGCCGTATTTGACGAGCTGATGTCTGGCCGACGAGGTGGAGCTGCGCAAGAACTGCCAGATGTAGGCGACTTGTATCAATTTCTGATCACTCTGCATACTGGCATGAATGTGAATCCGCGATTTCTCCCGCTTGCGGTGGAAGCGCCGAATTTAATGGACGCAGATGGCCCAGTGACGGAAGTACATCCAGCGCTGCGGCAACCCGGCTGCTTCGAGGGGACGAGAGAAATGCGACTGTACAGCACGTTCAGCATTCCGTTGATCCACGGATGGCTGCCAAGTAAAGGATCCGAAGCGTATAACGCATTCAATCGCGCGGCGCAGACTTTCGAGGATGCACAGAACATTCAATTCCGGGAGGAAGAGTTGGATGAGAAGCTGAGAACGAGTGGACTCACTCCCGATGAAATCCACCTGTTTGAGGACATCACAAGCATCAAAGAGTTCTTGAATCGCTGGCCAACGCAGCTAACGGACTATGGTCTCGACGTTCTGAAGCAGTATCTTCAGCCAGGAAGCATCGCGATCTTCTTCCGCAATGACCATTTCAGCACGCTATATAAAGAACCAAAGACCGGGCGATTGATGGCACTAGTAACAGACGCAGGATATTCCACTCACCAAGAGATTGTCTGGGAGAGTCTCGTCGATGTAAATGGCCGAGATGGTGAACTATTTTCGGGCGATTTTAGACCTGTTGGCGGCCCCTCTGTAGCTACTCCCGTATCAACTGGTGGCCCTTCTTCCGCCGGTCCTGCGGGTCCACGATCCAGCTCCCGGCCAGTCCGCAGCATGCTCGATGTCGGTGGCGGCAACAATGCCGACTGGACCACAGCCACGGGCCGGCGCGGCAACCGTCCAGCTGCGCTTTCAGCGCACAGCCGTGATGACAGCGGTATTGGACTTGCACAAGAGACTGGCGTTCTCCAAGCATCCGGCTCTCCATTCTTAGCGACTAGCGACGGTGGGATTGCCAGTCCAGTCTCACCATCGCGCGAAGAGCAGGAAGACCACGATCTCGCGCTTGCTTTGCAGTTGCAAGAAGAAGAGGAAGATCGAGCACGTCGCGATGCGGCTGCGAGGCGTGAGCGCGAGGACAGGCTGTCCCAACAATTTCTGGAAGGAGAAGGCCGCGCACAAGGCGCACCAGGCGCACCAGGCGCGCCTAACCCCAGTCCAAGTCCCGGAGGGCAGGAGATTCGCCCGCTCATCCCACCACGACGGAATCAAGGCAGCACGACACCAGTACAAGCCACGCGCACGTCCGAAGCTGCTGAAGATGCGCCGCCGCCATCGTATGAGCAGGCGAGCAGGAGACCTGCGTACCATCCGCCGCGAGACCATCCTTCGCACCCAGCGAGTGCTCCGCACACACCGGCAGGCCGTGGGGCAGGTACTCCGAGAGGAGGAAGGAATGGGACGACGGCGTATGCGCAAAACAATATCCAGCAGACGGGTCGGCGGAGGAGCTCGACTCAGATGCCCCCGGGCGGGTATCCGACTGGCAGTGGAAGGGGAAGAGGAGCAGCGCAGTATGGTGGGGTTGGGCCGGGCTACAGTCACCCGGTTGGAGATGATCGTGACAAATGCGTTGTCATGTGATGTAAGTTGAAAATAGTAATTGCGATGAAGTTTATGAAAGGACCTTATGAGAGCGCAATGGGCCTGAAGCATTTGCTTCTTCCGGAGATTGAATCGAGGAAAAGAATGCCGCGGTGATACCCTTTCAATGGAGTTTATGAGGGATTTGATCCTGACTGTACAATACAAAGTTTTGGTGGTTATTTCAATCAAAGCATACTTCAAATAGAAAGCCTTCCTCAAATCCAGGGTGACAAAATAACTGACTAACGGGCAAATTGTAATGTCCAAGGCCGAGAAGCTGTTGCACTTCAAAGTGAGGCTATCTCTGAAAACTCACTTATACGTGCTTTGAACTGTACTAAACAGACCATTGGGAAACTTGTAAATTGTATTGGTTACAGAGGCTACGCACTATTGTCGCTCAGCATCTCGAAGCTGCGGCCAAGTTTTGTCGCCATCGAGCTCGATACTGCGTATTGAGAGTTGACTTGTTTCTGAAGCTCGACTACTATTTGCCTGCCAGTATTCTCGAACCACTACAAATTCGGACGCGGACTCCGAGATTCGCTGAATCTCCTGTTAAAGATTTAATGTGCTTGCGCTAGGGACACTTACGATATCCCCAATGCCTCTAGTACTACCTCCGTCATCATCAGCACTTTCTCGTCCTCCAGCTTCCGCGCAGTGAGCTGCAAGCTAATCGGCGCTCCGTGTACGACATGTGGGTTGTCTATGTCTCGAGTTAGTCATCTCCGCCCACGATATATTGAAGCAAAGCGCAGTCAAACGGCGGTCTACTCACAGTCCTTTTGGGTCTCAGTGCAACTGTCACTCAGCGCACTCTGGCCCGGATTCTCTATCGTATCCACCTCCTTGTCTGCGTAGAAACCCGTTGGGAACGAGGTCGAAGAGTAGTCGAGCACATTGAAGACACCTGTATACCCGACGTACTTGAAGTTTCCATGCTCCGGGGAGGCATATGGTGTCGTGGGACCAAGCAGCGCATCTAGGCCTTCACACGCGTTCCATTGGTCCAGGTACTCTTTGAGCAGACTCGTGCGCTCGAGATGAAGTTGCCACAACTCATATACACCCATTTCTTTGGCGTCTTGATACTGTGTCATCTCGGGCCTAAATGGCTCGCCTGTAGGTTGCAGGAGCTTCTCGACCGATTTGCCACCATCGGCGACGAACATTTTACCCTGTAATAACGCATCAGTCCCGTATTCTAATAGAAATTACATCTCAAATCAAGAACATACCATAACAGCAATAAGCGGTGCGTGCAACCTCGTATCCCACTCCACAACCTCATGCCCCGCGCTCTTCAACTTCTCCACCGTCTCCTTCAGCGCCCTCGTAACCGGCGGCAGAGGTTTCACTATTCCATCGTCCCAGATCACTCCAATCTTCAGCTTCTCCTTCCGCGGCACCTCACGCCACGGGATCGGGATACACTTTGGATCCTGCAGCCACGGCTCGCTGTCCACCACGGTCTTTGAGTACAGCTTCACCGCGCTGAAGTGCTGGCTCATCGGCCCGTTCACGCTGTTCACGGCTTCTTGTCCCGCGAGGCCGGCGCGGCACTTCAGCGTCGGGAAGCGACCAAAGGATGGGCGGAGGGTGTAGATACCAGTACAAGCAGCTGGAATGCGCAAGGAGCCGCCAATGTCAGTGCCTACACCGAGAACACTGCCGCCGAACGCTAACAGCGCTGACTCGCCGCCCGAACTGCCGCCGCTGGTGAGCTTGCGGTTTCGCGGGTTGAGGGTACGGCCGAAGACATTGTTGACGGACTCGGCAATCATCATTGCTGTCGGGATATTGGTCTTGACATAGAATACTGCTCCGGCGTCACGCAGTATGTCGACGAGCGTTGCGTCGTATGTAGCCGGGTCGTTGACAAGCGAGGCGAAACCAACAGTGCTGTCGAGGCCTTTGACGTTGAAGTTATCCTTGAGGGAGACTGGCAGACCATGCAGCGGTCCAATCGGCTTGCCTGTGGATTTGAGATGGGCGTCCAGTTTCTTTGCGGTGGAGATGGCATAGTCGAACATTGTCTCCGTTAGGCAGTTTGTCTGCGATCTCAGTTAACCTCAGTTCCACAAAATCTACTCTTTCAATCTCTCAAAATCAAAGAACGGATGTCTAACCAGCTGTTGTGCCGCCGCAGCTCTCCTACAAAATGCCTTTGTGACCACCTCCGCGCTCAACTCGCCGGTCTTTAATTTCTCCAACAATTCCACAGCAGGCGTGCTCGTGATCTTCTTCTCCTCATCTGAGAACCAATCCGTGTCCTCTGCCCAAGCCGTGACATCTAATACATCGTCTCCGGGTTTAATATTCTCAGGGATGATCCATTCCTTTGGTATTGAATCTGCGAGCGCCTTGCGCTTGGCCGCGGCAATTGTCTCCCACTTTGCTGCCATTGCTCTTTTTTACAGTCTTGGAGGTGGAAATGAAAAGAAAACCAGATATAGAGTAGCGGATAAGGAGATTAGATATCTACATTGTTCTTTTAGCCCGCCTAATGTAGACAGAGACGCCCAACTCCGCAACAGGCGGATCTCGGCATTTAGGTGATAGTGCAAGTGGGGGGGTTGGAAAGGTGTATTCGCCGCGATCCAATGGCCTTTTCAGGCCATGTATTAATAAAGCCTGCATATCTCTCTACTAATGTCTCCCCGACAGAGCACCCTGATATGTTGTTTATATACATATTTTTGCCGACTTGTCGAATCTTCTTTTAGAATGCAGAACTTCCCAGATTCGGAAGGAGAGTCAGTCCGTTACAACGACTAGATTCCAATGAGCGAACCGTCTACAGAGCCTCTCTATTATAGTTTCCTTTAGCACTTCCGAGAAGCATCTCTGCACGGGTAAGTTGACATTTGAGGTTCTGAGGGATTTGGTTGCCATGCCTAACTTAGAAGAATTGCTTCTCGTTATCACGGAAAAGAGACGTTGTTGCAGGCCTCATACGCTCACGACAAACTAGCTCCTTTACAGTTAGCAGCGCAAAATGGCTCAGTTAAAGATGAGATTGCTATTGTATCTCTATCTCTCCCAGATTATATACCGGCATCTTACACCCAAAGTGAATGAAGCTAGGAGGGGGTTATCGTAAACGACATACAAGAAAGGTGGTATGTTAAAAATGAAAGGACAAAAAGCACATGTATCAAAAGCTCGCCCTAGTGAAGTTGATGCGTTGGCTAGAGAAGATTTTTGGATATCCCCGCAAATGCCTTTCATCCAGCAGCTCCGTAAAATGCAACAGCCAGAATTTCCGTCCAAACAGCGGCCGCTAAGTCGTATTGCATCCACAATCACCTCGCAAAGACCTTGACAACGCTATCTCCACCGGCACTAACGACCAATCGTCCATCTTGACTCCACACAACACCGCAGACACCTTCGCCGCGCATGATGCGATGGCTCGTGATTTCCTGCGTGCAGATACGTTTGTCGAGACTCCAGAAGCGGATACTGGCGTCGTGACCGGCGGAGACGGCTTCCCTTCCGTCTTTTGAGAGGCTGAGAGATGAGATGGCAGCAGGGTGGGCGAGCATAGAGTATGTGCATTGGCCTGCGGATTATCAGTATCGCAGTAAGGTTTAAAGGAGAGGAAGATCTGGCGTACCTGAGTTTGCGTCAAAGAATCTGATGAACTGGTCTTCATGCCCGCTAATTACGATGCCTTCAATACCTCCCGTGCCAGTGGCCCCGTGCAGCGCACCTGGATTCTCCTCTTCACCCATACCTCGGTTCGAATCGATGCTGGAGCCTTCGATGCCGACACTCGTTGCAACGACGGAGTTGATGCCAGTAGCAGGCGTTCCATCGTACGTTTCGCTGCTCGCCATGCCGATGATCTCCTCGCCAGTTCTTGTGTCGAAAATGAGGATGCTCGAGTCAGTATACGACACCACGAATGTCTCTCCATTAGGTGAAAGCGGCGAGATGCACGTTGGACTTGCTCCTCCCTGCCTCGGTATAGAGTGGACCAGTGTGTAATGGAACGGTGTGCTTGTTGCAACGCTCGGCTGTGGGCTTGAAGGGTAGTTGCTGCCGCTGGTAACGGAGTGGCGCCTGCTCCCTCCGACGCCTCTCCTCGAGCCAGTTTGTGGAGATGTAATCTGTGGGGGCGCGCTAACAGCCCAAACCTTTACTGTCCCGTCCGCCGAGCCTGAAGCAAGTAGGACTCTGTCTGGCCCGCCGAAGTTGTTTGAATCAGGGCCGAACACGGCACCACTAGTCGCAGGAAGAACGCAGACTGTCCATACGGCATCTGTGTGTCCATCCAACGTGGCTTTGGGATCGACCCGACCCCTTTCCCATACTCTTACTGTGGCATCCTGACCGCCAGAAAATATCCAGCCATCACCGGATACCCTTCCACCGGTCGAGAATGTTGAGGTTGGACAACATGCAGCGAGTGATAGCACCATGCCTTCGTGACCTCTATGCGTAAAATAGCTTGATATGTCGAGGTCGCTACCAGTGCCCTGCTGATTGAAATTCCCGTAGCTGGCGGGTATTATCCATCGCTTGATCATGCCGTCGTCTCCTGCTGTGCACAATTCAGGCTCAGAAGGGCTGCCTCCACCCGTGAAGATGACTGAGCGAACAACATCCAGGTGGCCTCGTAGAGCAAACCGAACTTTAAAGGTCTGAGGGTCAGCGTTCTTGGATGCAAGGCTCATTGCCTCTCGTGTCTCATGGCCTTCACTTCTTCGTCTTGCAGCAGCTGTAGGCCCTGATGACTTTCGTCGATGTGTCGCAGCTGCTGTCCGTGGAGGCGAGCGGACCGGTATGCTGTTGGCATTTGGAAAGGCGTCAGTATCGGGTCGTCGAGGTTGTGGTAGGTCAGGCGGAGGCTGGTCTGGCAGTGCCGGCGGATCGTCGAATGTCCATCCATCAGGATCCTCAGAACGCGCATGCACCCCAAGTGACTCTTCTTCCCTTGATGGAACAGGTCGTCCTGACGAGTCGAAGCTGTGTGTGACAGTTTCCACTGGCTCTTCCATTCCAGAAGAAAATCCGCCATATTGATGATGTGGCGCTTGTTCAGACATCATCGAACTTGGTAGGTGATGTTGTTGGCTAGGTCCTTGCCTTTGCATAGGCTCACCCTGTTGAAGGTGTAATGAGCTATTGGCGATATTCGTAATGTCCCCTCCAGGTAGTGGAGGATGATGATTCGGCAGCGGAGGCATCCCACTTTGGTTCTGTGGCTGGCTTTTTGGGCGCGGTTGTTGTAGGTACACATCCTCTAGAGACATTTGCTGGTCTTGGTTCGGTAAATTGTTCAAGTTTGTCATCGACGGAAGGCTCTGCGGAGCGGGAGGGTTCGCAGGTGTGGTAAGGAGGAAAGTGATTTCTTCGACGCATTTCGTAAGGTAGTATTTCGACTTGTCCCTTTGCGATTCCCTCTCTTGCTCTGAAAGTTTCAGCGCATCGTCGTTGACATCGAGGAAGGAGTTGTGAGACTTGTTCTCTGAAATTCAGGTGGTCAGTACATGGTCACAGGCCGTTTCCACGCTCGATGCGCCGCCATAAGGTCAAAAACATACCTATCCTATGTGGCTTCTCCCTTTTTACTTCTCTCTCTTTCTCTCCCTTCTTCTCCTCGCCCTGTGACTCTTTCCCCTCCTTCAGCGCTTTGGCTTTCGCCCGCTCGTTCTTCAGCGCTTGTTCCAGCATACGTATTTGCCTCGTCAACTGGTCGTTCAAGTGCTTCGCCTGCCTACACTCGCCCTCTTGCTTTGCGATCTTGGCCTTCATCTCCGCGCGCTCAATATCCCACGCATTGCGCTCTCGCTCGTGCGTATGCCACTGGATTTGAAGGAAGCGCATGACCCCTGAGCCCTCAAAAGTTAGCTTCGCACTGCCAAACACATGCGATGTCCCCAGATCACCAGAAAAGGCCGTTTAGAGTAAGTGAAGAAAGCGACGCACCCTGCAGCGTGTACTCTGTGCCCGCCGGGCCATTATGTTCGACTCCGCCCCCCGCAGCTCCATTGCTCATAGCGTTCGGAGGCTGCCAGGCCATCTGCCCGCCCTCTCAGTGTCTCCGGCCTTATAATCGTTTATCCCACAGCGACATGCGTGCCGTCTCGAGCGGTACCGCCAAAGAGAAGGATCGGTTGGAGGGCGGGAGGCGACGCGCAGGAGGTATGTTGGAGAGGGAAGATGGAAAGGAGGCGGAAGAGGCAGCTGAAAGCTGGAGGGAGCTTCTGAAGAGCGAATTGAGGTGTGCAGGCGTCACGAGATATCGCGTTCTGAGCGTTGTATTGGTGTCTTCTTGGGTGCGGGAGTTGCTCTTCTTCCAGCCAGTGCCAAGCCTACAGGGATCCCTAAGCTTCGTCTTCTCCCTGCAGCGCATAGCCGCCCGTTCATCCATCTTCCCGGAACTACGCGTGCACAGTACCCAAGTTTCATTTTGTTTATTATATTGCTTTTCTATTCGTACTATTCTCCTATGTAAACAGGTATGGTACAGCAGCCGCGACGCTCCACGCAAATGCAAGTGACTATCAAAGACAACCCATCGAAGTCTGAGAGTGGAGAGTACAGCTGTAGGAGTCAAGACCCAGTAGGAAATGCAGGGGAAGAGGGGAAGACAGAGCATATACAAGAAGCCGGACGCCTAAGCGCCACTGCTCAGAAGAGCACTGCATTTTGTTTAGCCACCTCTTAGAATCCCATGCCTCCCATTCCTCCCATGCCGCCGCCCATTCCGCCCATACCTGGTGGCGGAGCCTTCTCCTCTGGCGCTTCGACGATGGCCACTTCCGTTGTGCCAAGTAGAGAAGCAACACCAGAAGCGTCGACCAGCGCCGTCCTGACGACCTTGAATGGGTCCAGGATACCGGCAGAGATCATGTCGACATATTCACCGTTCTGGCTGTCGTAGCCCTTGTTGAAGTCGCTGCCAAACTCGTCCATAAGCTTGCCGACAATGACACTGCCCTCTGCACCAGCATTTTCGACAATCTTCCTCGCTGGGTTCGTGATCGCCTTCTTGACAATGTCAACACCGAGCTGCTGGTCGAAGTTTGCGCCCTTGACACCGCCCAAGGAGTTTGCGGCGGCCTTGAGGAGCGCAGTGCCACCACCGGGAAGGATACCTTCCTCAACGGCAGCACGAGTCGCGTTCAATGCATCGACGATGCGGTCCTTCTTCTCGCCTACCTCCACTTCTGAAGCGCCACCGACCTTGATGACCGCAACGCCACCAGAGAGCTTGGCAAGACGCTCTTGGAGCTTCTCCTTCTCATAGTCGGACGTTGTTGGGTCGTTCATGACGCCACGGATTTGTTCGCATCGCTGTGTAACCGCATCCTTGCTGCCCTCGCCATTCAGGATGACTGTGTCCTCCTTTGTGATGGTAATCGAGCCAGTTGAGCCAAGCATGTCCGGCTTAGCCCTGTCAAGCTTGATTTCCAGCTCATCCGTGAAGACTGTACCATTTGTGAGAACTGCAAGGTCACCAAGGATCGACTTCCTGTTGTCGCCAAAGCCTGGAGCCTTAACAGCTGCAACCTGGAGTTGACCACGGAGCTTGTTGAGGATGCACACAGCCAGGGCCTCGCCATCGATGTCTTCTGCGATGATGACAAGGGGTCTGCGGAGCTGTTGGCTGGCCTCCAAAGCGGGAACAATATCCTGCACGGCACTGATCTTCTTCTCGGACAGAAGCAGAAGCGGCTTCTCAAACTCGACCTTCTGAGCCTTGGCATCTGTGATGAAGTATGGTGAGATGTAGCCTCGGTCAAACTTCATACCCTCTGTGACCTCGAGCTCATCCTCAATCGTCTTGCCCTCCTTCACCGTGATGACACCCTCCTTGCCAACCTTCTCCATCGCACTCGACAGGAGCTTGCCAATATGGGTATCCCCGTTCGCCGAGATAGTCGCGACTTGGCTGATTTCCTCGCTCGTCGTGATGTCTCGCTTATTTTTCTGAAGATAGCTTACCACGGCATCGACCGCAGCCTGTGTACCTCTTCTCAGGTCCATGGGATTGCATCCTGCAGCAACATTCTTGACAGTCTCGGAGAAGATGGCGCGGGCGAGAACAGTGGCGGTCGTGGTTCCATCACCGGCAACTTCGTTCGTCTTGGAGGCAACGTCCTGGAGGAGGCGGGCACCGAGGTTTTCAAACTTGTCTTGAAGGGTTACGGCCTTAGCGACTGTGACACCATCTGTTGTCTGTTAGCGACACTGAGCAGATCACCCCAAGTCTATAGCTATACCTTTCGTTATCTTTGGTGACCCATAGCTCGATTCTATAAGCACATTTCGTCCCTTTGGGCCTAATGTGGTCGCAACAGCTTTTGCGAGTGTGTCAACGCCGTTCAGTAACGCTGCGCGGCCCTCGACGCCAAATTTGAGCTCCTGTGAGCACAATGAGCAACTACATCCTGCTAAACCGAACAAAGTGGCTCCTATAGAAGCCACTCAAGAATCCATAGAGGTCATACCTTATGCGCAAACCTCTGCTGCTGCAGATTGAAGCTAGAGTTCCGTAATCGGGAGGTGGACGAGAGAGCAGAGCTTCGCGCTCTAGATGCAAGTGCACGCTGCATAGCGAAGGAATGAATACAGATTACAGAGCTGCACCTAACTCAAGGCTCTAACTCCAAAGGCTGCAGTGAAGGAGGGAGGAGGGATTGGATGTTGTGCAAGAGGAAAAGCTGGGACGAGAGATTTTGCGGAGCAAAAACTTCGAGGCGATTCGATAATCCAAAACTTTCCGCACAGACGCAAAATGATTGGTTGCTCGGCTTAACGCTCTATGTCGCTCACGTGCAAGCCACGATTTTGGTCCTCAGTTCAAGATGCTCTTGGAACAGCAACTAGAATGTCATGTATTAAGTGATATGAGTTCTGCTATTGATAGCTGTCAGGCTGGTTCATAACTCTCAGCAGTCATACGGAATACACAATGTATAATCGTGACTCTCCTCAAGTCCGATGGCGATGGAACTAGTGGGTATTGCACAGCAGCGTACTCCGTAAGATATAAGGTATCATTAACCTCCCCAAAGCGCCTGAGTCGTCATCTTAGCTTCTTGCCCCGTCATTCATGGTACGTCATGTTCTCTTTTTATCAAAGCATCGAGAAGAAGCCGAAGGCTGTGGTCAATCCAACTACCAGCCACACCATAATCGTCCTATCGTCATTCGTAATCAATCCAAAGGATGGCGGCTTCAGTGCACCCGCGGCTCCCTTATGAGTCGCGCTTGCAGAAGCCGCAGCAGCAGATGAGCTCGATGCAGCGGCAGCAAGGCTCAGCGACGTATAAAGCACATTTGCTGGAGCAAATGTGCTCGCCCCCTTGTCGAACGCAAGACAAGCCGTTGGTAATGTTTTACTCGCACTCAATAACGTGTTGGGGAAATTGAGCGCCTTCGCATGTGAGTCGACTGCCAGTGCGAATTGAGCCTCGACGCCAAGCTCTACCTCGACAGAAGGAGTGATGTGCGTAAGATTGCCGAGCTGGTCGAGCAGGGCAAGGTGAGATGAGGAAAGGTTAGCTGCGGAATTACAATTCTCATCAACCGTCGCCAGAGTTTCGAATTTAGCCGTGAGTGACGGAAGGGCAAGGAAGACACCCGCTTCAGCTTTAGCTTCCAGGCGTGTGCCAACCGCGCTTTCAGCAAAATCGAATCCTACAAGCACCGCAGGTTCGAGCACAAGATTTGCGGTAAGGTCGACAGCTGTGATGTTTGCTTGGAATGGAATAGCTGTAATCTGTGCATGATCGCTTCGGAATATTAGTAATTGAACGTATAGAAGTTATATAATACATACAAGCCCGTCGTGCGTGAATTACTGATATTGGTAAAGTCAATGAATACTGAGGAATTGTTCGGAACCTGCTTTACTTAGTACATGAATGCAGCGACGGTCAGATTCTCCTTACCGTAACATCGAACCCATAGGTAAACTGCACTCCGCCGGAGACGGCCATGCTTGCGATAAGTGGAACTTGGAAGAACACGCCCAGCTTTCCAAACCCCGGGACGTCTAGTCCAAAAAGCGGCGCAGAAAAGAGATTAATCTTTTGGCCAAAGGACTTCGAGAGACCGGTTTCCAGTTCGATATGTGCAGAGAAATCATTAATCTGCATTTCGATCGAGCCTGATTCAAATATCCGCACGGGGTCGTTATTGTTCAGGACTTCTTCCGCTAGCTCTGTCGTATTGGTGAAGTTGAACTCTCCGCGCGTTAGGATCATCGATCCCGTTGTGCTACAGTTTTTGCAGCTGAATGTGAGAGGAATATGAGGTCTCAGCAGCTGTTCAAGGTCTGAGAATTCATGGTCGATCAGTTCAAAGCCAAGATTCGCATTCGTAGTTCGGTTCGAAGTAAAATTCTGAGCTGGTGGAGCCTTGAACGGGACAGAGGTCAAGTTCGCTGGTAATACTGAACTGTTGCTTGAAGAAGCGCCCGAGATTGCCTGTCTGCGTCGGAGATCATTGTGCTTTCCAAGAGAGGTAGCAGCATTGGACAACGGATCTCCCACGCGATGCTCAGTGACTACCGACGACGAAAACGCGGGGAGTGCAGTAAATGAGAAACCATTCTCCCTTGTGTGTACCTGTGTAGCATCTGAAAGTTCTTTGAATTTTAGATAGGGAAAAGTTCTCCAGTCAACATCTGGAAGCTCCAACGAGCGCGCCCAGATGCATGGCTGGAGAAGAAATGTGAGGAGGAACAACCGGAATCGAACAGACATGATCGAGATGAAGACGAGGCGCTCAAGCAGAGAGTGAGGCGGTGGGAGCGAGGGGGTAGGCACAAAGATATACTTACCCTTTCATCGCCATGAATTTGAATATAGTATGGACTGATGTAGATTACTTCGGCTGACAGCCAGCACACACAGCCATGGGACCCAAGTTTGAGGACGGTTTCCGGTGAATTTTTCTTGGGACATGATGGATTGTGGCGTCCATCAGACGTGGGGGATGAGACGAAGTTGGGCAAGAGGTGCAAGGTTGCTAAGTCTCAGCCTCATCCGGGACCCCAGAAAAGAAGTGTGAATATGCAAGAGTCATGCATCCATAGAAAAGCCCAGGGCATTTGCGCTGTGCGCTAAACTCTATGTCGACGGCCACCGAAGACCTCAGCTGTGCCTCACCAGATCCTGACCAGGGGCCAGAAGAGATTGCTTGATGTCATTTGCCCATACCGCAGTCCCGGAGGTCGTCGCGGTCGCAGCCTCGAGAAGTTGTATCAGAATGGTGCTGATACACCTTGAGCGCATTCAAGAGAGCACCACTTTGCAATTTTGGTATCGAATTAGCTGTTCAAATTCGGAATATGGTGATGCGAGCCGGTGTCATTAAGAGTCGATCGGCCTGTCTGCCAAGTGATGTCCATGTCATGTCGGCGACTTCGCCGCAACGTAATGCGGCCGTTCGGCGGCCGCAGCCGGTGCTTAGCAGACTTGAACAGATGGTTTTATCTCTGTTCTCTAATAAGTATTTTGGGTTGCTGTCAAACTCGCCGATATTTGCTGCAAGCTTCGGTGACGACTGAGGAGATCCGAACTTGTGAAAACAGCTGGTATCGAGCAAGGCTAAACGGAGTAAAGCATCGTACTCTAAAGACGTCCAAAGTGCAGATAACATCCAAGGCGAGAATCCCAAGATTTTCTACGACAACGCTTCAATTTGAGATGGAATTAGATGTGAAAGATCAAAATGTTCTTGAACCTTAATGCCTCCGAATCTCTCGCACTAAATTTAGATGCGAGTGAAAAATGACCTAATCCTATTTCGGCCATGCCCCTGTCGTCGTCCACCAAAGAGTTTAAGAACATCCACCCTGACCTCTGCGATCCGATGCATCGAGCCGCAAAGTTGAAACAACAATTCTATGCGCTAAGCGTGCATATGGTACGTCTAATACATCAGCAGTCTACAGCCAATCAGCATACAGGAGCGGTTCAGCCCCAAATTCGTCCATTTTCGGCCGTTGTAACCGACATTAAACAAGTTCGATGCTTAATTTTCACACCGTTCTCCGTTGGATCCGACAGTCCTTATTTCTCTCATCTCCAACCGTTCGCAGATGCAGATGGCATTTCTTGAACATGTGTCCAACAGTCTGAAGGCAAAAATACGCACTGTAGCTCGGCTCAAAAACCTCCAATGGAATCTCCCGGCATAGACGCCGATGCCTTCCATCCTCTGCCATGTCATGGCGGGATGGCGAGTGGTGCCCGAATCAGGGACAAAAACCGAACTTTTCAGTCCTGGAAATGTATCGAGAGGGCATTTATATCTTATTGTCTGAGATTGAGACTAAGGTGGACACCATCCCATGATGCTTGGCGCTCTCTCGTGACATCTTGCAGTAACCCAGGATCGACGGTGCAGATTGTGTAAGCAATTTGGACACTACCCATTCCCATATCGAGCATGTACGCTACGCTATCAGAAAACATTCTCGGCAGCCGAGTCGAAGCGGTTCCAGCGGCCGGAGCCCGCGGGACTAACAGCAGGAATTTTCAGGGAAACCTAAGCGAGTTCTGGTCTTGAATTTACTATCAAATGGGAACATTGGTACTCATGCATGGAAATATCTCTCAAAATCCCTCTCGCTCGTGCGAGAGATATAAAGGAAAGTATCGAACTTCGGAATCATGATAACTACAATTCTCTTTGCAAAGTAAAGGTCCTTTCACACTACCGTCCAACTTCCCTTGAAAATCTTTTTGGTATCATTGTAGTTGCAAAGATGCAGTTTACGACTAATCTGCTCTTTCTGCAGCTACTGCTGCATGTCGAAATTTGCTTCGGTGAAGCGAAAGAAGCACGTCCGTCCGTCATTATAGCTGGCGGCGGGACAGTGGGCCTCTCCACCGCCTGGTATCTTGCGCAATCTAACAAGAACTACTCGTCAATCACAGTTTTAGATCCGTATCCACCACCAGCATATGCGTCAGCCGGGAATGACATCAACAAAGTCATCCGCAACGAATATGATATGGCTATTTACTCTGTCATTGCAGACGAAGCGTTAGACATCTGGATGTCAAACCCAATATTCAAAGACTATTACCACAATGTTGGCCACCTTAGCGGCTCATTCGAAGGGCCACCGTACTCCGATTGGAACCTAACCAACAACAATACATTCAAGTACACCGACGCGTCACGGTTTGAAGTATTCGGTGCAAATATCTCAACCATTTTTGCTGAGCGTTGGCCCGTTTTCAAGAATGGACCCCCGCCTGACTTTCTTGGTGCTATTAACGGTAGAGGCGGTTGGGCAAATGCTGCCGGTGCCATGAAAGCGCTCGGAGAATATCTCAAGACAGACAAACGCATTCATTTTGTGAATGGGGAACAAGGTACAGCGAAGGGACTTATCAAATCTGGAGCAAAGGTCACCGGCGTTCGAACGGCCGACGGATCTGCTCACCACGGTGATCTTGTCATTCTTTCGATGGGTGCATGGACATCTCAGATCATTGATCTCGAGGGACAAGGATGGCCAGACTTCTCATTTGTCACCAGCATTCAGTTGACAGAGCAAGAGATCAAGGAACTTGGACAATTTCCGGTTGTCGATTTGATCAATCCTGGCTTGCTACCTTCGCAAACTTCCGGATACTTCTTTCCTCCGAATGAAGACGGGCTTCTCAAGATTGTTGCCAAAATGTAAGGATCCACGCCCTCATCGTATGTCCATGCCACTGATCTGATCATGAAGTGATGGCCACTTCCGATATACGCGCAAAACTAGCAACGGCATGATGTACGTCGTAAAGCCATCTGAAGCTCACGACCCAAAGAACAAACTGCCGCTTCAAGACGCAATTGATTGGCGCCAGTTCATAACATACTGGCTGCCTCAAATCGGATACAAGAATTTCACTAAGAGCAGTGCATGCTGGGATCTTGCAACATTCGACGGGTATTGGATACTCGGACCGCATCCAAGCAGCCCCGAAAGCCTCTTCATTGCCACCGGCGGAAATGGCAACACGTTTAAGAACTTGGTGAATATTGGTAAATATGTTGTGCAGTTTGTTGAAGGCACACTGAGCTCCGAACGTCAGGAGACCTTTAGATGGAGACCAGAGAAGGCAGTCGGAGAAGAATCAAACGCCTTTTACGACGATATTGAGAAAGTTGCGGTGTTTGTGGACGATGGAGCATGGAATCCACTACCTTTGAACTTTACTCAGGTGTCGATGCATGAATGAGCGAATATGCTCCAGACCAGGTGAGACTGCTGATTCACCACCGCAAAGAGGTTGTTTGAAAGCACCCTTAGTAATATCGGAATGGTCGTTGCGTCTGGTCGATATGTACAATTCCATAATTAGACTCTCGACTGCGTTCCCTTACCCTTCTCATCTTCCTCCGCCTCCTCACAGTATAAGAGATCCAAGCGGCAAGAAGAACACATACCACAGGTACGACTGTCCCAACCAATATATTTACTTTGTCCGATGTGCTCGGGCCTCCACCTTTGCCATTATCCCAAGCCGTGCATGCAAACACCCCTTGATATTTTTCTTCCTTCGTGAGACTCTTTCTCGCTGACTTTACGCGACATTTCAACTACGGGCAAACACAGCTATCCATTTCAACACTTACAAATTCAATAGAATGCCGGAAGCATTCTTCCCAACAACAATTCATTCTCGTGGTATTTGCCTATTTAGCCGGACGGTGAGAAACACCCCGCCCGATCGCGCAGGAAATCCGGGGGCAGAGCGTTCGGTTCCTGCATGTCAATTCCAGGAACATCGTCATGAGCCTCGTATTTGGAGCTTTTCGTGATCATAAAGAACCTTTCTCCCCGCCTGCCAACCCTAGATCTCGTCAAATACCCGGCTGGGCGGTACCCACTTACGATCAGGCTATCATCGCAACATTGACCACGGGAGCATTCTCTCGATTCTCTTTTCCTACAATGGATATTGAGACATTCTGCGAAGACACTGAATGAGTTCCAGAAATCTTCGAAGCTGTAGTGACGGCTGGCCGACAAGTCAAAGTAAGTCTCGTCCCCCCTTGCAGAAAGAATTGGGAGCAGCAGCTTGCAAAATCCTCTCATAACCTACTCTGGAGGCCGAATATCGAAAAATGCGTCCAACGTCATTACTCGCGCTCCAGGCTGTTCTTATTTAGCCGGTAGATATCCATAGCTTCCCTCGTAAGAGCTGCGGAATCGTAGAAGTTCTGCGCAACTATTATGGTTATCCAGAGCTATAAAAAGGCGAGAGTAAGTAGAAATTTTGATTTCTGAGCGCAGCTACCCCCGTCCCAGGTGTCAATCTCTCATTGTCAAGCTTCCGACACGATGCTTCTTTCCCTTCTCTATGCGGCGCCCGTGGCGGCTGCCATTGCTAATCAGATCACGGTCGATGTCCGTCAAAAGTTCCAGAAGATGGATGGCTTTGGCGCGTCTGAAGCTTTCCAACGAGCGAACCAGATCAAAGGAACATTTGGACCTGGCCCGTATATCTCACCAGACAATAGAACGAAGGTCCTTGATTGGCTGTTTGACCCTCATAAGGGCGCCGGTCTCACGATCCTGCGCAATGGCATTGGCTCATCGCCAAACAACACAGCAGATCACATGGTGTCCATTGAACCTGTGTCGCCGGGCTCGCCTCACACAAAGCCACATTACGTCTGGACTGGCGACGACAACGGGCAGGTCTGGCTATCGAAGGAAGCGTACAAGCGGGGCGTGAGGACATTCTACGCAGATGCATGGTCTGCTCCGGGCTACATGAAGACTAATAATACTGATGACTGGGGTGGACGTTTGTGCGGGGTTACAAACGGACACTGTGAGACTGGAGACTGGCGCCAGGCGTTTGCCAATTACCTTGTTCAGTACCTCAAATTCTACAAGGAGGAAGGTATTACTGTAACCCATATCGGCCATCTGAATGAGCCGGACATCAGGTATGAATGCCGTTTCCGTATGGAATGCGAGAACTGACATGGACTAGTGTCTCATACGCCTCTATGCTCGCGGACGGTATACAGACCAAGGATTTCCTCGAAGTTCTTTATCCCACACTACACCGTGAAGGCTTCGGCAATGTCAAGGTCGCCGCAGGCGAAGCAACGGGATGGCGCCAATCCGGAGACATTCTTAGTGATCTTGTTAGCACCGGTGGGGAGCAATTTTACGACTTCTTTACCTCCCACGGATACCAGTACGTATAGTACACACAGTGAACAATGAACCGAAAGTCTGACGTATAACAGGGACGAGCCACGCCTTCCTTTCGACACACCAAAGCCCGTTTGGCAGACCGAATGGGCGGATCTGAGCGGCGGCTGGACAACCGATTGGGACACCTTCGGCCAGGATGGTGAGGGTATCCAGTGGGCGAACAAGATTCAAGAGGCCATCGTTATCAGCAACTGCTCTGCTTTCTTGTACTGGATCGGCGCTGAGAACAGCGGTTCGAATTCTCCGCTCATCAAGATCAACGGCACCGACATTGAGGTCAGCAAACGGCTTTGGGGCTTTGCGCACTTCGGCCGCTATGTGCGACCTGGCGCATACAGAGTGTCCGCGGAGAGCACGAACGGCGTGCTCCATACCAGCGCATATGCGAATGCAGACGGAAGCTTGACGGTCTTGGTAATCAATAATGGGCATTATGATGCGGTGACCAACTTTGCGGTGAATGGCTACAAGAGCTTCAAGAAGGTGACTACGTGGCTGACGAATAACGACCATGATATCACTCCAGGCAGTGCGAGAGTTGGAGGAAGAGGCTCATTCGAGGCCAGGATCCCCCAGAGGTCGATGATGAGCTTTGTGATATCATGAAGAAGCGGTCGAGCTTGAATTAAGTGAATCAACGGAAAGGTTTTCTTCCAAATTGTCTAACGTGAGAGAGTATACTTGGAACGTGACTTACTACTGCTTGTACAGGCTTATTGCGCAGGGCTACCTGGCTGGGTCACGTCCATCCTGGGAGCCCAGTATCTTGAGGCTGATACCCTATTGTTTTTCACGGTAGGATTTGCACGCAATGGGAATATCGCAGATTTCATGATGTGAACTTTTTTGTATTGATCGTAACTCTGATATTGATCCTTTGAGAAATTGCCCAAGCTAAGCTAGTTTCGGCCATGATGGCTGAAACATCAAGCCAGCGAGAGGATCCCTGATTTCCGTTGATCTCCAACGACACCGTACCCCGATTTTAGAAAGCAGACTCAATGTCAACCGTGGTATTCAACTTTCAGACGCCATACAACACCATGATGGGAAGGATTGCACTCGGTCATGTTCAGCTCAAATACTGTCGTCGGCGGGGGTCACCTCCTTCGACTCCTCCTTGACGTCCTCCTCGACCTCTTCCTTCTTGAGCTTGGAGACCTTGCGCTTCTTGGATGGGGTCTCCTGTTCCACTTCACCATTCTCGGGGCTCTCGTCGTCATCGATATCCTCGGCCTTGACCTTCTTGGCCCTGCCGCGCTTGGGTGTGGTCTTGCCGCCCGGAGAGCTGGTGACAGAACCAGCTGCAGCCTTGTTGGTCATAGAGGCGGGGTCGATGCCATGAGCCTTAAGCAGACGAGAATAGCGCTTGTTCCTGTGCCACGGTCGTGTTAGCCTTTTGATGTTTCAAGCGAATGAAATGAAATGAGTAGACACTTACGCAGCTCCCTTGGATGGCGAGCCATCGTTGCCGTTGATGGCGCACTCCTCAGCGACTGCGAGCCAATCGATCTGTTTCTGGGGTTAATAGATCGAGAAGAGCATGGGATGAGTTTGGCTGTTGACTGACGTTGCCGTTGTTGGCGTGCTTCATGCAAGCGATCAAGAGCTTCACATTCTCAGTCGCCTTGTCAGGGACAGCAGCCTTGGTGTCAGCCATCTTGAATGGCGTTTAGTATGAGTCGTAGAAGTTGTGATGTTTGATGTGAGGTGTCGGAGCGAAGTGGTGTCCGAGCAAAAGTTGGGAGTCCGGAGATGTTGAAGGAAAGGAGTTGGAAGGAGAAGAGAGACAATTTATATTCCAAGACCGCAGCGCTTGTCGCAAGACAAGAAAGTTTATTTCACGGGAAAGCTTATTCTGGTAAGTGGACACGGTTGTTGAGGTAGCAACTGTGTTAGTCTACTTTGTCATACGCAAGTGGCTGAGTTAACACGATTAGAGGAGACACATGTACAGTCACTGCAAGCTCACGAGGACACATACGGGCACATGGCAACGCAGTAAAGCATTGAATTCATCACTTGCTGAATTTTGAGGACGAAATCGGTTCAATCTGTAGTTGACTGGAGAATGGACATCTCAGTTGATTCCAGTCAATTCCTCCCGCTTCGCCATTTCGCTCGCCCGCAACCCGTCAATTCATTTGAGAAGAGAGAAATCAAAAACCAGAGGAATCAGAGCACTTGAAACTCCTTTTGCTCCGTCCGCCATACCCTCTGGTCTCCAAATCCCAAAGACCATTCAAGTTGCCATTGCTGCCAGAATCAGTGCTTCATTTTCCATCATGAGATCAGAAGTCGAAGTCATCGTCCGTGTCAATGTTCTCTATCATTTCAACCTTCACCTTGTCCTCCTTCTCAGTCTCTGACGTAGTTGGCGTGACTGGCGCAGCTCGTTTCGGGGCCTTGGCCTTGCGCGGAGTTGCCTTTTTCACCTTTGACGGGCTCTTCTTGTCGATGCCTCCAGATGGCGCCTTCGTGTTGCTGCTTGAGGAATCAGAAGAGAGATCGATGGTCTTCTTCTTTGCGCAACGGAGACGCTCCTTGACTGACTGGACAGACTTGGACTTCACGTGCTTGGCAACGGCTTCGAAGTCCACCTAGGCTATTCAGCAAGATGTAAAGGAAAGCGTGAATGAGACTCACATCTGCAGTCTTTGCATGATAGTATGCTGCGGCCAAGATGATCGTTTCGGCTGCGGAAAAGCCTGGCAGTGTGCTCATGTTGAGTTGATTGAGAGTGGGCTTTCAATTGAGCGGACTGTCAGCTATTGCATTTGTAGAGTATGAGATGAAAGAATTTACCCTTTGAATCGAATTGAAATCGAGTATGCAATTGGAGTTTTGTGGAATGAGTTGGTTGTGATTTTGTCGAGAGGTGAAGCTACGTGAGACTTAAGAACGGCTGGGAACAGGCTTGGAGTAACCAGATATTTCTCAGGCCTGAAAAGAGGCCCGTGCGCTAGGCAGACATAGTAACTCTCTTAAAGTAGCGGTCAGTCTCGCTTAGTGATGCTCGTTGTTGTGCTTTTACAGAGCGCAGTAAATGAATCGTGAGGTGATGTATCATTTTCAGGGAAGTATCTACACATCACATCTTGAGCCCTCTGCACGGCACCCCGCAGGATCAATAAAAAGGCAAAATGTCTCCGAACGCCATGTCTGCTCTAAATGCTCCAATATGCGCCAGCCATCTTTCCGTCTGTCTCAAACGGAGGTCACAATGTTGTCAGTGGCTCATCTTCTTGAGTCAGGTCCACGATCTTCTCCCGCCTCCACCCCTGAAGTTGATAGGGCAACGCTTCTTCTTGATCCTGCAGCTTCACTTTCACATCCGCTATCACCTTCGCCTTCATTCCTAGTGGCTCGACCTTGATAGTGTCGAACAGCTCTCGCTCCTGTTTCAGATCGACTGTCTTCTCCTCAAACTTGATCCCCGCATTTGCTGCCTGGTCCAGGATATTCTCCTCAAGCCTCTCACGCTTCAGCGGCGATTCGTTCATGAACTCCTCATCGTCATCATCGATGCATTTCTTTTGCTGCGATAGCTTGAAGGCAGCCGCCTTCGTCACCATTCCTTTCATCCCTTCTCCCTTCTTCCCCTCCTTCCCCAGTGGCGTCTTCTCCCCATTCTTCCGCTTGCGCTTCTTCACGTCACCTGGCTCTCTTCCAGCCTTGAATCGGTGCCATCTCATGCGCGCCGCATGAGCGTTGCTGATCCCATGCTCGCTCGCAATGCGCTCCCAGTTGACCTAGCTCTCGTCAGTCCTTGCTCGTGGAAAGGGGGCACTCCTGAAACATTACATTTCTAACTTCAAGTTGCGTGAGGATAGAGTAAAGGAAATCGCACATCTCCTTGTCGGAGATCATGGCTGTGACTGTGGTACTGATGTGGAACTGCGTCTGGTGCGGAAGACATAGATGGTTGGGAAACGCAATACATGGATTATATGACTGAGCAATAGCTGATACAAACGACGAGACAACTGCTGTAATTATTTGAGGCCATCGCAAATAATTGTTCGTAAAGTAATCAGCCGCAGAAACTGAAAGAGTGAACGCGAAAGGCAAATGTGTGGTGATTTGCGCTGGCTTTGCCCGCACGGGCAGCAGCAGCAGCAGGGCGTTCAGAACACCGATCGTCCAAACCGCCGTAAGGCTCCGTAAGGGCTTGTACACGCACATCCGGCGATAACAGCGTTTATCCAAGAGATGGCGGGATTTCTACCAATGCCATCGTAGCACAAAAAAAAGAGGTGGCTGGGAACAGTCAATCGAGCAAGGGTAGCCTGCATTAGCCCCACGCAGTATGGTCGTGATCCTCAGTGTCTTGTGCTTGGCTCCGTGGAGGCGAGTTAACACCTCACATTTCTCAGAAAAGCCACGGGGAGCAAGGTAGGAAGTAACTACAGTATATTTAAGCGAGTACTTTTCTCTTCCCCACTTCTCCAAACCTCTTCTTGAAACTTTGCTCGAGTACTTCAACTCCCTCACTTCGACCTCTCCACAATCACTCAAGCATCTACCCGCATCACTTGACGCACACCTTGTTCAACTGATTAACACTCGAGCACCAACGTAGCAATCATGCCGAAGGGTCAGCCTGTTTCCGGCAAGACCAATGCCTGGAACGATACCACGGAGAAGCGCCTGCTTCTCCTCATGATCGCAGGCACCTCTCACGCCAGCAAAAACTGGGACGAGGTTGCAGCTCAGATGGGCCCGAGCTACTCTGTCAGCGCCTGCAGGTAAGTTTCGTATCACTCCAATTTCGCGGAAGAAGGCTCACGGCGGCACAGACAGAAGTTCGCGAAACTCAAAGCCGCCATTGAGAAGGAGACTGGCGAGACTATCAGCAGTGGCAGCCCCAACAAGCGTGCAGCGCCTGCAGTGAAGACGCCGAATGGTACTCCGAAGAAGCGCGGCCGCAAGAGGAAGGAGTCTTCTGATGAAGACGATTCCGAGGACGAGATCGAGCCTGAGACGCCACCCAAGAAGATGAAGAAGGAGGGCAGTGCCGCAAACAGAATCATCAAGGAAGAAGACGAAGAGGTGCAGGACCTCGACGACGAAGAGTACGATAATCTCCTCGACTTGTAGCAACGTTGCTGACCAGTTACAGGTTCTACACTCTTCCTTAAGCGAGTGATTGTGAGTGGCCGCGAGAAAGCCTTTCTCCTGGCCTTGATTGTGATTGCGCATGGCGAGGCAATCGTTGGCGTTCCTGGACAGTCCAAAATGGCATGATGGAGATTTCGGTTCTCTTCCAATTGGTTTCTGACGTTGCTGGGACGGGAGTTTCGATGGTAGAGCGGTCCGCTGCATCCATGCCACAATTCCACACTGCAACGTGATTTTGTACAGTAGCTTACGATCGGTTACAAAAATGAGGCGACGACATCAGAGAAAAATGAGAGCACTTCCAGAAATCTGTGAATGGCCGGATGGCGTTGGATTTGTACGGTGGTGCGTGGGGCCATCCCTAGTTTCAGTTCCTGCAGGTGGGACAGGCCTCCCGCACGCCCCGTGCACCCTTGCCAGCCCCCGCGCAGCCAATCAGCGCGGCTCTCGTAAAGTGCTTGCATACACCGCGACTCTGGACGTGAACTCGATCAACGCCCTGTCATGGCAATCCGCCCAATCACGTCAGACGCGGTAGCAGAAGCTGGACTGAGATGGGGATTGCCCAGCCTACCGTCGTGAACAGTAATGGAGTGTTGCGTAAGTGACTCACTGTCGGCCATGCACATATCTCCGTAGTGAGGCCATAGAATTATGTGAACCAGGGTCGTTGAATGCCTGATAAGTACGTCTTTGTTGCGTACCTGTCTGCCTAGCACTCACTCCATCTTCTTTCCCAGCCTCCCCATTTTTCCAACCAGTCATAAAATCTTACTGGCCAGCAACTTTGTCCGGTCTTCAAGCTTTCCACAAAAACTCCAGACAATATGACTATCGATTGGAAAACTGCAGAGGCGCTTGAACGATTCTTGGTGAGCTGGTGGATGATCGGTCCCAAAGTTCGTTGCTGTCCCATGTGCTACACCCAGAGCACTTGACAAGATGCTGACATTAATGCAGCCGGACCTGAAAAAGCTGGCGGAAGCTTATGGGAACGGCGCAACCTATCATACCATGGAAGGTTTTAGTCGCAAAATCAAGGCCAAAGTTGAGGCGCGCAAGAGAGAGATTGAGGAAGCACAATCCAGTGGCGGTCAGGCCAGCCCCGCTCCAGTTAAGAGGGCCAGGAAGAGCAAGACGACAGACGGTAAGTTCGAATGACCCGCCTCTTATGCAAGAAAGGTTGAGATGTCCGCAGGTGTCGTGTCTGGTCGTGTGGAGAAGACCAGTCCCAGCAAACGATCGCTTCAGCGGAGCGCGACTTTCGTCAAGACGGAATCGAGCCAGGCTTCAACCAATGGCGCCCTCCAGACACCTGCGCTGACTCCAGGGAGCACATCCGATGCTCTCGACATATCTTTTACGGATGATATGACCATGAGCTTCGAATTTGATGGCCATAATATGGCGAATCTGCTTGACGTCGGCCATGCCAACAGCTTCCATACAGAGAGCTTTTAAGGGCCGAAAAGTTTAGAGATCTGGTAAAGAGTCGATTTAATTCTTCTATGAGACGGTTAATATACACTCCAGCCTCTGAAGAGTGTATAAACATTTGATGAATGGGGATTGGCCGCGATGACAAACATCGCGGCTGTGTCTAGATGGCGTGCCCTCTACAAGCAGAGGCATCAGACGACGGGACGATTTCGGTGTCTGGCGGCGTGTCGGCAATCAAGGAGGACTTTTGATGAGTGTATTCTGGGGTCCATAGCGTCAATGAACAAATGGTACTCTCTTTTCTTCTTTGTAATGATCTGACGGCGCCATGACACTTCCGGGTCGGCGTGGATCAGGGGTTTCAACGAGCTATCTCGCCCATCTCGTCGATTTCTGGCTTCCATGGGAGCCATCAAGATGGAAACGCCAGCAAAATGTTGAATTGATAGGAATCGTGTTTGTTGCGTGTTGCTCAAGGTATGACGAATAAATCTTTGAAATGTTTGCCTTAGGTGTCGACGGACTAGCAGTTTTGCCGAGTGCTCGAGGCGGCGGTCGCTCCTGACTCAAAGTGCGCAAATGCCAGGCGCCACTGGCGCTTGGCGTACCGAGCCTACTTTAACGACATGCCGGTCCTTCGACCTTCAATAACATCAGAAGTAATCGAAAATCATTCAGTATCATAACAAGACCCCCAGTTCATTGTATACAGTGCTCACAATGTCTCTTCAGTGTCCTATGTCGTAATACGTCTTGTTTCTTGTGCCCAGGTGCGGTCTACGTAAAACACCTCAGTGACCGCACACGCGCCAGCATAAACAATTGAAAATCTTCAATATAATCAGAAGATCATCAATTCGATGTGCAAGGTGCTTACAATACCTCTTCAGTGTATTCTTCTCGTAATACAAATAGCGTTCGCGTTGTCATTCACGTCTGCTTGAACCTATTGATCAAAACTATTGAAAATCAATATCACCCAGAGTTTCTCTATTTTATGAATAAGAAGCATGCTTACCACATCTCTTTAGTATTTATTCTGTGTCGACATGTGTCGTCTTCGCGCCACGTAGCCAACGTAAGCCTATTGATGACCCATGCGTGAGAGTCTCCTGGTCCACCTGTTTCCATTCCGGGTACAGAAGGTACCCGTGTCGGGCTGCATGGTGCCAGTGAAAAGCCACACGCCTTCAACGAAGGTAGTGATTTGGGAAATAATGTCCAAGTCCAAACGTCCTAGACAAGGCAAGTAGCTGGCTTTTCATTAGCAAGCATATAACCCGACGCGGGCACCCTCTGTATTATGGTCGGCGCCTGTCTATACTAGAACTGCCTCTCTGTATCTGCCACAGGCTTCCGTAAACAGAGGATCACCTCTCTGCTCTCAGTGTGCGTGCTATGGAACAGATTCATGCGGTGCTGTAATCACTGTTTCCTGGATCTTGACTTTCTATTTCCCTAAAATTATCTGGGGACATGTTTCTCCCTAGAGAGATGGATAGATGTGTACTACTTACGGGCTCTCTAGCTTCAATCAGCGGCTGTACTTGCCTTCACAACCACCCAATCACCCATTCACCCATTCAGTCGTGTCGATCTCTTCACCAACGGTACCACTAGCCAACGCATCGAGAGTTGAAGCGTGACCTGGGTGCTAAAGACCTAACTCCCTCAATAAACCCCTGCAACCTCGATGGTCGTCAATTCATCCAACAAGGGCCCTTCAATCTTAATTGCGGTGGCTGGTTGCCCGGGTTGCAGCGCACAACGCCAAGCCTAGTCGTTTCAAATAGGTCCCTCCGGATCTCTCCTCTCTTCCCTCCTACACTCTTGTCACCTCTTCTGCAATCTGCGCACAACAGCCAATTCACCGCGCCGGTTGCAATCACTTGCGTCGTCCTCTACAATCAATCTTCCGATCGATTGACTCTAGCCCCTGGGCTTCACAGTCGCGCACCGTGCTCGCACTGTGCAAGATCAGACCACTTCCGAGAACGGCTGAACACTCGTACCTGCCAAGCTTTCAGATCAACCAGATTGCCTTTGCAAGGCACCACATCTGGCGGCGTTTGGCAGTAGCGAGCGAGTGACCAAGTTGGTGACAGAAACTGAAGTTCGTTGTTGCCTGGTAAGCCTTTTAACATTCATTTCATTCCTAGTGATGAACACCTCATTCAGTCAACTTCCAATCTCGAGACTTTATTCATCTCTTGGCCTTTTCTATCTGGCTCCTACTGCCGTCAATGGAATCGGATCTTACTGTGATCTAGAAACTCCCAGCTGTTTACGTTACTTCCAATACCTATCATTCGACATCTACCAAAATAAAATCTCAAGATCTCGACACAATGACCGGGCCCAAAATGAAGTGGACAGCGGATGCCGATCGCCTGGTAAGTGCAACACCACCTCTCATTGTTTCACAAACATGGCTGACTTTCATCCAGTTGCTCATCAGCATGATCGGTGCTCTCAATATTCCCGTTACTGAAAATGCGCAAAAGATTGCCAACTTTTATCGTATGTAATCACATCATAGAAGAACATGTACAGCAGCTCACAATACACAGCGCCGAACGATAATGGCGAGAAGCCCACTGCTAAGGCAATCACTGAGCGAGTTTACCGCATCAAGAAGCAGTTTCAGAAGCATGGCACCGCAGAACCCCGTCGTGGCGCTAGAGCAAACAATACTTACGTCAGAGTCGCTAGTTCCACTGCCACTACTCCGCGCAGGGCGCGTGCTCCCCGCCAGCCCAAGACCCCGAAGACGCCTCCGTCCAGCAGCAAGAAGCGCAAGGCAGCGGCTGCAGACTCCGATGATGACGACGAGTATGCTCCCAACGCCAAGTCCAAGGGCAAGGGATCCAATCTCTCCAAGGAAGCGGCTGCTCTTATGAAGGACAACCCTGCGTTCGCATTCTCTGGCCGTGCTTCGACTCCAAGTAAGAAGAGGGCCAAGAAGGAGGTTGACTATGCTGAGGACATGAGGAAGGAGAATGAGGACGAGTCCGAGAACTTGTCATCTGATGAGGAGCAGATCCAGGTGGACGAAGGTGTCTATGAGGACGATTTTGGTGAGGTGATGGAAACAAATACCGTCCAGCCTATCGCCTTTACTCAGGCTTCCGGCACCAACAAGAACAATCACGGAATGCATCCTCCAATGATCAACACCCAATTGGCGAACAGCAGCTTCGGTGCTAACTTCGCTGGATCTCACCCTGCCGCCAGCTTCCCGGTGAACCAGAATGGCTTCACGACTCCTGTTTCCATGCCTTCCTCTATGGGCGCTCACGACAACTACTATGGCATGCCGCACACGCCGTACATGGGCCATGGCAGCAGCTTCCAGTACAATCCAACCAGCTACAGTATGCCCACTACTCCTGCCCACGGCAACATGAACATGTCTTCCTTCATGACTGACAACAGCGGCGATGGCGACTTCTCGCGTGGCAACTTCGATGGCCACAACAGTACCACAGCGAGTCCTACAGACTATTCCAATGCTCTCTACGGCTCTCCTGACGATGTCTTCGGCCCTGCTCTCACTCGTCCACGCTTCGGTACTAACTTCAGCATGGGCGGTACTCCTTATGACAGCATCTTGAAGACTCCACCTAAGCCGAGTACTGTGCGCAGTAACACTCTCTACCAGGGTGACAGCTATCCCATGACGCCGCACGCCAGTCCCTACACGACCTCGTTCGGCACTCAAGGCTCTCAGGAGACTCTCATGTCGTCCCTCAGCCCTGAAGACGACTTCAACATGACTTTCTCCACCGACGAGATGGATCTCAAGCGTACTTTCCCCACCAACCAGATGGATGTGCAGTACAACGATTCCCGTGGCCGTCTTGAGTCGCCCTCTCCTGGCAAGGATATCTTGAATGAGTTCTTGCAAGACCGCAACCATGGTGCCATGCACTAAGCAACTACTCAACTAGCGGATACTCGGCTAGCAATTCTACTGGCATACTCTCACCGGCATATTCTCACTGGCAACTACTCAACTGGCAACCACTCATCTTACAACCACCCAACTGGCAGCCACTCAACTGGCGACCATTCAACTGGCACACTCGAGCTTCTTCAACAATGCTCACTTTCACGAAAGATTCCGTGGACTGCCCACAGAAACTTACACTCCAGCGATGCGACATCCCCGCCTTTCTTCTTTCAAATCATACGACGACCACGGGCACCTTCTTGTGCAACTATACGTGGGCTCGACTGTCCTGACAAGGCCGTTACAGCGCTTTCTTCAGGCGTCGATTGCTCTGTCCATAATCACTCGCTCCACTGACATATTAGGGCGTCCGTGATTTGGTCCTCTTCTGGTCAAACCGCGCTCTGTCCCTGATGGCGTATAAAGGGCTTGGGACACCGACACTCATTCACGGCTTTCCATTTCTTCTTTTCGTTTCCTATTTTCCGGGCGGCTGTCTCAAAACTCTTCTGTTCTCCGAATGGCGGACTGCGACGAAGATCATTCTGGGCGGCTGTCTCATCACGGTCTGGGTTCTCATGGACATGCTCTGGCGATGTTGCCAAGTATTCAACCCCTCTCGGGCTGGGCGTTTCGAGGCGGACTTTCAAAACTTTCGGGGCTTGGAAGGATTGTCAAGGGCGGTCTTCTCAGATGGGTACGGAAAAGGCATATCGGGAGCGGTAAAAGGTTTTCATAAAAAGGTTTCGTAACGGGAAAAAGCGAGGCGTTTCAATGGCATGTGGGATGTACAATAGGACCATTGAATCAACAAAAATCCTCCACCAAATATCTTCGAATGGACTTCGTGCGTGAACGTGAGACATGATGATTGTTCTATTGCGCTTGAGTTTACATGTAGGCTGCAACACCAGCGCTTCCCAGACATAAGCGCCATGCCCATCAGGATATCTTCCAAGAACCAAACGCCTCCAATGCAAGTATGATGACTGTCCTACTACATGTGCTGAACTTCCACCGGCTGTGCGGGCGCTCCAGCATCTGCATTCGCGTTGTCTCCCGCGACAGCTTCGACTGGTACATGTGTGACCTGTGGTCTGCGCTCGAAGAGCCATAACCACCAGCCGGGAGGATCAAGAGGCCGGTGGTTATTGTAGAGGGAAGGGTAGACGTCGTTGAAGAAGTACCAGACTGGCGAACCACAATCAGCTTCAAGCAATTGTGAGTAGATGGGAGTGCGGAAAACATACCATGGCCCACCACCACGCCCGTAATCTCATCCTTCGGCACAGTTCCATGCATCACAAGATGAATAATCATCATAACCCACGGCAGATACGGCGCCTTGAACACAAACAAGCCCAAGAAGCTCAGCGTGGTATCCGGGTTCTTCCTGCTCCAGATGTACACGAGCGTGCTGGACAGCGTCTGGCTGAGGAAGGCGATGGAGAAGAGCGGGGCGATGCACAGGATGGACACGCTGATGAAGAGCAGCATCCACGAGAAGCGGGCGGGTGAACGGCCGGACGACTCCTCGAGCAGGCGCGCGTAGCGCTGCATGAAGTAGACGTGGAAGAGGAGGTCGAGATTAAATGAGCCGAAGTAGCAGAAGGTGGTGAAGAGGCGCCAGAACTGTGAGAGAGCTTGTTAGTGCCTGCAGTTTGTTGTTTCCCCCTTCTGGAAGATGGAAAAACTGGAGAGGCATGCATACCTGCTTCTTGTGGAAGACCGCGCGATAGCTGTAGAAGAGCTGGAAGGGTGAGAGGATCTTCGAGTGGACAAGCAAGCTGATAGCGAGCGTTGCTGCTGTCCAGTACCGCGTACATGGCGGCGTCTCCATTATCCATTGCTCGAGCTGGTGCATGATATCACCATCGCCGCCGCCAGGGCCGCCGAGCATGGCTGCCATATTGTATCTTACTGATTGCAGATTGAGGAGGGAGTGTCGATGCTGGAAGGAAGGTGACAATGGTGTAAGAAGCTGCTTCTAGCCTACAGTTATATGAATGTCATAAGGCTTGTTCAGTCATCATTCCGCGTGCTGAACAAAGCCACGGAAAAGGCCAGAGTTGCTTGATGAAGCTCGTGTGTCGTGCTTGACGTAGGGTCCCGCCTGCCGAAGATGTTCCGGCGGACATTAGCGCAGGATATGGCGCACGGTGCACCGCTCCTGCCGCTGCTCGCGTGTAAACAATGTCCACCATTCCTTCCCTGGCGCCGCTGTCTCCTTCGTGATTCTTAAAGTTCTGCGCGTCCAAAACCCTCTCCCGGAATCACTCGAAAGCAGTGCGATTTACTTGCATCCAGCCTCGGCTTCCATTGGCTCTGGATCTTCTGGGATTGCGCACCTCAATACGCGTCTAATCATCCGCTGTCGAAGCATCGCGTCCATACATACTCGCTCAGCTTGATACACGCTTTTCACCACAACAAAGCGCAATCTGGAAGCAATTGACCGCCTTTGAACCTTATCGCATTCATCCACTATCGTCATGGCTCCCAAACAGCGTCACACTGGCAGTAAGAAACCTCGCGCAGGCCCATCATCTGGAGGCGCATCGGCAAGACGAGTCGGCGGCAAGACAGCAGGCAAGACATCTAGAAAGACATTTCCTACTACGCCGACGCGAGGGCGAAACAGCAATGTCTACCCCGGCGATCCAGTACCGCGAGGCCAGCGCACTCCAGGCAAACGACGATACAAACCCGGCACGCAGGCGTTGCGTGAGATCCGAAAGTATCAGCGCAGCACGGATCTGCTGCTGTTGAAGCTGCCGTTCGCGCGACTTGTATGTATCCTCTCCCCAATCAGTCGCAACACAATCATTTTGATACATCACTTAGGTCAGAGAAGTAGCCATGAACATGGTCCCAACGGGTGAGATGCTGCGCTGGCAATCGCAGGCCATCCAAGCGCTACAAGAAGCGGCTGAAGCGTTCCTCGTGCATCTCTTCGAAGACACGAATCTCTGCGCCATCCACGCCAAGCGCGTTACCATCATGCAGAAGGACATTCAACTGGCGCGGCGCATCCGCGGCGCTTGGGGAGGATTGGGTTGATCTTGTTGTAGATGGGCGTTTGCTGTATTGTTAACAATGCATGATGCCGTCTCATCGCAAGGCGTTGGTGGGCTTCACGGGTCAAGCATTGTTCTGCATTGGGTGGCATTTTTTATTAGAAGGACGGAATTCGGTGAATACACCTTTCAGGCCAGTTCGGCTTGCTGTCGTGATAGTAAGAATAAGATGATAACTCTGACGGACAAGTCGAATGATGAGTGAGAATCTGAAGCGACGTTGGTCAGCTCTGCGACTAAGAGCTCCGCAAAATCGCTCGCGACTCTGCATTCGGCATTATGACTGCCTTGTCACATGGAAAGAACCAAGTACGGAGTAGTTCAGACACAATCCTCATGAAGAAGATTAAAGAGTCGTTTAGAATCATGGCGAATGGTATTAATATCGAGGTTGGGTATCCCATAAGTCATTCTGATACTCCAAACATGCATCGATCAACAGTCCCCACAGTCCCCTGCAGTCCAATCATTTCACATCGCCATCGTCACTTCGTACACTATCCTTCAAACTGCTGGACGCCATTCCATTCGTTATTTCTCCTTATGCCTTCACAGCTGCGCCAGTGCCAGCTCCATTCGGCACACCCGCACCCGCAAGCCTGCTCTTGCTAACCAGCCTGAGTCCACCGAGCAGCAGAATCAACGCTTCCACTCCCAGGATCACACCCAGCGTGACCATCGCGCCAATGACGCCGCCGACCGCAGTCGAGATGTGGCTTCCACCACCACTGCTGCTGCTGCCGCTATCGCTGCTGGACGAGCCCGACGACGGCGCAAACGCAGCGCACGTACCGGTGAAGTTGCCGCACTTGGTGCACCACTCCTGCGTCGTGGTGACGGAAATGCCGCTCATGTTGCTCACAAAGTCGGGCCAGCTGACCGTCTCGCTCTTCTGGCCGAATAGTGGGAAGGCCGTGGGCTCGGTCTTGTTGTCGCTCGTGCCATTGTGGTACAGGAAGCGCACGTTGATCTGATCTTGGCTCGGCGCACCCTTGCTCACGTCCGCAGTCGTGACGAGCTCGAACACCATGCTGCTGGCGTAGTCGGGCACGCCGAAGAAGTTGGGGGATGCTTCAGTGAGGTTCGCGAGCCCGAAGAAGCTGAAGAAGGTGCCGTACGCGCCGAATTGGATGCCCAGCTTGTTGTTGTGCTTGGCGAAGGAGGTGATGCTGCTGTTGAGGTAGTCGAGGATCTCGCCAGCAAGCTGCATGCCTGCGATGGCACGCATGTCATCCGATGCATTGTAGGCGAGGCCGTACTCGTGTGAGTCAGCGAGGGTTCGTAGTTGGAAGAGGGTTGGAGTGTCGAGGAGATTGGAGGAGTTGATGGTGCGGTTATGGATTTCGGCAACGTTGATCAGGTCGAAGACTGACGGCGGAGTTAGTACTCGCAGGTTGAATTGGTATCATGAGATGACATACTGGTATAAGCATTCTTGAAGCTGGTTTGAGCAGCACTGAATGAGCCATTGACCACTGGATCAAGCCTGTCGTAAAAGCTCTGTGTAGATTTCAACAGGCTCTGGTACTGCGCAGAGTTGAAGTAGTTGTTGCTGCTCGTCTCCGCATTCGCGCAGCTCGAAGCATCCTGCAACCAGCCATTGTCCTCGCTTCCAGCGCCGCCATTGCTCACGATATTAATTGGAATGATCTGGAATCCGCCCAATGGGGGCTCTACGCTGGTGCCGTTCCTCAGCGTCTGGGAGGCTGCGTTTCCGGCTGCTGGGTAGAGACCCTGCACAAAGCCTGCCGCGCTGCTCTGGAGGACATTGTCGACCGGCGCGGTGACTGCGAGTTGCGCAAGACGAACGACGTCTGTGTTCAGACCCGAGATCGGGTTCGTAGCATCAGACGCGACATAGCGGCTGCGATAGTATTGCCCACGTTCGTACACCTCGCGGTAGCCAAGGTCGGTCAGATTGGCGGGAGGAGTGGCTTTAGCTGTGCGGTCGCCGTGACGATGGAAGATGTATACACCCAGTACCGTTTCTGATGACTGGGCGACGGTCGTGAGAGGCAGGGCGAGAAGGCTGGAGAGAAAAGCGGCGCTCTTGAAGCCCATGATGCCGATTAGACAATACTCAGACAAAATACAATTGTGATGGCTCAATTGCTCCAGAAACAATTGAGGTGCGCGTCTGAAGATGAAAGAGAGCAGTCACACTTATCTCCAGCACACTACTCCGCGGGGATGCAGGCCTTTTGTTCGGCGACCTTGAGAGCTTCTTACTCGTACGAGTGGGGTTCGCGCAGCGGGGCGCCTCTCCTCGCTCTAGCTTATCAACAACAGCGCCTTAGACGGGCAGGTCGGCGCGCTACTGCACGCTGTGGAAGCATTCCTCAGGGCCAGTCCCATGTGGTTGGAGGCGACATGCACTGGTCATCGCTATGCTCGCTTGGGCAGGAGAACGGGCGGTGCGGTTTGGCGGCCATCGTCAGATCTTGGTGCGGCATCGGAAGAGCCATCCTCATACGGAATGTGAACCAGCCAATGCGGAGGTGTCCGCCGGCGAGAACTGCTGATCGCGAAAGTGACAAAATGTTTTACTTGAGACCTGCCCAGAGCGGCTCTAGATGATCTAATCTTGCACTGGGACAAGTGAGAGTGTCGCTGAAAATTTGACAACTATTTGATAGGACTAGTGAGGTTTTACGGCAAGCAGACTTACCCCAAGCAAAAGCAACGAGAGTGGAATGCTATCTAGAATGTAATTGGTGGCGGCGGATGAAACGATCGGGATCTACGAAAGCGCAACTCAGGACGATGAAATAGTTGAGCGCCACTCCATACGCCGCAACGTTTCAAGACAAGCATAGCTTGGTCTCGTGCAGGAATTGCGAGATCTCTAGAAGCTTGACACCGTTTGCGATTTGATGCCTGTGCAAGGCTTTAACAGCTATTCTTGGTATTGGCGACATCTTGAAGAAGTTGCGGTGCAATCTTTCATCGTACTCGATTCGCTTCTGGTTTTCGTTAGTATTCACTTATTTGAAAGATAGAGTTGTAATTACGAGGCCTTCGGTCGAAGCAGCTGAAGCATTCCATGAAAAGTCATCAAGTGTTCATTGATCGTGAAAGCCGGCTATCTCCCTGTCATACTAAGCAACGTCGTGTGAGCGCATGACGCAGAGCTTGGTAAAAGCTAACCGACAACATAAAAGAAAACCCTGTCCTCAGTGTGTGAAGTGGCCCTCAAAGGAAAGCCGTGAGAGATCCCATCGCCAATAACACGCCAGTGCAGCGCCGAGCATTTCCAAGCAGACCCTGATGTTCCTCAAGCATTTGACGCCATAACCACCCCAGAGTATGACATCCTTGAGAGCACGCCGATGCTTGTTCAGCAAACGCTCTCACCCATCTCGGAGAAGATTTGGTTTTGAGCCTCGACATTGCTGTCCTCACGCTTAACCCTTTTAACATCTCCCTCCTCGGCGTCGTGGAATTCGTCCTCCTCACTGCCATCATCCTCGACATCCTCCTCATCAGTAATGTCGCTCTCAGCGTAGCTGCGCTTCGTTCCGCGGCGGAGACTGGAGCGATCGATGGAAGGAGATGAGTCCACATTGCTAGCAGGGAGATCATCATAGTCGTCTTCGGTCACATCCTCGACGTCAACGAATCCCTCCTCCTTCTTCACCTTATCAATGCCGTTGGCCTTGTCGGGGCGCTTGACAGAGCCACCGCTGGCGGCGGGGGCACGACGACGCGGAGTGGCAGGGCTTCCACCATTGGCGCCTTTACCATTGGCACCTTTAGCACCAGCAGGCCCTTTGATTTTACCAATTCGGTGCATGATGGCTTTGGCAGTGCAGTCCGGGCCCATCTCCCGAGCGAGAGCCTCGTAATCGATCTTGACATTATGCACCTTTATGAACGCGGCGAAGAGCTGAGCTCTGTTAGCGACTGCATGTTCGATAAGGTTCAACCGCTGTCAAATATTAGTTGCCTTACCTTCGCATCCGCCTCAGCATCCCACTTGACCATCTTGAAGTGTGCGAAGTGGCGTCTGAGTCAATGTCAGTGACTTCATGAGTGGGGATTAGCAGGGAAGATCTCATTAAGACTTAGCTCTTGGTAAAGCTCTTGACGATCGTGAGAAGAAGTGGGAAAAGGGGTGGAATTGAGGAACCGTCTTCCAATATTTGAGTGCGTTGTGTGGCAAAGTAGAAGAAAGAAGCTGGATGCGAAGGGAAGAAGTGTGGGAAGAAGTGTGGGAAGAAGTGTGAGAGAAGCGGAAGAAGAGGGGAAGCCTGGGAGCGGAAGATATAGAGGAGGCAAACACGCAGCAGCACCAACTGCTGAAACATCGAAGGGCAATTAAGCTTTTCGACTCAGAGCAAAGGGGCGAGACTATTTGAGTTGAGATACGTCAAGAGCGCTGCTTCTGAATGAAGCGGTACCAGAGCCTGCCGCCTTGCAATGGAGATCAACCATTCAGGCTGTCCAGTGAATTTGTAGAGACTGCGGCGATTATCCATTGGGGCGGGCGGCAAAGGCAAAGATTGTGTGAACGCGGGCATGCTCGTATGCACGCTGTGCGATCGTCAGGAACCTGCAGATTGCCATAGATCAACATGTGTATTTTCTGGGAGTTGGTGAAGGTGTCGTATGTGGCTGCAGAAGGATCGGGATTTGCTGCATTATCAATTGTGCATGTGAAATGTGAAATGCCCTAAAATGTGATCATGCGCGAGATAAGTAAAAACCAAAGAGTCCGCCCCATCGATTTCAACGATCCAGCTCAAGTGGTTAACGGCAGTCGTGGTCCCCACCTCATTAGTGCTTTTTTAATTTTTAAAATTAGTAAGTATATATACGCTTTGCCATTTACTTGCTAATGCCTTCGGGCATTTGGTGAGATTCGGTGATGTGGTCGAGTTGGGAGACATATCACATAAAGATAATCTTGTGGGTTTAAACGAAAAGAACAGATACAGGTTAACCATTGGCAGTGTAAGAAGAGCTATGTTTTTTTTTTCGGCCTCAAGTTCGAACCCCACCCTGGTCGTTCACCTTTTTTTTGGTCGCTAAGAGCAAAGCCTAATATCACATGCCTTACCTACTATCTTTCAACCGAACGTAACTGAAGGTACAGTTATTGACAGCTTTTTCAATCTGCCATTTTTAAAGGTCTCCGAAGGACCAGAACGGGATTATTGACATGGTCATGCCCAAATTTCTTTTGCACTGCTGAAGCGCGGCGGACCAGTTCGCAGCACCCGGGGAAGTGTTAACACATCGCACGTAGACACATATTGGCGAAAGGGAAGAGAGCATGATTATCGGATTGTGTAGGATACTCATATAGACAAATCAAAAAATGTAGAGAGAATAAGAGCAGATCGATCTCAATGTGACTTGTCACATATTCATGAACAGACATCTGCAAGGAAATGGTAAAGGGGTTGGGATCTGGCATCAGTTCGGCATATAGGGGCTGCAAAGTTGATCCATCAAAATCCTCTACAATTCCTGTACATGATTGAAGACAATGAATGATTTATCGGCGGAGAGAAGTGCGATTACTACCTGCTGAAGATGAGACGACGTTGGAGGCGAGACGAATTGGCGCGCGGCAAGCGCCGCGTCTGCATGCGCGACACGTCCAACGCGACTCTATTCGATAATGAACTGTATCAAATTCACACTGCTATCTACAAGCCGCATTTCACTGAACTTCCTTCTTTCCGGCTTCTTGCCATGTTTCAAACACTGTCTGCAAATCATGAAGCGCAAAAGAGCTGGCAATGATGCTAAAGAAACTCCCACCAAACGCACTCGCGCCGCAGCCGCAGACGACCTTCTTGATGAAGAGCAAGAACAGGATGAAATCGCCATTCAAACCCCCTCACGACGCAATAGAAGCGCGAAACCACCTACCATTTCCACGCCCACAAAATCCATTTTAAATGGACGCCCTAAAGCTCCAACTTCCACCGCAGCGACACCACAATCTAAGCGCAAAGTCCTCTTTGAGACACCCTCGAAGCAACAGGAAGAATTGGAGGATGAGGCTACGCCAACGACCACCCGCAATGCTGACAGGTCAGCAAGGCGCAAAAGTTCTCGTCGCTTAATTGAGCGAACGCTGGCAGAAGACGGTAGTGAGGATGATGTCTCTGAAGACGACCTCGCGCGTGAGATTCTCAACGAGGACGACGAAGAGGAAGACGATGAGGAGGAAGAATTGGTGGATGAAGAGACACAGGCAGAGACGGGCACACCTTCAAAACCGCGGCGAGGAAGACCAAATGCCCGGAGACGTAAACGATCCCCTACGCCGCCTGAAAATCTCCCTCCACACGAGCAGTATTTCTGGCACAACAAGCCGGGCGGGACAAAGACATCAGACAACAAGTTACCTTCAGATGCGTTGCTGAATCACGATGAATACTTCCAGCGGATGCTGGGTTACGTAGAACCACATCAAAAAGAGCTGGACCATCTTCTTTCCCTCCATGCCCGCTCATACGAACAGTGGATATTCGAGCTCGAGTGCGACTTTAATATCTGCCTATACGGATACGGCTCAAAGCGCCAGCTTCTGACCGACTTTGCTTCTTACGTGCACTCGACGCAAGACGATCCGCCCAAAATCATCATCACGAACGGCTACGCCCCTGGAATCACGATTCGCGACATCCTCAATACGATTGCTGGCGTCCTTCTGCCCAAACATCTCCAGCTTCCGACGCAACCACAAGCTCTCCTTGACATCATCCACGAAGCGCTCTCTGCTCCGGTCGCCCTATCCTCATCCAAGAAACGGGCCCATTCCAACCAAACAGCACGAACCACACGAATCCTTCTCCTCATCAACTCCATCGACTCCTCCTCCCTCCGCCGACCCACCGTCCAATCCCTCCTCGCATCTCTCTCATCTCATCCGCAAATCTCCCTCCTCGCGACCGCCGATACGCTCAACTTCCCTCTCCTCTGGGACACATCCCTCCGCAGCACTTTCCGCTTTCTCTTCCACGACTGTACGACCTTCGTCCCTTACACCGCCGAGATTGAAGTTGTCGAGTCAGTCAACGAGCTGCTGGGCAGAAGCAGTCGACGCATCGGCGGCAAGGACGGCGTCGCGTTCGTGCTACGCAGTCTGCCTGCGAATGCGCGAGCGCTGTTCCGCGTGCTGGTTGCAGAGCAGGTCGCTGCGGCTGCGGAGGGCGATGACTTTGGTGGGGAAGAGGGTCAGGCCGGTGCGGGCGCGGATATGGATGAGGACAGACTGGCACCAAGTTCTTCGAGAAGGCCTCTCGATGCTGGAGTGGCATCGGAAGGAGTGGAGTATAGGTTGCTGTACCGCAAGGCGCATGAGGAGCTGATATGTACAAACGAAAACGGTTTCAGAACTCTTCTGAAAGAATTTTTTGACCATCAGATGGTAGAGAGCCGGAGGGATACGCTTGGGAGTGAGAGACTTGTCGTACCATTCCGGAAGGAGGAATTAGAGGGACTGCTGGAAGAGCTCGTTGATTGAGAAGAGAAGAAGAAACTCGACGTCTTATGAGAGTCGTTATTCTACGCTAACCAATATACGGCTTTGAAAGTAGTTCGTACATATACGTATGCCAAACGCTGCCAGTGGTATCTCCCAGTCTATCCGAATCCGGATGCATGTGCAGATTTAAGACGAAGCATCAGAGTCCCGCAACACCCAACCTCACAGCGTAGTAGGGCTGAGTCTCTCTTTTCAGCCAGTCCAACGCGACTTTGTCGCTCTCGCCATCCTTCCCTTCGAAGTAACCCTTCGTCTTCTCCAACACCTCTTGATGGTAGTCGTTTAAGTACTTGATCTCAACATCTGTCAGCATCTTCGCGTCGATGAGCTTGCGGCACATCGGCACCATGGTGACATGATCAAAGCCCAAGAAAGGCTTGTCGCCGAAAGTGTGAGCTGTCTTCACCTCGCGCACCACAACGATGTTTTCAATGCGGATACCGAAGTTGCCGTCTTCGTAATAGCCCGGCTCGTTGGAGATGACATTGCCCGGAGCGAGTGAGACCTCGGAGTATTGGAGGCGCGTGCCGATACCGATAGGGCCTTCGTGTACGTTCTAAGATTACAATTAGTAATCCTCAGCTGCATGGATGGAGGGACATACCAAGAACGAGCCGACGCCGTGCCCGGTTCCGTGACGATAATCCAAGCCTTCCGCCCAGAGGAATTGTCGCGCGGACATGTCGAGCGCAAAGCCACTTACGCCCTTTGGCCATTTCATGAGCTCAAGCGCGATATTGCCCTTAAGTACCAGCGTGTATGCCTTGATCTCCATCTCTGAGGGCTCGCCGAAATGCAATGTTCGCGTGGTGTCTGTCGTTCCATCTTGATACTGGCAACCCGAATCGCAGAGGTAGATCGCCTTCGGATCAATTATGCTGCAATTGCCCTTCTCAGGCTTATAGTGGATCACAGCGGCGTTTGCTCCGGTGCTGGAGATTGTGTCGAACGAGAGACCTGCAAAGTATTGGTGCTTGGAGCGGATTTGCTCTAATTTGTCGGCCGCGTCGACTTCGTCGAGAGTGGCTTTCTTGTTGATGAGTTGGTCCTCTAGCCACGCAAAATACTCGATTAGAGCAGCGCCATCGCGGATGTGGCATTGACGCATGCCGTCTAGCTCGGTATCGTTCTTGACGGCCTTGGCGTCGCCCACTGGTGATCTGATCTCCTCCACCTTGTCCTCTCCGCCAAGGCTTTGCGAGAGCGCCCATGACGCTCTGTTCGAGGTGAGGAACTTCTTTGGCTTTGCAGCTGGAGTAGTGCCGTTGGATTCTTCTGCTACTGAGGCGGAGAAAGATTCGATTTCCTCAAAGATGGCATCGTATGGTCTAATTGCCACCGAGTCACCAAGGTGAAGCTTAACCTCCGGGCTCAGCTTCTTCTCCTCGACATAGAGAGTCGCCGTTTTTGGCGTGATCACCGCGTATGAGAAGAAGACGGGATTATAGGGAATGTCGCTGCCGCGAAGGTTGAAGAGCCACGCGATCTCATCCAACATGGAGACAATGATGGCAGGGCTCTTCTTCTTGTCCAGTTCTTTCCTGAGATCCTCGATTTTGTCCTGAAATTTCTTCCCGGAAAACTCTAGTCCCAAAACCTTGACCTTCTCGTTCGGCCTCGTGGGTCTGTCGCCCCAGATCTGATCCACGAGATTCTGCCTCACAGCCTTCAGCTCCTTGCCCCCCTTCTTCTTGATCTTATCCGCCAGTTTCCTGGCATCTGGGGCAGTTATTAGACTCGGATCGACCCCCACGACCTTGCCTCCTTCAGATTGATCTGCCGTCCATTCCTGCCATGTCGGAACATCTTGCATGCCCTGCTTCAAGAGCTCCCAATTGTCATCCAGCTGCTGTGCGGCCTGGTTGAAGTACCGTCCATCAGTCGCTAGCGATGCCTTATCGTGCGTGATGACAGCTGTGCCTGCTGAACCGGTGAAGCCGCAGATGTATTCGCGTCGAGCGTCGCATTGTGCGATATACTCGGACTGGTGGCTATCTTCGGAGGGGACAACTGAATTCTTATTAGCTCCAGAGGGCAGTTCATAGAGGGAACCGGTTATTACTGTAGACATCGACGTTGTTCTGCCTCATCAACTGGCGCAATTGGCTCAAGCGGTCTGTGGTATTGATGGGCGCCATGTCGGCGAGAAAAGAGCTCCGAAATGAAGCAGAGAAAGAGAAAGGGCGGTGAAATTGGAAGATTCCAGCCCCTACATGTGAGCGGCAGCTAGTAAAGCTTGAAGGCCGCACAAAAAGGAGCGAGATGCGCATGTAATGGGACAAATGCTGCTTGGAGGGGTCGTCGTGTGATGCTGTAAGGATCAGCGGCAACAGCTGTGATGCCCAAGGCCGTGGAGCTAGGCCGCATTGGACGAAAATGCAGCTTCTACAGAGCTTCACGACATGCTTCCTCCATTGAAAGTATTATATTCATCAAATATCATACGGTTCATGCTGCTGCCTACAGTTGGAAGATAGTTATGATGTCTTATCTTGAGCGTGTGACGGATTTGCAAGGTTCCAGCTTCATCTCCGCCGTGTGAATGTCGTCCAACACTCGAACAACACGAAGCCCCAAAGCATAGTGCATTCCCGTGGCAACATGATCCGCTCTCTACTCTTCTACCTAACACGCACTCCTGACTCAGACGCATTTTCAACTTCTCACAACTACCCATCCGCGTTTGAAAATATTCAACACCATCTCTTCTCCCTCTCTCTACCTCACGTTACCAGTCGTGAAATTTCGTCAAGATGAACGTCGACGAGGGCGGAAAACCTCCTCCGATTTACGATGGCACTCCGACGCCTAGTAACGCCGCTGCATTTGAAGAGGTACTGTTATTATTCAACACTTCTTGAACTTGCCTAACAATCTACAGCTCGTCAAACGCCTTTACCAACCAGGAAATCCTGCCCTGCTCACAAGCATCGAGAAGCACTTGCAATGGTGGCAACGCTCAAAAGATGGGTGGCCCATGGCAAACACGATGCTCCAAACTGCGGACCCCAACGTTCGGTTCTTCGGCGCCCTCACCTATGTGGTGAAGTTGAATATGGAGGGGTGAGTGCTTCATGCTATATTTGGGACACCGAGCCCTGACGTGATGTAGGTCAAAAATCAATCATCAAGGCATGCAAACGCTATCTCAGCAGCTTGTTGCATGGGCTGCCAGATTGTGCGAAGACAAGAAAAGCATCTGTCAGAAACTGAGCACTGCGCTGGCCATATGCTACTTGCAGCCCGAAGCTTCTGCAGATGATTGCCTGGGTATTCTGGCAACAGCTCTTCATACTGGCAAAATCGTTGATAGCCTTTCGGCAGAGGCGCTTTCTGTGGATGCGGTCCTGCCTAATCTAAAGCCGGCGCAGCTCTTGATGCTGGTGCGGTTCTGTCGAGCACTTGCCGAGGAGGGTCTTAGTCGGCTCCGGTCTGATGATAAGAAGTAAGTTCCCTATACCTTTTCAATACTATGGTGTTGACTTCTTATGAAGAGCTGCAGCTCGGTCTCAAGATCAAATGGAGTCAAATCTCCTCAGTGCAGTCCAAGTGATTGGCTTTGCAATACGATTCTCCGGCGACCATAAAGGATTGATCCAAAATCTCGCTGTTGACAGCTTTGTGGTATGTATATCGAACTCTCCTTGATGGCTTTATACTTACAAGCATAAAGAAATGGGCACCCTTCAGTATCATGGGATCCACTCCGTTGGAGAGTTGTGACAAAGTCCGTGAACTTCTCCCATCTGTTCTGATCTGCATATCGGAATGGGAAGAACCCGAGATTTCCGAGGTTGGGGAGCCTCTTGATCTTATGAGCGAGCTACTTACGTCGCATCCCATTTTCTTCAGACCGGCGGATCTTCGAGAAGTCGCTGAGCTGATCTGCAGTCCCTTTGGCCAAGCTCGTATTGCAGCTGCACATGACGAAGCAGACCGGGCTTTTATTCAGTTCCTCGTCGCGTACGGCGATGTTGAAACTGCGAAGATCGCAACGTCAGTGAACGATCCACTGGTGGAGCAGTTCCTTGAGATGATGCACAATCTACTCAGATTCGAAGGTTACGCTGCCGTTGATGATGATGTAATATTGGAAGCTCAGCAGTTCTGGGCTGGTTACATTGACTTCGTTCTTGACTCTATGGAGGATGAGAAGAGAAGAGACTGGCAAGGATGGGGCGCCTGCACAAAAGGTCACATCACACGCATGGTTGAAGAGCTCTGGGTTAAGATTCAGTATCCACCGTCGGTGGAATACGATGCCTGGAATATGGAAGAGAAGAAGAGCTTTGGACAATTCCGTGTCGACATCAGAGACATACTCCAAGCCGCATACCGCGTACTGGGTAGCGACCTTTTGCAAGCGTTTGTCAGAATCGCGCTTAGCTCTACTGCAGAGCGCAATTGGATTCAGGTCGAAGCTGCGCTCTACGGCCTCAATGCTGTGGCAGAATGCTTGAATGAGAGGGAACTTCGCGACGATGCTATCGGTAATTTGTTCAATTCGTCGCTGTACCCTATGCTGAGCGGGGATGATCCGGTCCCATACTTCCTACGCCGCACAGCCATGAACACGATCGGACAATACGACTCTTACTTCGAGCACCATCCGGAGAATCTGCCCGGAATCCTGAATTTCCTCTTCAAATCTCTCGAAGGCAAATCGATCGCGGATATCGCTGCTAAGTCAATATGGTCGTTGTGCAAAGCCTGTCGAGGCTCGCTTACGCCTGAGCTCAACACCTTCTTTCAGCAGTATCAGAACTTCCTCGGTTGGGAAACAGCCAAGAACTTCACGAAAGAGAAAGTGATAGGTGCGGTGGCGGCAATCGCACAAGCTCTACCAGCAGATGCAGAGAAGAACGGTGCTCTCAATCACTTGCTTGACTTCGTGTCAGCTGATGTGAAGACGTCGCTCGAGCAGGCAGCCGCAGGAGAAACCGATCTAGGTCACAACACTGCCATCGATGCTATGCTGTGTCTTGCTAGCATTGCAAAGTCATTCCAAGAAAGCATGGAAGTTGTGGACCTGGACGGTGATGGTGTGACGCAGAGCTACTGGGACACTGGCGCCGGCGCGGCGACCCAGCAGCATATCATCCAAATGCTCAGTACCATGATGGAGGTGTGGCCAGATTCTGGCTCTGTCCTGGAGCCCATCTGCGCGACTCTTCGAGCTGGCTACATCGAGACCAGCCCTGGTCCATTCGTCCTTCCGCCTTCAGCGACTGTCGGCCTACTTACTCGCACCAATATCACCACGAAACTTATCGAACAAGTTCTCCATACGGAATGCGCGTTCCTTCGCGCGCACACCATGAAGACGTCAAAGTACATCGAAAAGGAGGCGGAGGCTGTGCTCAACCATGTCATAAGTATGATTCGCGACCTGGGAGAGCCTCGCAATGACCCCGAGTTGGCACAATCCCTTGTTGACGTCCTTGTACGCTACATACCGCGCTATACGCCTGTCCTTGCGAACCTTCAGCCCCAAGAAGCACTTGAAGTGGCCTTGCAGTTCACTATCCAGTGTCTTAAGGCGCCGGAGCCACTGCCAAAGAGATCGGCTTCTAATTTCTGGGTATGTTGTCCTTCGAATCTTTTCATGCTTAAAATTTCACTAAATGTAGAACAGAATACCTTCCTAGCACAGACGTCCCAGCCTCAACCCCTCCAGCAATCACTCGACATGATAGCCACGCACTTTGGCCCCCTCCTTGCCACAACTCTCACTGCTCAAGTTGGCGGAATTTGCATGCGCTCCGATGTTGAGTTCTTGGCCGAGCCCCTCAAAAAGCTGTACGGACGGCACACGCGCGCCAAAGCCTGGTTTTACGACGCGCTCATGCTGAGCAACGAAGCCGCCAACTTGAGCCAACGTGAGATCGCAGAGGCTGAGCTGGAAATGGTGGCGCGCATGCCAGTAGAGGAGAGGAAGATGTTCGTGAGAACTCTGGGCCTTACTGTGGACTTGGGAACGGTGAGGAGGGTATGTGGAGAGTTCTGGCAGCGCGCCAGGACTGCGGCTTATCAGCCGGATATTGCGGAGCCTGATGTGCCAGTGTATTTGGACTAAGAGGTGTATGGGAGAATTTTTCTCTCTTCTGGGATCCTTGCAAAGGTTCGCAAGGAATAGGTACCTAGATGGTCTGATGACGGATGATGCATGGAGTCTGATGGACTCCCTTTGATACGATACACTTCGATTCTTTAAAATGATACGACTCGCTCATGAGCCAATATCCTCGTCTCGTCTTCCACTTTCGCTCATGTGTCTGTCTCTTTTCCGTCTCTTATTATCGTACAATCCCCCCCTTTCAATTGCATGCCTTTCCCCATCTCCCCTATCACGCCTCGAACCTCGCGAACCCTGCCAACGCAAACGTGGCACCAAAGCTCAGCTTAAACGCCACATTATCCAGCACTGCGCCGCGCAGATCCGTCTCGTTGACATATCGCTTCAACCATCCGTACGGTATAATTCTTATCCCTCTGCTCTCGAGCGCCTGCACTCCAAACACCAACAACCCAATCACCAGTGCTAACGGCCGACTGAACAGCGACACAGCAAGCCCGCAGCACAGTCCTGTGATGCTGCCGAGCGAGATCTGGCGGAAGGCGGCCGGGTTGACGCGCTTGGAGGATGTGAGGACAGGCGTCGAGACGTCGCGTGTGTAGGACCAATCGCTTTGGGATGGAGACGCGGAGGATATTGGGGTGGAAGAAGAGTCAGCGTGGAGTGTGTAGCGCTGGCTGCGTTGGAGGAAGAGAGGCGCGACGAGGGCGGAGGTGAGGCATAGGGTTGGCACGAGGCGTGGGTAGAGGATGCCAGATGCCATTGCGGAAGCTTTTGGGTGTGAGCGAAGACGTCAATTGGTTAGCAGCAAGAGCCAGTTCATCGCAGGAAGTTCATGTCAAGCTTCCACGCTGTGCAACGATCTGGAGGTACGGCATGCCGATCGATATCGTCACTGACCCGCCAGTATGGTCGACTGCAGTGGAGTTGGTGCCACGGACAAGGATACGGAGCGGCATTGGACCAGTGCGGCTACTGGCGGGCCTGCCACTCCGATATCGATCCTCCACTTCCAGGGTCCAAATCCCGAGTGGCATAATTTTTTTGCGCTGCCGTGGAGTGAGTATAGGGCGTGGAGTGCGGCAATTGACTCATCTCCTCACTTACACCTCATTCCTAATCCCCGTATATAACTCTCTCTCCTTTCTCTGTATCATTACATTGCATTTTCTGGCGGCACTCTCGACCTTTCGGCTTTGAAGAGCATTGGAGAAAGAAGAATAAGCAAAATGGCATCGGAACTTCCAGTCGCAAATGGCAATGGCCACGCATCGCAGGACATGTCGCAGAACCAGCAGGCCGTGAAAGAAGGCCTGGCACGCATGCTGAAGGGTGGTGTGATCATGGACGTCGTAAATGCCGAGCAGGTGAGTCTCTCGTCTATGTTCATCTGATCCGTTCGCCTTCCGCAACGTAATTCATCAATCGCATTGGACCACAGCTAACCGACTCCACAGGCACGCATCGCCGAAGAAGCTGGCGCCTGCGCTGTCATGGCTCTCGAGCGCGTGCCCGCCGACATCCGCGCGCAAGGTGGCGTGGCACGTATGTCGGACCCGCAGATGATCCAGTCCATCATGGAGACCGTGACCATCCCCGTCATGGCGAAGGCACGCATCGGCCACTTCGTCGAGTGCCAGATCCTCGAGTCGCTCGGCGTCGACTACATCGACGAGAGCGAGGTGCTGACGCCCGCCGACGAGGAGTACCACGTCGAGAAGGCCGGCTTCAAGGTGCCGTTTGTGTGCGGGTGCCGCGATCTAGGCGAGGCGCTGAGAAGGATTGCGGAAGGTGCGGCGATGATTAGGACGAAGGGCGAGGCGGGTACGGGAGATGTCGTGGAGGCGGTGAGGCATATGCGCGCTGTGACTTCGCAGATCAACAAGGCGAAGGGCATGTCCGATCCGGAGCTCCGGGCGTATGCGCGGGAGATTGGCGTGCAGTACCAGTTGCTGAAGAAGACGGCGGAGCTGGGACGCCTGCCTGTCGTCAACTTTGCGGCCGGAGGTGTGGCGACGCCCGCCGATGCAGCGCTCATGATGCAGCTGGGTTGCGATGGCGTCTTTGTGGGTAGCGGGATTTTCAAGAGCGGAGATGCGAAGAAGAGAGCGCTAGCGATTGTGCAAGCTGTCACGCACTACAAGGACCCGGACGTCTTGGTTGAAGTGAGCAAGAACCTCGGAGAGGCCATGGTCGGCATCAGCGTTGGCAAGATGGCAGAGGGTGAAAAGCTGGCAGGCAGGGGATGGTAGTGGTATCAATGGTCCTTGAACGCATTCCGGGGGCGTTACTTGGGCGTTCTTGCTGCATATCTGCTTTGTTAGATCTGCATTGCGCTGATGGAGGCTAGAGACTGTTCAGCTCATCCATTGCATTTCGTCACGAACCTCGAGATCTTGTAACATCTCTAGCAATTATCATCTTAGGATTAATGAACTGAAAATGCCAAAGAACATCGATCAACATCTCAACTCACGCCCATGGCCCACCATATCGCCCCCAAACCGTAACAACAGACAAGTAAATGCCATCCCAAACTCCATGCCATGGCATACAAATACTTGGGACTGAACACCGTCCAAATAAACAGGTGCGTCCTCAGCGCCGTGCAAGCAACCATTATCGCGAGCAGGCTTCCTGCAATGAACAGCGTCTGTAACGCCAGATATCCGAACAGTGCTCCCTCGTCGTCCTCTTCGTCCGACCCAGAAGCAGGAAACTCGACCTCTGGGAACGACAGCAAATGTGGGCTCTTCGGAGTCGCTGTCATCCGTAGCCTCTCGCGCTCCTCTTGAATCCACGCCTTTTCATGGCGCTTCTGATCCCTGATCAAAGCCTGATTGCGGCCGGAAACTTGAGACGCTAGGAGACAGATGCCGCCCCACGCCCACCATACAGGGCCAGACCAATTGCTCAGGAAGACAAGCAGACCGACGACGCCGACATCGTAACCGGCGACGCCGTTGTAAGCATTCGAGAGGTCGATGCTCGAAATCGCGTTCGTGTTGCCCAGCGCGAAGAACGATGTATGCGCGAAAAGCAGCGTGGATATCGTGATTTGCGTTTGCGTTGACTGCAGTCCCAGTGCGTCGCGGAGACAGAGAAATTGCAGGCTGAAGAGTAAGAACAGAGGCACGTTGTGCGCACGGGTTTGCGTGATCAGGAAGATGGAGAGAATCGCATGGAGAGCGTCGAATAGTTCTACGCCACGAGGCGCATTGCGCTTGGCCGGGCTTCGACCCCATACCTCGAGACTAATGACCCAGACAGTGCCCAAGGCGCACAATAAGAACACAGCGCGGGCTATGAGAACCAGTGATAGGCCTTCAAGTACTCGCATACCGCTCTCCCCAACGACTGGGCGCACAATTTCCGGAGCATCGCGCGCCGTGAAGCTGAGTTTGAAGATGAATGCTGGGATCGCAATACCCGCTGCCGCAATATGAGTGAGGACGTGGTAGGTCGGTGGGATGTGACGGCAAAGGTGGCTGCCCAGAGAGAGAGAAAGCATGAAATATGTGACTCCGACTAAAATCCAGACCGTGTGAGGATTTGGAAGAAGGAAGGAAGTCACAAAATCCGGTTCGCCGGAGTGCTTTTGGCCGGTCTGGTTCCAGGCTCGCACGAGTCGGTGGAACAAAAGCAGAGCAGCAGCTTTGAAGATAGTTTTAGAGATGCCTTCTCTTTTGATATACGACCCCAGCAGTGTCTGGAGGCAGAGAAGGGCAATCCAACCACAAGTCGTCCAATACCAGAAGTGGTGCTCTTCCTCGACGTAGCTGCTGGCAAACATCAGGATACCGTAGAGGACTAGCACAAGACCGAAATACAGGCTAGCGGCATTTAGACGGAAGATGATAGAGCGGGCTGATGTCGTTGTGAGAGCGACAGATAAGAAAGCCAGAGCAATGCCTGAGAGGAGGTATGCCATGTTGTAGTTACTGGCAGTGCTTGACATGATTTCTTGAGCAGATTTGCAGAACTGTGGTACGATTAACATTTCCATTCGAGGTTGTTATATTGGAGAAGAAAGTGGGAATACTCACATCGATCAGGGCAGGTAGAATAACTGGCGGAGCTGGCTCTCTACCGTCTGAGACACGAATTATATCAGTGATCCTGCGCCATTTGCATACAAGCTTCATTCCACTCGACGATGGATCGGAGCAGTCAAGTTGTGAATAAGGATGTTCGTAAGCTTCATGCGGAAATGCTGTTTTCACGAGTGTATGCATCTGCCAAACGTTGTTGAGGAGCAACAGGACATGATGCCTCTCTGGAATCAACTGTCAGTACGGCCATGATACGTCGGAGTGAGCGATTATTACCATTCTTCCACAAGGGTAGCAGTTCCGATATGAAGACACCAAGGTTATTCAAGGATACTGGGAGGCCGAGCAATCCTGCGATTGTTGGCACGATGTCCGATTGTTCGACTTTCGTATAGAAATCAAAATCTTGGTGCGGTTCGACCGGTGAGTCGAGCCCTGTTGAGATGGATTTGAATTTGGGCGAGATGAAGACCAGAGCGGGAGATGTCTCGCCAGGGGCTGATCCACCATGATTGCCACCATCAGTCATTCCATGATCACCACATAGAACAAGGAGCGTGCTTTGAAGATGCGGATCATTTTCAATAGCTTCGAATATTTGCTGAACAATCCCGTCCATTTCCTGTTGCTTCGGTATCATGTTGGGGCTGCTAAGAGTTAGTTTTAACTCTGCTGAAACTGAGAGTCTGTGTACCTCAGCGGCCCAGCCTTATGTCCGATATGATCCAGTCCAAGATAATGCATTATCAAGGCATTCCAATCATTCGCACGCAGCTCATCAGGTACATGGCGTGTCACATTGTTGTCCACTTCCGTGAAATCCTACAAGATTCATTCAGCTCTATATGCCTACATACACTCATGCAAAAGGCATCACTAACCGAGACGAAAAAGCTCGTCGTGCCATCTGCCCGATAGAACGTCTCTGGAAACAGCTTCAGCCATGTATCGTCCCCATGCATAACGAGATTTCCGCCCTTGGCCTTAATCTGTGCGAGCCAGGTATCTTGATATGCGAGGGTCGAGGTTGTATCCGACTCTGCGAAATTGAGGATCACATCGAGGAAGGATGGAATAGATCCAGTAGTGATCGCCTTTACCCGAGGCATCGTGACAGTGGGAGACGTAGCGTGAGCGGTAAAAGGCAGGGCGGCGCCATTCGCGATTAAACTGTTACCAATTAGTTTCTGAACAGCTGAAAGATATCATGGGCATACCTTTGGGTGAATTTGAAGCCTGAAGACTTTCCGAATACAAAATCGCTGGGTGGGGCGTTAGGACTTTTTTTTTAAAAGCTGTTGACAGATATCACATACCTCCTCAACGCATCCACCACCATGAGGATAACCTTGTCAAATTGCGCCGGTGGCATCTCTCCACGCTCAGACACATCATGCTCGGCTAGACCAGGTAAGAATGGCTTATATGGAAAGAAGCCTGCTGCAAAGGTTAGGACGGCCGCTGGTATCAAGAGGTTCGCGATGACCAAGGTGGCCATCTTCCAGAGTGTGGTCATCTCGCAGGTCGAAGGGAATCAAGGGCTGACGATTCCAAATGCAAATGTTGTAGATCACGAAGCTCCATAGCTTGTTAGAAACAGCTACTAATTCCCTCAGAACACATGATTGGCGGCGGTGTCGAAGTGGGCAACTTTGCTTGCTCTCCGCCAGACGCGTTCAACCTTGCAGGGACGTGTACCTGTTTGGCGCGCTAGCTGTTCTTAGCTGGTAAAATACAGGCGTAGGAAGGCTTTGCAGTATCTACGCAGTTAGGAAGCAAAAACATATTAAATTTGTCTGAGTGAGATGGTAATTTTATTTCGACTTCATAGAGTTCGAGTTTAATATACTTCGGATCCTCAAATGCAGACGCCTCGCTATGGTAATTTTACACTAAGTAGCAATGCAGAAATTGGTCAACGACCCAAGACTTTCGAGCCATTTACGCAACTCAATCCACAACCAGGGAGGGATACGACTTCCGAAATGACGAATTTCGAAATCCAAGAGATTACCAGCGGGGCCACATTGTTCGTCACACCTTCTCTTACGGGTCTTTAATCACTCAGTTCATTTGGATTTTTAGCTGGGAGTTCCTGCACCTGTTGCTGCGCGCTGTGCCGGTCCAAGAGCTCCACAGGCGGATGCCCATCCATCTCATATCGCGCTTCGTTTGAAACCTCCTGCACTCGTGTGGAAGGCGATCCATACTTGTAGTCTGCAAAATTCTCTCCCGATGTTGGCGCATGCCCATTCTCATATGCTGGCGGAGGCAGACCTGTACCTCTATTTCTCTTTCTCCACCGGAGGAAAAAGAGGAGGGATAGTACCGCAGCTATCACCGCAACTGCAACACCGATGCCGATGCCCGCTGCTGCACCAGGTGAGAGTCCCGAGCTTGGTGAGGAGTTTGAGGGGTTCGTTGGTGTTGATGAGGAAGAGGTGGATGTTGATGAGGAAGACTTAGAGGATTTCGGTGATGTGGATGATGTGGATGATGGTGGTGATGCGTTGACGCTGTTCTGACCCTGCACAGAGTTAGCATGCACGGAAATGCTGGCCAGAAATGGACACTCACTGCTCCTGCCGTGGAGTATGTCACATCGTTGATGACGCCGATTGACGAGAATTCCCAGTGCTGTGCGGGCTGGATTGGTTCCTCCACAGTCGTGCTCGACATGAACAACGGGTTTCCTCTGTGGCAATCCAAATTATACCTCGTCCCGTTCCCGATATTCTGTAACTTCTGAAACTGGTCTGAGTCCCAATTCGAGATATCCCACTTTTGCGTTGGATCATCAGCCGTGTCGACCATGCACGGGTGCGTCTTGCTCGCATCTATCTCAGTTGGCGCGGCGCATACTCCTAGCTGTTTCCCTATTCCAGTGCGTTGGTTGCGCAGTATGGCGCTGCCGTTCTTGAGGGTAAAGATCTGCCAGTTCTGGAAGTCGGTTGGGCCCGCAGCGGCCATAACCAGTGCGGTCGTCGGATTACCATTCCCATCTTTGACGATCTGCAGCGAGGAATTGAAATCGACGCGCGACTCTGTGATTTGGTACCACGTATTGCTGTCAAAGTTTGGTGCGGACATGATCGCGGTGGAATAACCGGCCGAGTCTTACAGCGCAAAATCGAAGTAGAGCTGTAAAAGGCGCAGCCGAAACTGCTGCGACGCAAAGGAATATGCGCCAAAGCTATAGAGAACAGAGCATATTGGGCACGAAAAGAGGTTGACGGGAAGGGGAAAGGAGGTGTTGGAGAAGAACTGAGGAATGCCCTACCATCGCGTTCGGACATGCTATTCTTCTTCTACGATTTCCTAACGAATAGCGTTGCCAAGGGCGCCTGGTCGATAATTTCCACCACAGCCCGACTCTCCAATACGTTGAGGCTCCCGGACCCCTGCAACCGTTGGAGATTCAGGGCTGGCTGCTATTTAAAGTAGTCTCATGCGGCTTGGTTCCAATCGGCAACTTTTTGGCCCCCAACTCCGGTCAGTCACTTGGAATTCTGAACTGCAGTTCTCAATTTATTTCTCAGGCCTCTCGGACGAAAACGATCTTGAAACCGGAATGCGAGGTTGGGGTACAAGATTCGGTAGCTTTGTTGTTGGTCAGCGTTCTCGCGACAGACTCCTCTTCCAGCCCTCGACACGGCAACAACCCTCCTGAGCGATAGTTGACAACAAGGCAGCGAGCGACGTATAAGGAAGGACGCCTCTGGAATAGGCAGCAGCGAAAGATGAATAAATTCGAAATGGAAACCCCGCTGATCTTAATAGAAGAAGAATGTGTAAGGACTTAGTCGCCATCTGGGGCCATGTCGATGGCGTAGCAGTAACGTGAAAAGGACTAAGTCTTGCCACTCTGTCATCCTATCGACTCATGGGCCCTCGCAACCTCACCATGCGGACATCGCTTGTCTTTAAATCCTCTGGTCACAACTGATATGCCGGATGCATTATAGATCCGCTACTGCTATTAGTGCACCCACGCGTCCGAAGCTTCGACGGGGGCTTGCATTCTGGATGAGCCTCTTTCCTATGCACAGTCAGTGTGATTCCAGATTCTACTTGGTCGATTTCGGTTATAGAATAAGCCCATAGGCAGGCCGCAGATGCCATCTACTGCACTGGTTGCGAAGGTGTTTTGTTTTGTCACGTTTCCTGCCTTCTAAGGAAACTAGCGAATCAGTTGCGCAGACCTGTATCTCTGAGGCGCGGTTGCCATGGAGAGTTCAAGAGCAAGGGCTGAGTGCAAACTCTTTCAATTCTGGAGGATCCGAGTAATAACTGCTGCTTCTTCATATAAATCGACGAGACACGATGGTGAGCATTTAATCGAAGCTTTTGTTGAAGCTGTTGAAGCCTTTGTCAGGCCGACGAGTTTTGCGCCAAGCTTTGGGTACCCTGGACCGCTTAAGCTACCAGTTTCCGGGTGGGGTAAGGTACCTGCGGAGCACTGCCACGTACCGAATATTTCGCACTGGCAAGTCGCTTTCTATATAACGTCAATCTTACATCGACACTCATCGTAGGCACTCAGATAACAGTGTGAAAGTCGGGCTAACCTGATATAGTATAGTACAAGCCATTCTTCCACTCACTACATAAGACAGAGCTGGGCGCAGGGTTTAACTTTCAAGAGCTGCTACTAACCATAGATAGTATAATCGTTGAGGCTTTGGCTTATGGAGCTAGTCTGAGTTCCTGAGGTAAATCCATGCCAGTTGTTTGGTCTCAGTTGAGCGCAGACAGCTGCGCACCCACCTTGCGAGCCTTGCGAATCTTGCGAACATCGCCAAGCCCCGGTGCTTAAGGAATCCCCAGTGTCTGAGGCGGGCTTATCTGCTTGGTCACTCATTTTCGATCATGCATTTGCCAATTGGGACGTCGACGTCGCCATCAACCGTTAGGTTAGAGTCAGAAGCGCTACCGCAGAGTACAGGAAGCATGTTATAACCGGAACCGCCCCACTCCATCCGCAGTTGTCTGTCGTGTCAAAAGTGTCAAAGCATTGGGGGTTCTTTATTCTGGGGATGACGAATTTAGATCATCTTTATTGTACTTTGCTGTACTTATTATCGTGCGCCGCGTGCGACTTGTATATAGAGGCCGTCTGCATTGCGTTACCGCTAGTTGACTCTACTAGGTTCGTACATGTTTCTTATTATTCTACTTTTACTATACTAGCCTCTTGAAATCTCACCGTCAATTTCACCGCTGCAATCGTGATTTGCACGAAATAGCATCCATCGTTGTTGGAGTGCTCCAAGTTTGAGCCGCTCGAGTGGATCAGATTCACGAATACGTTTATTCAGCTCAGCCAGCCTGTCCGACCTGCTTGCCCTTAATATTATCATTTATGTCATATATTTGATTCCTTCGTCCTCCAATTGTGGTCTGCGAATCGCCCTGCGGCGTGGAACGAAGATGTACAAGTGGATAATCACCCTTCTGGCTGCTACGGCTGTCATACGACATGTCGATGCAATCAATGGCGGACATAGCGCCAAGTATCGAATGATGGCAAACGTGGGCCTAAACCCTGATGGCAGTCCAGCCGCCAAAGCAGTGAGGTCGATTGGAAGATAGGATAGCGAGGCGAGACGTCTACTTGTCCGACAGTCGTCCAACTCAACAGAGAACATTAGGCCTGAGTTCGTCCGCATACCACTGAATCATTTTGTGAGTAATCTTTCTTACGTTTGCAATATTCCTTCGCTGGGATCACGGAATTCACCACTGTCCGTGTTTTCAAGCTCCTCGGGAGTTTCAGCTCAGTTGCAAATGCATTTATTCCACCATTAGATCCTTATTGATGACAGCCCAAACTTAGAACTCTACTAACATTGTCAATGTGCCTCAGGCAGATGGCACAGCCAGTGGCGAGTTGTATTCCAATCGTTTTTGGGTTGCCGAGTCTGGGTACAAACCAGGAGGCCCAGTTTTTCTCTTCGATGTCGGAGAGAGCGAGGCGGCGTCAAGCGTACAATCCCAACTGCAGGACCCAACATCATTCTTCAAGCAAATTGTAGACCAATTCGGTGGCATTGGCATTGTTTGGGAGCATCGATTTTACGGCAGTTCCACCCCCTTCAACATAACCACCAGTACGCCTGCCACGCACTTCAAGTATCTCACCATCGAGCAAGCGCTAGCAGATGTTGTATTTTTTGCATCCCAGTTTTCGCGCCCTAGCATGCCGGACGTGGACCTGACTCCTACTGGAACTCCGTGGGTCTTCCTTGGTGCCAGCTATTCCGGCACTCGTGCAGCGTTCATGCGAAACTTCTATCCAAAAACAATAACTGCATCATATGCGTCTTCCGCTCCTGTTCAAGCGTCTATCGACATGTCTTTTTACTTCGAGCCTGTATGGCAAGGTATGAACCACTACGGATTTGGCAACTGCACCAAAGATATCCAGGCCGCAACGCAAGCAATGGACATGATCATGGAAGATTCCACCGCTGCTGCGGATCTGAAAGAGACGTTCTTTGGTCCTGAAGCACGAAATAACTCCAATGCCGGCATGGCTGATGCGCTTGCGAGTCTCTTTCCCCAGTTTCAGAGTTTCGGGGTCGAAGGCGGTTCTGAAAGTTTACGTTCCTTTTGCGAATGGATGGAAACAGACCCCAAGACAAACGCAACCGCTCCATCGGAGGGCTTTGCTCCGTCGAAAGGCGTGAACTATACGATCAATAGATGGTCGTCGTGGCCATTCATGGTATCAACGGTAAACGATAACCTCGAGACTAACTGCAAAGGTAAGCCAAACTATTCGCGGCATACAATGTCCCTTACACTTGCTACCTCTTGGAAAGTTCGAGAGCGTATGAAGTCTATCGGCACTGCATTGGGAGGATGTTCACAAAGAAGTGTCGTAGTCTGCTTCACTTTGAGAGACCTCAGGTGTACTAACAAAAGTCTCCCATTAGGCACCGACAACACTACCGCCACGAGTTGTCTGTTTGAATCCATAGCCACTGATGCTGATAGCATTGCCTGGGCATGGCAGCATTGCACACAATGGGGCTTCCTCCCGTACGCCAACCTCGGTCCACATCAGCTGATTAGCAAATATAACGACCTTCAGCATCAGCTTGATATATGCCAACGTCAATTTCCCGACGGCAAAGCCAGCGGACTCCTTCCATTGGTCCCACAAGCTGACAAAACAAATGCTTTCTTCGGCGGGTGGACGATTCGGCCGTCGAATACATTTTGGTCCGGTGGCGAGTTCGATCCATGGAGGACGCTTTCTCCGCTATCTGATGAGTGGTTCGCACCGAATGTAACCGAGGAGCAGGCCATTCCAAGCTGCGGCGCGGCGACGTCTGAAGATAAGATCTTTAGCTACACCATGCCAGATGCTGAGCATGGTTTTGACCTTGGCCGTGGCACAACATTCCCTGCAGATGCACCCTCGCGAGAGTTTTTCACCGATGCTTTGAGTCAGTGGTTGGAGTGCTGGAAGAAGGGAGTGCAACCAGAAGATCCGGCCTCCATCTTACGCCATGGGGGGAGTGGATTTGCGCTGCAGAGAAATGTCACTGTTAGGGCTTGAAGATACAGAGTCAAAGTGAAGAAAGTAATAATAGAGTGTGCTATTGATCAGGAAGAATGAACAGGCGTTCCGGATGCGGTCCTTGCTAGATTTAGCTTAACTTTAACTGGCAGACACCCAGAAGAGGGATGTATGATGTGAATAGAAGCTTATGCTTACAACAGTCAACAATAATGTCCAATTATCTGAAGAGGTTCTGATATGGTTCAAAATTACTTCTGCTAAACCTTAATCTCCATTGTCCTCAATATAATTCCCCGACTGGCCGCGCATTGATGGAACCAGCTACAATGGCATCGGCACCGTCCGGGTTCCGAGTCGGACAGCCCCGAAAACGATCGCTGAAGCTCTGTAGTGGACTATTCCGTCTCCCCGGAGAATCTCTGAAGGTATCTACGCAAGCTCCACTGCGCGACTTCTAGGTCTTGGATACCTAATGTTTAGCGCTATAAGAGCGCTGACTGCAACCCTCTCCCGCCTCAGCTACACCATGCTCGTAATTTGGAATCAAATAAGCATCTCAATCGTCCCGTGATATTCCCAGCATTCCAGCAAACTCCGCCAACGCCGCCAGCAAGGTAACGGCCAACGCCGCGAACTGCCCGTCAGCAGTTAAATGTGTAAATGCACTAAGTCATCGATATATTAGACATGGCTTCAGCAAACTTGAATGTGTGACTGGGTGCCGGCTTAACTTACAGATACCACTCCTCGACACTATGATCCCGAAGAACCACCACCATCTGCCTTGCCCGTTCTGTTTCTTCTTCCTTATTCACACCGTTGCTGGAGAGTAGAAGAATCAGGCGTGAAACGCTCTTCCGAAACGACGCAAAGTGTGTGTACCAGGCACTCCTCGAATGTTGATTCCGACTTCTAGAGTGCAGGGTGGCCAACAGTTCTTCAAGATTCCGGAGGCGTGGGATGAGCGTCGGTGCTTGTTGTTGCAAGTCGATGGCCGGGATCTGTGATGTTTGAGGCATTTTGAAGGCCTGCGCGTTGAAAGATGGGAAATTTCCGAACCTCGTGCTGGTGCTTGAGGTCTTCGCCGGGAACTCGAGTGCTGTTGCTCCACGAAGTGATAGAAGTAACGGACAGCTTTGAGGGCGAAAAGCGGGTTAGTGGGGGGTGTTGAGAACAGATTGGCGGGATACACAGATATCGCAGGGAAGCGTGTTGAGCATTGATGCCAATAGGTTGCGCTATGTGGTATTGTCCACCCCCAAGTTGAACTGTTGTTACAGAGAGCCCCTCTTTCCGGTCACACAAACCACCCACAAACTGCCAAAAATATACCAAAATTTTGATGTTTGATCGTTGCGGCCTATTTGAGTCGATACGTCTCGATAAACTTCGTCAGCAGTTTGATGACGAGGCTTTACTAATATCGTATGCGCTTCTGAAGAGTGCATGAGGCTCCCTGCGCTAGATGGTGACTCCAAACTCGAAAGCTACGCACGCCGGTAGGGGCACAACAACGACGATATGGTAGCGAGAATTGCTGAGGAGAGATTTGAAAGATTTAGAGAAAAGCGAGACGCGAAACCCAGGGTTGATGTGAGCACCGTCGCCACTGAGGGTAGAAACTTGGATGGAATGTCGGTCACCCTCCTTCTTGCGCACCCCGCTCTAGCGTAGATCTTAACGACGACAGCGATCCTCAGGCGATCATCTTCCTTTGCCACGCAGATGAGTATAGTTGCTCTGGATAGAGATTGAATTGCTTAATTGCGATGTGACAGGGTGGTGGAGGTCGGCAAATCGGACGAACTGCCGAAGGAGATCCACTTTAAATCTCGACGCGACGACGACCCCTTTCCTGCCATTATCCATCAAAGATACCACCACAATTAATGAAACGGCTCCCTGGTGCTCCTGCTGGATGTTACGTTGTTCAAGCTGCACTCTCGCTGAAGCTGTAGCGTAAAAAGAGCTTGGAATTAGAAAGCAAACGGAGTGTCTGATTCCCTCAACGACCACCGGCCGCTGGACGGAATCCGCCTGTTGTCAACTGTACGGCTCTACGAGCACCTGCTGGTGTGTGGCTTAAAGCTACACGATCTAAAGCGCGACGACTTTGAAGCGTCGATTATACTCTGAGCGGAATCTCCACGAGTCTTAGAACTTAGACATTCGAGCATTAATAGCGCAGCAGGCAGAATATCCACATCACCGATCTGACAGGCTTGCGAGCATTCCCTATACTCTGGACGGAGTTTCAAAGGCCTTGGATGTACACCTGTTTGAGCATCAATTGCAAAGTAGACGGAATTCAGACGACCTGGAGTTTCACGGCTTCTGAACATCGATCTAAGGCCGACCGGAATCCCCGAGGCATGAAAGATATAGGAACTATAGCCAGCACCGGACCGGATGAATCTGTATAGGCCGAACCCTGATGACGCATGAGCATCTATGCAAGGCGAAATATAATCTCCAAACCGCAATAGCATTACGACTACGGCTCTAATACGAGGCTAAATGGAACCTGCCGAAACGCAAGGCCCATGACTTCCGAGCATCAATGACAGATTGGATCAGATCTCCAGGCCATTAAGTGCACAGGAGTTGCAGCACCGATGCTACTATGAGCAGAATTCGCACAGCCACAAGATTCATGGCTTCTGAGCCCCAGCGCGAAGCCGAATGGAATCTCCAAACCTCCAAGCGTACAGGGCTTCAGGTATCGATATCAGCATCAACAGAATCCCATTTGCGCCAAGTTTAGCGGCCTCAAAGCTTCAATAGCAAGCTCGATAGGATGTACACACCCTGAAGCACACAGATCGTCGAGCGTCAGTGGCACCCTCAGCGGAACATCCAGCTCTCCAGATGCACAGGCAATCCAGCAACAACAGAAGAGGAAGTGGCATCCTTAATGCCTTGATTCCTATTGTTTCCTAGCATCTATTGTCTCAGGGCATGCCGTTGTACATCCGCATTTCCCATGCCGTTCGAGCATCGAGCACAACCCTAGTCGTATCCATTCAAACCCAGTTACCCTGATATTATATCATCAAACTTACGTTGCATAGACCATCTTCGATCCCAAGTATAGCAGAAGTCCAAACAAGGGCATATTAATGCCAGCGTGCTTCAAGGACTCTGGCGACAATGTTGAAACATATATTCGCCGACGAATTCGTATCAGTAAATGAAAGAATGACTTTGCAAATGCGGAATGAGGAACAGGTAAACGAAAGGACAGACAAAATGCTTACAAAGTTGTAGGAGAAACTGTCTCACGGCTTGAAAACGTTCATGAAGACAAGACATACGCAAGATTGTATGGAAAACTGTCTCGCAGGCTGTCTGAATGGCCTGCGATGTGACATACATATTGCGACACACAAATTTATATGAGAAATCATGTTGAGTCACATTTCAAAGCATTTTGTGCACGTTTTTTTTGTCATTGATTTCCTGTATTTGAGTCTATCTACGAGACTCATGTCTCGTCGTGGAAATTCTGGTATTGTACATGCAATTGCCCACCATGGGCACATTGATTCGTGAGTCATCAGCAAAAATGTAAGACATCAGCAAAAACAGCGCAGGTTAGCTAGCCATGCAGTGCAGAAAAAGAAAGAGAAGGGGAAAAGGAAAGAAGAGAGAGCGGTGTTCGCTAGAAGTTGAAGCGGGCCAGCAAGCGATCCAGCAGGTCGTCGTCCATCTGGGCGCGGGCGACCAGGTCGCGCAACCTGTGCATGCGCTCGGCGCGGGTTGGGGGACGCGAGGAGCCAGCAGGGTGGCCGAGGTCGTACATGTCGTTGTGCGGGCGTGCTCCGATCGGACGGGCGCGCGGGTACAAGCCCTCGGTCTGCGCGCGCTGCATGCTGCGCTGGTGACGGGACTCGTTGTTTGGTGGCGGGAATTGGCATTCCTGGCCCGCGATCTCTGGGCCGTCCAGGTAGGTGAAGAATAGCTGTGCACTGGGATTAACTGAAGCAATAGTTCGAAAAAGATTGAATGAAGGGGAAGCTTACGTGTGGGCGATGGGCAGGGTGCTCGTCCATGATGGCACTGTTGCGGAAGTGCTCGACAAGACTCTCCTGTCCCTGGAGAGTGGCGTAGGACATCTGGAGGACCTTGTGTCCAGGGAAGCCGGGCATTGGCTGGCCCTGCCAGCCGCGCAGGAAGCTCATCATGTCTTCTGGCGAGGCGAAGTCGATGAAGGCGTAGCCGACATTGTTGCCAGTCCTGAAGTCCGTGCGGAGATAGACGAAAGAGAAGCGGCCGAAGCTGGACGTGCGCAGCAAGCCCAAAACATGCTCAAGTGTGGCATTGTTGGGGATGTTGCGGAGCATGACCGTGGTGCGGACGTCTTGACCACTCACGATCGCCGGCAGATAGATGCTGTTGCTGGCGTTTGCAGCCCGGTTGTTTCGGCCGTAGCCACGGCTTGACTGGACGAATGAGGTGCGAGTTGGCGTGCTTGGCAACGAGCTGAAGTGTGAAGGGCGTGTTGGTGTCTGCGGGAACGAGGCGCGGGCCGGCGAGCCGGAGCCGGAGCCAGAGCCAGGGCGGACGTTGAGGGGATCGTTCATGTCCGCGATGCGGATTCCGGCGTGATTCTCATGGAAGTCCCTCCTGAGCTGAGCAATCATGGTTGGAGTTGGGATGGCGTCGTCGAGATTGGCAACGACCATGCCTGGGGGAGAAGCCCTGGAGCTTGATGCGACAGCCGCGGCAGTGGAGCTTGGTCCAGCTGCAGTGCTGGGGCGCGAATTGGCAATGTCGTCGTCCTGCTGAGCTGGGCTCGGATCGGCGACGAAGAACCAAGAAGGATCCGGGCCATGGAAGCGAGGAAGCATCACTTCCGGCTGGTCGGGAAGAAGGCAGGCCTTGTAAGAGCGCATGAAGTTGACGGCAGCGTCCTTGTTCGGGAAGACCAGCTTGGTGACATAGATGCCATCTTTCTCGCAAAGATAGCGGTGATGGACTTCTGGATCATGGTGGTACCGCAAGATACCGTTGTCGAAGAGCGGGGTGGGCATGATGGTCTTGTTGACGTATTCGAAGACGAGAGTCTTGGACATGACATGATGGTGGTAGCGGACCTGGTCGCGCCAGTCTCCAGGCTTGCGGAGCTCCCTGGCTGCGTCGCCTTGGAGCTGAGAAGCGTAGGGAGGATGGCCGACTTTGTAGTACGCCGCGCCAAGGAACTGGTTGAATGCAAGGGGCTCGATGATCGCACCCTCTTCGTCGCCGTCAGTGAAGGTGACTGCGACGGTGAGGCATCCGGTGTCGGGAGAAGCATAGGTGGTGAACGCATCGGCGGCGTTGGGAACGAAGCGGTAAGCCATGTCGACAGAAGATGCTGAGGAGCAAAGTACGGTGCAAGAAGTGGATGGCGACTGCATTGTCCAAACAGACCGTCAGTAAGCAAGAACAAGAAGATGCCCAAGACTCAAGAGGTAAATGCAAGAGTGATGGAGGCAAAAGATGTTGCAGGCCAAATTGGAGTAAGTGAAATGAAGAGAGGAAGAGACGGAAGGGAGTGTGGTGGGTTGAAATAGAAAGAAGAAGAGCAAGGTTAAGTGATGTGTGAGTGGTAGACGACATTTAAAAGAGAAGGGACAAGTGAGGAGTGGGTCATGGATGTGGGCCATGGATGATGCAAGACATGGAATAGGGAAGGGATGAACATGGTGTGGCGAGGCAAGATATTGAAGACGGAAGGGCCAAGTGATGGACGACATGGTGAAGGGAAGGGGCAAGTGCGGGGCGACATGGAAAGAGGAGGGGCCTACAGGGGTGTGCATGGATGATGTTCAAGAGGGAAGGTACAAGAGGAGTGCGACGGCAATGGAAAGAGGGAAGGGACGACAATGGGAGACTGCAGCGACGAAGAAAGAAATGACGAACCTCGATAGCAAGTTCAGGTCGTGGCTTAAAGCTGCGCAGCGAAGATGCTTGGTGGAGAAGCTGATAGTGCGTAAAAGAGCAAGGGTAAGCGATTGCTGTTTTAGGTACTGACGAAGAAGAGAAGGAACGAGGGTTCGAAAGACGAGCGAAATATATATACTCTTGCACCGACAGGGGTCGTCTCCGCATCGTCCAGGATCCCGGGGCTATTCGCGACCAAAATCGTACCATATGGAACCAGCCTAGCCCAGAACGAGATGATGTGGGCCCGTTGAATATGGTATGAACTTTGTTCAGACTTGCTTGGAGTCGCTGGAGTGGACAGCGACGGTCTGCCTCACGACTCTTCCCTCGCGGTATTCCACCACACCACGCAACAACCGCAACGTCTTTTTTTGTGTACTCGACGGGGACAGCTTTATAAAGGTCTGGGAGTTTTTCTACTATTTATTTTCTCTATACAATGGTTGTGGATGGTTATGGCAGGGTGGTGGTTTTGACGCTGGCAGACAACTTGGAACTTCATTTGGCGTCTTCTTCAGATCGTCTTGAGAACCACGCTAGATCTGCAACGCTAATGCAAGGTACACGCCACTAGTATACCCTGCTGGCTTTCGGTCCAATTTCCCATTCCCAGAAATTTCACGTCCTTGTGCAAATGAGCAGAATGCTGCAGAACGCATCCGATTTACCAGACGGTAGAACGTAGCTGGCCATTCCAATTGTCCTGCGCCAAAATTGGCATTGGTTAAAATGCAATTGCGTGTAAATATCAAGCCTTTCATCTCTTTTCGGCGTCGTCCTGCCATGAAATGGGATTGGAAGTGTGGTGACAGGGATTATGCAATGTGCTCTTAGCGTGCAGGCACCGTTGGCGCATGCGGTTATGCACGTCACCTGCTCGGCGAGATCCGAGCCGCCGCTTGCACCCCTGTCGGTGGAGGCTCTCGCAAACGTTATTGCAACTTCAAGATAGCAGCGACATCAAAGTTCGCATTTGACGTCCACCCTCTCAATAAAGACTCTCCCATTTGTTGGTGTCGAGCTTCTACATGCTTGTCTCATACCCACGACGTTGAGCACATCCCAATTACCCTTTTCTACATCGACCTATCGCCACTCGAACAAGAACCGCGATTTCAAAAGTAAAGTGAGCACTGCGAGCGATCCCAGAGACCCGGTCCAGAGCACCCGTCCCCTGTACGATCGCCCGGTACTGGTGTCTGTGGCGCTTTTAGCGTCCCAACAACTGGTCACGATGCCTTACGCAATTGACCCGCCGGACGAACTGGCGAATGCCGTCCAGCAGGTATTGAAGGCCGTGTCGAACGGGCATTAGACAAGGTGCTGACATTTGGAACTAGATTGCCCTGACATCCTCAGATGCGGACTACATCGATCAGCTCGTGCCCGTTTTGCGCGATGTCAGGCGTTCTGACCGCGCAAACAGGCTGGTCCAGAGCCTCGATGCCCTCGCTGCTAGACGTGAGGCAGAGATTGAGAAGATGTGCAATTCAAACCACCAAGAGTTCGTGTCCAGTGTGAATGCATTACTGAGAGTCAGGGAGGGCACGGTAGAGCTCACCTCCGATATTCTCAACCTGAACCAAAGTATCCAGGCCAGTACGGAGAAGCTCGCTGAGCAGAAGAAGGCCCTCGTAGAGTCGCGCGGTGTGAGACAGAATATCGATGAGGCCAATCGTGCGCTGGAGTCCTGCCTTGAGGTGCTGAGACTCGCCAATCAAGTTCATGACCTGCTGGCCAAGAAGAAGCACTACGCAGCTCTGCGAGCGCTGGACGAATTGCAAAATGTCCATTTGAGGGAGGTAGCACGCTACAAGATTGCTGATATTATTGAAAAGTCCGTCCCTGCTACTCAGAAAATGATTGGCGATGCTGTCATGGCGGACCTCAATACCTGGTTGTACCGCATTCGTGAAGCGTCACAGTACTTGGGAGAAGTGGCTTTCTATCACACGGATATGCGCCGCACGCGTCTCAAAGAGCGAATGGACAAAGACTCCAATATGACAAAATTCAGGCTCAATTCTGCCATTGACCTTGTTGCCGACGAGGCCGACGAGTTCGACATCCTCAACAACGAAGAGACGGAAACACAGGTCGATTTCTCGCCCCTCTTTGAATGCATCCACATTCACGAGACGCTTGGCCAGATCGATAGGTTTCGCCACGAGTACGCCGCCACGCGCAAGTCGCAGAAGGACCTCGTTATCCCTGACTCCGTGAGATTACTGGATGAAGACGAAGCCGACCTGAGCAGCTTGCTTGAGAGTATTGCGGGTTTCGCGATTGTGGAGAAAGCAACGATGAGGAAGATGCATAACTTCCGTGCGCCTGCAGATGTATGTTGCACCATACTCTCACCCATCCGAACACTATTTAGATTCCCCTTCAGCAATTAACTTGAGTGACTCGGACAGGTCGACGAGTTGTGGCAATCCATGTGCCAGAGGACAATCACACTTATAACCAAAGCTTTACCGGCAGTCAATGATGACGAGAAGTTACTCAAGATCAAGAGCCGTATCGCCTTGTTCATTCAAACGATGGACGTAAGTTGCGCTCTTTCCCACTCTCTTTATCTCGGGCACTAATAGAGCGATTCAGAGTTGGGGATACAATGTCGCGTCTCTCAACGCCCTTTTGCTTAAGATATTCGACAAGTATGCTCAATTGCTCAAACAACGGTTCAGCGAGGACTTTCAAGAGGTAAGGCATATGCATGATGCCTATAATATGACTCGGCTGATCCGTACCAGATTGTCTCAACCGACGATTACATGCCCATGCCGATCAACTCTATCGATGAGTACGACAAGGTGGTCAATGTGTCGTGGTACACGCCGGAAAAGTCGCGTGAGGAATTAGAGTGCGTTCGAAGCTTTCCCCTTATGGCTCTCCCCCCTTTCACTCCTCTGATTCCTAGCTCTCGAATTACTCTATTTTCTTCACTTCTAGGAATATTTTTAAAGCATACAACCAACAAAAACCATCACCATACAGATTCCCCTGCGTCCTCCCTTTCAGCCAGATGTATCCGCTTTGCTGTATCGACATCCGGAACTTCCTCAACCAGATCTACCTCTTCTCCGATGAGCACTTCCAGCGCTCTGCCATCATTGACGACACCCTGCGCGACTCGCTCGACGAACTCTTGTCCGAGAAAGTATGCCAGTCTCTGGTCGATCGCCTCTCGAGTCAGTACCCCGGCCAAATCGTGCAGATTCTCACAAACTTGGGCCACTTCGAGATTGCGTGCTCGGAGCTGCAGAGCTTGCTGTACGAAGCAAGGAGCAATAAGAGTGGAGGTAGTGCCGAAATTGAGTTGCATGCAACGGAGAAGTTTAAGGAGGGGAAGAAGATGGCTGAGAAACGTATCTTCGAATTGGTTAACAGCAAGATTGACGATTTGATTGAGATTGCGGAATACGACTGGTATGTACTAGTCTTTTCATTATTGTGGCGCTTGTTTGAAGCGCATTTCGGATGCCATGAAGATGGTGGAGAGCATAGTGCTGACGAGAGACGACAGGACCGCGTCAACGCCTCTCACTGTCCCATCGAATTACATACAAGAGCTGACACAATACCTGTCCGTCAATATGGACTCTGTCCTCCTCGGTCTGCCCACCGAGATTAAAGAACTGGTCTACTTTGACGCCCTCTCTCATGCCGCTACTATGATCCTTGCCCTGCCTCTCGACCTTAACGTCAAGTCAATCTCCGCCGCCGCAGTCAAGACCCTCTCCAACGACGTTCAGCATCTTAGTCAATTTGTCGAAAGTCTGGGTAATCCGATCCTCGACGAGAATCTCGACGAATTGAGACAGACAGTCATGCTGATGGGCAGCGAGAATGCGGAGGAGGAGTTCTTCGATGTCGCACAGAGGAACAGGAAGTTTGGCAAGGTGGATAATATGAATGGTGCAGTGCTCTTGGAAAAGGTTCAGCAGGGCGCAGCGGTTCCGGTCCAGAGCCCGACGCGCACGGCGGATAGGTTCGCGAATATCGGCTCAAGATTTGGTCTAAACCGGTAGACGCTACTCAATCCTTGTTCATAGAATTGGAGCACTGGAGGCACCTTGGCTTTTGTGTTCAATTGGACAGCGAATTTTTTATATATTAAAGGTAAAGGTGCCTAATAGCACACTTCTCCGCATTGGTCGTTTTAATGGGATAGAATATTGAGTCATTTCTTGAAAGGAATTAGAGCTGTTTTACACAAAGCACTTGCGCTTTGCACCGCTTCTGGTCCACGTTGCCACTGGATTCCGCTTCTCTTCGACTTCCGCAACATGCATTCACCCGCCTCGCCCCAGTATCGCAGCGAGACTGAGAGATATGGCAGTGAAAGAGCAATATGGACGAGTGCGCAGAAACCACTGCATACTCAATTTGTGAGTCTGTCACGACATGTTCAAGCAAACAGCGTATTCTCGGCTCTCACTTCTCAAAAGAAATGATCTAGCCATTTCCCCTTGTCATCACTATCGAATCTACAGGTTGCTCTGCGGCCGCATGCTCTCGCGCTCGTTCATTGTAGCATCAAGTTTCTTCAACAGCTGACTCTGGAACCCCTCTTTATCCTTCATAGTCAAGTTCGCCCTCGACTCTGTTGACTCGAACATAGACTCGTCGAATACCAAAACCTCCTTATAGTCTTCCATCCTGCTAATATTACCGCCGCGAAGAAGCTGGTCGACGAATGTTCGAAACGCGATATTCCTGCTCCGAAGCTCGACCATTAAGTTCTGCATCATCGGAAGGAGGTCGAATACGAGCGAAGCATACGCCCACGGTTCGGATACGTCGAGCAGCCAATTGCTGGGAACAAAGTCGAAATTGCGCAGGGAGTCTGGCTTCGGCAGCTGAGATATCTCTCTGAACTCGTCTTCTGCGGCGTCTCGAGCTTGGTCACGGCCCTTGATCGTCAAAGTGGACGCTACTCGCAAGGTCTCCAAATTCGGCGGTGCAAGCCCTTCTCGAATGCAGTTGCACAATGCAGACTGTGGGGAGATTTGGAGGCAAGATAGAGCCTCAAATTCCAACAGTGCTCCGTGCCACTGTGTTGTGTTTTGGAGAGTATATATGTCCCCGAAGGAAGCATGGTGCTTGAGATATTGAAGTGACTGTGCTTGCTGTCGGAGTGCTGCGAAAAACTCTATGGGTGTCTGGCCAGCCATTTCGACGCCCCAAGCCATAGATTCTTGCAAGGTGAAGTTTGTGAGTGCCTTGGGGAGCGACAAAATAGGGAAGAGAGCTGCAGCAATTATCTTGCAATCCTCGAGTACTAGATTCTTCAATGGCGTGCTCTTTGGAAAGTTACTTGCAATAGTGAGGCGCTTGGTGTCTTTTTCGGTCCCACTCACTCTGGAGAGATGGATATACTCCAGGGTTTGATGAAAGAAAATCGCTGCCATGTCTCTTATATTCCAATGTTTCTCCCGTAGTCCATGAGAGTGGAGAGTGACTGGAGGACAGATGAGTTTTTCAATCTTCGAACGGTTCATATTGACTCACAAGACCGTAAGGCAGGCAGTGCTTCCGGATTTCTTTGAGGATTAGATATGGCAGCTTCTTGGAACGCTTTCTCGAAATTCGTAATGTCCTCTTGCCACTTATCGCTCTCCTCCTCGACCCAGTGCGGTGTCGTGTGCCACGATGACTGGACATCAGGTGTCTCACCGCACCACGGAGATTCGATCGACCAACTTCGCAGATTGGGTATTTGCTTAACCCAGGTGGTTATCGCTGATGTGCTTCTGTACTCATGATGCCGTATCTTAAGGCGTAGAGAATCGACGGCATCGGCTCTTGCTGGTCGCGAGGTAAAGGCGTGGACGACTTGCTCAAGCCTTGTACCACTTTGGATATAAATCTGGTTGTAGATAAGCGGTTCCGCTATCTTCTGCATACGAGAGCAGCTTTGTGCAAGTGACAGGAGAGCATGGGTGTCGTCTCTGAGAGATTCGACGATATCGAGCAGGAGTTCATTGGAAAGATCAAGGAGACTGCGAGAGTTGGACATCCTGCTCAAGGATCGAAGGAGAGATGAACTTCTGAGTTACAACGTCCTTTGGACTTGAAAAGATTGAGTCTGGAAACTAGGCACACGATATACTCCTACCAATTTCCAAGAACACCAAGAAGGGCTGAGTTCAGCCGCAAACTATCGGCCCCGTATCCAGCCACATCTTCCCTTGGCGGTGAGCACTGCAAGATGAATCAGGCACTAGGCATGAATAGAGAAAATATGGCCAGAGCAGAAAATCGTAAGTTTTGAACTCTCCTCACGTTTGAGTCTCGCAGACATCGATGTCGATACGACAGCATGAGACAATGTCAAGACCACAGGCCAGAAGCGGCGGTGGAGACAATATCTAAATGAAGAAAGCCATCTGCACGTAGACGACCCTGCATAAATATTTCGTAATGCCACTCAATTGAGAAATATCAAATCGCCAGACGAGAACATTGAATCTCTCCTCTTGTATCGCGTGAGGTGGCGCCCACTTCGTGCGGGACCGAGCAGTGGAAAAAAAAAGTGGGCTTCCAATTCGCGACACAACAGTACTCTCATTAGCAACTTCGTTCGTTTGCAATTTACGACGATGCGACAATAACATTTAACTATCAAAGATGCATTCGCGCATCTTCCCTAATACTTTTGTGGTCCTCCACTTTGCCTCTGGCCACCAGCGTCTCGTCGAAATAGTCCCCAACTCGTAAGTCCGTTTGTGCGCGTCATTCCCCAAAGTAAAAAGCACGTTGCTGAGTTCTAGAGCAGGACGATATACGTAGGTAAATTTGGATCCTTTCCAGCGAATCTCCTGCTCTACCGTCCATACTACCTCACCTTCGAGCTCCTCGACAAGTCCGACGGGCAATCGCAACTGCGTCTTCGCATCGTCCCACCACATGAGATCCATACGGACGCGCTGAGCAATAACCAACTCAACCCCGCCGAGTCTCGCGACGATACCGATACAAATACACCGAGAGCAGGGAAGGAAGATGATACGGGCGGTGTCGAGTACGACATTGTTGGTGAAGACGGCACTCTTCTCATCCGGAGCAATCGCCTTACCGTCGATGATCCATCACGGCAGAAGCTGAGCCATGATGAGATTGAGGCGCTGAAGAAGGCTGAGAAGTCGGGCGGGAAGGAGATCATTGCAAAAATCTTGGAGAATCATAGCGCATTGGGCGAGAAGACGAGTTTCAGTCTGCAGAAATACACAGTTCGGAAGGCGAAGAAGTACTTGCGCCGATTCACTGTGCTGCCTGCTGATGTGGAAACTGTGCTCAATGTGCAGTCGGAGGGCAATGCGCACAAGCACTTGGAGTTAAGAGAGGAGTCGTTGGGGCTCCTCATGAGTTGGGCAAATGTGAGAGCGAGTGGTGGGAGATGGCTGGTCGTGGATGATACTGGTGGCGTCGTGGTGGCCGCATTGGCAGAGAGGATGGGCATACTGCATCCTCCAGAGCCAGAAGATGATAGTCCAGATGGGCAAGAGGAGGACGAGGACATGACAGACGCTCCTGCACACGACCAAGAGCAAGCCGAAGAGAACACTCATTCGGCGAATTCGGCTACAACTGTAGGGAAACCTCCAGATACCACATACAGTGAAGCCCCGTCTACAACTGTAGATATGACCGCTTCAACTACCCCCTCGGAAAATAAGAAACCTCAGCCTAAAGACGCGACATATATGTCCGCAAACTCCAACGCCATCACCGTACTCCATCCAGGCGCGCAACCGAACACGTCATTCCTGAAATACTTCTCCTTCCCTTCAGAAGACCCACAGCCCTTCCATCCTCTTTACGCGCATCTCAAAAGCCTCAGTTGGCTCGCATTTCTCGATCCCGCTACCGATCCCGCCCTCCAAGAACCGCAAGAAGTCTTGCAGAGCGATTTGTTGCAATGGAAGGGCAACAAGAAGAGCGCTTATTGGCGGAAACGACGTCGCTGGGAGCGGATGAAAAAGGTGGTTGAAGAGACGAGAGAGGGTGGCTTTGATGGGCTTGTTGTAGCGTCTGGCGGGATGGACGTGGGTGGCATATTGAGACGCCTTGTTCCGTTAGTGAAAGGTGGCGGGCAGGTTGTCGCGTATAGTCCGACGGTTGAACCGTTGGCAGAAGTTATGGATTTGTATTCGAGGGAGAGAAGGGCGGCGTTTACGCAGAAGATGAATGAGCAGATGGCCAATGAGGTCACTGCAGGATCTAAGGATGGCCAAGAAAATGAGATGAACGACGCAGAGACCCCGTCGAAGGAAACGAACGAAGCCGAAGAGGCAACGGATGCTTCGCTGAATACCAAGTTGCCACGACCATACCCGGTCGGCGAGGATGGTTCGCCTGATCTCGAGGATTTCCCAGTGAATCCGTCACTATTACTTGCGCCAAACCTCCAGACCGTAAGAGCCCGACAGTGGCAAGTCCTACCGGGCCGGACACACCCTGTCATGATGGGTAGAGGAGGAGCAGAAGGGTACATTTTCACGGCTACGAGGGTCATTCCCGCGCAAGGCAAAGTGGAAGCCCGTGGGAAGTTTGGAAAGGCAGCCAAGAGGCGCAAGATGGAGGCCAATGCAGAAGCAGCTGCGGGAGCCGTCGCAGAGAGCGAAGTGAAGACCATGGAGAATGGCGTGGAGGATCAAGCGATTGTCGATGCTGAGACTGGGGGACTCGGAACGAATGGGAAAGGAGCAAAGAGGAAAGCAGTGGAGGAGAGCGGCTAAGGAGGGTAAACCGTCGGTGCAAAGGGAACGGAAGACTTGATACCCATTTGAATACAGCCTCTGGCCAAGTATATGCCTCGAAGATTTGCAGTCCGACTCGAACCCTGCTCTCTGAAGACGGAGAGTCTCTTACGCCGTGTCGCGTGATCTTTCGCTCTGGTGGTATCATTCCATCATGTGCTTCATTGCTAGGCATTCATCTATAATGCCTTTCCCATGAATTTCCGCTTCGTAAAACTCAGCCACCACTAGCAATGCCAGTTAGTAATGGTCAAAAATTGACAACCTTCTCCGTGCTTGAACGTACCTTACTAGGCGCATTGCTCCCATCTGCATACACCCTATTGAGCAACCTCTGCGCTAGTTCCTGCCTCATCTGACCAACATATTGCCTCAGCACCTCCGCCTCATTGCGGTCTTTCGGTGGCTCGAATGCCTGGTTCAACGGGAAGCCCGCATCGCCCGGAATCGCAAAGTTCGTGTCCAGCGCGCTGTTCATGACCGCCTTTTCCGCGTCACGCCGACCCATATTGGGCTTGATCTTGGTAATCAACTCTGATACATAGAGAATGCCATAGATCAGCACGCGGTCGGCGGGGCCCTTGATCTCGAAATTGCGGAAGAAGGTATTCGCGCGGAAGAGCTGGAGGACTTCGTCTAGAGGGTCGTACGATTCGGAGGATGCGTCGATTGTGAGCTCTGTTACACCTGCGGGAAGGGGTGGGAGTTGGAGCGCCGGTCCTCTTGTGCGCGTCCGGAGGGGTAAGAGCGCAAAGTTGCCTGGTTGAAAGATTAACGAACGTTATAAGGCGGAGGAGCGAATCAAGGTACCAATGAGGTGTTGGTTCGGCTCGTCTAGGAAGACGGAGTGATAGGCCTGCCTACAATTAGCTTCAGAAGGGTTTAAAGGCTCCAAATGACATACCGGCATGGTGAAACGCGAAAATCTGCCTTCCTCGTGCTCATTTGAAGCTCGAGGTGGGATGTCGTCGTAGGCGCTCGTAGGGCTGAAGTTGCGATCAAAAAACATTTTTCCGCTCCGATGCTTTGGAATCGCCCCAGCCTCCAGCCTCTCATGTATGCCAGGCTTCATATCATCTCATCTCCTCCTTGCGATTTTCAATTTGTGGCTAGGAAATCGTGTGGTCCGAATGAAGATGACGAAATGATTAATTAGGCTTTAAGATGAACGGCACTGAGCCTGCGTCTTTACCAGAGAAGATAATCGAGATGACTCCAATCCCAAGCCATGATGACGGATTGCATGAACTCGAGTATATCGATATATTCTGGCTAGGGTGGGGTTGAGCAGCGCCTGCTCACTATACTTTCACCCTCGAAATGCTAATGGCACAGTTTAATACGGCACTTTCGAGCGTACATGGACATTACTTCATTAATCGTTACGGATGACCACTATGTACGTTGAGTGTCCGTTACTCCATCCGCGCCGGGTACAGGCCTTTAGCACAACCGACCTGGTTACCGACTGAAACACTGTCAAACAGGAAGCCGTGGTAGGCATTGGTGAGCAAAGTCATGAGACAAGAGCATGGATCCTGGAGAGTTTCCGAGAGTCGTGTTGCTATTAACGAGGTTTGGTTCTCTTGAGCATTGGATCTATGAAGAACTATTCACGGTATACCTCCTGAATCTAGGACGAAAGTTAAGAGCTTTGCACTCAGGATCATAATCCCTCATTCGGGGCTCCGAGACGTTATCACGAGATGTAAGCTTGGAGTTCCGAACTTTGATCTGGTGCTTCCGTGAGAGAATGTCAAGTGGTCGACGAGATTGGCTCGTTAGCTAAGTTAGCTTCGTAGAAACGCTGGGGAATCCGCAAAGTTTTCACTCGTTGCGGCGATGACTCGAGAATAGGAAACTGTCAGAGCTTGCTCATTCGGCTATGCCTAGGTGGCGTGCTGATCAACAAGCCTTATCCGTTGCCTTGTTGTCCATTACGGAAAATATTGGAATTCAACAGTGGCATGGATTGCTATATCTTTGTTGCTTTCGGTCAAATTCCCGAATCCAGTCTTTATCCGTCTGGACCCAGGAGATGATAACACGTCCCTGCTTCAGCCGCGCCGAATGTATTATATCTACTGTAATGGCAGTCTTACAGCAGCCCGACGCAGACCGCGGCTTCTCACTGAGCTTACCCGCTTTTTACTCCTAATGAGACGCTCTGGGTATGTCTACATAGTGGTGCTCTATCGAAATTCAATAGGAAAGAGCATGTTGATCAATATATTCAGCTATCGACAGCGATCCGATGCTGGCGTTTATCGGAAATCTTCTGTAATTGATTATCGAATTGCTGAGAAATGTAAAACCCATTTCTTCCAGCTCTAGAAAGTGTTGCCGTGCCTTTCAGCCTCCCAGCGCGCTGAGCAGCCTGCCTCCGCCCTATCGAATCAGATGGCTGGAGCATGAATGCAGCATTGCCAAGCTCCTCGACCTCCAGCCATACAGGAGTTGAATCGTGGAATACAGGCTTCAGAAACTGAAATATCAGAATACAATAGAAATTTTTTTCTTCGCCATTAAAGATCGGAATTTAAGGGCAATTCCGCTATGGAAGCGTCTCTATATGGATAAATTCCATGAAGCGACAACCATGTCCCCTCCCAACTAACTAGTGACTACTTTGGATGGCACTTTATCCCGCATTCACTAACTTCCAGTTTTTCCATACCACCAAGGTCGTCCGCTCCGCCTGTGCCAAGCAAGTCGGGAACGGCCAATGGATTGAGCATCTGTGACTATCTCCTCGAATCGAGCCCTCTTCCCCCAGACTTTCTCCATCCACCCCCGCCGTGTGCTTACGGCTGATAAGCAAATGAACGCTCCGCCAAGAGCACTTCACGCAGAGAATACGAAGTATGTATCCATCGGTGCATGCCAAGTTTCCACTAACAAGGCCAGAAGGTACTGATGTCGCCTAGGGTGCATTCTTCTCTGATGTACCCAGCGTGACTTTGCACGAGGCACTATGTACCACATAGCGTGAACAGGTCTCCTCCGCATTCCTCCCCGTCACCACAGGTCCGCCAGCCTGGGCACAACGCCGCTTTGCTCGGGACACCTGTAAGAGCCTGGACTTGGATAACTTTCTACCAATTACTGGCTAGAAATGACCTCCATACTCACCAGACCCGCGGCGACGCTCAGTAAAGCTGGCCATTCTCGTCTCGGTTTACGCAATGCTCGGTCCATCGTTTGGCTCTCAAAGCATCGTTATGGAATGGAACTTGTAGATCGAGACTAATTACCGTTAATTATCAGATTCGAGATGAGGTATCTTGCATATGCGCCCTCCTTACCTGCGCCTGCAACTTACTGTGTCCATTGAGAGCACATTCGCACAGTCTTTGACCAAGACAGCTCGGGCCTAGCCACGATGGCCTCGCAATGGCCGCGTCACCTTCTAGAGTTTCAAGATTCCAAAGAGACGGGATAGAAGATCTTCAGAGGAATCATAAATATGGGACGTTATTCGAGCAAATACAAGTTTGAAGACATCCACAGCAGATCACAAACTTCCAATCGTTCAACTCTAGCACGAACAGAAGTCAACAAGACTTTACGCTCGCTCTTCCTCATTATCAAAATGAAGACCTTCACGTTCATCGCCAGTGTCGTGGCTCTCACGTGCGTGGAATACTCTGTATATTAGCGGCAGCCTTTACATACTAATACGAAGTGTAGGTCTGTCGCCAGCGCTGCCCCCAAGCATGGCTCGGATGACAAGTCAGTCACCACTTCGTTCAGCACAAAATCGCACCACTCCAAGCACCATGATGACATCACAATCACCTGCACTACCACCACTTCTTTCACCACTACTCTCAGCACCTTCACAACGTTCCCAGCGTCAAATTCGACATCTCTGTTCCCGACTGAAACTCTGATCACCGGCACAGGACCAAGACCTCCACTGTCTACATAACTATCACGGCTCATTGCCCATCAACATCCAAGTCGGCTAACCAAACCGTGACGGCCTCGACTACCTCCTGCGAGGACAACGGGACTGACGTTTGCGTTACGAGCGTGACGTCTTCTGCTCCTCCCACAACGACGACATGCGAGGATAATGACACAGACATCTGCGTATAGACATGAGCCTTACGAATGAAAAGACTTAGACGCTCCTTTTGGGTTCCCTTTCTGCTCGCGTTTCCTTCGCTTCGAATTATGTTGGCAACGCCGAAACTCTGTATATGGGAGAAAGTTGCATTCATGCAACATGTAATGGAGGAAGTCTTCTTCACAATATCAATGGACAGTCAAGTCCGATTCACGGTACTGGGTGACTCATGACCTCGCCTCTTGTGATTGCTGAAGCCTTGATTGGCCCTGGTGCACCAACTTTGCATGTAGCTGCATTGGAGTACCTCTCGACGGACTGAACAAAGTGGCGGAAACGTTGCAGCAGTGTATCAACTAGCAGGCTGACGTATGATGGCTCGTATGACCATTAGAACGGGAGAACGACACAGATGATCGCCGAACTGCAGCGGATAGGTACATAAGCCTCTGTTTGTTACATATGTTCCCGCAGTGCATCTTGGTTGGTAGAACAAATGCGTGTATTCAAGCTACCGTGAGTCAGGACTTGGTCACTCTCGAAACTTTTCCTCTGAAACTTTTATAAATGACGCATGTGATGAAGTAGCGACCCACAAATCGATTAGCACTTGAGTCGAGCGAAACGTGGGAATTCAGAGAGATGGAGATTTTGCCATAGTATTTCCTCCGTTAGCTACAGCTAGATATTAAAACCCATCGCTCCAGGCCCAGGCCAAGACATTTTGGCGACATTGTGGGTATACTAAGTTGGTTGCGCGGGTAAGGCAGGCTAGATTTGGTTGGTGCGGATCGGGACCTGGAATTAACTAGAGGAAGGACCCGCCGTACGTAGGTAGGCATTTTAGAGATAATTACCTATCGTGGAGGAATTAGTGTCAGATTCTTGGCAGACATGGACAAGAGTACATACCTAAGGTTGCTCTTCGCTGACCCTCATTCTGGCATTGTTAGCGTCGTTCCGATTGCCCGTGGTGAGCACTGAACATGCTCTTTGGCATATCATCTGATGATTTCATAATTTTCACAGGATTGTGGCTGCTACATGCTTGCTCCGTCGCTGGCTGGATGGAAGGCAGTGACCTCACTTTATGAGAGTAACTAATTTGAGGGATGCGATGCGAGAGAGAGAGAGAGAGAGATTTTCATTCGCCCTTTTAGGCCATTTCTGGCCCACGTGGGGGTTCCTGCCTGACTAATCATACAATATGCCTTAT